>CM024635.1:19836474-21036474 GCA_014182715.1 Eucalyptus cloeziana | reverse complement strand
TTGTAACATATATCACACCACATCAAATGTCCAAGATGGACTTCTCTAGTACAATTCATGGTTGTGCCACAATAGATATATTGAATGACAACATTATTCCATTAAGGATACGAAGGCTTGTTTGTATGTGCTATGTTTTTTTTTTTAAAATTTTCTCAACTAAATCTCACAATGGATGCACTTTATCTTTTCTTTATCCCATAATATCCGAAAATTTATAATTTTTAGCACGTGAATTGGCATGCAATTTTTTCATAATTTTATAAAATTCAAATAATATCGATAATTTTGACAGAAAAGTATAAAGTTGACTTTTGTACAAAGAAGAATTTTCCCATTGGTGCTCATAAAGTAAGCTTATAAAATACCTTTTGTCATCCACTAAACCAAATCCCTCTCAGTTTCTCAGGGGTTGGGGCGGGGATGATTTAGTTTCAGGAATGGGTTTCGATTCTCACGTCCTGCAAGAAGGCAGGGCAAAAATCTGAGAGTGAGAGTTAGAGTAAGAATAGAGTAGGATCGACGAAAAAAAAAAAAAAAAAAAAACCTCCGTAAAATATTAATATAAGCAACTTCTCGGAGAAGTTGTTTCTCACCTCCAGCTCTACAAATTGAAACCATAACTAGCCATCTTTTTTATTTCTCACCGATCAAACTCACATGAAAAAAAAAAAGAAAGAAAGAAAGAAGAAGAAAACAAAATTTCGAGAGGCTGCAAACAATGGGTGACGACCGAGCCCTTGTCCGCCGGGAACCCGAACCCCAACCCCTGTTGGCGGCCCACGCACAGCCACTCGCCGCCTCCTACAACGACCGGATCCGCCCCTTGCTCGACGCGGTCGACGAGCTCCGAAACCTCATGGTCATGAAGGAGGGCATCGAGCTCCCCACCATCGTCGTCGTTGGCGACCAGTCCTCCGGCAAGTCGAGCGTCCTTGAGTCCCTTGCTGGCATCAGCCTGCCGCGCGGGCAGGGCATCTGCACGCGCGTCCCCCTTATCATGCGGCTCCAAGGCCGGCGTCAAGACGAAAGCCCCAAGCTCCACCTTGAGTTCAACGACAAGATCGTGGACGTGGATGAGGACCACATCTCCGATGCCATTGTCGCCGCAACTGACGAGATCGCCGGCTCTGGCAAGGGCATATCGAATGCCCCGCTGACTCTGGTCATCAAGAAAGATGGCGTCCCGGACTTGACCATGGTCGACCTGCCCGGAATCACGAGAGTGCCCGTGCACGGCCAGCCTGAGAACATCTACGAGCAGATCTCGGCGATGATAATGGAGTACATAACGCCTGAGGAGAGCATCATCCTCAACGTCGTGTCTGCGACCGTCGACTTCTCCACTTGCGAGTCCATAAGGATGTCGCAGGTAATAATATTCTAGCCACACTTGTCTCCCATATCAATTAAAAACTCGAATACCATATCTGTTTCGATGTTTCAGATGGTGGACAAGACCGGCAAGAGGACTCTGGCCGTCGTCACAAAGGCTGATAAAGCGCCGGAGGGCTTGCAGGAGAAGGTGAAAGCTGATGATGTTAATATAGGGCTTGGTTATGTGTGTGTCAGGAACCGGATCGGTGAAGAGTCCTACGAAGAAGCGATGCTAGAAGAGGCGAAGCTGTTCGACACACACCCCCAGCTGTGCCAAATTAACAAGTCCATCGTTGGTGTGCCTGCCCTGGCAAAAAATCTGGCGCAGATTCAGGCCACCATTATGGCCAAGTGCTTGCCAGGTATCGTCAAGAAGATCAATGACAGGCTGAATGCGAACATCGCCAAGCTTAATAGGATGCCCAAGAATCTGTCCTCGGTCGCTGAGGCTGTGGCGGCCTTCATGCAGATCATGGGGTCGGCAAAGGAGTCGCTGAGGAAAGTCCTGCTGAGAGGCGAGTTCGATGAGTACCCGGACGAGAAGACCATGCACTGCACAGCCCGGCTGGTGGGGATGCTGAACCAATATTACGATGAGCTGTGAAACTGCCCCGAGAACGATCCACGGACTGACTTCTTGTTGGAGGAACTGGAGGTCTTGGAAGAGGCCGAAGGGATCGGACTCCCAAACTTTCTCGCTCGCACTGCCTTTCTCACCCTTTTGCAGCGGAAGGTGAAGGCCATAGCGAGCAAGCCACCGAGTTTCGGCGTTCGTGCTTGGGACTACATTGAGGGGGTTGTAATTCAGGAGTTGATGCGGCAATCGGAGAATTATCCTCAGCTGCAGTCGTGGATGAGAAGAGCAGCGTCCAATCTAATTAACAAGATGAGGGAGAAGACGACAGCTAAAATGATGGAGATCGTTGAAATGGAGAAGCTCACTGGCTACACTTGCAACCCTGAATACCTGTTGGAGTGGAACAAGTTGATGTCCCAGCAGAAACTGTTCATGCAGGTGATCAACGACGAGTATAGGTCCACCAACATGGTCCTCGAGGGGATCGGGCAGCATCTGAGGAATCACAAGCAGCTGGTTCAGCAGGCGTTCGATCTGAAAATGAGGATGACCGCGTACTGGAAGATTGTGCTGAGGAGGTTTGTCGACTCGATGGCCCTGCATCTGCCGTTCAGCGTGCACAACTTGGTGAACGAGGAGATGGAGAAGGATATTGTGGGCGAGCTGATCAGGCCCAATAGCAGCAGCAACATCGAGAGGATGTTGGAGGAAGCGTCGTCGGTGGCGGTGAAGCGTGAGAAGCTGAACAGGAGCGTCAAACTCTTGAGGGAGTCTGCGAAGGTTGTGGCCAGAATCATGGATCGGATTGCTACAGATGGCGACTACAGTGATTAGTTAATGGCGTTGTTCTGGTGGCCGTTTATTTTCCTTTCTTGTGTGTTCTTCTACTGAACTTAATTAAGGTGTTTTTCGTTTGAGTGTGTTAATGTTGCTGTTCTAGGAATCAGCTTTCCAAATGATGTTTCTTCTTGCTCTTGCATGTCTGAAAATGGGTTTTTGATGGACTTGCGATGGTTTTGTCCATGTTGTGGACACGAGTTGCGAGTTACAGCTTGAGCAGAGTCAGGATTAGTCAGAAGAAACGTGAGTGATGCGCCAATCCAACCCACAATCAATTTACATGGCACTGTCGGAAAATGATGTGGATCGACATTCCTGAGATGAGGCCCAGACAATTCGATGCCAACTTTCCGGTTGGTCGATGTGGAATAAATAAAATAAATTATGATACGAGGAAATGATATGTGTTCCGTTCCATCAGTACTTGTGCCACTAGCCTATTCACGACCTACGACAAAATGAACATGAATATTACGTGTTATGACCTCGAATCCTATGAGATTATTTCAAATTTCCCTAACAATCATAAACCGTGATATTTACAAGCAACTGGACAACCAAAATAGGAATGATACTTGGATATCGGTTCATCAAATTCTTGATGTTGAATTTACTATGCTACAATTGAAATAATTTGCGTACAACAAAATTATGTGTTAGGACTTGTTACGATTAGTTCATTAAAAAATCATAACGAAAAATGTTATTGACTTACAACAAAATGATTGAAATTACCATGTATCACAAACCTAAAAAACCACAGGAGTATTTTTCAAAATTGTCCAACTCTCATGAACCACAATTAAGTTCAAATCAATTGCGTGGAAAAAAAAGTAGGAGGCACTAAGTGGTCTGATAGTTAGACATGTCAACCGATCTCTAAGAGCAAATCTATTTTAACGACAAATATAGACTATGGCATGATAGAATGACATATTGGATGACCCTCTGTACCTTGTTCATTGAAAAGCTATAACGAATTTTTTCATTAACTTATGCAAAAATGAACTCAATTACAACTTATTACAATCTAAAAAATCATGAGAGTTTTTTAATTTTCTCAACTGCTTGGACATCGGTTTATCGGTCTGTTGACGTTAAATTTATTATTCTATAACTTAAATGGAGTTGTTGACACCTAAATTTCGACTACCAAATTAGTCATTTATTGCATAGAAAATTAAGAATTGACCTAATCCCTAAACAAAAATATTATTTAAATTTGCATAAGAAGCATTTCAGTTACCCATATATTTGTATTGGATTGGTGGTGGATGAACTTAGTGAATGGTTTTGAACTTGATTAAACTAAGCTCATGAACATTGTAAGAGCCGGAATTTTCTTTGGGTATTTGCTAACATTGAAGGATTGATTTATTAGTACAAGATATTTCAAAAGGAATTTTCAAACAGACCCGCTGCGGACGAAAGGGGTCTCTCTCACTCTCTCTTACACTATTCATCGAAGAAGGACAGCAAAAGACAACACAGAAAAGAAAGAGATAGGCCATAAGGACACGCCCCCGCCGCTTCACTACGTCCAAGAGTAGATACGAATGAGAGGGAGAAGTGCACCGAAGATCATAAAATTTGTCCTCCTAATGTAGTTTAGTTTTAAATTTTTCAAAATATTTTATGAAGTGTAATTAATTCTTCAAACTTTCTAAAAGTGTAATTAAGTTTTAAAACTAATCAAATTGATCCAATCAAGTTTTTACATTAATTGTACTTTTTAAAAATTTTAGAACTCGATTGCATTTTTCTTACAGTTTAAAGATTTGATTATACTTTCTGAAAACTTTAAAACTTAATTGTACTTTCATGATGAGTTTTAAGATTTCTAGACTATGTTTAATTGTTTGAATTTTTAATTAGAATAAGACTGAGTAGGATATGAAATGAAATTAAGAGATTTTGCTATATCATATTCAGTGTTTAGTGAATCGCAATAATATATTCATATATATATATATATATATATATATTCATATCATATTGTGTACATAATTTAGTATAAATGACGTATAAGTGTCAATAATCCAAAAAGTTGCACAAATAGAAATAGTAAAAATCTCTTACGATACTTTTGGCTACTTTTTTTTTAAAAATTTTATTTTTCCTCTATTTTTTATTTCTTTTTCCCCCTTCTATCTTTCTCTAATAAACTGTACTAATGTACCAAAAAAACCTAAAATATAAATATATATTTCTATTTATATATTGAATTTATAATCAGCTTTGCAACACTGTACACATATTTGGGTAAGCGATTAATGTGATTTACTTGCGTCGAGGTATTTAAATTCTTTTCTTAATCAAGCAATATATTTATCGCTTTTGTTTATTGAGTGTTACTTTTTAATAGTTGCACATTCGCATGAACACTCATTTGCATGTTAGTGGATAGGTTTAAATTTAATTCAAGTTGCTTGCAGAAATATTTTTGAAAATAAAGAGAAAATGTATTGAAATGGCGTCAGTTTAATGTAACTTAATCAAGTCCTTGAATCTTTTAAATCTCTTATTCGCACAAATAAAATATACTCCCATACCTTACTTGGGTCTCTAAGCAACCCTAATTAATTAATGACGACTCATAATTTAATGATTTGTATGTTAAATTGATTTAATTGAGTATCAAGTTGCGATTGGTAAGACTTGGAAGAGTCCGTACTAAGTCTTTGGACTTAATAACCCATTAGCTTTTCCCTTTGAGAAGGTGGCGATAGGATTGTGGCACCCAAAAAAAGTAAATGTGCAACAACTTACTATGATTAGTGCATTGAAAAGCCATTATTGAAAGATTTCATTGACTTACAATAAAATGATTTCATTTAGGGTGGATTACAACCTAAAATACCGCAACAGTATTTTCAAGTTTGTTCAACTCTCGTGAGCAATAATAAGTTCAAATCAATTGGGTGATAAAAAGTAGCAACCAGTTAGTCGATACTTAGACACGGTTAACCAATCTCTAAGCTTGTCTCACCCTCCCCTCCGTTTGTTGTTGATTTTATTTTAGTTTTCTTGTTCTTTTCTTCTTTTTTCATCTCTTGCTATCAAAATCTAGGAGTTCTCTTCTCCCGGTCTAGTTCTAGATCTACGAGTTTGAACTCTCCTAATCTAGTTCTGGACCTAGGAATTCTTCTCTCTCGATTTAGATTTAGGAGTTTAATAATATTTTTGGGGATTCAGTACTCCCATGCTTTGTTTATGTACAGGTTCTCCGTCTCCAATTTTAATGATGATCGCAAGAGATTTGGCATCTCGCTAAACTACGAAGATTTGCTATTCTAAAAGATAGATGTGTTTGTTCAATCTATTCTAGTTGTTCCCATATGGTGATAGTGTAGAGGAAGCCGAACATAGATGCCAACTCCCAATTGGCAATGTTATAGTTATTGGTGACAGAATTTTCGGCGTGTGCTCATTGCTAACGATGATACAAGATCCAGTGATTGATTGCTAATTATTTTGCTTGACAAATCCATTATTATGGAATGAATATATGCTTAACCCTGCCGGTGCTCTATTGATCCTCTTTGTTATAGATTTGGCTTTGTTTTGTAGTATTTTGGCCTTTACTCTGCTTCGATTTGCTTTGCCATGAAAATTTATGTATTTCTCATATATCCTTTTGAACAATGAATATAATTTTCTTTTAACCAAAAAAAAATAAAAAAACCCAATCTCTGAGACAAAATCCCTTATTTTATGATTAAAATAAATTGTGGTATGACATGTTTGAAATGTATCATGACATAGTATGTCTTGTTGTATGAAAACGTATTACGAGAACTTCAATCGCCTATCTAAGCTACTGGTCTTTGCTGGTTGCCTTTGACTGGCGGTTGTTTTTGTCGCGTGGTGCTTTCTTTTCAGTGTTTTGTTGTAGCCGTTTGGCCTTTCTCACAGCTTCCTTCCACTCATAATGAGCCTATTTATCTTGAGTACAAGTTTTTGAAGCCATTTGGCTTGTACAGTTTGGCCTTTCCCCAATATATTCCTTACTTTTACCCAAAAAAGAAAAAAACATAATTATAAGATGTTACGATCTCAAATATCACAAGTATTTCATATTTTTGCGACTTCCATAAAACATGATAGTATGAATGGAAGTAGTGGACCGAAATAAGAATTGACAACTGACGTTTGGAGATTGGTTGATCAGTGTCTGGAGGTTGAATTTATTGTGCTATAACCCAACAAACTGTGGTGAAAAAAAATTTAAAAAATAGATGTGTTACAACTTGGTCTAATGAATTATTGGAAAAGCCACTACGAAATATTTCATTGACTAACGGCAAAATGACTTTATTCACAAAGAGTGACGATCTCAAGAACCATTAAAATATTTTCAATTTTCCTTAGCTCTTGTTAACCATGATATAAGTTCAAATCAATTGGGTGGAAAAAAGTGATGACCAATTGATCAATACTCGAACATCAATTGATCGATCTCTAAGAGACAAAAATGTTGTGGTACAAACCGAGAAAATAACCAAAAAAAATCATAAATTTATTGAATTTAGTCATAATTTTTTTTTTTTGGCTTAACTAAGACATAAACCGTTTATATTTGTGTCAATTCAGTTTATTCAGCTGATTTTGGCTAGCCGGCATTGACATGGACGCTGACTGTCCCACGTGATGCGACTAGCACTGATGTGCACAATTTTAAATAATATTTGAGTATTTATTTATTTATTTCCTTATTATTTTTTCCCCTTTTCATTCATCTTCATCCTCTAGCTGGTTGTTGGAACTCTGTAACCGGCTAGAGGCTAGGGCCAACAAGGTCAGCGCTGATGGCCATTGGTGGGGCTGAGTCTCACCCGTCCCTGGTGAGGTTTGACCTTGCCCAGCCACTCAAGGCTCACCCGTTCAGAGGTACTGTCGTTCCTTGTCAATTCCCAGACCCTTAGAAACGTTTGGTTGCATCATCTCGCCAATCCCATCTCCGATTTCGTTTCCAATCTCTATACCCAACTCTTGATCACCCTCGACTCTTTTCAAGAGTGAGTTTCTCATCTTTAGTCCCTCTTTTCATGGAGCCAGGTTTCGAAGGTTCGAAATCTCGACCCAGTCTGTCAAAAGTGCATCCTTTGTGCGTTCGATCGATTGAGCATCTTTTCCCTCTTTCAGGTTTCACCCTCCAACTGTAGAGGAAAGATGGGCAAATGGAGTTCGCTGCACTCGGTGAGCACACTTTGGCATGCCTCGCCCTTGCCTCACCTTGGCTGGCCCTTGCCTCTGGCCTATTGCCAGGAGGGTTGAAGGAAAAAAGAAAGAAAAAAGAAAAAGAAAAATTGTAATAATACTAAATATTATTAAAAATTATTTATATCAACACTAGCCTCGCCACGTAGAACGCCTAATGGCCATATCAGTGCCGACGGGCCAAAATTTGCTAAATGGATTGAATTAACACAAATAGAAATGATTTATGATTCAATTGACAAAATAAAATAAAATTAAGGACTAAATTAACATAATTGTAATATGCTTATGACTCTTTTTTATTTGCAATTCGCTCAGTACAAACCATATAAGATGGGTTACGACTTGTTCATTGAAAATTCATTTCGAAAGTTTTCATTAACAAATGATAAAATGAACATAATTGTTGACACCTAAATTTTGGCGGCTCATTTAGTCATTAGGGGGTTAATTTTAAACATTATAATTCATTTGCATAGCATTAATTTTAGGTGCATTTATTTTTAATTTACATGATTTGCAATTTTAGGACGGCAAATAGGTCAAATTAATGGTTTTGAGTTTTAAATTAATAGGCCGGACTAAGCCCATAAAACGAGAAAATCGGCCCGAGCCCGTTTCTTTAAAATGACAAAAATTATTTAAATAAAGATTTGGTGCGATATTATGATATTTTGAAAATTATTTAAATCACATTTTAATCCTATTTTTATCAATGGATGATAATGAAATCGGCGCAAAATATTTGATGAGATAGGGATTTTTGCGATTCGGAAGTTATGGATAGTTTTTGAAATATTCCATTGAGATCGCGTTTTTGTTTTGTCATAAAAGAAGGGGTTTCGTTCAGTCTTTGGGGGGTTTTTTGGTTTTCGGGGGCTTTTTGGTTTTCTTTGGGAATCAAAACAGAAAAAAGAAAAAGCAAAAAGGCAGAAAGTACAACAGAAGGAGAAAAAAGGGTGTGCGGTAGCAGAGGGGAAAAGGGAGTATTCTGTTCATCTTCCTCATGAGTTTCCCCCTCTGGTTCGCCTGTCACCGAAGCCTTATGCCCCGCGACGCTTGAGTTTTTTTTTTGCCGTGCTGCTGACCTCCGCTGCGCTCGCATCCGAACACCGAAGGCTGCGCCGATCTTCCTCGCCTGGGCGACGCCCCGCCGATTGCTGCTCCGCGTCCTCCGCCTCCACCAGCATCTGCGAAGGCTGCACCAATCCGCCTCCATTTCCGCCTCTGCGCTCCTCTCGCGCCCAGGAGCCCCGAAGACAGCCAAGAGACCTCCTAGCGCCGTCTCGATCCCGCACTCCTCGCTGCTCACCCACACCGGAGTCCTCGCGCTCGATCCGCCTCGCCTTCAACTCAACACTTCCGCCCGCGCAGGAGCACCCCGATCCGCCTCCGCCTCCGCCCGAGCGGCGAGTCGCGGCTTCCATAGCGACTCCTCCATCGCCCACGAAGCCACCACGCGAGCCGCCCACAACTGAGCCGCTCTCTCCGCGCCGTCAGCCGCGAGCCCACTGACGCCGCGCCGAAGCCCCAAAGCCACCGCACGAAGCCAGTCGCCGGAGATCCCCTCACCCGTGAGCCCGTGCCGGTCCGCGACCCCGTCTCCGTCTCGATCCCGCACCGCCCGAGCCTCCTCGCGACACTTGGCCGGCCGGACGCCTCGCCTGCTGGCCTCCGAGAGAAGCCCCTTGCCGCCGCACCACCTTCGCCGGAGCCTTGCCAGTGACCCTCCGGCCGGATCAACCAAACGAACGTGCCATCCTCCTTTTTTTTTTTTTTTTTTCCTTAGGTTGTTTTTCTTTGATTTTTATTTTTTTTATTTTATGTTATTTTATTTTACTTTTAGTTAGTTTCATTATTAGTTTTTAAGTTGAATATTGTGAGGTTTTTTTAGGTTATGGTTATCATAGGCATTATCCATAGAAATTGTCCCTGACGTTATTGTAATTATTTAATTTGACCCGTAAGACGTCGGGTCATTTTTTTAATTATGATAATTTTTGGGGGTTTGTTTATGATATATTAACTGTTAAATTAATTTAATTATTAATTTAATCCGTAAGATTTCAGATTAGATTTTTAATTATTTTGATTTCTTGTCGTAATGTTCAGGGTTAAAAATAATCGTTAATTTGACCCGTGACATAACGGGTTATTTTTTCATTTATTTTAATCCTTTATTTGTTAAATATCTTGTTTGTTTAAATTTAAGGATAGTTGATAATGCTTGTTTTAGAAAATCATTAAGAAAGAATCAAAAAAAGATATTTGAATTAGGATTTAGTTTGTTTTAGAATATTTCTTGTTATCTTGCATATCTAGGATATGGATTTCAGTTTTAAAAAAATATAAAAACAAAAAAAAAAGTGCATTCATTTAGGTTGTTAGTTTTTTATTTAAGTTGCATGTTTAATTACGTGGCACCTTTAAATTTAGAACTTTGTTAAAAAAAAATTAAAGATATCATGCATATGTCATGTAAAAATAGGGCATTCTCTGCACGTCATTACATATTAAATAAAATTGCACGTTTCATCTAGATCATATATTTTAGATAAATTGCATCTTAGATTAAGATAATGTCTTAGTTTAAATTAAGATTTAATATGACTTAAATCCTTAGTTTAAATTAGATAGAATTTTAATCTAGCTATATTATTTTTGCATTCAAATTTCATGAAAGAAAAATACAAAATTCGTCTTTCCATAAGTTAATATCATTATCTAGAATAGATTGCATTTTTAAAAATAAAAACATCAAATGCATGTCATTTAGTTTTTATTAAGTTCATTTAATTAGAACTTTCATGTCATTAGACTAAGTCATTTAATGAATGTCACGTGACATATAGTTCGCATATTAAATTGCATGAGGCATGTCATTTTAGTTTAAATAATTTTGTATGTCATTGCATTGCATTATATGCAATTAGATTTAGCTAATTTAGATTGCATATTTGATTATTGCATCTCTTTAATTTCTAATTTCATGAAAAATATAAAAGAATTAGAATGAATTCATTTTATGCTTTAGGATAAATTGCATGCTTATTTACGTCATACAATTTTAGTCATGTTATCATATCATTTCATGTTAGTATAGTGACATGCATTGCATAAGTCATGATTTTCATTAAATTAAGTGAAAGCAAAAAAAAAAAAATTGATTGCTTGTTAATTAGAAATTATATCTAGGATTGTCTATATGATTTCTGATCTAACAACGCAGATGCTTTCGTTGCTTTAAGGTATGTTTTTGCATTATTTAATTGCTTTCTTGATGTGTTAAATTGGTGGTATGCGCATATGTGTGATCACCTCACACGTTAGGAAGCTAAATTAAAATCAAATCAAGCTGCCTGCAAAACATTTTAAAATTAAAAGAAATGGTACCGAAAGGGCACTAGGATAGCTAGTGTAACCAAGTCCCCGTATCCAAAATCTCTGGTTCGTAGGAGTAAAATAATACTCCCATTATTTTACTTAGGTGTCTAATCGACCTACCCTAAACCGATTAGTGGCGACTCCTAGATAATAATATTTTACATGTTAAAATCCTAAGTCGCGGTTTGGTATGGGCTTGGGAGAGCTCGAGCTGAGCTTAAAGGCTTAGTAGTCCATCAACCTAGTTTTAGGTGGCAAACCCGGAAAATTGGGTCGCGACAATAATTATAAAGAGAAGTTTAATTACAAAATAATTTTAAAAAAATCGAATAATTGATGCTAATTTATTAAAAATAAGATTTGACGGCACACACGATACAATTAAAGCTAAAGACAACCCGCGTTTGTAGGCAAAAGAGAAGTTATTTTTTATTGGTCGGAGGTCCAAACAAGTTGACGACTGAGAAAATAGGAGCGTGCATGACAAAATTTCTGGAACATAAATCAATTTCTATTCTATGGACAAGTTTATAAGCAAAGAAACGCATTTAATAACGATTCAAAATTTCTATTTCTAGAATAAAAATTCGTTTGATAAAAGAATAAAATTTATATTTCTAGGAGCGGCGACGACCAGCATTCGGTGGCCGAAATCCGACGTCTAGCGACCAGCGGCAAGCGGCTAGAGCCCGACATCTAACGTCCGACGTTTGACGTTCAGAGTCTGGCATTCGGTGTCCAGTGGTCGGTGGCTGACATCTAGCATTCGACGTCCGAAGTTTGGCGTCCAGCGTTCAACTAGCTGGCGACCGACGTCCGACATCCGGAGTCTGGCGTACAATGTCTAGAGTTCGGCAATCGGCGGTTGGTGGCCAATGGTCGAAGTCTGGCGAGCGGCAACGGGTAGCCGACATCCAACGATCAGTGGCAAGTGGAAGGTGATCGACGGCGAACATCCGATGGTCGGCGATGGGCCTTCGACGTCCAACGGTTGGCGATGAGTAGCCAATGACTGGCAAGCATCCGACATTTGACAGCCGATGGTCGACGATGGGTGGCTGGAGTTCGGTAGACCGTTGTGGGCGACCAGTGGCGGGTGGTCGGCAAGTGACAGCGAGTGGCGAGCGTCCAGTGTCCCACAAGCGGCCAGTGGGCGATGGGTGGTGACAAAAGTGAACGATGAGAAAAATTTGGATTTCTCATTTCTGTTCCAGAAATAAGAAATCTAAAAATTTTAATTTTTGATTTCTATTCTAATTCTATTTCTGGAATAAAAATCTATTTCAGAAATAGAAAAATTAAATTGCGTTACCAAACGGATTTTTGTTCCAAATCTCTTTCGAGGAATAGAAAAATAGAGAAATCGAGAAATAGATATGTTGTCATGCGCGCTCTAAATCGCCACAAGTGAATTTGATTGACGTAGATGTCGAGGAGTACTCAATATTTATTTTTATTTATTAAAGGAGTGCTTATGCAGATTATTATTATGTCAAATCAAAAATTATTTCTATTTATTTCTTTTGAAAAAAATGCACACCAAAGATAATGTGGAAAAACTTCAATAACTATAGCAATGATGAAGCTAATGAAACGATGAGAAACCTGCCATATAATTAGAAGTTATCAATCATTTTTGCATCAAAAAATGTGCAGATGAAGTCATTTTGGGGAGAGATTGATGCTAATATGGAAGTACATTAGACAAGTTGGATCACGAAGACAGAGGATACATCCTAATGAACAGTAATCATTTTGTTTTCCTTCCATGCGCGAATTCTGTAGCGAATGCAGTATAGAAATATGCATTAAGCTGGCCCTTAATGAAAATTTGCGTAAATTTGCATTAGCTAATTATTTTAAACGATACAAATGATCATTTGGAAAATATATTTTTAAATTAATTATTTTTGCGAAATACTGAAAAAGATGATGCAGAAATAGGCGGATAATAATTGTACCTTTGCGGTTTACACAGCATTCCATCATGAGGGATAAAAGAGCCTTAAATCTCTCTTTCCTTTTCTTTCAATTTATTTATCTTTTCAAACAGCTTAAGTAACAATTATTCTTCTTTTCTCCAACCTCAATTGATATTCTTCCCATAAAACAAGAAAAAAGAAAAATCATTTCACATACCTCCAAACAATTTCAAGAAAAATCATTTATTCGCCTCATACCTTTTCACGTAAATTTTCTCCACCTCCATTTTTCATCCAAAGAAGTTGGGCAATTGAAACTTGTGATGATGATTTTCGTGTCACATTGCATCATGCCAAGAAAAAGAACAATAATAACTATATTTATATTTATATTTAAGATTAATACCTTGAAAATCTTCAAATTAGTATACATACGATAAATTCATCCAAAACTAATTTTCACTAAAATCCCCAAACTAGCATATTTTTGACAAATTCACCATAAATTGGTTTTCATTAAATTAAATTAATATCATAAAAATCACAAATTGCTACGGATGTGAAGTCTCAAAACAGACTTTATGAAAAAGGAAATGCCACGCTCCGTGTGGCACAAAATATGGGACGAGAGGTGCTTGCGAGGGAAGAGCTCATTGAAGGAGACCAAGACTGCAGTCATATTTTTTTTCGAATCCTGCCTCTCCCACTTGTTTGTTGTGGACTTCAGAGAAGAGAAAGGAGGTAATCGTCAGCGAAGGTTACCGGCTTTTTGTGATTTGGTTTGTGGATTCGAGTCAAGGAATGCCGCTTTGGATAATCTTCTGAGTGGAGGAGACCGAGACTGCAGTCATATTTTTTTCTCACTCTGACTTTCTTTATTACTTTGTCAGTGTTTAGCTATTAATAGACTCTACTGTCTTGGAAGCTACTCAGGGAAGAAGTAATCCCCTACTTTGCATCAGGGTTCTCTAGGGTACAGTAGTTTCATCGACGGTACAGTGCTTAACCCATACCCTTAAGGTGGACCATTCTAAGAAATCTTTCGTAATCCAAATAGATGGTGAAAAGACGTAAGGCATCGAATATATATAGGACTCAAATCTACATATCCTCGATTAATCCAGCATTAGGAAACGCTTTGTTGGGTGCTATCTTCCTATATCTGAGTGACATAGGAGTGATAGCGTTCACTCAAAAGATCCCCTTGCGGCGAATGTAAAAGCCCCAAAATTTATACTTATCGCTCAAGAATGGAATGTGGATGAAAGCCATCATGGACCATACACCCATCAATTGTCATGTGTCATCTAACTCAACAATTTTACAGTAAAATTTAATGAAAACTAGCGAAGGATAAATTTATTACAATTGTATCAGTTTTGGGTAAATTTATCATAAGTATGCCGATTGGAGATTTTTCTTGATATTAAACCTAAATTTAAATTTAAAACAAATAGGTACTATCATCGTTTCAATAATTTGTCATATTATTTGTTACATTAAGTTAATTTATAATGTCATCAAAAGAGTCCAAACTATAATCTATTTACATATTCAATTAGATTCACTTTTATTAAAAATTTTAAAACAATGATTTATGCATCAATTGTAACATATTATTAAATATTCGAGATGGACTTCTCTCGATACAATTCATGTGTGTGCCACAATAGATATATTGAACTATGACATTATTCTACTAAGGATACACAGGCATGTTTGTATATCCTACTACTTTGTAGTTTTTTTCTTTTTGCTTAACTAAATCTTACAATAGATGCACTTTAATTTTTCTTTACCTCATAAGATCTAAAATTTGCACAATATATAATTTTTAGCATGTGAATTCACATGCAATTTTTTCATAATTTTATAGAATTCAAATAGTATATACAATTGTGATAGGAAAGTAAAAAGTTATTCTTAATTTTTATCTAACTATAAAAAAGCATGCCCTCAATCTCTAAAATGAAAAAAACCACAAATAATGACATGTCTTTTTTTACAAAAAGAAAATCTTCCCCTCGGTGCTTATAATATAAGTTCCTAAAAAAAAAACCTTTTGCCATTTGCTATGTTGGGAAGAACCGGGGTAACAATTCACCAAAAAATAAACCCGATCGAGTATCAATTGCTCTCCCTAAACTAAACCAACTGAAATCGACTTAACTCCAGCAACAACCAGCCAATACAACCTAGCAATAAGTAAATATCATGTTGAAATGATAATGAGACATAACTACAAACAACACTAGGGTTTTACATGGAAACACAATGCAGGAAAAACCCCGGACCACCCAAAAACTTCCATTAATCACTAAAAATAGTAGGATGCACAAAGTGTTCTTTTCCAGTCACATGCTAGAGGCTCACATCAATAATACAACAATAATTCCTCACCACAAATGTGGATTAACGTAGACGTAGTAAAAAAAACCCTCACTGCAATTGGAGAATTCGAATGAGGTGCTCTATGAACAAAACTGATCAACTTGTAACCCTCGTCTCACAAACAACATACTTAAATTTAAGCAAATTCCATCAACATTTGGCCTTCAAATCGAGACCACAAAACTTTGCCTCCTTTATTTTTCTTCTTGGCTTCCTCTTGGTGAGATCGTTGTCTACACTGTTTGTTTTCCTCTCTCTTTCCCCTTGGGCTCTACTCCGCGAACAAAGCAGCCACTTGCTTTTTCTTCTTTCTTCCTTTTGACCTTTTGACTCTTTTTTTTTCCAGGTTAATGTGATCTATGCCCACAAAAGGTGGACCTAGCCAATAAATCTCCCTCTCCACCTCATGTGGGAAGTTCCGCCATTAACAATACAATCATATTTCCTCACCAATACAAAGGTGGATTAATATAAAAAGAGTAAGAAAACCCTAACTACAATTGAAAAATATGGAGAAGGTTCTCAATGAGCGAAATCAATCAACTTGTAGCCCTCTGTCTCATAAACAACATACTCAAATTTGAGCTAATTCCGTCAACATTTGGCTTTCGAATTGGGACCACAAAACTTTGCCCCCTTTCCTTTTCTTTTTGGCTTCCTCTCAATGAGATCCTTGTCTCTCAATGTACTATCTATTTTTTTTTTCTCTCTTTCCTCTTGGGTTCTACTCCACGAATAAAGCAACCATTTGCTTTTTCATCTTTTTGCTTTTTGACCTTTTGACTTTTCTATTTATTTTTGTGTTAATATCAGAATGGTCCACAAGAGGTGGACCAGCCAACAAATCTCCCCCTCCGCCTCATGTGGGAAGTTCCACCATCAATAATATAACCATATTTCCTCATTAATACAAAGGTGGATTAAAATAAACAGTGTAAAAACCCTAACTGCGATTGGAGATTTCGGAGGTAGGTTCTCAATGACCAAAACTCATAACCCTCGGTCTCACAAACAAAATACTCAAATTTGAGTCAATTCTATCAATGTTTGGTCTTCGAATTGGGACCACAATACTTTGCCCCCTTTGCTTTTCTTCTTGGCTTCCTCTCGGTGAGATCCCTGTCTCTCAATGCATTATATATTTTTTTCTCTCTTTCCTCTTAGGCTCTACTCCATGAACAAGCAACCACATGCTTTTTCTTCTTTTTACTTTTTGACCTTTTGACCTTTTTTTTTTTTTTTTTTTTTTTTGATGTTAGTATCAGCTAGGCCCACAAGAGGTGCACCCAACCAATAAATCTTCCTCTCCGCCTCATGTGGGAAGTTCCACCATGACCGCTTTGTTTCTGCAGGAGTCAAATTTCACCATGGGAAAGACTTTAGTTATCATATTGGATCTATTGTCGTCGATATGGACTTTTCAAGTAGGAAGAGCTTCCTTTCTAATTTCTCCTAGATCCAATGATACTTCACATCAATATGCTTCAATCCTAAATGCAATACTAGATTTTTGCTAAGATAGATAATATTCACGCTATCACAATACATAACTTATATATCTTACTTTAAGCCCAATCGTAGTAGGAATTTTTACATCTACAAGAGTTCCTTTCCTCCTTCGGTGATAGCAATATACTTAGTTTTGATCATGGACAAAACAACAAAGCAACACATTTTTGCAATCTTAATTGCCATGAAACAGCTCCCCCTATAAAGGTCATCATGTAACCTAATGTGGATTTTCGAGAATCAATATCACCGACATAGTCCGCATCCGAGTAGTCACTTAATTCAGGCTTCACATTTCCATAACACAAGAAAAATCTAAAATTGCATTTAAGATACCTCAAAATCCAATTAACATCGATTAAATGCTCCTTACTTGTATTTGCGAGAAACCTACTCACAACGCCAACCGCATGATAATATCAGGTCTTGTACAAACTATAGCATACGTCAAACTACCCATAATCGATGCATACGGAATGTTCATCATCTCTTCTTTCTCTTTCTCATTTATAGGACTCTCTTCACTACTCAACTTCAAATGGCCTAAAAGTGGAGTACTTACTTGTTTGTATGTACTCATCTTCAATCTTTCTAGCACCTTTTCAATGTACTTCTCTTGAGATAACCAAAACTTCTTGTTCTTCTTATCACAAGTAATTCTCATGCTAATGATTTGCTTAGCCGATCCACGATCCTTCATTGCAAAAGCTCTACTCAACTTATGTTTTAAGCTCTTGATCATGTTAGTATCATGCCCAACAATCAACTTGTCATCTACATAGAGTAGGATAATAAGAAAATCATTATCTAAGAATCTTTAATGAAGACACAAGAATTGGAGTTGGTCTTACCATATCCATAATCTCCCATGAATGATTTAAACTTTTCGTACTACTGTTTTGACACTTACTTGAGATCATATAAGCTTTTTCTCAACCTATGTGCAAGATGATCCCTGCCTTCAACTTTAAAACCCTCCGATTGTTTTATATATATTTCTTCTTTTAAGCCTCCATGAAGAAAATTTGTCTTTACATCAAGCTATTCAATTTCTAAATTCAAACTGGCAACCAACCTAAGAACAAGTCAAATAGAAGACATTTTTACAACTGGTGAAAAATCTCTTCAAAGTTGATTCCATTATTTTGACGAATGCTCTTCAGAACAAGCCTAGCCATGTATTGTGGTTGCAAATTACTTTCTTCCGTTTTCAACTTGTGCATCCACTTATTTGTGAGTGTTCTCTTATCCTTAGGTAACTTCACCAATTCAAATGTATTGTTCTCATGCAAAGATTTAAGCTCCTCTTGCATGGCTTTATGCCGCTCATTGTTTTGATTGCATGACATAGCTTATTCATAAGTTTTTGGCTCTCCTGCATCAGTGAGTAACATATACTCATGCGGTTGATATCTTTGTGAATGTCTATGCTCTCTTTTAGAATTTCTAACTTGAGAACGAATGTGTTCTTACTCAACTATCTCAATGGCCTGTTCTTACTCAACTGATTGTTCTGGTTAAACTATTTCACCTGTCTCAACCAAAGAATCAATATTATGTGAGAATTCACCATCTTCATGATTTCCATGCACTTCTTCCCCATGATTTTTTCCCAATACAATAGGAAGATTTGGGTTGAAACTAATAAAATATTGGGTTACATTCTTTGGCCTCCTTGACTTGTTGATGTGTTCAATGGTTTGATGTTCAAAAAACACTTCATCTCCGCTTCTAATGACTTTTTTTGTAATTGGATCTCATAATTTGTAGCCAAACTCTTCTTGTCTGTAACCCAAGAAGATACATTACTTAGACTTGTCATCAAATTCTGACCTTTCATCTCTCGAAACATGCACGAATGCCCAGAACACTTTTGAATGATCGTAGAAAATATATTTATCACTCTAAATCCTTTGTGAAACATCCCCTTTAAGAGGAACCAATGGAGAATGATTTAGCAAATATATTGTTGTTCTCATCACTTCACCTTAGAATGACTTAGGCAACTTTGCATAAGAAAGCATACACCGAATCCAATCATTAATTGTCCGATTCATTCTCTCTGCCACTCTATTTTGTTGTTGTGTTTTTGGAATAGTCCTCTCAAGCTTGATACAATAATCCCTATAATAATATTCAAACGAGCCTCTATATTCACAATCGTTATCCGCTTGAACACATTTCATTTTCTTCTTAGTTTTTCTTTACATATTAACATGAAATTGTTTGAAGACAGCAAAAACCTGGTCTTTAGATTTCAAAGCACAGCCCACACTTTTCTAGAGTAGTCATTAATAAATGTTACAAAGTATAATGCACTATCAAGGGTTTTAACATCCATGCAACAAACATCGATGTGTCGATTTTGTGTGTGGAGAGGAACTATGAAATGAGAATTTATGTTGTTTACCTATTAGGCAGTGAGTATAATCCAAATTCTCTCATTCGACGGTAGAAAGTTCTTTCTAGCAAGAGTATCAAGTCTCTTCTTGTTGAGATAACCAAGTCTCATACGCCATAGGTCAACTAAAGAATCCTCCACTGCACCCATGGATGAACCTCTCACGAGCATGATGATGCTCATCCATGGGCGTCATCGGCATCGTTCAGGCATGCCATTGATCCCCAGGTATCCATCTTTCCCATTTAGGCCAAGGACGACACTCGCAACCAGCCATGGACGACCGGCTCACAAGTGACGCCAATGCTCATCATAGGTCGTCCGCCACACCTGTAGTTGCCCCCGGTCCGAGAATAAGCCTACGTTCCCCGTCGTTGTCCCCTAAGCCATTGCCAGATCTGACAAGGGTAACTCTTGCCTTGCTCGTGAGGGTCAAGCCCTCGTTGAATCCGATAAAAGAGACCTTGTTGGCCACAAGCGAGGGTCACGACACCTCGCCAGCCCTCACATGTGGCAAGTCGCAGGCCAAAGGAAAAGAAAGGAAAAAAGAAGAAGAAAGAAATGGTGAAAAAGAGAGAGAGAAATGAAGGAGAGAGAGGGGCTTGCAGGTTTCTGAAAGGTGGGCCCGGATTAATACGTTTTGCTTGCGGAATGGACTTATACATTGCAAAGGTGGCTACCATAGTTGCACCCGATGTTTTCTCATTAATACATGGCTTCCACACTTTAAGTTCCCAAATTTTGTCCCCTCCACGGCACCACCCCCCTTCCATGAAGTCATCTCTCAATCGTCCAACTTGCGATAGGACACAGCCTCTATATAATGAATCCATAACTTCACTACTCCGTAGAACGAGATCATTACTTTCCATCCTTGATTTCACCGATCAAGCTCATCGAAAGTTAGAAGGAAGATTTAGAGAGGCTGCAAACAATGGATGACAACCAGGCTCTCATCCACGGTGTACCCGAAGCCGAACTCGTGTTCATTGCCCGCCCGGCGCCACTCGCCGCCTTCTACAATGACCAGATCCGCCCCATGCTCGATGCGATCGACAGGCTGCGAGACCTCAATGTCATGAAGGAAGGCATCGAGCTCCCCACCATTGTCGTCGTCGGCGACCAGTCCTCAGGCAAGTCGAGCGTCCTCGAGTCCCTCGCTGGCATCAACCTGCCGCGGGGGCAGGGCATCTGCACCCGCGTCCCTCTCATCATGCGGCTCCAGGACAACCCTTACGCCAGCCACCCCGAGATCTACCTTGAATTCAAGGGCAAAGTCGTCCACACAGACGAGGACAACATCTCCGTGGCCATCAATGACGCCACCGACAAGATTGCGGGCCATGGGAAGGGCATATCGAACACCCGGCTGACTCTGGTCGTCAAGAAAGACGGCGTCCCGGACTTGACCATGGTGGACTTGCCTGGAATCACGAGAGTGCCCGTGCACGGCCAGCCGGAGAACATCTACCAGCAGATCTCGGACATGATAATGGAGTACATAAGGCCTGAGGAGAGCATCATCCTCAATGTCTTGTCCGCGACGGTTGACTTCTCCACTTGCGAGTCCATAAGGATGTCGCAGGTAAGTATACTCTAGACACGCTTGGCTCCCATATTAATTGAATGCTTGAATAGTTTATTTTAACTCAAGGTAATGGGTCTCTACCATGATTCGTTTTTATGTCGCAGATGGTGGACAAGACCGGCAGGAGGACTCTGGGCGTCGTCACAAAGGCCGATATAACTCCGAAGGGCCTGCTCGAGAAGGTGACGGCGGATGATGTCAATATAGGGCTTGGCTATGTGTGTGTGAGGAACCGGATTGGCGACGAGACCCACGAAGAAGCGAGGCTGGAAGAGGCGAAGCTGTTCGACACGCACCCTCTGCTGTGCAAGATTCCCAAGTCCATCGTTGGTGTACCTGTTTTGGCACAAAAGCTGACGCAGATTCAAGCCACCATGATGGCTGAGTGTTTGCCGGAGATCGTCCAGAAGATCAATGACAAGCTGAAGGCGAATGTCACCGAGCTTGAGAAATTGCCCAAGAAGCTGTCCTCTGTCACGGAGGCCATGAGGGCCTTCATGCAGATCTTGTGTTTGGCGAAGGAGTCGCTGAGGAAAATCTTGTTGAGAGGCGAGTTCGATGAGTACCCAGAAGAGAACATGCACTGCACGCCCAGGCTAGTGGAGATGCTGAACCAATACTCCGATGAGCTCCAAAATGGTGCCGAGAATGACCCGGGGACCAACTTCCTTTCAGAGGAATTGAAGGTCTTGGAAGAGGCCAAAGGGATCTGGCTCCCTAACTTCCTCCCTCGCACCGCCTTCCTCACCCTTTTCCAGCAGAAGATGACGGGGATATCAAGCAAGACGCCGAGTTTTGTGGCTCATGTTTGGGAATATATTGAGTTGGTCGTGATTCGGGTGTTGATGAGACACTCGGAGAATTATCCTCAGCTTCAGTGGTCGATGAGAAGAGCAGCGTCCAGTCTGATTAACAAGATGAAGGAGAAGGCGATTAATAGGATGAAGGAAATTGTCAAAATGGAGGAGCTCACTAATTACACATGCAACCCTGAGTACACGTTGGAGTGGAACAACTTGATGTCCCAGCGGAACAGATTCATGGACGTGATCAACAACGTGTCGAATCCTAGCAAAATTGTCCTCTCGGGGATCGGGGAGGTCGACGTGGGCAACCTGAGGCATCATCGCAAGCAGCAGATTCAGGAGGCGTTCGATCTGAAGATGAGGATTACCGCGTACTGGAAGATTGTGCTGCGGAGGTTCGTCGACTCGATGGCACTGCATCTGCTGTTCAGCGTGCAGAACCTGTTGAACAACGAGATGGAGGAGGAGATTATGGGGGAGCTAATAGTGCCCAATGGCAGCGGCGTCATCGAGAAAATGCTGGAAGAAGCGCCGTCGGTGGCGGTGAAGCGTGATAAGCTCAACAGGAGCATCAAGTTGTTGAGGGAGTCTAAGGAGGTGGTGGCCAAGATCATGGACCGGATTGCTACAGATGGTGACTTCAGTGATTAGTTAGTGTTGTTCTAGTGGATTTTCGTTTTTTTTTTTCTTTTATATTTAAAATGAGTGTGTTAATGTTCCTGCTCTAGGAAGCAGCTTCTAAATGATGTTTTACTGGGCATTTGTGCATCTGCAAATGGGTTTTTATCTTCATCCGACTTGCAATGGTTCTATCCATGTTGTGGATATAAGAAGAAACGTGAGTGATGCGCCAATCCAACCCACATTCAATTACATGGCGCTGTCGGAAAATGATGTTGATCGACATTCCTGCAATGAGAGGCCCCAGAGAAACCGATGCCCAACTTTTCCGTCCGTCATTGTAGAAAAAATAAAATAAATTATGATACGACAAATGAGATGCGTTGCAATCTATGAGGACTCGATCATTGAAAAGCTACCACTAACATAGCCACCGACTCTGTACCATGAGAGCATTTCAAACTTCCCCAACAATCATGAGCCATGATGATTCGAAAGAAAGGGGTACCAAAGTACGAATAGACCGATGCTTGGACATCGCTTGATCAAAGCCTTGAGGTTGAATTTGTTGCGTAAGGACTTAAATAAATTGTGATACAACAAAATTAGACGCACTATGAGTTGTTACGATTAGCTCATTGGAAAGTCATTAAGAAATATTTAATTGACTTACGATGAAATGACCACAATTATAAAGTGTTGCCACCTAAAAATGTAAAAACTATCCGCATAAAAAATTAATTAATGATCCATATATAACTATGAAACACCAAAATCGATATTCACGGAAGAATTAAAACATATTTATTTAAGCTATTCCTTCACTTGAAGAAAAATGTATAGTCTATTTATAATCAAAGATCTATTTGAACGTCAGATCTTTTTCTTTCTAACATATTTCGGTATATAAGCTTTTAATGAGATTAAGTGACTGATAGGTATAACTTATCATTTTATAGGTTAGAAATGGAACCTAGTAAACCCTAGTCAATAGTGTGTCAACTAGGTCCTTTCTATTACGCTTCTCAATTAAATACAATACCTACACTTTACTACTCAATTAGGCCTGTTATTAATAGATACCAAAACCCAATTCAATAAGATCACTTAAGGGTTTAACATATATTGGAATATCCATTAACCCAATTTTTTAAAATAGAAAATCAATTAATTAAGATAAGCCCATATTATAGGGAATTTCCAACATTCTCCCACTTTGGCTACATTAATTAACTTATTTTTATTTTGAAAAACATTTTATATTGAAAACGACACTCTTGGGTTAATAATTGAAAATTTGTTTTATGTGGCTATAATTAAAAAAAAATATATTTTTTAATAACAGCATCTCAAAACCAATCTAATCCTATATAACCTTAGTATATGACTAGGGATCGATGTGTTAAGAAAATACTGCCACACATGACCTTCCAAAATTACAAATAATAAATATTATATTTTCATAGATCATAGGCCCAATAGTGTAGTAAGAAATAATGCTAATAAGTAATCAAAATATACACTATTTCTTATCAGTACTCGATGCAATTTCTCAACGACATGAAACTGCATTAGTGCAAGTTTAAACGACATGAAATTGCATAACTATGTCACAATCAAACATGAGATCTCATAATTAGTTACATCCAATCATCTTTAAACGAAAATTTTGTTTAAAGATACTGTTTTATACTTTGATTTCTCAATCAACAGAAGAAAGGATAACAATAAAATTAACAATAATGAACATTGAAAATAAATGCTTTAATAGACATCATGAAGGCATTATCAGTTTGCATAAAACTATAATATTCAGAAATACAAATTATATAACTCCCACTAACAAAAGAGATTAAAAGAATCTAGAATACCCATATTCTTTACATGTTCTTTAAACAAAATGGGTAGTAAACCTTTTGTAAGATTATTAGTCAACATGGACTCAGTTATGATATTCTCGATCACAATGTCTCCCTTTCTGACCAAGTCTTTAATAGTATAATATTTGATCTTCATGTGTTTGGACGCATTACTGATCTTGTCATTCTTAAAATAAAACACACCTACAGTGTTGTCCGAGTAAATCACCATAGGTTTAGCAATAGAGTCCATAACTTGCAATTCTGAGATCGAATGTTTTAGCCAAACCACTTAAATTGACGCGCCATAACACGCTACAAACTCAGCATATATTGTAAAATTCATAACCAAGGTTTGCTTTATGCTCTTCCAAGAAATAGTACCTCCAGCCATCATAAAAATATATCCAGAAGTTAATTTTATGTCATTCAAACAACTAGCAAAATCAGCATCTAAATATCGAATCACTTTTAGGTCCTCTGCTTTGCTATACACGAGCATGAAGTATTTTGTTCATTGTAGATATCTCATCACATTTTTAGCTGCAACCTAATGTTCATGACTAAAATTCGATATATATCTCCCAAGAGTATGTATAGTAAAAGCAATATCAGGTATAGTACATACTTGTGCATACATAAGACTGCCAATTGTACTAGCATATGTAACATTCTTCATTACTTCTTTTCCAACATCATTCTTGGGGCGTTGTTTTATGCTCAATTTATCTCCTTTCACAACAGGAGCTTCACCAAACTTGCAAGTTTGCATATTGAATCTTTTCAAAACATAATCTATATAACTTTTCTAAGATAACCTCAAAACCTTCTTAGATCTATCACGATGTTCAATGCTTGGAAGAGGCCAAAGGGATCTGGCTCCCTAACTTCCTCCCTCGCACCGCCTTCCTCAACCCTTTTCCAGCAGAAGATGATAGGGATATCAAGCAAGACGCCGAGTTTTGTGGCTCATGTTTGGGAATATATTGAGTTGGTCGTGATTCAGGTGTTGATGAGACACTCGGAGAATTATCCTCAGCTTCAGTGGTCGATGAGAAGAGCAGCGTCCGCCCGATTAACAAGATGAAGGAGAAGGCGATTAATAGGATGAAGGAAATTGTCAAAATGGAGGAGCTCACTAATTACACATGCAACCCCGAGTACACGTTGGAGTGGAACAACTCCTACTTACTTTTATGTAGATGCATTGATCAAACTTATTTTCTTCAAAGCCAAATGATCTCAAAACCTTGTGAAATTTCAAGTATTACTGACGTGATGCTTGTTTGAGCCATAGATAGACCTCTGAAGTTTGCACACCATGTGCTCATTTCCGACTTTTTTGAACCCTTCAGGTTACTGCATATATACTTCTTTATCTAGATCTCCATTTAAAAATACTGTCTTGACATTCATTTAGTGAAGCATTAAGTCAAAATGAGCCACCAATGCCACGATTGTTCAAAATGAGTCTTTAGTAGACATTGAAGAAAAGATTTCAATATAATCGATGCCTTCTCTCTGTGTGTACCTCTTTGTGACTAACCTTGCCTTGAATCTCTCTATGTTGCCTTTATTATTTTTCTTGGTTTTCAATATCCATTTGCAACCGATCGGTTTATGTCCATCTGGTAAATCAACAAGTTCCCATACTTGATTATTTGACATGGAAATCATCTCATCCTTTATCATTCCTCACCATTCATCCTGATCACTATTAAGAGCTTCTTTGAAGGTTGCTGGATCAACTATATGTCCAATTTTAAAATCAGTTTCTCCAAGATAGATATTATAATCATTTAGAGACATTGGTCTTCTTTGTCGTTGTGATATTCGCACAAGTATTTCTGGAGCCACATCATTCGTCTAGGAAATTTCATTTCTAATAGGAGGATCTATCACCATATCTTCAGTATCTACTTCTTGCTGAATTACCACTCTACAAAGCTCTCACATAGAATCATCATTCAAGATGGGCAATGGAATAGAAACTGTTTTGTTTGGTTCTTCCCTTTCGAAAGATTGAGAAGAACTCCTTTCAGCAACATCTAATTCTAGGAATTTGGCAGTTTGAGGTTCAATGATTTTAGTGCCATAAGTAGGACAATAGAACTTATACCCTTTGGAATGGTTAGGGTATCCAATAAAGTAACATCTAATAGTCTTGGGTTCGGTCTTCTTCTGAGAAGGATCGTAAATTTTAACCTCTGCAGAACACCCCCAAACTTGAAAGTGATTCAAGCTTGGTTTCCTCTCCATCCACAATTCAAAAGGGGTTTTCTGCACTGATTTATTAGGTACATAGTTCAATAGATAAGTTGCTGTTTTATTCATCACCCTATAAGTATTTAGACAAATTAGAAATGCCCATCTCTATAAGTGTGCTAATTGCACATTATGACAAGACAAACGCAATAATGGCCTATTACAAATTTAAATATCATGTGAGCATTTGAAATTTTCTGAATTGTCATGATCGATTATAATATAAAGAAGTGGATGACCAAAATAGGAATTGGTGACCGATGCTTAGATATCGTTTATCAATCTCCTTGAGATATAATGTGCTATAACCCAATTGAACCGTGGCACAATGAGATTAACTGTATTATGACTTGCCATGACTAGCTTATCGAAAAGCCACTATGAAAGATTTTGTTTGACTTATCATAAAATGATTGCAATTACAACGTATTACGACCTAAAAAACCACCAGAGTATTTTCTAATTTGTGCAATCCTCATCAATTATGATAAGTTCAAATCGAGTGGAAAAAGGTAGGAACCAGTGAATCAATACTTAGACATCGTTGACTAAATTCTAGAATATCCATCGTTTCGCGACAAAAATAAACACGGTCTGACAAAATGAGATGTATTACGACTTATTCTCGTGCATTGAGAAAATACTAAGAGAGCTTTAATTGATTTATGACAAGATGAACGGAATTATAAGGTATTACGCTTTAAATATAGTGAGCATCTCAACTTTTCGCAACCATCATAGAAATATGCAAGTGGTCGACTAATACAGGAATTGGCCATTGATATATCAGTCACTTGTGTCGAATTTATTGTGCCACAACCAAAATAAACTATGTCGTGAAAAAATTAGATGTATTATGACTTGTAACAACTGATTTTTAAAAACGTTATTAGGATATATCTCACCGATTGACGAGACAATGACTCCAGTTACAACAGCAAAAACCAAAAAAATATTTTCAAATTTCAGCAAACTCTCATAAACTCGGTTCAAATTGAGTGGGTGAAATAAAGTAGGACCAAGTCGACCAATCCTTACATATGAAACGATTGATCCCAAAGAGACATAAATAAATTGTGACACGACATGATTATCGAAAAGTTATGACGAAATTTTCATTGACATTCGACAAAATGAAACGAACATGATTATGATGCGTTACGAAGACATGGGAATTCCAAACCATTGGGAATTCCAAAGCAAGTGGACGATTATAATAGGGATCGGCGGCTTATGCTTAGTACGTACCGAGACATGGATTTAATTACGATGCATTATGACCTTAATCTCAAAATGACTAATTACCACATTTAAGCCACGTTTTTGAAATCTAATGAGTATGGAACTAACCCAAATCCTCATTGCTTCTAATTATTTATTGTTTTCTTAATTTTTATTTTTTCAAAAACTCTACAATATTGGGCTAGAAGCCTTTCGTTATATTTATATATTTCCAAGAGCCAAAAGTGCCAAAGTGTCAAATAAAAAAAAAAAGAAGAGTAAGAAAAGAATAAAGTCATCCGAGGAAAAGGCATACTGACGAGAGGGGGTTCGAATCCTCACCTTCTCGGGGTTGGGGTGAGGACGCTATAATTTCAGGAATGGATTTCGACTCTCACGTCCCGCAATGATGAGATAGGGCGAAAAGTCCGGAGAAAGCGTTAGAATAGGAATAGTAGTAGGACCAAAAAAAAAAAAAAAAAAAAGTCCAATCATGTGGTCCCCCCACAACGAAGAAAAGAAATGTACGATCTCCCACGATCGAGCAACAGAGGAGAGGAACCTATCGTAGAGGCTGAATGCAATAATCAATTTGATATGATCTTCTTCTTTTTTCTTTTTGTTTTTTTTCCATAATAATTGGTCACCAATTTCAACCAAGCAAAAAGAAAATAAATAGAGTATTTTCAAAGGAAAAGATTTGAGAGAATTGAACACAACTTTCAGAGCATGGAGTTGCATAATATTGCCGATGAAATCGTTTTGTCATCAACAATGAGGACAGGCAATCGGTCAGTGAGAGACTGATGCTAATACCTTATTACATGGAGAATAAGAAAAAAATTGACACATCCTCATGAGAAATAATTAAATGGTTTTTTATTTTCTATCTACACACAACATGAATTTTCAATATGTGCAACACAAACATTTTAAGCTCATCAGATGAGTAAATCGGATTGGATAAAAACATAAATTGACCCGTTTATTTCGTGTTGACTTATTTTTACATTAAGTAAGCTTATCTTTGGAAGGCTTGGAAAAGGTGGGGGAGAGAATTAGCATTGGTGTGGAAATTGGGGGAAGGTGATACTTGGGCTTTATCTCTATGAAACGCAACTCCATCATGAAGGGCAAAAAATGTCTTGGTCAATGTCCTTTTCTTTCAATTTTTTATTTAATCTTTTCAAACAACTCAATAATCAGTTTTTTTTTAACTTTTTCTCCACCCCTTTTTTTCGCGTAAATTTTTCCACCTCCTCTATCATTTGAGGTTTCTTCTTCTTTTTTTCCCATTAATTTTTGTGTTATTAAAAATATAATATAATTATAGAAAAATGTTAGATCTAGCCTAACCGTGCTTTGCATAGGCCCGCTGGCCACCCGTATCGCCGTGCAGGAATTGGATACCCTACGGAAAGTGCCAAAGCGTCGAATAAAAAAAAGAAAATATAAGAAGAGTAAGGGTCCGTTCGTTTCGCGGAAAATGACTTCCGGGAAAATGTTTTCCAAATTTTCCAATGTTCGTTTCATGGAAAATGAACTAATCAAGGAAAATGTTTTCCATCATTGAAAAAAACAACCTTTAAAGTGAGGAAAACGTTTTCCACTTTTCAAAAGTGGAAAACATTTTCCATGACTTCTTCCCTTTTACTTTTTTTTATTAATACATTTTCATTTTATTTTTATCCTTTCTTTATCCTTTCTTTTTTTTTTTTTTAAATCGAGTTTTTAATTTTTTTCTTTTATTTCTTTCCTATTCATCTTCTTCTTCTTTGGCTCGACCGGCCATGGCGGCGTCCGGCGACCAGCCGCGGCCGGCGACCGCCGCAACCCGGGCGCGGCGACCGGCCGCAAGCCGGTGGCCGACGACCTCGCTAGCCTCGCCCCGGGCCGGCGAGGCTTCGTCCTAGCCCGATCCGGCGAAGCCGAGATCGGGCCTCGCCAGATCCGGGCGAGGCGGAGCTCGCCGGCCCGGGCGGAGCTCGCGGCTCGCCGATCTGGCGGCGGAGCTCGGGCTCCCGATCCAAGCGAGCCCGAGCTCCGCCGCCGAGATCCGGCGAGCTCGCGGCTCGCCGTGAGCCCGGCGGCTCGCGACGAGCTCGGGCGAGATCGGCCGAGCCTCGAGCTCGCCGGATCACGGCCACCAGTGCCGGCCATCGTCAGGCGGGAAGGAGGCGGCAGCGGCGGAAGGAGGAGGAAGGAGGCGGCGGCGGAGGAAGGAGGAAAATGTTTTTCTCAAACAATTAAATGAGCTAACGAACGGTGGAAAATATTTTCCACTCAAATTTTAGGTTTTGGCCGAACACTGGAAAATAGAGTCATTTTCCTGGAAAATGACTTTCAGGAAAATGTTTTCAGGAAATGTGATATTTTCCGTGAAACGAACGGACCCTAAGAAAAGAATAAAAGCGTCCAAGGAACAGGCACACTGACAAAAGCCAAAAGGTTGCAATTCCCCGCTTTTGAAAAGGTCCGATCGTACGGTCTCCCGAAGACGAAGAAAAGAAGTGTACGGTCTCCCACGGTCGAGCAGCAGAGGTGAGAGCATAAGAGATAACTTACCATCTTTTATTTCACCGATCAAACTCATCCCAAAAAAAAAAAAAAAAAACAAAAATATCGAGAGTGAGTGCAAAGAATGGCTGGCGACCCACTCAAGTTCTTGTGGATCCTAACCCGAACCCCTATCCGTCGCCTACGCGCCGCCACTCACCGCCTTCGACAATGACCAGATACGGGCCCAGCTCGATGCAATCGACAGGCTCCGAAACCTCATGGTCATGAAGGAGGGCATCCAGCTCCCCACCATCGTCGTCATTGGCGACAGTCCTCCCGGCAAGTCAAGCGTCCTCGAGTCCCTTGCCGGCATCAACTTGCCGCGGGGGCGGGGCATTTGCACGCGCGTCCCGTCATCATGCGACTCCAAGACAGCCCCGACGCCGATCGCCCCGAGCTCTACCTCGACTTCAACGGCAAAGTTGTCCACACCGACGAGGGGCACGTCTCTCGAGGCCATTAATGCTGCCACCAACAAGATCGCTGGTCATGGGAAGGGCATATCGAACTCCCTGCTGAATCTGGTCATCAAGAATGACGGCATCCCGGACTTGACCTTGGTCGACTTGCCTGAAATCACAAGAGGGCCCGTGCCCGGCCAGCCCAAGAACATCTATGAGCAGATCTCGGACATGATCATGGAGTACATAAGGCCTGAGGAGAGCATCATCCTCAATGTCTTGTCCGTGACCGTGGACTTCTCCACTTGCGAGTCCACAAGGATGTCGCAAGTATGCTCTAGACACGCTTTGCACCCACATCAATTGATAACTCAAATAATTAAATTAACTCTAGGAAATGACTCCATATGGTAATTCGTTTTTATGTCGCAGATGGTGGACAAGACCAGGAAGAGAACTCTGGCCGTCGTTGTCACGCCCCGATCCTCGAACGCGTGCCCATCTCTCACCTAGTCGATTAATAGCGACGTCCCAGGACGCATCGCCGACCCTGTTCATTTAATATGCGCAAGCGGATGTATAAAGAAAATCCCCAGACAATAAAACAATAGGATAGAAAAGTAGGGCCATAATTTTCACATTGAAGCTTATAACCAAACTTTTATATACAAACATGAACTAATAATTCATAACCCTTCATAACCTCCTGATTCACTCTATTCACACCCAAAACTGGATTCCCAAAAGAGGATGGGATTTCAATCCTCATCCGGGTCATACTCCGGATCATCCGGATCCTCTTCCTCAGTTCCTTCCTCGCTAGGTTGCTCCTCTTCTGGTTCTTCTTCCTCCTCTTCAACTTCTTCTTCGGCTTCTGACGCCGGCTCATCATCAGGCATCTCCTCAGCTACTCCCCAATCTTCATCCTCCTCCGGTCCATCCACCTCCTGCTATGCCATTCCACCAATATCCCCAGGCTCATTATTCGCCTCGATCGAAGGTACGGGTGTAAAAGCTTCGGCCTCCTGATTCGGGGCTCTCGGATCCACTACCAATCCATCCAGGTGATCGGCGGTTCCTTCTCCAAGCGCATCCTCCAATATGTTGAAAGGCACCTCACTTTCTGGTATGGGACCCTCTCTACGTCCATCAAAATATTCCCGATACCATGATCTATATCTGTGGGGCCTCAGGGGTTCTACTCCTACATCAACCCAGACGGTCGACTAGAACAGCACGTATTCTAACCCTTCGGGGTGGGGGTGGATATGAAAATGGGTCTCTAGCTCCGAGATCTGCTCTGGAATGCCATAATGCATGCGTGGACGAGGAGGCAAAGGTGCTGTCATTCTAGGGGCTTGAAATATTATCCCACAATCGGGATGAGACTACGTCTCAGCGAGTTCTACCCCACTAAGACTCAATTAGGGAGTCAATACACTACTCGGTTGCCTAAGCACATCACGAGTCAGAAGACTTACCTTGGTCTCAGATTCCACCTGCAATTCAAGGTTATATACCATGTTTCATAAAACACAACGAATAATCAATCAAAACGATGGTCAATCGAATTAGTCGATTACATGTCAGACGGACCCTTCTAAGTCATCGGTTCCACACCATATAACTTCCCACATTTCACTCGGTCATAGAGCCATATTAGTGCTCTCGGGCGTCAAGTTCGCCAAGGTGATTAATCCGCTAGACAATTGCGTGCGTTCTTTAAGACGCCGTTTTCGCCAGTGATATCCCACATCACCGAACCACGCATGCCTATAACCATGTACTCACTAGACAACTGTGTGCGTTCTTTAAGGCGCCGTTTTCGCCAGTGATGTCCTTACTCTCCGAACCACACATGCCTATGATAATGTGTTTAATAGACAAGTGTATGCATTCTTTAAGGCGCCGTTTTCGCCAGTGATACCCTTAATCACTGAACCATACATGCCTATAACGATATGTTTAATAGACAAGTGCATGCATTCTTTAAGACGCCGTTTTCATCAGTGATGTCCTTAATCACCGAACCATGCATGCCTATAAACCATGTACTCACTAGACAACTGTGTGCGTTCTTTAAGGCGTCGTTTTCGCCAGTGATATCCCACCTCACCGAACCACACATGCCTATAACAATCTGAGTACTAGACCGATACGTGCGTTCTTTAAGGCGTCGTTTTCGCCAGTGACATCCTTAGTCACCGAACCACGTACGTCCATACACCGTGCCTGATCAGTCCAACCCCAAGATACTTCTGATTCATTCTCACCATTCCTCATACTTTACAACTCCACAAAGCATAAGAATGCTAGATAAACAAACTTGGCCAATTTCCAAACAACCATTCAATCTCAATCAATTCCAATCAATTTAGGGCAAACCCCTAAAATATCACAATTTAATTAATTTCAAGCAACGTAGAGCTCAAATAAATAAACGGACTATGCCACGACAATCAGCACAAGATTTCGGTCGTCGGCCATCTCAGCCTTAATTTCCGAAAAATAATTAATTAAATAATTAATTTCGAAAATTAAATAATAAATATTAGAAATTCAATTTAGCTCAAAATAAAGCCCGATTAAATAAACGGACTCCACCACTGTCCTCAGCGTAATATTCTGGTTGCTGGCCATCACACTTGAATTTTTGGAAAATAAATAATTAAATAATTAATTTCGAGAATTAAATATATAATTACCATAAATTCAATTCAGCGCAATATAAAGCTCAATTAAATAAACGGGCTGCACCACGATCATCAGCATAATATTCCGATCGCTGGCCATCCAAGTTGAATTTTCGGAAAATAAATAATTATTTAATTTAATTTCGAAAAATAATATTTAAATGCCAAAAAATTCCACTTAGGCCCGAAATATCAAATTGAAGCCCGATAAAGGGTCGGAAAATTCCCAGGCTACCCTCAATAAATAGTAGACCATGTCTACTTGCTAATCACACCTTCAATTTAACTAAATCACATCAAAATCAACTAATAAACCCTAATCAAAACATCTAAGCTTAATTAAATAAACTAAACAATCAATTAAGCATAATTAACCCACTAAGCAAGCATTTGTGTGGTTACCCACCGGAATCGCGTGCAACCGGTACCAAATCGACGGGCTCGGCGCGAGGAACAACAAACCCCAAAGCGGGTCTCGGGTCCGGGGCTCGGAAACGGCCCAAAAGCGGGCCTAAAGCCGCCGAAATACCCACTCGTGGGTTGCTGTGTTGGCTGGCCGGAGGGCTTCCGGTGGCCAAGGGGGCGAGGGGAGGGTCGGTGGAGGTGAGGGGGACGCCGGGGGTCGGGATGGTGGTTGGGCGGCAGTCGGACGGAGCTGGGTGGCGTGCGGTGGAGCTGGGCAACGCACGGCGAGAGGTCGCCGGCGGAGCCGGGCGCGCGGGCGGCGCGGACGGCGGTGTGCTGGGCGCACGGGGCGGCGCGGGCGGCGCGAGCACGGGCGGCGTGCGGCTGTCCGGCGAGCTGCCGTGCTTGTCTTCTTCCGTTTCGGTTTTCACGAGCAGAAAACAAGAAGAAGGAGAAGGCTCGGTCACGTGGGTGGGGAGAGGGAGGAGAGAGAAGAAGAAAAAGAAATAAAGAATTAAAGAAGGGATAAGAACCATTGACTATTCAAAAGAAGAGAGAGAGAGGAAAATCAAATTGAACTTGGCTTTGGGGGGGGTGTGCGCACGGATGGGGGAGGGAGAGGAGAGAGAGAGAAGGGAGAAAGAAAAAGAGAAAAGGGAGAGAGAGAAAAAGAAATTTAAATAATTATTTTTTCCTCTTTCCCTTTCTATTTCCTTTTGGTCTCCGATTTTTCTTCCGATAATTTCTTTCTCGAAATTTCGGACTCGTCAATAAATTGACGGACGATGAGACAAAGTCCTAAAAATAATAATTATGACACGCTTAAAATTCGATTCCCGAAATCGAGTTCAATTTCGTGGTTAAAATCAACCGAACACGATTTTAGTCCGATCCGACCTATCAAGTAGCTTTTAGGGATTTTACCGCGGTTATATCCCTTAACGTTTTCACCCAACAGATTGGCTAACTCATGAGTGATCAGCTCAGAAAAAAAAGGACCATCGGTGCGTCGACGAGTTGCCCATTTCATATATTCGGGACGGGTCGAAAATTTGGGATGTCACAGTCGTTACAGATGCAGATAAAGCTCCGGAGGGCTTGCTCGAGAAGGTTATGGCTGATGATGTCAATATAGGGCTTGGTTATGTGTGCGTGAGGAGCAGGGCTGGTGACGAGACCTACGAAGAAGCGAGTACGGAAGAGGCGAAGCTGTTCGCCGTACACCCTCCTGTGCAAGATTGACAAGTCCGTCGTTGGTGTGCCTGTCTTGGCACAAAAGCTTATGCAGATTCAAGCCAACATCATGGTCAAGTCTTTACCCGAGATCATCAAGAACATCAATGACAAGCTGAACGCCAACCTCGCCGAGCTTACGAGGGTGCCCAAGAATCTGTCCTCGGTTGAGGAGGCCATAATGGCCTTTATGCAGATCATGGGGTCGGCAAAGGAGTCGCTGAGGAAAGTCCTGCTGAGTGGCGAGCTCGATGAGTACCCAGATGACAAGGACATGCACTGCACGACCAAGCTGGTGGGGATGCTCAACCACTGCGCCGATGAGCTCGAAAACTGCATCGAGAACGACCTGAGGACTAACTTCTTGTTGGAGGAAATGCAGGTCTTGGAAGAGGCCAAAGGGATCGGGCTCCCAGACTTCCTCCCTCGCTCCGCTTTTCTCATCCTTTTGCAGCGGAAGTTGAATGGCATATTGAGCCAGCAGCCGAGTTTTGGGGTTCGTGTTTGGGACTATATCGAGGGAGTTATGATTCAGGTCTTGATGCGACACACAGAGAATTATCCTCAACTACAGTCGTCGACGAGAAGAGCGGTGTCCAATCTGATCAACAAGATGAAGGGGAAGACGATGAACGAGATGATGAAGATTGTTGAAATGGAGAAGCTCACTGAGTACACTTGCAACCCTGAGTACCTGTCACAAAGTGGAACAAGTTGATGACTCCCGCAAGGCGGGTTAATGGAGGATCGGCCAATCTCGGAAGTATGGTTCCAAGATTTACCTCGAGGGAATTGGGGAGGTCAACGTGGCCCATCCGACGGAACACAAGCAGCTGGTTCGGGAGGCGTTCGATCCGAGGACGAGGTTGATCGCGTCTGGAAAATTGTCGAGGAGGTTTGTCGACTCGATGGCACCTTGCATCCGCGGCTCATCATGCACAACTTGGTGAAAAAGGAGATGGAGAAGGAGATTGGGGGCGAGCTGATCGGGCCAAATGGCGGCCGCATCAATAGGATCTTTGGAGGAACCGCCGGAGGTGGCGGCAAAGCGCGAGAAGCTGAACAGGAGCATCAAGCTGTTGAGGGAGTCTGCAGACGTGGTGGCCCAAGTTCATGGACCGGATTGCTACTAATGGTGACAACAATAATTAATTAGTGTTGTTGTTCTAGTGGATTTTCTTTTTACTTTTATTTTTATGAGTGCGTTCCTGTTTGTTTAGTTGGTTTTGTGTAGGATCAAACTGGACTTCAATTAGCTTCTAATTGTTAGGGAAATCCCTTATGATGTTTTGAAGATGACAAAATAAATCAAAGGCTACTAACATGTTTGATGGTTGAGTAATAGACTATGCAAATGATTGAACATGTAAAGGATATTGTCAAAGCCTGAAGACGGCCAGAAAACTGAACAGAACACATGTCCAAAGTATATTCGAAGATTTCAGATTTCTGTCAAAGTCGAAGACGCCGGACTTTAGTGTCAAAGTACATTCGACAAATTCCATCGAACGTGAATGAAGAACCGGAAGACAGACTCTATGCTGAAATTGAACCAGAAGATAGACTCTATCTTTGAAGCGAACATAACAGGCCGTGTTCAGACCTTAAAGCTAAATCTGTTCAGACCCATTGCAAAGTCTATCGTAGTCGACTCAAATTGTAAAGTCTATTGCTCTCGAGACTTTACATCAGACTCAACGAACGTAACTCAAGCCCCGAAGATATAATGGCTAGTGATCTGGTTTGGATTCCACATCAAGATTGATTTGATTGACTCAATCTAATTGATTGACAATTAGATCTTGAAGACAAGAACTTTCTATACGAAGAAGCTTTACTTATGGAAACCAAGATTTCGTTTGTATGGGCGATCGGAATCAATTTGGGATTCTACCTTTGTCACTCAACGGCTACCAAATCTTTTGATACGGGGCTGTCCAATGGGTATATTGGAAGACGATCCTCGGGATCTTGTCCAACGGCTAGTTTTGGAAGTGGAGGAGTATTTAAGGAGATGAAGGACCGATGAGCAAGTAAGAGATAGAGTGTAGAATTTATAATTCCAAAGTCTCGAGCGATCTTCTATCATACACTTGTCTCTCGTGAGCTTAAATGTTTGTGATCTTGAGAGAAATACCAAAAGAGTGACTTAGTGAGATAGTGTGATCTACTACTAAGTGTTTGCACTCAAAGTTGTAATCTCTTGTTGATTGCATAGTGGAATCCAGCCAAGAAGGCTGTTAGCGTGGGAGAGTGGACGTAGGCTTGGATTAAGCCGAACCACTATAAACATTGTGTTCTTATTCTCTTCTCTAAACTCTTTATTGTGTTAAAGTCGATCTCGCTCAAAGTCTGCTGTTCTTCAGACTTTGCTCACAACTTATTTTATTCCGCATATATTTGCCAATGTTTTATTTAAACACCTATTCACCCCCCTCTAGGTGCTAATACTAGTTCTAACACTAATGACTCGGTTTTTTTTTCCTGGGAAAGGAAAATGACACCTAAAATCTTAACTACCTCGTTTCATCATAAATAAAAATAATAAAAAATAAAATAAAAATTAAGGACCAACCTCAATCTCTAAACAAAAATATCATCAGTGTACACATAATATTTATATTCTAGGTTGTATTTTAGACCAACCTCAGGAGATGATATCGATGAGTAGTCCAAAGAGATATTCATGATCGAAGAGACGAGATGAGCTTAAGACTTAGAATTCCAACATAGTCCGATGACGCTCACCAACCCTCAATAAAAAAAATAAAATAAAATAAAAAGAGTAAAAAAGAAAAAAGAAAAACCAAAATAATTGATAAGGAATTTAAAAAAAAATGTTAGGTCAATGTCATCCGTCCCACATGGGATGGCCAGCGTCTATATCAGCAATTTTCAACCAAAAATTGGTCGAATGAATTCAATTAGCAAAAAATGTAAAAATATTTGTTACTCAATTTGCATAATTGATATATTCATGACTCTATTGATACAAGTATAATAGGCTAAGGACTTTTTTTGTACTTTTCCTACTGAATAGTCATGGGTCGGCAAAGAGCACGAGACAAACCAATTCTAATGATTACACCACTTTTCTGGGGAAAAGTATTAAAAAAGTCATAAACCTTTTGTATTTATGTCAATTTAGTCCTAAACCTTTTTTTTTTGCTAATTAAATCCTAAACATTTTTATGTTGTTCCAATTTAGTCTTTTCTGGCAAGTTTTGGTCGAATTTTGCTGACTAGACATAGGCCAGCTGACGTAGCTTAATCGGTGCTGACGTTGACAACTTTTAATAATATTTTAATTTTTTTATATTTTTTTATTCTTTTTCTTTTTCTTTTTTCCTTCTCCTCCTTCTTCCTCCAGCCGGTCGCTAGACCTCGGCAACTGGTCAGAGTCGATGGCCTAGGCGAGGCTCGAGCTGGCCTTGCACCGAGCTAGCGAGGCTCGCCCTCGCCACCCAAGCCTCAAGGGCGGCCTCACGCCGGGCGGGCAAGGCTCACCCTCACCGAATCTAGCAAGGTTGAGCCTCACCAGCCGTTGCCTCTGGCCAATCTCTGAGGTCCGGCGACTAGCTGGAGAAAGAAGGAGGATAAGGAAAAAAGAAAAATTACAAAAATTAAAATATTATTAAAAGTTATCCACGTCGGCGCCGATCAATCCATGTCAACCAGCCGACATCCAGTCAGCAAAACCCAGCTAAAATTAGCCGAAAATGATTGAATTGGCAAAACATAAAAAGGTTTAGGACTTAATTGGTACAAAAAAAAAAAAAAGATTTAGGACTAAATGGGCACAAATGTAAAAGATTTATGACTTTTTTAACACTTTTTCCTTGTACTTGTGTCACCGACCAAATTCTTCCATACCTTTGTCTGCTGAAGAGGGGAAAGCAAAGAATGATTGTTGTAGAGAGAATGATAAAATTGGTTCGTAAATGTGGTATCAGGGTGTTTGTGCTAGGAGTCTTAAAGTGGAATGAATACCATTTTAGAGGATCTCTTAAGGCGGGGTTGGCCAAAACGAGTTATTGTACTCAACTCTTCCATATGTCTTGCTCGAGAGATTAGGTGCTTGAGTCAATTGGTACAATCCGGTGTGAGGATGCGATTTGGCATACCATTCTTAGGGACAATCTTTAGAAAGAAGGCTGGCCTGATGTTCTCGGTTCACCAGACACCACACGGACTGCTCCACAGCCAAGAAACTATTGGCCCGTGATACTTGCTCGTGCTGTGCGTGCATGTTTGAACATCCGTGCCGTGTTCTCCGCTTCAGTGGAATCCGTGTATTGAACGTGCATGCAAGAATCTCCTCTGTTCTCTCGTTTATTCACATCTACAAAATCTCTTGCCGACTGGCTCCATCTTCAATCATATATCCCCTGTTTGACCGAATGAGTATCGGTCGTGTGTACGCAAGTGTCTCCTCCCGATTCAGCCTCGTAGTACCTTTCTTTCATCCGAAAATTCTCCGTGCTGATATTGCGAAGTTATGCATCCATACGATGGAAACAATTCTCATTTTCTTATCCGATTTTCGGCCGAGCAAAGGGAAAAAGGAGAGACCGATTGAAATCCCCATCTAGGGCAGTCTCGTGTGGGCTTGATCTTGATAATTCGTATGAGTTTAGCGCCAAAATTTTGAGATCAAATTGGATGTTGGGCCAATTTGACTGCAATTCACAAGCGGGACAATTTAAACAGAATTTATTTGACGCAGACATGTCAGTGCTAATCAAAACATCGTTGCCTAAATGTAGTGTGAACACAAAACTATGTGACATTGATACCTTTGTTTAGGGTAAAACCTTATCAAATACAATCCCTAATTTTTATAAAATGCACGAGAGTTCTTTCATATAACAAGTCAGATGTCAACAAAATTTGATACAACCTAGAAGGACTTGTTTATTGAGGAGCTGTTACAAAATATTCTCTGACCTACGAAAGATGAACAAGATTGTGACATGTTATGACCTTAAAAACTGTGCTTGAGTTTCAAATTTCCCGAACGGTCATGAACCGCAATATTTAAATACAAGCAGACTGCCAAAATAGGAATTGATAAGCGATGCTTATACATCATCGGTTCATCGTACTCTCGAGGTTGAATTTATTATGCTAAAAGTAGAACAAATCCCGATGCAAAAAAAATTAAATGTATCACGACTTGTTATGGCTAGTTCCTTGGAACACCGGTGTGAAAAATTTCATCGACTCACGACAAGATGATTGCAATTGCGACGTGTTCTGACCACAAAAATTTTCAACTTTGTCCAATTCTCATTAACCATGATTATTGCATATCAATTGGGTGGAACTGGTATGAAGTGCGACAATACTTGGACAAAATCCATCGATTTGTTCATAGAAAATGTCAACAACAAAAATAAATTGTGGCACAACTTAATAAGATGTGTCGTGACCATTATGACTAGTACACTAAAAAATTTGTACGAAATTGTCATTTAAAGTTATGACAAGACAAACGCAACCTGTTACAAATTTAAATATCATGTGAACATTTGAAATTTTTTGAATTGTCATGATCAATTATAATATAAAGAAGTGGATGACCAAAATAGGAATTGGTGACCGATGCTTAGATATCGTTTATCAATCTCTTTGAGATATAATGTGCTATAAGCCTATAACCCAATTGAACCGTGGTACAATAATATTAATTGTATTATGACTTGCTATGACTAGCTTATCGAAAAGCCACTAGGAAAGATTTTGTTTGACTTATCATAAAATGATTGCAATTACAACGTATTACAACCTAAAAAACCACAAGAGTATTTTCTAATTTGTGCAATCCTCATCAATTATGACAAGTTCAAATCAATTGAGTGGAAAAACGGTAGGAAACAGTGAATCAATACTTAGACATCGTTGACTGATTTCTAGAATTCAATACATCATTTCGCGACAAAAATAAACACTGTCTAACAATGAGATATATTACGACTTATGCTCGTGCATTGAGAAAATACTAGGAGAGCTTTCATTGATTTATGACAAGACAAACGGAATTATAAGGTATTACGATCTTAAATATAGTGAGCATCTCAAATTTTCGCAGCCATCACAGAAATATGCAAGTGGTCAACCAATATAGGATTGGCCATTGATACATCAGTCACTTGTGTCGAATTTATTGTGCCACAACCAAAATAAACTATGGCATGAAAAAATTAGATGTATTATGACTTGTTACAACCGATTTTTAAAAACGTTATTAGGATATATCTCACTGATTGATGAGACGATGACTCCAGTTACAACAGCAAAAACCAAAAAAATATTTTCAAATTTCAGCAAACTCTCATAAACTCGGTTCAAATTGAGTGGGTGAAATAAAGTAGGACCAAGTCGACCAATCCTTACATATGAAACGATTGATCCCCAAGAAACATAAATAAATTGTGACACGACATGATTATCATAAAGTTATGACAAAATTTTCATTAGCATTCGACAAAATGAAACGAACGTGATTATGATGTGTTACAACCTCAAATAACTTTAAGAGTTCCTCAAAAAAATTTCTTAGTTATTCCGAACCATGGGAATTCCAAAGCAAGTGGGCAATTAAAATAGGGAACGGCGGCTTATGCTTAGCACGTACCGAGACATGGATTTAATTACGATGCATTATGACCTTAATCTCAAAATAACTAATTACCACATTTAAGCCACGTTTTTGAAATCTAACAAGTATGGAACCAACCCAAATCCTCATTACTTCCAATTATTTATTGTTTTCTTAATTTTTTTTTTCAAAAACTCTACAATATTGGGTTAGAAGCCTTTCGTTTTAAAAACTTTATTATATTTTATTTTTTTCAAGAGCCGAAAGTGCCAAAGCGTCAAATAATAATATAAAAAAAAATAGAAGAGTAAGAAAAGAATAAAGTCATCCGAGGAAAAGGCGTACTGACCAGAGCCAAAGAAGTCGAAATTCCCTGCTCTTAAAGAAGTCCAATCGTGTGGTCCCCCCACGACGAAGAAAAGAAATGTACGGTCTCCCACGATCGAGCACCAGAGGAGAGGAACCTGTCCTAGAGGCTGAATGCAATAATCAATTTGATATGATCTTCTTCTTTTTTCTTTTTGTTTTTTTCCATAATAATCGGTCACCAATTTCAATCAATCAAAAGGAAAATAAATAGAGTATTTTCAATGCTCTCCAAGTAGAAGGAAAAGATTTGAGAGAGTTAAACATAACCTTCGGAGCACTGAGTTGCATAACATTGCAGATAAAATCGTTTTGTCATCAACAATGAGGACAGGCAACGGGCCGGTGAGAGACTGATGCTAATATCTTATTACATGGAGAATAAAAAAAAATTGACACATCCTCATGAGAAATAATTATATGGTTTTTTATTTTCTATCCACACACAACACGAATTTTCAATAAGTGCAATACAAACGTTTTAAGCTCATTAGATGAGTAAATCGGATTGGATAAAAACATAAATTGATCCGTTTATTTCGTGTCGACTTATTTTTACATTAAGCAAGCTTATCTTTGGAAGGCTTGGAAAAGGTGGGGGAGAGAATTAGCATTGGTGTGGAAATTGGGGGAAGGTGATGCTTGGGCCTTATCTCCAGCCTATGAAACACGACTCCATTATGAGGGGCAAAAAATGTCTTGGTCAATGTCCTTTTCTTTCAATTTTTATTTAATCTTTTCAAACAACTCAATAATCAGTTTTTTTACTTTTTCTCCACCCTTTTTTTTCGCATAAATTTTTTCCACCTCCTCCGTCATTTGAGGTTTCTTTTTCTTTTCCCATTAATTTTTCTGTTATTAAAAATATAATATAATTATAGAAAAAATGTCAGATCTAGCCTGACCGTGCTTTGCATAAGGCCCGCTGGCCACCCCTATCGCCGTGCAGGAATTGGATACCCTACGGAAAGTGCCAAAGCGTCGAATAAAAAAAAGAAAATATAAGAAGAGTAAGAAAAGAATAAAAGCGTCCGAGGAACAGGCGCACTGACAAAAGCCAAAAGGTTGCAATTCCCCGCTTTTGAAAAAGTCCAATCGTACGGTCTCCCGCAGACGAAGAAAAGAAGTGTACGGTCTCCCACGGTCGAGCAGCGGAGGAGAGGAACCCGTCCAAAGCTGAATACAATAATCAATTTTAGGTGGTCTTCTTTTTGTCTCCCTAATAATTGGGAACCGATTTCAACCAGTCAAAAAGAAAATAAATATATTATTTTCAATACCCTCCAAGTGGAAGGAAAACATTTGAGAAAATTGAACACAACCTCCAAAGCACGGAACTGCATAATATTACGGATGAAATCATTTTTGTCATCAACAACGAGAATAGGCGACTGACCGATGAAAGACTGATGCTAATACCGTATTAAATGGAGATTAAGAAAATATTGGCGCATCCTCATGAATAGTAATTATATGGTTTTTTTTATTTTCTATCCACACACAACACGAATTTTTAATAAGTACAATATAGAAATTTTAAGCCTATCAGATGAGTGAATCGGATTGGATAAAAAATGATCCAATCTAAATTGACTCGTTTATTTCGTGTCGACTTATTTTTACATTAAGCAAGCTTACGTTTGGAAGGCTTGGAAAAGGTGGGGGGAGAGTTAGCATTGGTGTGGAAATTGGGGAAGGTGATACTTGGACCTTTTCTCCAACCTGTGAAGCACAACTCCATTATGAGGGGCAAAAAAATGTCTTGGTCAATGTCCATTCTTTTCAATTCTTTAGTTAATCTTTTCAAACAACTCAATAAACAATTTTTACCTTTTCTCCACCCCAAGTCTTTCTCCACCACATGTTTTTTCACGTAGATTTTTTCCACCTCCTCCATCATTTGAGGTTTTTTTTTTCCCATTAATATGTGTATTAATAAAAAAATGTGAATTTTAAACATATAATTTAATTATAGAAAAAATTTCAGGCCTAACCTAGCCATGCTTTGCATATAGCCCGTGCCACAATCACCAAACTCAGTGCCGTCACGGTCATTACCACCACTTGACGTAACCATCGTCACTAGAACTCTATACTCGGCCATCATGAAAAATAGTATTCACCACATTCCAATACTATCGACCAAAAAAAAATATTTCTAATCACCTCCATTGTAGAAGCAAGAAGCACGATCTATGACAAAAAAAAATCGAGAAAATGGAGGCTCTTGGTGCAAAGAATGAAGAGGAATGGCCATGCCCTGAAACACAAATTCTTGCTAAGAACCCTAAACCCAAAAGCGATTGTTTCAGTTTGCTACTTGTTTTAAAAATTTAAGCTGTTAGATGAATGCATGATTTATTATTTAAATATTTTAATACTCTCCTCACGATTAGTTTGGCCTTTTACTTAATATTAAGCGTGGAAATTTAACTTGAAAGGCAAATGGAGCTTAGTAAAATTTGAACTCATAACTTTCAATTCTGATATAATGTGAAAATTTAATGGGATTACTGTCGACTTTTCTAAAAATTTAAACTGTTAGATGAATGTGTGATTTATTATTTAAATATTCTAAATGAAGTTTACAATGATGCGACTTTGGTACAAAGAGAATTTTGTCCATTGGTGCATCGCTTCCACACTATAAGTTGCCAGCTTTTGTCCCCTCCCCTCCACAGCACCAACCCCCTCCATGAAGTAGCCTCTCAACCGTCCAACTTGCGCTAGAACAGAACACAGCCACCGTAGAATGAATCCATAACTTCACTACTCCATAGAACGAGATCATCACTTCCCATCTTTGATTTCACCGATCAAGCTCATCCAAAGTTAGACGGAAGATTTTGAAAGGCTGCAAACAATGGGTGACGAGCGGGTTCCCGTCCACAGTGTACTCAAAGCCGAACCCCTGGTCACTGCCCGCCTGGCGCCACTCGCCGCCTCCTACAATGACCGGATCCGCCCCCTACTCGATGCGATCGACAGGCTGCGAAGCCTCATGGTCATGCAGGAGGGCATCCAGCTTCCCACCATCGTCGTTGTCGGCGACCAGTCCTCAGGCAAGTCGAGCGTCCTCGAGTCCCTCGCCGGCATCAACCTGCCCCGGGGGCAGGGCATCTGCACCCGCGTCCCTCTCATCATGCGGCTCCAAGACAACCCTCACGCCGAACGCCCCGAGCTCTACCTGGAGTTCAACGGCAAAGTCGTCCACACGGACGAGGACAACATCTCCGCGGCCATTAATGACGCCACCAACGAGATTGCGGGCCATGGGAAGGCCATATCGAACTCCCCAATGACTCTGGTCGTCAAGAAAGACGGCGTCCCGGACTTGACCATGGTCGACTTGCCTGGAATCACGAGAGTGCCTGTACACGGCCAGCCGGAGAACATCTACAAGCAGATCTCGGAGATGATAATGGAGTACATAAGGCCCGAGGAGAGCATCATCCTCAATGTCTTGTCCGCGACGGTTGACTTCTCCACTTGCGAGTCCATAAGGATGTCGCAAGTAAGTAAACTCTAGACACGCTTGGCTCCCATATCAATTGAACGCCTGGATAGTTTATTTTAACTCAAGGAAATGAGTCTATACTATGATTCGTTTTTATGTCGCAGATGGTGGACAAGACTGGCAAGAGGACTCTGGCCGTCGTCACAAAGGCCGATAAAGCTCCGGAGGGCCTTCTCGAGAAGGTGACGGCGGATGATGTCAATATAGGGCTTGGCTATGTGTGTGTGAGGAACCGGATTGGTGACGAGACCTACGAAGAAGCGAGGCTGGAAGAGGCGAAGCTGTTCGACACGCACCCTCTGCTGTGCAAGATTGACAAGTCCATCGTTGGTGTGCCTGTCTTGGCACAAAAGCTGACGCAGATTCAAGCCACCATTATGGCCAAGTGTTTGCCAGAGATCGTCAAGAAGATCAATGACAAGCTGAACGCGAATGTCGCCGAGCTTAAGAAATTGCCCGAGAATCTGTCCTCGGTCGCGGAGGCCATGACCGCCTTCATGCGGATCCTTGGGTCGGCGAAGGAGTCGCTGAGGAAAATCTTGCTGAGAGGGGAGTTCGATGAGTACCCAGAAGAGAAGAACATGCACTGCACGGCCAGGCTAGTGGAGATGCTGAACCGATACTCCCATGAGCTCCAACACTGCGCCGAGAATGACCCGAGCGCCAACTTCCTCTTGGAGGAATTGGAGGTCTTGGAAGAGGCCAAAGGGATGTGGCTCCCGAACTTCCTCCCTCGCACCGCCTTTCTCACCCTTTTGCAGCGGAAGGTGAAGGGGATATCAAGCAAGCCACCGAGTTTCGTGGCTCGTGTTTGGGAATATATTGAGGGAGTGGTAATTCGGGTGTTGATGCGACACTGCGAGAATTATCCTCAGCTTCAGTCATCGACAAGAAGAGCAGCGTCCAGTCTGATCGACAAGATAAAGGAGAAGGCGATGGATAGGATGATGGAATTTGTTGAAATGGAGAAGCTCGCCGACTACACATGCAACCCTGAGTACATGTTGGAGTGGAACAACTTGATGTCCAAGCAGAACATATTCATGGACGCGATCAACGGCGTGTCGAAGCCTAGCAACATTGTCCTCCAGGGGATTGGGGAGGTCGACGTGGGCAACCTGAGGCATCGCAAGCAGCAGATTCAGGAGGCCTTCGATCTGAAGATGAGGATTACCGCGTACTGGAAAATTGTGCTGCAGAGGTTCGTCGACTTGATGGCGCTGCATCTGCTGTTCAGTGTGCAGAACCTGGTGAACAAAGAGATGGAGAAGGAGATTGTGGGCCAGCTGATCGGGCCAAATGGTAGTGCAGCATGGAGAGGATGCTGGAGGAAGCGCCGTCAGTGGCAAAGAAGCGTGATCAGCTGAACAGGAGCATCAAGCTGTTGAGGGAGTCTAAGAAGGTGGTGGCCAAGATCATGGACCGGATTGCTACAGATGGTGAATACAGCGATTAGTTAAGTGTTGTTGTTCTGGTGGACTCTTTTTTTTAACCTTTATGAGTGCGTTAATGTTGCTGTTCTAGGAATCTGCTTCTATATGATGGTTTTACCGGTTTTTGTGTGTCTGCAAATGGGTTTTTGATGGGCTTGCAATGGTTCTATCCATGCTGTCGGAAAATGATGTTGATCGACGTTCCTCCGATGAGGGCCCCCGGAGAATTCGATACCCAACTCTTCCGTCTGTCCTTGTGGAAAAATTAAAATAAATTGTGATACGACTAAATGAGATGCAATACGATCTATTAGGACTCATTCATTGAAATGCTACCGCTGACGCAGTCACCAACCATGCACCATGAGAGCAAATCGTGAGCCATGATGATTAGAAAGAAAGTAGGGGTACCAAAGTAGGAATAGATTGATGTTTCGATCAAAGTCTTGAGGCTGAATTTGTTGTGGAACGACTTGTATAAATTGCAGCACGACAAAATTCGACGTGTTATGAGTTGTTATGATTAGTTCATTTTAAAGTCATTACGAAGTATTTTTTTTTCACTTATGATGAAATGAACGCAAATATGAAGTGTTGCGACCTAAAAAATCACGAGATTATTTTTGAAGTTCCGCAACTCTCAGAAACCATGGTAAGTTAAAATTAATTGGGTGGAAAAAGTAGGAGCCCTCCAATTCTTGGACATGGTCCATTGATTTCTAAAAGCAAATGTATTATTTCATGATGAAAATAAACTATAGTACACCAAAATGAGATGTGTTGCGATCTATTAAAACTTGTTTATTGAAAAGCTCTTACTAGTATATTCATTGACCTACAACAAATGAACAACTACAAGAATATTTCAAATTTTATGATGACGTCACTGTGAAGCAAAGAATAGCAAAGAGCTTACTCTATATTTTTGTCGACACAAAAAAAAAAAAAAAATGGCTGAGTATTCAATGACGACTTGGTTGATAGAGGCTAGCTAAATGGATGATGGAGGCACAAAATTGCTAAGTATTGGGAGTGGTCAGTCGACCAAAAAAAGGTTGTCTGATAGGAAAATCTAGTTTGAGTCGACGGAGATATTAGTGAAGATGGTTATACCTCAGTAAATTAAGGAGATATGCACGATGCTATTAAGGAGATATGCATGATGTAACTATCAAGGAAGTAGAAACGATACTGTTGTCAAGTAATGGAGCCAATGGGCAAAGAAGTAATCATGAAGGAAGCAAAGGCGATGTGATCGTTGAAGGAGTGGAGGAATTATAACAGTCAAGTAGTGGAGATGACAATTTCGAGGTTAACCGTTTATGAATGAAAATTGCTAAATTTTAGGAGTCCGTAATTATAAATGCTTGATTTGTGGTTAGAACAGAGGACAGCCACCACTCCAGGAAAACCTTTCCATTTACATTATTGTCTAAGAAACAAAAGACAATTCGCAATCCTTATTGGCTCATATCTACCAATCCACACTCCAATGGTGTTTCATCATTTCCAGTGGCACAACTTTGGACGACATAACACAAATAAACATAGTACCTAAAGTCGCACAAAATCGAACAAAAGAAGGAGATGCCTGACTTGGCTCAATAGTTGACGTCGAAGTCTGCAAAGCGAGACGAGCGCGAGGGAAGGAGGTGGAATTATTTGGCCAATCGCGATCTTGTCCTTTGCTGGGTTTGCCCCTTGTACTTGTGTTACGGACTGAATTCTTCCGTACCCTTGTCAGCGGAAGAGGGGAGTTTTGTGGTATCAAAGCGAAGAGCGATTGATACAAAGAGGATGATAAAACTAGTTTGTGAGAGTGGTGTTGGGGTGTTTGTGCTAAGAGTCTTAAATTAGAAAGAATACCATTTTAGAGGATTTCTTAAGACCGAATTGGCTTCCCATGCACAAATTGACGAGGAACTATTGTCGTTTTCTTGATGAGACCACGGTAGGCAAAAACAAGTTATTGTACTAAACTCTTCTATATTTCTTGCTCGAGAGATAGGGTACTCAAGTTCTATGGTACAATTCGGTGTGAGGATGCGACTTGGCATACTATTTTTTAGGGATAATCTTTAGAAGGAAGGGTGGTATGATGTTCTTGGTTCACCAAGCACCACACAAGACTGTTTCGCAGTCAAGAAACTGTCAGACCGTGACACTTGCTTTTGCTGTTGTCGTGTTCTCCACTTCAGTGGAATCCGTGTACTGAATGTGCATGCATGAATCTCCTCTGTTCTCCCGTTTATTCACACATTCCCTTTCCTCACATCCTCAAAATCTCTTGCCGACTAACTCTATCTTCAATCATATATCCCCTGTTTGACCGAATGAGCATCGGTCGTGTGTACGCAAGTATCTCCTCCCGATTCAACCGCGTATTACCTTCCCCTCGTCCAAAAATTCTCCATATCGATGTTGCCAAATTATGCACCCATACGATGGAAACAATTCTCATTTTTCTTATCCAATTTTCTGTCGAGCAAAGGTTTGCGAATTGGGCCGCCGACTGGCAAGCTAAGGCCTAGCGAAACAAGAGCCTAGCCCGTTGTTTCGGAATTTATTTTGCTCTAAGTCCTTTGTTATGTTGTTGCAAACTCTTGGTGAGTAATGAAATTTTTTCCAACCCAAAAAAAAAAAAAAGGGGAAAAGGAGAGAGCGACTGAAATCGGTGTTAAAATGGGTCATAAACCCATATATGACCCATTTAAATCATAAATGGGTCATAAATTGGTCACTTGTTTTTAACAAAAAGTAGTTAAATGGATTTCACAATTAAATGTTCAAGATAGGTGGGTCTTAAGTGGGTTTTAAATGAGCTGGGTGGAGAACCCATTTTCAACAAAAACCTTATAATCTCTCTCTTCCCTCTTTAACTTAACAAAAATATTTTTTTTGTAAAAATCGAAATTATAATTTTTATTTTATTTTAATTTTCTATTTCCTTTTTCTTTCCTTTTTTTTTTCTTTCTCCTTCCTCCTTCCGGTCGCCGGCACGGCGATGGCTGGCGACCGGCCAGGCGAGCATTGAGCTTGCCGACGTCGGGCCAAAGTAGAATAAGAAGGAGAGAAGAAAAAAAAAAAAAAAAAAAAAAAAGAAAAAAGAAAAGAAAGAGAAAAAGAAAAAGAAAAGTATATTTAAAAATTAAATTAAATTAAATTAAAAATTAATTTTTAAAAAATAAAAAATAATTAAAATTCGCTTTTCTAAAATAATTATTTTAAAAATTATAAAAATTGTCCATTAAATTTGTGTTGTATAAAACTATTTTAGCAATACAATTTTAAAAATTGTCCATTAATAAATAAGCTTAGAAGTATTTTAGTAATATAATATTAAAAAAAAACATAGGAATAAGTTTTTCTAAAGTTGGTTAAATATGAAAATATTTTATTAATATGAGTTGGGTCGGGTATGGATTGGGTATGGGTTGAGTCGGGTATGGGTTAGAAAATTTACATTATGCATAAATGAGTCAATTTGGGTCGGACCATTAATGACCCGACCCAAACCCGACCCAACCCACCCGTTTAACGGCTCTACTAAAATCCCCAACTAGGCCGGTCTCATGTGGGCCTAATCTCGATAATTCGTATGAGTTTAGCGCCCAAATTTAATTATCAAATCGCACGTTGGGCAAATTTGGATGCAATTCACAAACAACTGAGCCAATTCAAATGAAATTTATTTGACGCGGACATGTCATTACTAATCAAAAGATCATTCATAATGTGAACGCATAACTATGCAGTATCAATATCTTTGCTTAGGGGTAAAATTCTATTGAGTTTGATCCCTAATTTTTATAAAATGCACGAGATATTTTAGGTGAAAATTTATGTGTCAACAAGATGCGTTATAACCTAGTAGGACTTATTCATTGAGGAGCTATTACTAAATATTCACCGACCTTGAGAAGATGAACACGATTATAACATGTTATGACCTTAAATACTGAGAGTATATCAAATTTCTCCAACAGCCATGAATCGCAATATTTAAAAACAAGCAGACTACCAAAAAAGGAATTGATAACTAATGCTTGGACATTGGTTCATCAGACTTGAGGTCGAATTTATTTTGCTAAAAGTGAAACAAATGATAAAATTAGATGTGTCACGACTTGTTACACCCAGTTCATTGGAAAGCCAATATGAAAGATTTCATCGATCCACGACAAGATGATTGCAATTGCGACGTGTAAAGACCAAGAAAAACCATAAAGGTATTTTCAAGTTTGTCCAATTCTCATGAACCATGATGATAGCATATCAACTATGTGAAAAAGGTAGGGATTGAGACAATACTTGGACATGATCCATCTAGTGTACAGAGAAAATCTCAATACATATTACGACTTATACATGAGTACGAAATTTTCCGTTTAAAGTTATGATAAGACAAACGCAATAATAGCTCGTTAAGATCTCAAATATCGCGAGAGTTTTTCAAATTTTCCGAATTGTCATGGTCATTGATAATATAAAGAAAGTGGATGATTGTCACGCCCCGATTCTTCAACGTGTGCCCATCCCTATGTGGTCAATAAAATTTACGACTTCTCAAGACGAGTCGTCGACCCTTTAATTTTATTTCACATGCGGAAGCGAATAACAAATCCCTTGACAGTAACCATCTAAGGATAAAAAAGCAAAACAACAGATTCACAACAAGGCATGCCTTTAAAAACCAATTGAGTCACATACATGAGTCTACAATCAAAAGACTTCAAAAGATCGATTCTCAAAAGGAGCTATCTTATCTGACCTACACTTCATATCACCAACTTGGCTCCAGATCCTCCACTCTACGGCCCTAAAAATGAGCCCACGACAAGGTGAGATACAAATCTCAGCGAGTTCACGCTTTAAACCCCGATTAGGAGGGTAATACGCCTAGAGGTGCCCTAACCACACAACCACACAATTAGAGCAAAGAACTTACCTAACCTCAGTTTCTTCCTACATGTCAATACAGTTCATATCACAATGCATATAATCAATACATATAACATCAACTCAAACGCTCATGTATATATAGCAAATTCACACATCAATTGGAATGTCTCAAATCACATCTCTACCAATCACCACACCTCAGTTGATCATGTATTTCAAGTAATTACGGTCACCCAAGCACAACCTAACCGTTACATGGCGGATCCAACTAACATACAGCGGAATTATCCGTCACATAGCGGATCTATCCATCACATAGCGGATTTAACTGACATATAGCGAATCTATCCGTCACATAGCGAATTTATCCATCACATAGCAGATCTATTCGTCACATAGCGAATCTATCTAACATACCGTGAATCTATCTGTCACATGGCGGATTTAACTATCACATAGTTAAGCATCGTCTCGCCCCATCGAGCACGACAACGTCTACCTCAAGACGGCTTTCCATCTGAAAGTATCGTTCACCCGACATATAGCGGATGACGAATTCTCCTAACCAGCTCATGATTATCCACTCCCAGCCAAGGACATTATGCTTCACACTTAAATTCCTCAATGAAAAATAATGTCCTGGCCTATTTTCATCACGTTAATAATACCTGATAAAATAATCGTGTGTGGGTACACGATCAGCCTGAGCTAAAATTTCCATATCTTTACTTTAGAAAATCTCACTATTTTTACAGTGTTTGAAAACATTTTTAGCATTATAAACCGACGCCCCGGTAATTTCGAATTAATTATTGAAATTACTTAATCTTAGGATAAATACCCAAAATTATAGTTTCCACTCAATTTGCACAATTCACACTCAATTGCAAAAATTAACCACACCATTGCAATCAGTACGAAATTCCGATCATTGACTATCCTGGTCTAATTTCCGGAAAATAATTAATAATTAAATAAATTACTGAAATTAATTAAATAAATACACATTAATTCAATAAATACAAACTTAGGCTTAAAATTGCTAATATAACCACCTATTGAACTAATTAAATTATCCTAACCATTCTAACTACTAGGCCACATAATAAACTGACTAATTACAATTTCTAACCACTTAAATCACTAATCAAATAACCTAAATTAATTAAATAAACTAATAATTACACTAATCTAAGCTTAATTAAATCTAAACACCCCTTAAACGTCATTAGCTTACTAAGAAAAGTTTGGCGCATAAACTCACCAGTTTAATGCGAAAACCGGTTCACCGCAACGGTGGCGCGACGGCGGCCGAAACCCAAGCTTTCGGCGGCACCGAGGGAAGCTTGGGCCGGGCCAAACAAGCCTTGCAAAGCCCACAGCAACTGCTGGGCTTGGCTGAGCTTTAAGTGATGGGCTGAGACGCACGGGCCAGGCTCATTTCGCGGGCTGCAGGGGCTCAACTTCTGGACTTGCGGGCTGGCTTCGGTGGCTTTAAATGGGCTGAAGAAAATGCGGAGGCTGAAGACGCTGAAAGTTTGCGGAGATGCTGGGCTGAATTTGTGCGGGCCGTGGGCGTGAGAGCAGGAGGCATCGACTGCAGGCAGAAGCATGGGCGACGGTGCTGGGAACGAGAGAACGAAGCGGGGATGGACGGCTGGCAGCTTGGAGTCTTAGATGCTGGAGTTGACCGCGTGAGCTTGATTCGGTGGAGACGTCTCTGGACGTGTGGCAGCGGATGAGGCAGCTTCGGTCAACCATGGAGAAGCTTGCTGGTTTTGTTGACTCTGTGCTCGCGTTGGGAGCTTCGACCGATGAGGACACGGCGTGAAAAGCAGTGACCAAATGGAGGGACAGCAGGCGGTCAAAGATGGGAGGTTTTGTTGAAGAATTTGCTGGTTTTGACCGAGGAGGAGCAAACCGCGGACGTGCGGCGGTGAGATGCGCGGGTGAAGGGAACCGGTGAAGCTGGAAACACGAAGTAGGGGGAGCAGCAGGCTTGCGGAGTCAACAAAGGAAGGAGAAAATGCTGGCGTTGACCGTGTGCTGGCGCTGCTTCAAGGGAAAACCGAGAAAGAGATGAAGCTGCAGAGGTTAGTGGGATGTTGTGTTCTTTCGGAGGAAAATCCAGGAAATGCAGATGCAGCTCGTCCAAGACCGAAGAAATAAAAAAGAGAGCAGAATGGGGATCGGGGATCGGGGATGGGAGACACTCGACGGAGGGAGAGGGAAATGGAGCAAAAGTCATTATAAGATATCCAATTCATCATGACTTGGTTCAAGAAGTCTTCAAGCTTATCCTATGGTGTCCCCAAAAGCCCGCAAGCATATCATCTTTGTCCCAATTACTTTCTTGCAATAATTTCCCACAAATATTCCAATTTGAATGCAAATGTTGCACCCCCAAGCCTAGTTCCGAATTTACTTCAATTTGAGCTTCAATTTCTACCCAAATTTCCTCAATTCGATGTCCAATATTGTTGAAGAAAAAGCCCACACAATTTCTACGAGTCCCCGTCACCAAATGACTCGGTAAGGAAGCCAAAAATCCATTCAATTTGGCCCATCCGAATTTCCGTTCGTTTTTCGAATCGTCCGAATCGATTTTCCATAAAAATCCCGAACTCGACGGAATTTCTCCGAAAAACAAGACGACGTCCTATAAATGAACCGTGACATGCTCAAACGTCCGATTCCCTAAACCGAATTCAATTTCGTGGTTAAAATCGACCGGACGCGATTTTAGTCCAACTGACTTACCGAGTAACTTTTAAGGATTTTACCGAGGTTATACCCCTTAATAGCTTCACCCAATAGATTGGTTAACTCGTAAGTGATCAGCTCAGGGAAAAATGACCATAGGCGCGTCGACGAAATGCCCATTTCATTTTGTCGGGACGGGTTGAAAATCCAGGACGTCACAACAACCATAATAGGAATTGGTTACCGATGCTTGGATAGGTTTATCGGTCTCTTGAGTTATATTGTGCTACAACCGAAATGAACTAGGGCACGACAATATCAAATGTATTTGACTTGCTATGATTAGCTTATTGAAAAGTCATTATGAGTGATTGCGACTATGACGTATTAAGACCTCAAAAAACACAAGGGTTTTTTGCTAATTTATCCAACTCCCATAAATTAAGATAAGTTCAAATCAATTGGGTGGAAGAAAGGTAGGAACCGGTAAATCACTACTTATATATGGCCGATTGATCTCTGAGTCAAAATTAATTATTTCGGCGACAAAAATAAACAATGGTATGACAGAATGAGATGCATTACGACTTATTGCTCGTGCATTGAAAAACTACTAGGAGAGTTTTCATTGACCTTCGGCAAGCTGAATGAAATTATAAGGTGTTACTATCTTGAATATCGTGAGAGTATCTCAAATTTTTGCAATCATCATAGAGCCATAGCAAATGGTCAACCAATAAAGGAATTGGCCATAGATGATCAGTCACTTGAGGTCGAATATATCATGCCACAACCAAAATGAAATATGGTTCACAAAAATTGGATGTATTACGCCTTATTGCAACTAATTCTTAAAAAGGTTATGAAGACATATTCATTGACTGATGAGATAGGGTGTGTTTGTTTGTATTCTTTTTTTCTGATTTGAATAAAAATTCTTTTTTTTTGTTCTTAGGAACAAAAAAAAGAACAGTTGTTTGCGTTTTTGTTCCAAATCTTTTTTTTTTTTATCGGGAACAAAATTGGAACAGAAATAAGAAACAAGACAAACTTATTTCTTCTTTCTGGAACAATTCCAAAAAACATTTCTCTCCTTTTTTTTTCTTTTCTTTCTTTTCTTCTTCTTTTCTTCTTCTTTTTTCTTTGGCCGGTTGCCGGCCTCGGCCATGGCTGGCCATCGGCCATCGAGGGTCGGTGACCGGCCAAAAAAAAAAAAAAAAAAAAAAAAAGGAAAAATAAAATAAAAATATTAAAAAAAATAAAAGAAACAAAAAAAAAAGAACACAAATTTACCAAACGTGTTTCTGTTCTTTTTTTTTTTTATTCTCGGAACAAGTTTACCAAACGCATTTTTATGGTCAAAAATTGTTCTCCGAACAAAAATAGTTTTTTTTCTATTTCTATTCCCGGAACAATCTTTAAACAGAAACACAAATAAACGCACCCATAGTGACTCCAATTACAATAGCAAAAACCAAATAATATTTTCAAATTTCCCCAAACTCTCATAAACCCAATTCAAATCAATTGGGTGGAAAAAAGGAGAAGCGGATCGACCAATACCTACACATTAAACGATTGATCTCCAAGAGACAAAAAACAAATTGCGGTACTACAAAATAAGATGTGTTAAGACATGATCATTGAAAAGTTATGACAAACATTGCCATCAAACATTCGACAAAACGAATGCAATTATAATGTGTTACCTCAAACAACCTCAGAATTTCTCAAAATTTCACCAATTATCACGGACCACACTAATTCCAAATTAGGTGGGCGATCAAAGCAGGGATTGGCGGCGGCTTATGCTCGACACGCACAAAGAGATGGATTCAATTACGATGCAATTCAACCTTGATCTTAAAATGACTAATTTCCACATTTAGGCCACGTTCCTGAAATCTAACAAGCATGAAACCAACTCAGATCTTCATTGCTTGTAATTATTTCTCGTTATCTTATTTATTTATTTTTTTAAATCTACAATAATGGGTTAGAAGCCTTTCGTTTTCAAAATTTTTATTTATCTATTTTCTTTTTCAAGAGCCGAAAGTGCCAAAGCGTCAAATAATGAAAAAGAGTAAGAAAAGAATGAAGAAAGTCCGAGGAAAGCCGCACCGACGAGAGCCAAAGATGTCGAAACTCCCAGCTTTTGGAAATGTCCAATCGTAAGGTCTCCCGACGACGAAGAAAAGAAATGTACGGTCTCCCGCAGTCCAGCAGCAGAGGGGAGGAACCTGTCAAAAAGTCCGAATATAATAATAATCAATTTGATGGGATCTTTTTTTTTTTCCCCTTAATAATTGGTATCCAATTTTAACCAGACAAAAAAGAAAATAAATCGGTTATTTTCAGTGCCCTTCAAGTGGAAGGAAAAGATTGACCTAAAAAAAAAGGGTGGAAAGAAAAGATCGAGGGAATTGAATGCGATCTTGAGAGATCTCATTGAATTGCATAATATTGTGGATGAAATTGTTTTGTCGTCAATGATTAGAACAGGCGGCTAGTCAGCAATAGTAGATTCTAATAGCATATTACATCATATAATTTGGATAATGGAGTTTTAAAAAAAAAAAATTGGTACATCGTCATGAACAGTAGTCATATGGTTATTTATTTTCTTTCCTTACACAGCACGAATTTGTAGTAAGAGCAATGTAGAAATTTTAAGCCCATCAAATGGTTGAATTGAGTTGGATATTGATCCAAGCTAAATCATCTCGTTCATTTCATATTGATCTATTTTTACATTGACCTAGTTTATGTTTTGAAGGCGTGAAAAAGGGGGCAGAGAATTAGGATTGGTGTGGAAATTGGGGGAGACATACAACTCCATTATGAGGGGCAAAATATGTCTTGGTCAATGTCCTTTCCTTTCAATTTTTTATTTAATCTTTTCAAACAACTCAATAAACAATTCTCCACCTTGTCTCCACACTAATTCTTTCTTGATCTCATGTTTTTTCACTTAGAATTTTTCCGCCTCCTCCATTACTTGAGGTTTCTTTTTTTATTTATTTATTTATTAAATTTTGTATTAATTTCAATAATTGAAAAAAAATGAATTTTTTTCTTATAAAATTATATTTAATTGTGGAAAATATGTCAGGGGCCGACCTAACCGTGCTTTGCATATAACCCGATGACCACCTTTACCACCATGCAGGAATTGGACACCACCCCACCCACCCCATCAATCTCTGTGCCACAGCCACCAAACTTGGTATTATCTCGTTATTGCAACCCCACTAGAACCTTATACTCGGCCACCATGAATACTATTACACATTATGCCCCGATACTACCGACCAAAAGAATTCCAATCACCTCCGTTCAAGAAGCCAGAAGCACAATCTTGAGCCAAAAAAACAAATTGAAAAAATGGAGGCTTTTGATGCGAACAATGAAGAGGGAATGACCATGCCCCAAAACACATTGTAACCAAGAACGCCAGACTCGAGCCAATGTTTCAGTTTCTTAAGGTTCAAGTTCTTTGGGGTCTAGAAGCTGGAGCATTGCGAGGTTATTTGGCAAACTGTACTTAAAGTTCCTGCCTTTAAAGTCCAAGTCTATGCAATGATGTGACTTTGTTACGGCAGACTCTTGTCCATTGGTGCGTCGCTTCCGCACTTAAAGTTCTTGACTTTTGTCCCCTCCACAGCACCAACCCCCTCCATGAAGTCATCTCTCAATCGTCCAACTTGCGATGGAAGTATCTTCTCTATATAAATTGATCCATAACTTCACATCTCCATAGAACGAAATCATCATTTCCCATTTTTGATTTCATCGATCAAGCTCATTCAAAGTCAGAAGGAAAATTTCGAGAGGCCGCAAACCATGGGTGATGACCGGACTCCCGTCTGCGGTGTATTCGACGTCGAACCCCTGTCGGTTGCCCGCCCGGCGCCTCTTGCCGACTCCTACAATGACCGGATCCGCCCCCTGCTCGATGCGGTCGACAAGCTACGAAACCTCAATGTCATGAAGGAGGGCATCCCGCTCCCCACCATCGTCGTCGTCGGCGACCAGTCCTCCGGGAAATCGAGCGTCCTCGAGTCCCTCGCCGGCATCAACCTGCCGCGGGGGCAGGGCATTTGCACCCGTGTCCCTCTCATCATGCGGCTCCAAGACAACCCCCACGCCGACCGCCCCGAGCTCTACCTCGAGTTCAACGGAAAAGTCGTCCACACGGACGAGGACAACATCTCCGTGGCCATTAATGACGCCACCGATGAGATCGCCGGCCATGGGAAGGGCATATCGAACGCCCCGCTGACTCTGGTCGTCAAGAAAGACGGCGTCCCGGACTTGACCATGGTCGACTTGCCTGGAATCACGAGGGTGCCCGTGCACGGCCAGCCGGAGAACATCTACGAGCAGATCTCGGCGATGATAATGGAGTACATAAAGCCTGAGGAGAGCATCATCCTCAATGTCTTGTCCGCGACCGTTGACTTCTCAACCTGCGAGTCCATAAGGATGTCGCAAGTAAGTATACTCTAGCCACACTTGTCTCGCATTTCAATTAAAATCTCGAATGATTTATGCAACTCTGGCAAAGGGGTCAATACGATAATTTGATTTTGGGGATTGCAGATGGTGGACAGGACCGGCGGGAGGACTCTGGCCGTCGTCACAAAGGCTGATAAAGCTCCGGAGGGCCTCCTCGAGAAGGTGACGGCGGATGATGTCAATATAGGGCTTGGTTATGTGTGCGTGAGGAACCGGATTGGTGACGAGACCTACGAAGAAGCGAGGCTGATAGAGGCGAAGCTGTTCGAGACGCACTCTCTTCTGTGCAAGATTGACAAGTCCATCGTTGGTGTTCCTGTCTTGGCACAAAAGCTGACGCAGATTCAAGCCACCATTATGGCCAAGTGTTTGCCGGAGATCATCAAGAAAATCAATGACAAGTTGAGCGCGAATGTTGCTGAGCTTAAGAAATTGCCCAAGAATCTGTCCTCTGTCGCGGAGGCCATGACAGCCTTCATGCAGATCCTGGGGTCTGCGAGGGAATCACTGAGGAAAATCTTGCTGAGAGGGGAGTTCGATGAGTACCCAGAAGAGAAGGACATGCACTGCACGGCCAGGCTAGTGGAGATGCTGAACCAATACTCCAGTGATCTCCAAAACTGCGCCGAGAATGACCCGAGCACCAACTTCCTTTTGGAGGAATTGGAGGTCTTGGAAGAGGCCAAAGCGATCGGGCTCCCGAATTTCCTCCCTCGCACAGCCTTTCTCACCCTTTTGCAGCGGAAGGTGAAGGGGATATCGAGCCAACCACCGAGTTTTGTGGCTCGTGTTTGGGAATATATTGAGGGAGTGGTAATTCGGGTGTTGATGCGACACTGCGAGAATTATCCTCAGCTTCAGTCGTCGACAAGAAGAGCAGCATCCAGTCTGATCAACAAGATGAAGGAGAAAGCGATGGATAGGATGATGGAAATTGTTGAAATGGAGAAGATCAGTGACTACACCTGCAACCCTGAGTACACGTTGGAGTGGAACAACTTGATGTCCCAGCAGAACAAATGCCTGGACGCGATCAACAAAGTGTCGGAGCCTAGCAACATTGTCCTCGACGGGATCGGCGAGGTCGACGTGGAACACCTGAGGCATCGCAAGCTGCATATTCAGGAGGCGTTCGATCTGAAGATGAGGATTACCGCGTACTGGAAGATTGTGCTGCGGAGGTTCGTTGACTCGATGGCGCTGCATCTGCTGTACAGCGTGCAGAACCTGGTGACCAACGACATGGAGAAGGAGATCGTGGGCGAGCTGATCGGGCCCAATGGCAGCGGCAGCATCGGGAGGATGCTGGAGGAAGCGCCGTCGGTGGCAGCGAAGCGCGATAAGCTGAACAGGAGCGTCAAGCTGTTGAGAGATTCTGCGGCGGAGGTGGCCAAGATTATGGACATAATTTCTACCGATGGGGACTACAGTGATTGATCAGCGCGGTTCTAGTGGGTTTTCCGTTTTCTTTCTATGAGTGTGCTCTGTTTTCGACTGGCCTTTAACTAGCTTCCTCGGATAACGTGTTTTTCCTAGGAAGTGTATTGAGTGTGTTACCTTTGTTTGTTCTAGTAATCAGCTTTTCAATGTCTATTTTAAGGTTGTTTCGTGTGTGCAAATTGGTGTTGATGGGCTTGTTATGGTTCTATTAACCTTGCTTGCACAAGTTACAGAACAAGAAAGGGTTAATAAGAACAAACCTAAGTCGTGCGCGATGCCAACCCCCAATCATTTTATGTGGCATTGTTGAAAAAATGATGTTGATCAACATTGCTAAGATGGAGGCTTGGAGAATTGGATGCCTCCTTTTTCGGAAAATGATACAAATAGTCCCTAAACTTTGGCTGAAAATGCAATGTGGTTCATAAACTTTTAATTCATTGAATATGATCCATTAACTGTAGCCCAATGTATAATAACGTTCATGGACATTTGTCCATGAACGATACGAAAATATTTGATATTGTCTTAGCCATGAATATTAAATATTTTCATATAATTCACAGACTAAGGGTGTGTTTGTTTCGCGGGATACATTTTCAGGGAAAACATTTTCTTCATTTTCCGGCGTTTGGTTCACTCAGGAAAATGAGTCAACGGAAAACGTTTTCCTAGTCAACAGAAAATGTTTTTCTAACAAAGTTTATATTTAGGAAAATGATTTCCCTTTGAAAGGACCGGAAAACGTTTTCCGAATATACCAAAGCTTAGATTTAATACTTGGTTTACAAACAATTATTCTTATAAAGATATATTTTTAAATTTTATAATTCTTTTTAAATATTTAAAAAAATCGAATTTTTAATTTTTAATATAATTTTATTTATTTTTTAAAATATAATTTTTAATTATTTTTATTTTAAAAATATTTTTTTAATTTTTAATAATTATTTTTTCTTTTTCTCTTTCCTTTTTTTCTTCTTCTTCGGCCGGTCGCCAGTCACGACAACAACCGGTGACCGGCCACAGGCGAGATCGAGCTTGCCCGACGCCGGCGAGCTCGAGTCTCACCAAATCCAACGAGGCTTGAGCCTTGCTAATCGTCAGCAACTTGCCGGCGAGCTCGAGCCTTGCCTCGCCTGTCACCGGCCGTCGCCTTGCCGGCCGTCGGCTAAGGAAGGAAGAAAAAGAAAAAGAAAAAAATTGAAATATGAAAATAATTATAATTTCTATTTTTTATAAAAAAAATATTTTTATAAAGTTAAAAAAGGTGATTGACTCAACAAATTAATTTGGAAGTAAGAGGCACACTATTGTCAATTGTTAGGTCAAATGTCATTCAATCATTTTTCAAATGCGATTCAAACACCAGAAAATACTTTCGATCACGTATCACCAAACAAAATAAAACTAACCATTTTCCTGGAAAATGGTTTCGGAAAATTTTTCCAAAAATGTTACGTTTTCCGTGAAACAAACACACTATAAGTTGAACGTGTATAAAAAAGTTCAATGACAACATTGAACAAATTAAAAATTGAGGGACTACACTACGAATTCGATCAAAGTTTTGGGATCATTTATGTCATTATCACCTAACTTCTTGATTGATTTGTTGCTATAAGTGTGTAATTCTGGCCATATCAGTTTCAGGGGCAATGTCAAAATTGGTTTCTATGATCTTCAAGGCCGTTCGATTGGAATTATATGAACAGTTTCTATTTTGTTTTTGTAAGCAAAAAAGTAAACAGTTTTTCACGCAAAAGTACCGCTTATTTTTAAAAAAAAAAAAAAAAAAAAAAAAAAGGCCGACGTAATCTATAATTGCAAAAGCAGAATATTTTTACTTACTTTAATGAAAAAGTGATTCCATCTATGTATAATTCTAAATCAACTAATGAAAAGTTTTGACGTGGAAAGACCACTAATTACTTTTCTATAAGAACGTGTATTTTTGTTCTTCTTCGTAAGGAAATTGATTGAGATTCCTTAAAGGTGTCCTCAAAATCAATAGAAATAAAAAGTTGCCTTGAAGTTTTTTTTTCTCTTCAAATTTAAAGTTCGCTAAATGAATTAATCTTCCTTTTAATATGAGTTGCACTAAAATTTACAACGATTCTAGTAGTTGCTTTAACTTCTCCCTTTTATTATGTCCATTAAATATGTAAATAATGATAAATGTATCACATAGTAACAAAACGCAAAAACATAACCAACAGTTAGAAATGATAGACATTATTTAATATAAAGGTTGATAAAATAAACATTTATTACCAGGGGTAACCAAACTTTGCTTCTAATTAAGAACTATTTAGATAAACTAAAAGCAAGTCAACTGTATGCAAACGGCACCTTAATCAATGTTCAATTTGGACTAAAACTTTATTGTCAAATCCTATTTTAATTAGAAACAATTTGATCCTTTTTACGCACATGACAATATCATGACAAATATTATAAAAATGAATGAGCCCATGTACAGATAACGATTCTTTTGTAGTTATTTTCCAATGTGAGAATTTATTTTAACATGGCTAACTTAATAAGAATAATGAATTTTTACTACTCAACGTCAAAAGACGCTAGACGAGCGAAAGAAATGACTAGTCATTCTCATATGTTCAACTTCTTGTATTATGGATGTCATCATCAATGTGGGGATGGTGCTAACTTCTAGTCACATCGAAACATTTTACAAGTCAAAATCACATATCTTAACCGAGAAGTTACCACATAAAATGGAAAAGTTATTATCTAAGAAAATGTGGATAAATACAATTTTGACATGAAAATTTACTAATTGTAGTGACGAAATTGCTCAAGGGCCAAAGGTCGGGAGGTTTCTAACTCAGAAATTGAAAATCGCTTGTTCAAAATCTCATCAGCTACATGAATACTACCCTAAATCTGCATTACCTATTAGTCCAAAAATATTTGGACTTGATCGTTTATAAACTTTCAAATAGTTGGGCCCTCGCTGCGCAGGTGGGGATGATCATTAGTATCGTAATTTACCATTTACCAAGAAAGCTGGGTCGAAAGCAAAATACCGAGACAAAAGATAAAACATTATAACGACCACGTTGACTATATTTTAAAGTCCAAGTGCATTTTGGAAGAGGCTATATATTGCTGCATCCTTTGTCGGAAAGCAATCCCTTGATTGGTGAGTTAGAGATATAAACATCTCTCACATTTGTTTTTAATAAAGCATAAATAAAACTAATGCCTATATCTGCATATGTTTATAACCCACCAATCTAGAGACTGAAATATCATGATAAATAAGACTAATGCCTATATCTATATATGTTTATAACTGCCTTTTGGCGGTTTTTGGCGGTTTTATTTCCTTGAATGGTTCCGGTCAATTGCCTCCATGTCCATTTACGCAAATTTCGTGCCCATGCTCTTATAAACTCATGCTTTTGTCTCTAAACGATTGCTCCTCCTAGACTGTGTATTAACTGCTTACATTATCTATCTCACGATCCTGCTTATAAATAATGACCATTCCCGCCAAAAATGCATGTCCATTTCTCCTCTATCTCAACTTTTTTCATATTTCTTATCTATGTTTTATCTCTCTTTAAGTAAACACTTGCCAGTTAATTCATTGCCTCGATTGCTTTGTTTTGAATTAATAACCGCTCATTGTTGCATATTGACGATTGAATTTGTACTGACAATATATGTCGATAACGTCAATTTCTACGGTTGCTAACAAAAAGTCACATGTGTGGTAATGCTCCCGTGTCATTCATGTAATTGTCTATGTTTCATGTGTCAAGTACATGCCTGTCGACGACTCGATTATTTTTGGTGTGACACGTTTATAACAAAAACGTTTTGTCCAATTTTTTTTTTTCCAAGAGCCGAAAGTGCCAAAGCATCATAGAGAAAAGGTAAAGAAAAGAAGAAAAAGTGCCTGAGGAAAGGCGCGTTAATGATAGCCAAAGTAAAAAAATTTAAAAATCCCTGCTTTTTAAAAGTCCCATTGTACGGTTTCCTTGGGGGAGAAGAGAAAAATGTACGGTCGATTAGTGTAGTCTCCAAGTAGAGCTGACAGCCCATTAAAATGTTTGAATATAATTGATTTATGCTCTGTTTATTTCTATTTATTTCGTAAAAAATAAATAAATAATTTTTATAAAAAAAATTATAATTATTTAATGAAATATATTTTTATTAGCAATAATAATTTATATCTAAATATTTTCTTGGACAATTAAAACATTTTTCGTTTATGATATTTATGATTATAAATAATACAAGCTCATTTTTTGAAAAAAAATATTTTCTAAATTATCAATTTTTCGCGAATTTAATTTTTTATTAAAAAGGTGAGTAATTTTACCGGACAAAAAACCAATCTAATAACAAAAGATTGGGGAAATTGGACACAATCTTCTCAACAATGATTTTGTCAACGACGAGGACGAGTGACGGATGAGAAACTAATAAATCACACAAACAGGACATAAGAGCACATCCTAATGAACTTTCGTTTTTGGTTCTTCATCTATGCATGCACAAATTTTTGTAGGTAAATGCAATACGAGAATTTTAGAACTGTCAAATGGATAAGTTGAGTCCGATTAAAAATAATCCGACTCAAATTGATGCGTTTATTTCTCACTGACCCATATTTTGCAATTTACATTGAGCTGACCCCTAAGCCTACGTTTGGAAGACTTTGGAAAAGGTGGGGGAGAGAATTAGAACTAGAATAGAAAGAAAGGTGGTGTGGAAATAGGCGGACGACAATTGCACCTTTTCTCCAACCTGTGAGCCGTTCCCACGCAACTCCATCATTGAAGGGTAAAAAAATGTCTTGGTCAATAATCTTTCCTTTCAATTCCTTTTTAATCTTTTCATACAACTCAATTATCAATTCTTCACCTTTTGTCCACCCTCAATTCATATTCTATATACATACTTCCAAACCATTTCAAGAAAAACCATTTCTTCGCACATTCTTTGTTGATTTCATGTCTTTTCACCTAGCTTTTCTCCACCTCCTCCATTATTTAACGTTTCCTTTTTCATTAATTTTGTATTATTTTCAATATTTCAAAATCACAATTATTAATTTTTTCTTATAAAGTGGTAATTTAATTTTTAAAAAATATTGGGCCGTGGCTAATCATGCTTTGCATATAGCCCCGTGGCCACCCCTACTGTCAATGCTAGAATTGAACACCACCCCACCACCACCATCACCGAGCTCGACGCTGCCACGATCATTGCCACCGCGACTCAGCCGTCACCACCACAGGAGTCCTATGCTCGGCAACCATGAATACTACTAATCACCACGCCCCAATTCTAATCACCTCCATTAAGAAGCAAGAAGCACAATCTTGAGCTTAAAAAAAAAAAGGCTCTTGTTGCAAACAAGGAAGAGGGGATGGCCATGCCCCAAACACAAATTTTAGCCAAGAACTCCAGACACAAAAGTCACTGTTTCAGTTCCATGAGCTTTAAGTTCTCTAGGGGTCTAAAAGCTGGAGCATCACGAGGTCATGTGGCAAACCGTACTTAAAGTTCCTGACTTTAAGGTCTAAGTTTACAATCATGGGACTTTCGGAAGATAGAATTTGGTCCACCTTGTGTTCCTAAATTTGTCCTATCCGCAACGCCAACCCCCTCCATGAAGTCATCTCAATGGTCCAATTTGCCATGGAAGTCTAGTCTCTAGTCTCTATATAATGAATCCATAACTTCAACACTCCATAGAACGAAATCATCACTTCACATCATTAATTTCACCGATCAAACTCATCCAAAGTTAAAAGGAAATTTGGAGAGGCTGCAAACGATGGGTGACGACCGGGCTTCTGTCCGCAGTGAACCCGAACCCAAACCCGTGTTGGTTGCCCATACGCCGCCACTCACCGCCTCCTACAACGACCGGATCCGCCCACTGCTAGATGCAATCCACAGGCTGCGAAACCTCATGGTCATGGAAGAGGGCATCCATCTCCCCACCATCGTCGTCGTCGGCGACCAGTCCTCGGGCAAGTCGAGTGTCCTCGAGTCCCTCGCTGGCATCAACCTGCCGCGGGGGCAGGGCATTTGCACGCGCGTCCCTCTCATCATGCAACTCCAAGGCAACCCTCAAGCCGATCGCCCTGAGCTCTACCTCGACTTCAATGGCAAAGTCGTCCCCACTGACGAGGACAACATCGCCAAGGCCATTAATGATGCCACTGACGAGATCGCGAGTCATGGGAAGGGTGTCTCGAACGCGCCGCTGACTCTGGTCATCAAGAAATACGGCATCCCGGACTTGACCATGATCGACTTGCCTGGAATCACGAGAGTCCCCGTGTTCGGCCAGCCTGAGAACATCTACGAGCAGATCTCGGAGATGATCATGGAGTACATAAGGCCTGAGGAGAGCATCATCCTCAATGTCTTGACCGCGACGGTTGACTTCTCCACTTGCGAGTCCATACGGATGTCGCAAGTAATTATACTCTAGACTCGCTTGGCTCCCACATCAATTGAATACTCGAATAATTTATTTTAACTCAAGGAAATGAGTCTATACGATTATTCGTTTTTGTGTTGCAGATGGTGGATAAGACCGGCAGGAGGACGCTGGCAGTCGTCACAAAGGCTGATAAAGCTCCAGAGGGATTGCTTGAGAAGGTGACGGTTGATGATGTCAATGTAGGGCTTGGCTATGTGTGTGTGAGGAACACAATTGGTGCCGAGACCTATGAAGAAGCGAGGCTGGAAGAGGCGAAGCTGTTTGACACACACCCTCTGCTGTGCAAGATCGACAAGTCCATTGTCGGTGTGCCTGTCTTGGCACAAAAGCTAACGCAGATTCAAGCCACCTTCATTGCCAAGTATTTGCCTGAGATCGTCATGAAAATCAATAACAAGCTGGACGCAAACGTTGCCGAGCTTAAGAGCATGCCCAAGAATCTGTCCTCCATCGAGGATGCGATGATGGCCTTCATGGAGATCATGGGGTTGGCGAAGGAGTCGCTCAGGAAAGTCTTGCTGAGAGGCGAGTTAGACGAGTACCTGGACGAGAAGAACATGCACTGCACTGCCAGGCTGGTGGAGATGCTGAACCAATACTACAATGAGCTCCGAAACTACACCAAGAAGAGCCTGACGACTAACTTCTTGTTGGAGGAAATAGAGGTCTTGGAAGAGGCCAAAGGGTTCGGCCTCCCGGACGTCCTCCCTCACACCGCCTTTTCTTTTTTTCTGCAGCAGAAGATGAAGGCGATATCAAGCAAGCTTCCGAGTCTTGTGGTTCGCGTTTGGGACTACATTGAGGGAGTTGTGATTCAGGCGTTGATGCAACACTCGGAGAATTATCCTCAGCTGCAGTCGTCGATGAGAAGAGCGGCGTCCAGTCTGATCAAGAAGATGAAGGGGAAGATGATGAATAGGATGATGAAGATTGTAGAAATGGAGAAGCTCACTGACTACACTTGCAACCCTGAGTACCTGCTCGAACGGAACAAGTTGATGGTCCAGCAGGACACGTTCGCGAACGAGTATAAAATGTCGGGGATCATTGACCTCCAGGGGTTCGGGAATGTCATGGTGAGCCATCTGTGGGATCGCAACCAGCAGCTGATTCGGCAGGCGTTCGATCTGAAGATGAGGATGACCCCATACTGGAAGATTGCGCTGAGGAGGTTTGTCGATACGGTGGCACTGCATCTGCAGTTCAGCGTGCACAACTTGGTGAACAAGGAGATGGATAAGGAGATTAGGCGCGAGCTGAGCGGTCCCGGCATCAAGAGGATGATGGAGGAAAAGCCGGAGATGGCGGAGAAGCGCGAGAAGCTGAACAGGAATATCAATCTGCTGAGGGAGTCTGCGGAGGTGGTGGCCCAGTTCATGAACCGGATCGCTACCGATGGCGATTACAATGGCTAATTAGCGATGTTGTTCTGTTTTTCTTTCTTTCTTATCAGCGTGTTCTTGTTTGGTTAGGTGGATTCTGTGTGGGATTCTACTGAGACTTCAATTAGCTTCCTATGATTAGTGCTTGGTGACGTGCTAGTTAAAATTGGTTTTTAAAAAAATATTAGAGGCCGTCTGGTTAAGTTTATATATTAGCGGTCTTTATTTATTTTTGAAAGCAAAAATAAACAGTATTTCACGTTAAATCATCTTGGATGACTATAGATAGAATCGATCATTTCAAATGCAACAAAAGCCAACATAATCTATTATCTTGAAAGCACATATTTCTAGTTTTTTTATAATTGGAAAAGTGATTCCATCTATACATACTTTTAGAGACCAACAACATACTTTTGGATCAACTGGGGGCAAATTTTGACATCAAAAGACTGCAAATCTCTTCTATATAAAATATGCATTTTCATTCTTCTCCACATGCGCTGATAGAGATTTCTTAAAGCTATTGAAAACATTAATTAGAAAAATAAGTTGTCTTGAAGTTCCTTTTACCTTTTAATTTATAGCTCGTTTTCGAAGTGATAAATTTATGCATATGAATTCATCTTAGGGTCCGTTCGTTTCGCGGAAAATGTTTTCCGGGAAAATATTTTTCGGATTTTCCGGTGTTCGTTTCATGGAAAATGAATTCCTAAGGGAAAATGTTTTCCATGGAAGGGAAAAAGTCTTCTAAATTTGGGGAAAATGTTTTCCACTTTTGAAAAGTGGAAAACATTTTTCAAAAGTGGAAAACATTTTCCTCACTTGATCTCGCTTATCTCACACATTTACAAATACTCACTTCCTCCTCCCATTTCTTCTTCTTCTTTTCTTTTTTTTTATTCGAATTATTTTTAAATTGTATTTTTCTTTTTTTATTCAAATTATTTTTAATTTTCTATTTCTTTTTCTTTTTCTTTTTTTCTTTTTCTTTTCTTTTTCTTTTTCTTTTTTTCTTTTTTTCTTTTTCTTTTCTTTGTTTCTCATCTTCTTCTTTCTTGACTAGTCGTCGGCCATCACCAGGTGAACTGTCGTGGATCGCTCGTCGATCTGGCGAACCTCAAGCTTGACGCTTGCGCTCGTCAATCTAGTGAGTAGAAAATATTTTCCTTACCGAACACCGGAAAATATTTTCCGAAATATTTTCAGGTTTTAGCCGAACACCAGAAAATATTGTCATTTTCTTGGAAAATGACTTCTGGGAAAATATTTTCCGGAAATGGCCTATTTTCCGCGAAACGAACGGACCCTTAGTTCTAATATCTGTAGGGCTGATGCTCACAACAATTGTAGTCCTTCCTTTAAAGTTTAAACCTTAGTCTTCCATTCACCCAGAACTTGGCTGATTAAACATCACCGCAATAGAAAAGTGGGCCCTTCCCCAGAGCCTCCGAATCAAACTTTTCCTTGCCATGTGCTCCGTTTTATCATGTCCTCTAAATGTGTACGCGATGAATAATGTATTATAGATTCCCCACACCTCTTTATATGTAAGTATTAAGGTTGAAATGTGTTTCCTTTGTTTATTTTAATTAGTTTATATTTAGTTTAAATATCTAGTTTATGAGCAAAACGAATATGGAATAATAAATAATAAAAAGTATAATTAGCAGTTAGACATGATATATATTATTAAAATGAAAATTATGTTAAATTAGCATTTATTATCAAGCATAACCAAGCATTGCTTTTTTAATTAAGAAACATTTAAATAAACTAAATCAAGTTAAATGATTACATTGTTTATGAACAAGAACAAAAACACAAAAGTGTATCTAAATGGTATCTTAGTCAATGTTCAATTTCTACGTCCATTTTTCTTTTTGTCAAATTAGTCATTCTCCTATTTTTAGAAACAATTTGATCTTTTTAGCTCACATGACGGTCCAACCCAATCGATGCACATTTACGGACGGGCCACTTATATGTATGGTCATGTCAGCAATAATGAAGAGGGCTTTTGTTGTGACATTCTCGTTCCGACCTCGATTTTCAGGACGGAATTGTATCGGCAATCAATCGTCGGACAATATAATCATGAGGATCGATAAACCATGATAGTATCGAAAAGGCCACTTTGGGGTGGAAATTCAATTTCTCATCGACAAGACGTGGAAACTTGAGAAGTTGAGGGCGGCCCACGAGCGAGGACCCAAGTGGGCCCAAGCCCACGTTGGGCAGCCCAAATGGGCCCACGCCCATGATGGGCTGCCCATGAGGTCTATGGGCTCTCCTAGCCCAATTATGTCTATCATTGCTAGATCTTTACACTAATTGTTTTCAAGTACATGAATAGTGCGTGAATATTGTGCAATCTTGGTAAAATAACCGAAATGCCATTCCATTCAACTAGGGCAGATTTGGAAAATGGCAAGGAAGGGGGGTGGCACAAGCAAGAAAGGGCAACAAATGGAGAACATTTTTTAATATTCATAAATGATGATAACATTTTTTGTCCATTCATCTATATAAGTGATGTAAGTGATTAATATTAAGAAAATATTTTCTAAATATATTTTCCGCAAAATGAATGCACTTTAATGTGCTTTCTTTTTAATTTTCTTATGTTAGGTGACCGATTTTATCTGACAAATAACAAATTAATGGATCAAAAAGACCAAGGAAAATTGAATTGAACAGTCTTCAGTGTGATAAATTGAATAATACTGAGGATAAATTCATTTTGTCGACGACGAAAACGGGCGACCGGTAAGAGACCAGTCCTAATCATTTTTTTGTCGACGACGAATTTTGTAGTAAATAGAGTATAGAAATTTGCATCAAGCTGGCCCTTAAGCCTATGCTGGGCGGACTGGGAAAAGGTCGGGGAGAGAATTAGAATCAGAATGAGAATAGAAAGAGAGGTGGCGTGGAAATGGGCGGGCACTGATTGCACGCACAACTCCAGCATCAAGGGATAAAAGATGTCTTGGTCAATGTTCTTTCCTTGCAATTAACAATTCTTTACCTTTCGTCCACCCTCAATTCATATTATATGTATACAAACACTTCCGAACCATTTCAAGAAAAATCATTTCTTCACATTCTTTCTTGACCTCATGTTTTTCTTCACGTAGATTTTCTCCACCTCCATTATATGAGTTTTTTTTTTTTCATTAATTTTCCAATTATTTTTAATATTTCAATAACACCATTTTAATTTTTTTCTAATAAAAGGGCAATTTAATTTATTTATTTTTTAAATTATCGGGCCTTGGCCAATCATGCTTTGTATTAGCCTAGTGGCCACCCCGACTGCTAATGCTGGAATTGAACACCACCCCACCACCGCCATCAACTCCACACCTCTGCCGCCAAAATCGGCGCTGCCACAGCCATTGCCACCACCAGACTCAGCCGCCATTGACACTAGAGCTCTATACTCGGTCACCATGAATACTACTTCTCACTTAGCCCTAATTCTGATCACCTCCATTAAAGAAGCAAGAAGCTCAATCTTGAGCGGAAAAATAAAAATAAAAAAAGGAGGCTGTCGATGCAAACAATGAACAGGGAATGGCCATGCCTCAAAACTCATATTAAAGCTAGAAGCTCCCGACCCAAAAGTTGCGGTTTCAGCTTCTTGAGGTTTACGTTTTCTAGGGTTTAAAAGCTGGTATTGCTAGGTTATTTGGCAACTGTAATTAAAGTTCCTCCCTTAAAGTCTAAGTTTACACAATGATGTGACTTTGGTACGATAGAATTTTGTCTACATTAAAGTTCCTAACTTTTGTCCCATCAGCAATACCAAACCCGTCCAGGAAGTCATCTCATTGTCCGACGCTAATGAATCCATAACTTCACTACTCCATGGAACGAAATCATCATTACACATCTTTGATTTCACCGATCATACTCATCCAAAGCAAAAGGAAATTTCGAGGGGCTGCAAACAATGAGCAACGACCGGGCTTCTGTCCGCTTTGCACCCGAATCCAAACCCCTGTTGGTTGCCCACACACTGCCACTCGCCACCTCCTACAATGACCGGATCCGTCCCCAGCTCGATGTAATCGATAGGCTGCGAAACCTCATGGTCATGAAGGAGGGCATCCATCTCCCCACCATCGTCGTCATCGGCGACCAATCCTCAGGCAAGTCAAGTGTCCTCGAGTCCCTCGCTGGCATCAACCTGCCGCAGGGGCAGGGCATCTGCACGCGCGTTCCTCTCATCATGCGACTCCAAGACAACCCTCAAGCCGATCGCCCTGAGCTTTACCTGGACTTCAACGGCAAAGTCGTTCCCACCAACGAGGACGACGTTGCCAAGGCTATTAATAATGCCACCGACGAGATCGCATGTAATGGGAAGGGTGTATCGAACACGCCGCTGACTCTGGTCATCAAGAAATTAGGCGTCCCAGACTTGACCATGATCGACTTGCCTGGAATCACGAAAGTGCCCGTGCACGGCCAGCCTGAGAACATCTACGAGCAGATCTCGGAGATGATCATGGAGTACATAAGGCCTGAGGAGAGCATCATTCTCAATGTCTTGTCCGCTACCGTTGACTTCTCCACTTGCGAGTCCATAAGGATGTCACAAGTAAGTATACTCTAGACACGCCAGGCTTCCATACCAATTGAATACTCGATTAATGTATTTTACTCTAGGAAATGAGTCTATACAATAATTTTATTTTGCGTTTCAGATGGTGGACAAGAGCGGCAAGAGGACTCTGGCCGTCGTCACAAAAGCTGATGAAGCTCCGGACAGCTTGCTGGAGAAGGTGACGGCTTATGATATCAATTTAGGGCTTGGTTATGTGTGTGTGAGGAGCAGGATTGGTGACGAGACCTATGAAGAAGCGACACTGGAAGAGGCGAAGCTGTTCGACACGCACCCTCTGCTGTGTAAGATTGACAAGTCCAACGTTGGTGTGCCTGTCTTGGCACAAAAGCTGACGCAGATTCAAGCCACCATCATTGCCAAGTATTTGCCCCAGATCGTCATGGAGATCAACGACAAGCTGGAAGCAAACGTCGCCGAACTTAAGAGGATGCCTGAGAATCTGTCCTCGGTCGAGGACGCCATGATGGCCTTCATGGAGATCATGGGGTTGGCGAAGGAGTCGCTGAGGAAAGTCTTGCTGAGAGGCGAGATAGACGAGTACCGTGACGAGAAGGACATGCACTGCACTGCCAGGCTGGTGGAGATGCTGAATCAATACTACGATGAGCTCCAAAAAAGCACCGGGAGCAACTTGACGGTTAACTTCTTGTTGGAGGAAATGGAGGTCTTGGAAGAGGTTAAAGGGATTAACCTCCCGGACGTCCTCCCTTGCACCGCCTTTCTCATCCTTTTGCAGCGGAAACTGAAGGGGATATCCAGCCAGCTGCCGAGTTTTGTGGTTCGAGTTTGGGACTTCATTGAGGGAGCTGTGATTCGGGTGTTGATGCGACACTCAGAGAATTACCCTCAGCTGCAGTCGTCGATGAGACGAGCAGCGTCCAATCTGATCAACAAGATGAAGGGGAAGATGGCGAATAGGATGACGGAGATTGTTGAAATGGAGAAGCTCACTGACTACACTTGCAACCCTGAGTACCTGTTGGAGCGGAACAAGTTGATGACCCAGCAGGACACGTTCGTGAACAAGTATTTAATGTCGTACAGCATTGACCTCCAGGGGATCGGGACTGTCATCGTGAGCCATCTGTGGGGTCGCAACCAGCAGCTGATTCGGCAGGCGTTCGATCTGAAGATGAGGATGATCGCGTACTGGAAGATTGTGCTGAGGAGGTTTGTGGACTTGGTGGCACTGCATCTGCATTTCAGCGTGCAGAACCTGGTGAACAAGGAGATGGAGATGGAGAAGGAGATTCGGGGGGAGCGGACGGGGCGCAGGATCAAGAGGATGATGGAGGAAATGCCGGAGGTGGCGGAGAAGCGTGAGAAGCTGAACAGGAGCATCAAGCGGTTGAGGGAGTCTGCGAAGGTGGCGGCCGAGTTCATGGACCGGATCGCTACCGACGGCGACGACGATGATTAATTAGCGTCGTTTTACTGTTTTCTCTTTTTCTGTCTTTTTGGCTCGTGAGGGATTATGTGAGGAAAAGATATTTATCAGCGTGTTCTTGTTTGGTTAGGTGGTTCTGTGTGGGATGCTACTGGACTTCAATTAGCTTCCTATGGTTAGCTACTAGTAAGTTAAAAAAGGTTTTTGAAAACTTAGAGGCCGTTTAGTTAAGTTTACATGTCGATAGTGTTTATTTAATTTTGAAAGCAAAAATAAACAACTTTTCATGTCAATATACTATTTGGATGGCTATGGATAGAATCGGTTATATCAAAACAAAAATAAAGCCAAGGTAATATATTGTCTTGAAAGCACAAAGCTTTTTGTCTTTTGTAATCGGAAAAGTGATTATGTCTATATATAATTTTGACTTTTTTTTTTTCTGTATATAATTATGGAGGCCAAAAATATACCTTTAGTTTAAATGAGGGTAAGTTTTGATGCCAAAAGACTGCAAAAATCTTCTATATAAAAGAAGAAACGATTGAGTAACAGTCTTTAATTTTTTGGAGAATTTGGATAAAAAAACAAATAATTATAAATTGCTATGGGATTCAATCTTATAAGAATTTGTGGCTCACAATAAGTTATTATTTTGAAAGTAGTCTAAAGCCTATTATGCTAGCAAAGTTCATATAAAGATATGCATTTTCATTCTTTTTCGCATGCACTCATCGAGATTTCTTAAAGCTATTTTCAATATTAATTAGAAGAATAAGTTGTCTGGAAATTATTTTTAATTTTTAATTAATATCTTGATTTGTAAGTAATAAATTTATGCATATGAATTCATCTTGGTTCTAAAATATGTGGGGCTAGAGTTCACAACAATTGAAGTACTTCTTTTAAACCTTAGTGTTCCATTCACCCAGAACTGGGCTTATTAACCATCACTACGATAGAAAAGTGGGCCCTTCCCAGGGCCTTTGAATCAAGCTTTTCCTTGTCATATGCTCCTTTTTATAATTCCCTTTAATAATGTACATGATGAATAATGTATTATATACTCCTCACACTTTTTTACATTTAAGTATATTGAAAATGTGTTTCTTCTACTTATATTATTTAGTTGTATTTAGTTTATATATCTAGTGTATGAGTGAAACGTACTATGGAATGATAAATTAAAAAAAGTATAATTAGTAGTTATACATATGATAAGTATTATTTAAATGGAAATTATGTTAAATTAACGTTTATTGCTGACATCTAAATTTGACATCCCATTTAGTAATTTATCACATAGAAAAATAGGGATCGACCCCGACTCCTAAACAAAAGTAATGACTAAATCGCATTTAGATAAAGCCCATTATCGATCAGGTAGCTGAAATTCAAGGCAATTAGGCCTTAAAGATGAATGACTAGAGGAGATATAATCTTGGTCAAAAGGAGATAATCCATGAAGATTCGCTGTATCACGAAAGCGTGGAGGATCAAGAAAAAAATATAAAAAATCAAGACTGTTTGTCTCTTTGATGTAAAGACAAATCAGGAATGAAGAGATTGGCCAGAGGAAGTAAGTGGGTTCTTGGCAGAGTGAAAGAAGATAACAAAAGAGGGAAAGAAATAAATGGCGCAAGTTCTGCGGCCACACTCCAGCAACGCCCGGGTCGAGCATCCCAGCAATCGCTCGTCGTCGGTAGCCAGCCGAGTGCGGGCGATCACCTGCGGAGTTCTCGTGGGACTTTGGTCATGACCAGCAGCTGTCCTAGCAGGCCTGAGCCCGTCTAGATCAGTTTGTTATTGCGACTTGTTTTCTCTGTCCGGCTGGCTCCGTCGTGCCCAGCCAATTCGCATCTCTCTCCGGCGAGCACTGGAGCCAGTCCGCCGAGCCTACGCTTCACCGACACACCACCAACCTTCCCCCCGGTGTCCAGATCTGGTATTATTCCTACCAGCGGTGACGACGATCCTTTCGCAGGTTTTCTTTGGTGCTTCCAGGTGCACAAGTTCACAGCCATCCCTTGCTGCACTCTCTACCGTGGCCAACCTGTCGCAGACGCTTAGCCGTGTTCGGTGAAGTCCCTCCGCGAGCCGTGCTCCCTAACGTCGGTCACCACCGCCGGTCAAGCGTCACCACCCGTGAGCACCACTGGCCACCCGCCACGTTATCCATTGTCCGTTGATTCAAATTTGGCAAATACAGTCCTCAAATTAGGTAAAAATCTTTTCAAAATTTTATTCAAATTTTTCGTTGCCTAATTCGAAGCATTGTTTTCTAACGTTTCCATTAGAATTTATTTCCTAATTCGCAACTATATATGATCTTTGATTCAATCTATAATGCTTTAAATAGGATTTTGAATTAGACATCGTCAAGGATTGAACAAAAATCACAGAACACATTGTTTCTAATTAAATAAGAGAAAACTGAGATTTAATTGAAATTTTTTAATGATAATTAGAAATCATATTTAGGTTGAATATGTGTTTATAATTAGTATTTGTTGTAGATGCTTGCGTTTTCAGGGAGGTAAGTGTTTCTTGCCCATACTTGCAATTTATTTATTGCTTTTATTATCAAGTATTTAATAATAATTGTGTACTCTCATGATCATCTTACAAGTAAGAGGAAATGTTTAAATCAATCCAAGTTACCTAATAGAATATCTTTGAAAATAAAAGAGAAAATGTACGAACATGGTGTTAGAGTAATATAGTATAATCAAATCCTTAAATTCATAATCTTGGTTCATAGGAGTAAAATAACTTCCGATACTTTGTCGGGCTTTTAATCGATCTATCAAAAAATTGATTAATGACGACTCCAATATTAAAATTATTTGCATATTAAGAATTTAATAGAGCTTGGGAGAACCGAGTTAAGTCTAGACTTAATAATCTATTAGCCGAATCTTTGGATGGTTCACCCAAGGTTGAGACAATTATCAAGCTCAACTAATCATTGCTTTTTTAATTAAGAAGCATTTAAAAATAAATGAATGATTTCCTTGTTTATAAATAAAAACAAAAATAAACGTGTATTAACGGCACCTTAGTCATTGCTTCATTTGGACATTAACTTTCTTTTTGTCAAATCAGTCCTTGTCCTCTTTGATCGGAAACAATTTGATACTAGTAGCTCACATGAAAATCCAACCCAATCAATAATGCACAATTTACTGAAAGGCCACTAAGTTGTAAGTCACGTTAGCAATAATAAAAAAAAATAGGATTCCTAATTTTTTCAAAGCAACTAAAAAGATTCTTTTAACCTACTCCACCAGCACCATGAGTGCGGCGAGCTCTCATTGATACTGAGCGTACAGGAGCTTGCTTGCCCTCATCTAGATTTGAGCGAGGAGCGAGAACCCTTGCGCTTGGTGGTGGCGCAAGGCACAACAACCACATGCCCCCACCGAGCTAGGGTCAATTTCATGAGATCCGATTGACCCTTGTTGGCAAGAGATGGTGAGGGCTCTTGCTCATTGTGAGGGCCTGTGGCTCTTCTACGGTCGCTAGGTGTGCATGACAAAATTTCTGGATCAGAAATTGATTTTTCAATTTTTATTTTAGAAATTGAGAAATTAAAAATTTTAGCTTCTGATTTCTTCTTCAAATCTATTTCTGGAATAAAAATCTGTTCCAGAAATAGAAAAATCAAATTATGTTATCAAACGGATTTTTATTTCAAATATGTTATAGGGAATAGAGAAACAGAGAAATAGAAAAGTAGAAATTTTATTACGCACGTCCTAAGAGGCCCGGCCACCCTCACCAAGACCTTGTCAAAGATTGTCGGCCCTCGCTGTGCAATAGGAGAGATGGCAATTTCTTTCTTCTCTTGTCACATACTCTTATTTATGGTAATAATGTTATTAAATGTCTATTAGTAGTGCAAATTATAATTTATAGAATAAGTTGGATCAAAAGCGAAATATTGGAAAGAAAAGATCAAAAAAATTATGGGGACATCCATTAACCATATTTTAAAGGACAAAGACATCTTGGAACAAGTTATGTTTTGCTCTATCTATGGTTGGAGCACGATCCATTAATTTGGGAGTTCCACACACAAGCATCTCCAACATTTCTAGTATAGATGTGAGTAATCACCGCATTTGAAGGGAGTTCGTAACGTCAAATCGGAGGATTGACCGGAGATGGAAAGGATTTTCTCCAAGTCGAAAAGGGGAAAAAAATGATCCGATTAGTCATATTCTCATTCTCGTGCATGGAAAATCTTTGGATAAGCCAGATTTGTAGGTCCGGTGGACAAAATATTTAGGCTCGAAATATACAATAAGCTAAGGAACCAGATGAAATAATTTTGCTTAAAAATATTTATGACATGTCCGGTAATCAGCCAATTATTCGCTATTCTTATTCTTTTATTCCTCGGAATAAAAATGCATAATAGAAATTTATTTGATAATATCAATTAATTTTTCTATTCCTAGGAATAAACTCGTTTTCGAGAATGGATTTAGAATATAATCAATAAGTAGAAAAAGTTACTTTTTCGTTTTTGGGAACAATTTTAAAATCAAGTCATTTTCTTTTTTTTTCTTTCTCCTCTAGCCGATTATTTAAAATCTCAAAAAATTATTTAAAATTTTTAAAAAATTTACAATATAAAAAAATTGAGAGTCGTATCAAATGCATTCCCATTCTTTTTTTTTTTTATTCTAATAATAGAAATTTTGTACAATTACCAAACATATTCGAATGCTCGGAAATTCGTTCGAGGAATAAAATCAAAAAAATCCATTTTTGAATAGAAATTGTTATTGGGAGCAGAACGGTCTCATAGAGCGAAGATCATCGTATTTTTTATGGAATTGTTGGGATATCGAGATGTGTTATTAAATATAAATTTTTTTCCTCGATGATTCTAAGAATGAAATAACTTTTTCCAAACTTTCAAAATGCTGGGGGATCTTCTCGAGGGGATTGGGGGTGGGGACGATTTCATTTAGAAATGGGTTTCGACTCCCACACCGCGCAGGAGTGCGAAAAAGTCGAGAAAGTGAGTGTTAGAGTAAAATTAGCGTAGAACCGATAAAAAAAAAAAAAAAAAAATGCTGGCGGGGAAAAGATGGACTCCCCATTCTTTCTCCCGACAAAAACCAAAAGCGAAAAGGAAACCTAATAAAAAATAAATAAAAAGCCCACATGATTCATTCCGGCATTGATGATTGATATCTCGCAGTCTTCCAGTCTCCTCCACAATCTCTCTCTCTCTCTCTCTCTCTCTAGCTCTGGCAGCCATCAGCTTTGGCACCTTCCCCTCTCCTCTCTCTCCTCCATGTCGGGATATGCAGGAATATTAGGGGAGCGGCGCTGATTCGATCCCCGCGGGTAGGAAGAAAAAAGCCTTGTTTGTGTTGACCGGGTGATGGGCCTTCGCTCTACCTTCCTCCTGCTCCTCCTCCTCCTTCCCCTCCTCCAATGGCGAAATCGTCTCTCCTGCTGATCGATCCGATCCTGCCCATCACCGGCATCAACCTCCTCCTCATCCTCCTCCACTCCCTCTTATAACTCGCGCTCCCGCGCCGGTTCTTCCGGTACGCGCCGCGGCTTCACCCCCACCCCACTACGAGGTTCTTGGTTCGATCCCGTTTCTCCGGGAGGGTCCCTTGGGAGAAAAAAGCGCTCGTTTTCTTGGCGACCCAGAAAACGCGGGAAGGTTGGATCCGATAAAGTTCGAATCTTTAGCCCCGTGGTCCGTACATCTCGCCGATCCGTTAATTCCGTTGGCTTCGATTCCGCTCAGGTAGGTCCCCGTGGGTTTTTTTTCTTTCCGTGTGCGACTCTCCGTAAGTTCTTTAGGGATATTCTGTGCTTTCTTCTGTTTCTTTTGGAGCGGAAAAAAGATCGGGATTGCATCTGGGTGTTCGTGTGCCATTCGTGGGTGTTTCTTTAATTTCGTGTGATTTGAAAGGGGACTGAGGAAATTAGGTGAATTTGTCTGTGTCTTAGATTGATTGATTGGGATGGCCTCGGTGTTTATATACCATGTGGTTGGCGATTTAACTGTGGGGAAGCCTGAGCTGGTGGAGTTCCTCGAGACGGACACAGTCGAGTCGGCGATAGCGGCGATCGGCGAGTCGACGGAAGGAGGGATACCCGTGTGGAAGAGGAGATTGTTGCCTGGAAGTGTGGTCGAGAGCGCTGAGATGAGGCAGCAGAGGTTTGTGGGTATCTTGGATTCTCTTGACATTGTCACTTTTTTGGCGAGGAGTGAGTGTTTGCAAGATCAGGAGAGAGCCATGAAGACCCCCGTGTCTGAGGTTGTTGTCCCCAATGGTTCTTTGCTGAGATTGGTTGATCCTGGAACAAGGTTAGATCTCCTTTTGGCTCACTGGCGTCATTATTTTCCTGGATAGTCGTAGTCATTGGTTTAATCATGTTATGTTATGCATTGTTAGATTCTTTTTGGGATTGGCAGGGCTGATCTTTTCGATTTTCTCTTTTTTGGTTTTCTATATCCTTAATGATGATGGCAAGCATTAAGGGAAATTGTGTGTTTCAGTGTACTCCTTGTTGCCTTTTATTAGTGTGAGAATCTAGCTGGTTCTGTTGCATTAGCTTATGATCAACACACTCTAGAGTGAGTGCATAATGTGTTGAAGCCGTTTGGCCAGCATTCGACTTCCTGAGATTTGTGGTCTGAACTTCTTAAAAAAAGAAAAAGTCTCATCTCCTAGTTAATTTGACTAGCTATATCTGATAAAAATGTGCGCTCTTCGTACCGTGAGATGGTGATATTTGGCGTAATATTGATAAGTGTGAATTGAGTATAAAATTTTTATAATTTTGAGTTGCCTTAAACTAATGAGAATAATCCACAGGATTATTGAGGAATGGGTATGTTTTTGAAAGCATGGTTTGTGGTAGTTCTGCGTTAATATGTGGATAAAGGGAACGTATCATGTGACTAGATGAAGGTTTTGCTCTTGGGTGTGAGCATGAAAGAAAGACGGGACAACTGTTTACTGGAGCTGGTTTGTGGAGATGCAATCGTAGACCGTCCAAAAGTGGTTAGAGTTTTGGTAAGCCTAAGACAATATGGGTAGATGTAAAGAAGAATTTAGGAGGATATTGTACTAGATAAAGAGTGAATAGCTCCAGAGGCAACTTGGTTTTTTGGCTCTCAAGGTAGATATAGTGGGTGCTTGTCTCAGTAATTTTTATAGCCCGATAGGAGAATAGGTTATCCAGTTGACTTCTTCATGATTTTCCCCATTTAAGGCCTAGCCTGTTCCGAAGTGAACAAGCCCGGAAATATATAGGACGGGCTAAATCTGATCTCTTGATCAGGCTTGAGATGACCTGGCCCAGATTTTTTGGGCCAGGCTAACTTCATGGTAAAAGAGCCCCACAACCCCCTCCCCCTGTAAAAAAAAAAAAAAAAAAAGAATCACCCCTAGTGTTCCACTGCGTTTATTGATACTAACCCCTGAGGGAAAAACTGTTCTCATTGGATCTAATCTCAATAAGAGATCTCTTCCTTTCTAATAGTTCTGAGTTTTGACTTGAATGGGAGAGCCACTATAATGCAGTTTTAATTATTGTTACGCGTGTGGAAAAGGATGGAGGAAACGAGAACTTTTGTTCATTGATGAGGACTTGCATATGTTCCCAGTGATTACCCTCGTCACGATAAATCTTTACTATACTTGAGGAGTCATCTGGTTCAATCTTGAGAACATGAAGTAACCTTTTTGAGTGATCAGTTGCTTACTGCTTCATATGTAATCTAGATATATACTAGTAATCGGTGATGAGATAGCCTGTTCCATTGAGGAATTCTTGACTTTTGTTCTTTTGGATGGAAGACTGATTGATGCACTGGAGATGACAAAGCAGGGAGTGAAGCGTCTTCTTGTCCCGAAGAGCACTGTGTGGAGAGGCATGAGCAAAAGATTCTCAATTTTGTACAATGGCAAGTGGCTTAAGAACAACAGCAGCAACAATCTTGCTGTCAATACCAACCGGCCTTCCTCATCTTCCACAGCCTTTATCCGTGACAAGTTTTGTTGCCTTTCCAGAGAAGACATCCTTAGATTCCTCATCGGTTGCTTAGGTGCACTTGCGCCATTGCCCCTTTCTTCCATCTCATCCCTTGGAGCTGTCAATCCTAACTACAGTTCTGTGGATGCCTCTTCACTGGCCATCGAGGTGACTGGGAAGCGACCTCAAGACCCCAGAGCGCTTGCTGTCGTGGAGAATTCACCAGATGGCGAACACAAGATAATTGGTGAGATTTCAGCCTCGAGACTCTGGAAATGTGACTATGTTGCCGCAGCATGGGCTTTAGCCAATCTCTCTGCTGGTCAGTTTGTGATGGGGGTTGAAGATAATGTGACTCCAAGGTCACTGCCTGAAATTCAAGTCAACAACTCAAAAGTTGGACCCAGTAATGGTATGGCCAATGGAGTTGGGTCGAACCGACTGAGGAAGTTCAGCAGTAGGAGCATTGGGTTCTTCAGCAACCCAACAAGCACGAGTTTTGGCGCTAGTAGGAGCATGTATAGGGGAAGAAGTGCACCCTTGACGTGTAAGGTCACGAGTTCATTAGCTGCAGTAATGGCTCAAATGTTGTCTCATAGGGCCACTCACGTGTGGGTGACCGAGTCCGAGAGTGAAGACATACTAGTCGGGGTGGTGGGTTATGCGGACATTCTGGTTGCCGTGACGAAGCAACCACCACCTAGTATTCCATCAAATCGATCTGTCGAAGGACTCGCAACAGGATCAGAGATTCAGAGCTGATTACAGCTTTATGCTGTACCTTTTTTCGTGGGTATAGACTGTATGTACCGGTATATTGTTAATGTGATTCTTCTTTATGAACTTCATTTCAGTGTCGTTTATGGAGGGGGGACAAAAGGACCTCTAGGGCTTTGGGGGCATAAAAGTTTGCTTGAAATGGAAGCTTTTGATAACTTAAGATTGGTTGGTTTGTCACCGAAGTGATTGAGAATGTCATAGCAAAAGAAATTGGTGTTTACTTGAAGACTTTTTATATGATTGAGAAATTTGTTTCCTTATTGCAATTTTTGTATTCTTGGATTGCTTTCGTACTATTTGTGTTGTGTGTGCGATTGCATTGGGATTTCAGTTGCATTGTATTGTATTTTGATCGGATTGGACACAATCGAGAGCTAAGACTATAATCGCTTCGAAAATGTAAGCTGTTGTATCAAAGGTACACTACACTCTTAAAGAAGGATTCAATATTACTGGTATGGTTTACAAATGAAGACGATTTCTTAGGAAAAACATACTATCAAATTAATGCGGTATTAGAGATAGACCGGAGAATCAAAACAAAACGCTCCATCTTAATGGACAAAGTATCATACGAGACAGACTTCGTTTCGAAGAGTCCCGGAGATGTAATTCACCTTGTTTCTCATTGCCTTTTCAGCTGTTGAGTTCAATTTTAAGTTAGGCCTACTGCTCATATGCCGGGCCAAGCCAAGTTGGGTTTAATTGTGCTTCCCAACCTATCCATTCCAATAGAAACCATTTCCTCAATTTGGAGTTTGGGCCGGTTGACGGTTGGCAAACTCGGGCTTGGACTTTCCAATGTATATCCACTTATAAAGCTGGCGTGTTGCAAATTACTGTGCATTTCCATTTACTTTACGGAAAATTCCAACATTCCACCTGAAGTGGTGTCAATTTTCTCGAAAATTTACTCAGAGTAAACTTTGTTTCAAAGTGCCGTGGCAACTTTGTTGTCCCAATGAATCCATGAGCATCATCATCCATAAAAAATAAGGCTGGTCATGTGCTCGTTACATGCATTTTTCGCGCCTTTCCAAAGGGTATTTTAGTTGGTTAAAACCTAGGCTCCTAAGCCGATGGAATTGTGGAGTCTGATGGAGGAATTTACTGGTAAGGGTATACAGTAATTTCCACATTTTTGTATGCCCTAAACTCCTACTATAAATTGGAGCAATCACTCTTGTAATTCGAACTCCATACCAATCCTAATAGTGAAAAGATTGTCTAGTGCAATACTGTGATTTTTTTTCTCCCTAATTTTGAAAGGGTATTTGCGTAGCAATTCGCATTTCTTCTTCTCTAATTGCATTCCTAACACTTGGTATTAGAGGCATGTTACCCATAATAGTGGGAGTGACGAAGATGGACAAAGGGAAGGTGAAGATTGATTGGTTATGCAGTAAAGACTTTGATTTCTAGAAGATGCAAATCAAGGATTTGTTGTATCAGAAGAACCTGCATTAGCATATGTTAGGAGAGAAGCCAAAATTGTTGAGCAAAAAGACTATTAATTATTAGATCATCCGGCCTTGTATGTGATTTGCCTCACATTGGCGTGGAAATTTTCCCTCAACCTTGCTAAAAAGAAGACAACGATGGATTTGATGAGGACTTTATCCCACATGTATGAAATGCCCTCTATGTCAAACAATGCATATTTGATGCATTGTATGTTCAATCTAAAGATAGATTAAGGTGCTTTTGTGACACATGAAAGAATTTAATGTGATCACAACATAGTTGAGTTAGGTGGAAATGAAATTCAATGACGAGCGAAAAGCTTTGATTTTGTTATTTTTTCTACTTCAAAGTTGGAATGCAATTGTGACCAAGGTGTGCAATTGGTTTGGTCAAAAGAAGTTGAAGTTTTAGGAGATTTGTGAATTAATCCTTAGTCAGGATATTTGCATGAGAGAATCAGGTGAATCTTTGGGCACTACCTTGAATGCTAAAGGTAGATTGATAAGCAATCAAAGAGGTCAACACCCAAACCATGGTAGATTGAAGTTTAGAGGGAGAAGCAAATTGAGATCTCGTGGTGAAATAATTTGCTGGAATTGCGAACCTAAAATGAGATTGTAGAGCCCTAAAGAAGAAAAATCAATATCGAGATCGAAAACAGAGGAGATAATTGTGAATATGACCTTTGAAGATATGTTTGTCTATGATTGCCTTAATTTTGACCTTTGGTAGTATGATTGAGTCTTAAATTCTAAATAACGGTGTGTCGTTTTACTCAACTTTATGTAGAGAATTAATACACTATTTTGTTGTTAGGAAGTTTGGAAAGGTTTATCTTACTAATGATGAACCTTTAGGTATTACAAGAAAGGCGATGTTCACATAGCGACTATCAATGGGTCTCAATGGAAGTCGCATTATGCAAGTATGTTTCTCGCCTTAGGAGAAATTTAATCTCTATAGGTCAATTAAACAACACAAGATATATAATTATGTCAAGGGACGCCTTGTGGAAGTTGGGATTATTGTACATGATTGAAAATAATAAAGAAATAGTAGCAATTGTTGACTTAGAACCTAATTCCAAATCGTGGTTCCCTTAGACACATGAGCAAAAAGAAGATGAAGGTGTTAGCACTAAGGCAAAACTATTTAATCTTTAGTCCGTGGAGATTGGTCTATGCGGAGATTGAGTTCTTGGTAAGCAAAACGTGTAAGTTTTTCCAAGATTGGAAGGAAACCAAATAAAGAAAAGTTAGAATTGGTGCATACAGATGTCTAAGACCAGCCTTGTGCAATCCCTTAGAGGTTTATTCTACTATGTAATGTTAATTGACAACTCAACTAGGAAGGTATGGATTTATCTTTTAAAAGATAAATCCAATGTGTTTATTACTTTTGAAAGATAGAAAGTTGAACATGCGACTAAGACCTATCTAAGGAATAAATGTCTAAGATTTGACAATAGTGTGAGTATGATAGCAATGAAATCAAGGAGTTTTGTGCAAAATATGAAATGAGAATGACAAGAATAGTTCCTAACAGACCACAACAAAATGAAGTTTCTAAAAGGATGAATAGAACTTTGAATGACCATACAAGAAGTATGAGGATGCATATAGTATTAGACGTTCTAGGAAGAAGTATTTTACATAGTAGCATATCTAATCAACAAAGCACTTTTAATTCCACTTGATTTTAAGCTACCAAAAAAAGAATAGACCAGAAGTTGTTGAATCTCTTGTATCTTGAAGTTTTTCTTTTTTCAATTGTGTTTCATGTGTACACATAGGTTTTGAAAATAGAAACAAGCTTAATGTAGACTCCATAATTTTTTTTTCATTAGATATGATTATAAATATTCTAGCCATCGATTTTGGGATAAACAAATTTTGAAAAAAAAGAGGACCAAATGTGTTACAATGAATGAGAATATTTTATAGAATGACAATATTGTGGTAAAATCTAGTGTGAAGAAAAAATGGAGGAGATTAGAGAGTTGAATTGAAGAGGGTTCCTAAGAAATCTATTGTTGTAGACTCTAATAAAAAATCAAAATGAGAACCACATACACTTGAACTTACTTTAAGAAGATCCAGTAGAACATCTCTACTTGTACAAAGGTATTTTCCATTATTCCACTGGTTAATTCTAATGGATGTTGGCAAACTTGAATATTTTTCAAAAGCAATATATGTTGAAGATTTTTTTAGTGAGAATGCAAGATGAGTTGGATTCACTCGAGAAAATTGAAACTTAGGTATCGAGTGTGTCATGAGATAGGAAGAAGGCATTTTCTGAACAAATGGATGTATACAGTCAAAGAAGAACTTGATTGCAGCACGAGGTAAAAGCGAGGTTAGTAACAAAAGGTTTTCAAAAAAAAAAAGGAATTGAGTATGAATCTAGTTGTGAAGTTAACTACTATCGAGCTAGTGTTGTATATTGTTGTTATTGAAATTTACATCTAGAGCAGTTAAGTGTAAAGACCGTAATTCTCCATTATGACTTAGAGGGGGATAATCAAAATGATACAATCAGAAAGTTTTTAGATACCCAATAAAGAAAAATACTCTGCAAATTGTGGGAAAGTTTGCATGGTTTGAAACGTGCTCCTAAACAATCGGACAAGAAATTTGATACATTTATATGAAGTAATAGGTTCGCTAGATGTGGAATGGATCATTGTTATTATTTTAAGAAATTTGATGACTACTATATTATTTTACTATGGTATGTGAAGAATATCCTCATTATAGGATCTAGCATGAGGAGTTCAATAGACTAAAGCAGTAATTGTTAAGAGTTTGAAATGAAGGACTTGGGAAAAGCAAATCAAATTCTTAGGATGAGAATCACACAAGATAAATTTGAAAAATTGAAAATTATCCTAAGAAAAAGACCTTGAAAAAGTTTTTGATAAATTCAGAGTTTATAAAGCAAAGCCTAGATGCACTTCTTTAGGAAATTACTTCAAGTTCTCAAAGAAGCAATAATCAAAATATATGAGGAGCAAAGTACATGGCAAATGTATCTCGATTCTTGGCAGTTTGATCAATGATATGGTGTGTACCAAACCAAACATATCTTATGCAGTGGGAGTTGTGAGTAGATATTTATACATAATCCAAGAATAATGCATTGAGAAGTTTTGAAGTGGCTATTGAAATATTTAAGAGGTACTTTAGGAATGTTGTCCTTGTTTTATAAATTAGAGTGTGACTTTGCAAGGCTTTGTCAATGTAGATCTTAGTGGTAAAGTGGATAATAAGAAGAATATCTTGGATTATGTTTTTACCTTAAGTAGCACTATAGTTAGGGGTGTTAATGGGTTGGGTCGGGTTGGGGTTTTGATGTTACCCAATCCAATCCGGATCAAAAGGGGTGCGCTTTGACCCAACTCGAAACGCATAAGACTTGAAACAAAAAACCAGGTTGGTTCAGGTCGGTTCAGGTTACACCTTTTAGGTTTTTTGGTTTTTTGTTCTTTTTTTTTTTTTTGGGAGGGAGGGGGGCGCTTCCACTCAACTTAGTTGGCATATTATGCTTCACAACGTGAATAGTTTAGGAACTTTTGGTTATATGAACCTTAAAAGTAGACTCAAACTCGTGCAAATGAAATAATTTTGGAACAAATTTTCACCTAGATCCTGTGCATGATAGCAAAACGACATTTCAGCACTTCCACTTTGCTGGCAACTATTGCATTGTAAGGCTTCAACCCTCAGGTCAATTGCGATAAATTGGCCATTTGAGTCCCCTCATGACGTCTTTGGTCTGCCAATCATTTGGTCAACGAGTTGTCGAACCTCAGTTTGTAATTGGAGGGTCCTAAACATCGCCAAGCATGTAATTGGGTCCAAAATTTTAGTCCATTTTGCCTTTTTCATGTTAATGGAAGACAAGGGAGTCTCAAGCCTTAAACCTCCCTCTACTTTGAAGAATGGCTTGATATGTTTTCTAATGTAGTCTTTCGATACCATGTAAGACACCTTAGCTATTGCAAACTTTCTAGAGGATGTCAAAGCTAGCCGATTCCATGCCACTTTGACAACACCATTTAGACTATTTGCAAACTTCTCAACATCATAAATCTCTATGAACTTCTTGTCACAAGGTCATTAATACATCAGCAAGTATTCCATTCTGAGGGGCAATATGAACATTGTTGTTTGTGTAAAATTGACAGATGCAAGTAATTCATTCTTTCTATATCACAACGGAACATTACTTTTATCACTTACAATATTTTAAATGTAATCACCAAAATCAATCATATAGAGAAATAGAAATTGAGTTTGGCTCCACGGTTGTCATTGGCAACTCTACAATAAATTCATGATGAACATGAGAATCATTGAAATATAGAATGGTATTAATATTCTACAACCATACTTTCTTACCCGACTCAAAGATTTTGAGTTCTTCTAAGTCCTCCTCATCGAACATGAAAGTGGTGTGGATTGTAATCAATCTTAAGCACATATAAGGGTCTCCACCATCATTGGGGTCAAGGAGCTATGAAATACATCGAGCACACGATCTCTTATGCTAAAAGCAGTCTCTGATGCTACAATTGAGACGAGCACGGCTAAAATATCTTAAACAATGGAAGAGAGGACAAGATATCTAGAAGAATTTACTTTCCACAAGCTTAAGATATCAAACTCAACATTATAACATTTACATCCTTCCTCCAAACAATTGTCCAACTCATAGTTTTCTTCCAAATATTATTGTTCAGTTTGGCTAAGATACATTTCAGTCATAATATCAACACCCACTTACAAAAGACTTTGACACGTTAACCATTCTTGTGCTCTTTAGCCTCAAGTTGCTCTGAGGGTATACACCGATGTGATATTGCTCAAACAATGACGTCAGAGATGTCATCACTTTATCTCGTAAAGTTTCAGCATGCTTCCTTTCATAAACACGATTAATCATCCACTTCACATAATCCCACTTATGCCGAAAGTCAAGTATGCAAGCAATGAACAATGTAAGATTGATATTGTTCATATTGCCAAAAAACTTATTAAATTTTTGTCTTAATTCTTTTAGCTATTTCCTGCAAACTTTTATCTTCATTCCCATAATATATATCAATCATTATATAAATCCCATATACATCTTTCGCCAAATGGAAATTAACTGTGAATTCCAGTCCGATTTTAGAAATTGAAGTTTTTGTCATGTCACAATAAATTATAGGAGTGTTGATTCAGTCTCAGAAAATTTTTCTAAAACCCGAGACTTTTTGGGAAAAAGTCGTCACGGGATTGTTTTGTTCGAAAAAAATGCCGGGACCGTTTTTAGTCGCGAAATTAGGATGCCAGATGGATCCATAGGTGAAGAAAAATATCAATTGAAGCATCGAGGTATCAATTGATTTTATCGAGGCCAAAATGAATTGATCCAAGAGCCAATTGGTGTTCAATTGAGGGGGGGATTTAAATGGAATTCGTGTGCCCCCCTTTACTCACACTTATCGACCAACGCAAAGAGTTTCTAAAAGGGATTTGGTGTTGGAAAAGTGCTAAGCAAGCCAACTGAAGCTTGGTGGGCCATGTGAGGAACAAAGGGATAAGAATGAGGGGAAATGGTCCCCCAAAGGAGAAACCGGTCTTCCCCTCCTTCCCTGCTGTTCCAGTCGACTTCTCTCCTCTCACTTGCAGCCCGTGCGTGACCAGCAAGCCAGAGCAAAACCAACGAAGCTTCAAGCCAGCCGTTCCTCTCGAAGACCGCCTCCCCTCGATTCTGCTCCTTCACCGAAGTCACGCAGCCATCTCCATCATCACCCTCCATCTTCACGTGCGTCTTCTCTCCTTCATCGCATGAGTAGAGTCAAATAGTAGTTGGTTTGTTGACCCAGCATCATCTAGCGAAGCATGAGCTGCAAGGCGTCTTCCACCGTCCACCGACCAGTCCACGATTCCACTGGTTTGTTGACTCTTGCAAAGCTACCGTGAGCTAGCTACCCATGTGAAGAAGCTACAACAGCTTTGTGTCTTCTTTTTGTGTGGTCGACACCAGCGGTTGATTGATCGCTTGCCTTCAAGCCAACGAAGCCACGATTTCTCCACCGAAGACCCTCATCTCACGCCAGCAGGTCAGCCGAAGCAGCTCCTGTTTGTGTGGCCATCTCCAGCTTGATTCAATTCCGCCTTAGCTTAGGAAAAATTCAGCCCATTGAAGCCCGCAAATTCACCTCGGCAGCCCAAGAAGACAAGCTGCAGCCCACGTAAAATTCAGCCGTAAGTCTAGTCGTGAAGCCCAACTTCAGTGAGCCCAATTTAGCAAGCCCAAGCCCAAGAGCGAGCCTAGTCCAACGCAAAAACAAATCTTAGATTGGGTTGAGATTTGTTGGGCCACCAGGCCCAATCCAAGCCTGTTGGTGTCGTTGCAAGCCCAAATTCGGCCACCTTCGCATCGCCGTCGCCGTCGTGATGTCCTGGTATTCGCTTTACGCAAGTGAGTTTAGCTCACTAAACCTCGCTTAGTTTACTAATTATACTTAGAGGTTGATTAGTGTTAATTAAGCATGATTAAGAGGTTAGATTAGTTTAGATCAATTAAATTAATGACTTAACAATGCATGTTAGGTGGTTAGACATAGCCATTAGCATATAGACACGTTATATTAATTACTGAACGGGTCTCAGGATTTTTCCTGGTTCGTCTCAGCTTCCAATTAGGCAATACGGTCATAACTTGGATTTATTAGTATTTAATAATTAAAATTTGAAATTATTTAATCAATTAATTATTTTCCGGAAATTCAACCGGGATGGTCGATGACTAGAATTTCATGCTGATTGTCGTGGTGCAGTTCATTTATTTATTTGAGCTTTGAATCGTGCTGAATTGATTTAATTGAGGAATTTTAGGATATATTCCTAATGATTGATTTTTGATTATTTGATTGAGAGATACTCGAATATCGGTCGTTAGTATCAAAAGTAGACTGGTGATTAAGTATGACATCTAAAAAGGGCACGTGGGCTTGGTGATCTGATGCGTCACTTTGGCGAACTAGTGCCTAAGAGAATGCACGTTGGCCCAATGTTTTAGTATGGCGTCGTGAAAATGACACGTGGGCTCGATGATCTGATGTGTCACTTTGGCGAACTAGTGCCTAAGAGAATACATGTGGGTCTAGTGTTGAGTATGGCACGTGAAAGGGGCACGTGGGCTCGGTGATTTGATGCATCATCTTAGTGAACTAATGCCTTAGAGAATGCATGTGAGCCCAATGTTTAAGTATGTCATCTTGGCGAAAAGGTCGCCTTAGAGAAGGCACGTGGGCTCGAAGACTCGGTATGTCGTTCTGAAGAATGCACGTGGCCCGACGTCTAGATATTTCATCATGGGGAATGGTCTGATTGACATGTAATCGACTAGGTCGATTGATTGATAGTTCGATTTGTGTTAAATAGTTGGGTGCCTATTATGAATTGTACTGACTTGTAAGTGGGATCTGATGCCAAGGTAAGTCCTCCGACCTGTGTGTGCTTAGGCAGCCCATAGTGTATTGGTTTACTAATCGAGTTTTAGGGGATATAACTCGCTGAGACGTTATCTCATTGGTCATTGAATAACCATCTCAGACCCCTAGATGGCAACATCTCTACCTCCTCATCCTCATATGCATTTTGGCATCCTAGAGGAAATCTCAGAGTTAGAGACCCACTTCCACATCCATCCTCACCCGGAAGGATTATAGTACGTACTGTTTCAATCAACCGTTTGGGTTGACGTGGGAGAGGAAGCCCTGATGCCCCACAAGTATTGGTCATGGTACCGTGAGTATTATGATGGGCACAAAGAGGGTCCCATACCGGAAGAGGATGTGCCTCATAACATATTGGAAGAGTCGTTCAGAGAAGGAATAGTCGATCACAAGGATGGATCAGTAGTAGAGTCGTTCAGAGAAGGAATAGTCGATCACAAGGATGGATCAGTAGTGGATGCTAAGGATCTGCAGCTTATGGACGAAGCTCGCACTCCCGTATACTTGATTGATGACGACAAGTGGAATGGAGAGGACGGTGAGATCGTGGAGCAGGAGGAGTGGCAGAAGGATGAGCCCATGGAGGAGGTACTTGAAGACGAACCGGCAGCTGAAGTCGAGGATGAGCCAGAAGAGGAAGAAGAGATGGAAGAAGATGAAGATGAAGAGGAGGATCAGGATGATCCTGAGTATGACCCGAATGAGGACTAAGGTCACATCCTATTTTTACAAACTATGAGTTTTGATTGGTATACAGTAGATAAAACTCGTGAGCAGTATTGTATTATATACTATATAGTTTGCTGTATGTGAAAGTGTGGGTGTGATTTCCAGTTATGAAAAAGATAGCTCTACTTTTCTATCCCATTGTTTTATTGTCTGGGGATTTTCTATATGCTTCCACATGCGCATATTAAATGAATAGGGTTGGCGATGCATCCTAGGACGTCGCTATTAATCGACTAGGGGAGGGATGGGCACACGTTCAAGGATCGGGGCGTGACACGAACGTATTCTAATAATGGAATCATTAATGTCCTTCAGCCATTTTCTAACAATTAAGCTAAATATATGAGCATAACACCTTATATGAAGTAACTCATCTTTTAATACCAAAGAGTTCTTAGAGTTAAGTTTCTTTTTCAAATTTTGAATTCCTAGGTCATTAGAACTCGCATTATCCACAATGATAGAAAAATGCTTTGAATCCCCTAATAAATCAAGCATTTCTCAACTGCTTTTCCATTATCTTTGTAAAATGACCCGGGATTTGACAAAAAATTAATTATTTCTTTTGTAACTTACAATCAGTATCAATAAAATGGACGCGCGCACCCCTATAGTGCCATAAGTTGGCATAAATGACACTTAAGTGTCAAAACTTACGAAAGTGACACTTAAGTGCCAAAATCGGAGAGAAATTGATCACTTAAGTGCCACTTTGGTCAAAACGCTAACGTGTCAATTTTCCAGCGAAGAGAGTACAAAACAGCGTTGTTTTGGTGCTGACGTGGTAAAAAATTTAATATAAAAATCAATTAAATGAAATTTAAAACTAAATTTATTTAAAACATTTAAAAAAATAAAAATATTAAAAATTTATTTTTAAAAAATTTAAAAAAATTAAAAAAAAGGGAGGCCAAGGCCTAGCGACCACGGCCGACCCTCCCCCTCCGTTGTTGGCCCTTCCTAGCGGCGGCGGCTAATGGCTCAACCCTCACTCGTGGTGTCCTTTTTTTTTTTTTTTTGAATTTTTAAAAAGTTTTTAAAGTTTTTAAATTTTTTTAAATTTTTTTTAATATTTGTATTTGTATTTTTAAAATATTTAAATAAATTTAGTTTTAAATTAAAATAAATTAATTTATTAAATTTTTTATTACATTAGCACCAAAACGACGTTGTTTTTACATTGTTTGGCCACGTTAGCGTACAAAACGACGTCATTTTGCACTCGCTTCGTTGGAAAATTGACACGTCAGCATTTTGGCCGGAGTGGCACTTAAGTGATCAATTTCTTTCCAATTTTGGTACTTAAGTGTCACTTTCGTAAGTTTTTGCACTTAAGTGTCCATTTGTGCCAACTTATGGCACTTGAAGCGATCTTTTGCCCAATAAAATGTGCAGAGAGACACATATAACTCAAATTTTGACACGAGGTTCACGTGTTGGTTGTACGACATACTCTAGGAGATGTCTCAGACAAATATTTTTTCAATTTACTTCTTTTTCTGTGTTTAAATCATAACAATTATGCCTCAAAGTGTTATGTGACGGGATTATGAAGTTTGGCTAGATTTTTTTTTTTACAAATCGCCAAAATCCTTAAAAGGCAATTTATCAAGAATAAACATAATCGCTATTTTTTTTTTCACTAGATTTTTGGTCAAATTTCCGTGGACTAGAAGAATTACCAACCCCAACAAGTAGACCTGATGCACTCTTTTGCCTTTTCTCAGTGTCTGCATATGGGAATTGCTTGCATCTAGCTAGATAACGATGCATAAAACTGGTCCCTTGACCACTAGCACGGCAATAAGGGCCCCACAATGTATACATTCAGCTTTTCCTTGATTAAGACTCAGTTTATAGTGTTCCCATATTGTAGATCTCGTCCTTCTTTATGTGACAATAGAAGTACTCATTTCAAACATCTCAATATTCATTTTAGATATATCTCTCTAACGATATTAAATTAAAGGTCCCAAAAGTTCACTGTGACATAATGCATATGAAATTAATTAATTTAGATAGGGATGAGCCAATTTCACAAAATTAAGACAAAAAAGTATGATAGACTATGAGTGAGCAATAGTTACCCTAAAAGCTTGAAAGTAAGTTTTATGCATGGATAGACTGGGGGAGCATGCACGGCAACAAGCACCAGTCATCACTATAACAAATTGAAATCCATCATCATATGCCTAAGGACAAATGACACAGACTCACAACAGACAGGTCCTCTTAGATAGTTCAAATATCATGGTTAGAAGGGGGATACTGACCTTGTATTGATCTACCCATCTTCTGAGCTTCTGCTTATTAAATTCCGTTTCAATTTCCGAAGAAGAACTATAATAGGAAAGACAAGATGACAGCATGAACAGGCTATGGCAGCGCTGTCCAGAGCTACTATATTTTTTCCTGTAAGTAATAAAAATTGAACTGCTGAAGAAATATAGAATCCAGGAATGTATGTAAGAAGTAACATGCATGGTTCGCCAAAATAGACAACGATCAAAAGCTATATAGAGAGAAATAAGACCAATCACTCCTATAATAGTACACCACCAAAGCAGAGGGAGAAATTAAATAAAAGGCTCACTGTGTAACATAAAATAAAATGACCGAGTAAAGAATCATATGATTTTCTGAATAAGCATAAAGGTGCTTACAGTGTATAAAAGTTACTGACTTCCTCTATGCAAATCCCACGACCCTTGAAAGAAAAGCAAAGCCAAACTCATTGATAAAACTTACCAAGATCGTGAAAGTGTAATCCCCCTATTTTTATGAATGTTTTTCTGGAAATATCAGAGATTTTTCTTTTCCCACAAACATCCATCTGCAGTCTAACAATGTGCGCATGCATCTTGTAAAGACTTTTGCAATCTATTTAAAAGATCAGTAAACAAACGGCTGCATAGCATACACCATGTTCCCATTTGAATTTTACCATTCTTCAAAGCCTCTGCTGGAATACTTTGAAATGCCAGTGTGTCCTCATGAAAGATCGTGTAAAGCGCTTAACTCATCATCTTGTGTCTAGAGGTTCCCACACTGTAGTTCTATGTTCTAGCTGACTTTGGTGCGTGTTTCATACCTTTCTGGATATTTATCATTTTAGGGGATGGTTTCTGGAATTTCTGTATTGATTTTCTTTGTGGCTTCTAAGATCAATCTGCAGCCAGCCTGCGTACATCCCAGGACCATACGATGTGGCTTTTTCTAGTAGCTCTCTTATAACCTATAATTCTTCTTTCCTTTGAAACATCTTTTGTTTGAACTTATGTATCCAATGTGGTCGAAGAGTGCTGCATAGTTGGGCTTCAGTTTTATCTATTCTATCCTGTCTCTTTTGGGCTCATGCTACGCTGCTTTCCAGATTTGTTCTCATAAAAGTGAAGATTCATTCTCTTCTTTTATCCGTTATACAGGCTCATTCTAGATTCAGCATTTCTATTGGAGTAAGTCTGACTTGCCAATATTTATTAAATGAGGAGGTGCATCATAAAAGAATTTCTTTGTTGGAAGTTTCTTGACCTTTACAAAACCAATGTGTTCTTTGACTAAACGAGAAAAACGGCTGCTGTGGGATTGTAATTGATAAATTAGTCATCGTAGGATTGCTGTTTCATGTTCACTAGCTGGCATCAGGTGTCATTCATCCTAGTTTAGGCAACATAAGGAATATCCTAGTTTCTTCTTGCTTTTATCCCTTGGTTCTCTCTCTTTTTCTATAGCATACTGTGAGTATATTTCTTTCATCCTGCAAATGTGCTCAGCACTGTTGCTGCAGGAATCAAATAGGATACTTGGGCAAAGAAGTTATGGCAAGCTCAAAAATTTGCAAAAGATGCTAAGAATGAGGCAACACTACATGGTATCACAAGTTTCAGTGCTCTATCCTGTTAAAATATCATCATTAACAACAAGCTCAGAAGGTAAGATAGAAAACTTTCTGCTTGTAAATATTCCTCAATGAAAACATCAGCATCCAGAAACAAAAGACATTCATGTCGAGTAAAACCAATAGAAGCAACTATAATATCTTGATGTCAGGTGTGTCAGTAATAGTCCCTACTCATGCAAGAATAAGCGTTTTGCGTCTCACCACAATCAGTCCTATTCAGTAGATGAAATGAGTCATCGATGCACTAAATTAGCCCAAAATGAAATGCAGGGCTACCTCATTCAGCATCCTATGCAACTCATCTCTTGCCTCAACAAATATATTAATCAAGGTTGTCACCACTAAAACTTGTGCATTGCCTTATTTGGCCTTCATGGTTATTGATAAGGGGTGTCACCTCACTAGGATAGGGAAAAGTACCCAAAAAGCCATAAACCTATTGCATTGCTATCAATTTAGTCTTAAACTTTTCAATTGTACTAATTTAGTCCTAAACATTTTAATATTGGTACCAATTCAGTCCATCTAGCCAATTTTGGCTGGCCGGCGGTGACGTGGCAATTTTTATGATTTTTATTTTATTTTTTCGAATTTTTTATTAATTTTTATTCTTTTTCCTTTTCTTTTCCGGCGATGGCCGGCGAGCCTCTGATGAGCTTCGCGACCCTTGCTGATGGCAGGCGAGGGCTTCGCAGCCCTCGCCTGGCCTCTCCCAGGGCCGCCAGCGAGGCGGCTTCGCCCTGGCCTTGCCATAGGCGAAGGCGGCCTTGCTGGCGGCTTCGCCCAGATCTGGGTGAGGCTAGCCTCGCCCTGGCCTTGCTGCGAGCAAAGGCGGCCTTGCCCGCGGCTGGCGAGGCCATGGCGGCCATCGCTAGGGCGGAGGCGAGGGGCGCAAAGCCCTCGCCAAGCCTCGCCGACGGCCTTGGGAGAGGCCGGGCGAGGGCCGCGACCCTCGCCGACGGCAAGCGAGGGCTTCGCGCCCCACCGGCCACCGCTGGAAAAGAAAAGGAAAAAGAGGAAAAATTAATAATTCGAAAAAATAATAATAAAAAATCATAAAAATTGCCACGTCAACGTTCGGCCACCAGCCGATGTTCATGTTAGTATCGGCCGATCGAAATTGGCTGGATGAACTAAATTGGTATAAATATTAAAAGGTTTATGACTAAATTAGTCAAATTAAAAAGTTTAGAACTAAATTGGTACAATGAAATAGGTTTAGGACTTTTTTGGTACTTTTCCCCACTAGGATAATTATGATTACAACGATGAGTAAAAACTATGAGAAATTATTATATTTTTGAAAATCAACCTTCAAGTAGAAATTAATAGAGTTGTAAAGTCCATATATCTATTATATATTGGGGCTATCTCTCTTGTAATTGTAACTCGATATAGATATTAACAGTGGAAAAATTATCCAGAACTGCATTGTAATTTTTTCCTTTTTAATTTTGAAATAGTTTTTCACTATTTGATTTCTTCTTTTTTAATTTGACTCCAGACATATATCACTCACGTGCGCCTTTACCAGGGGCTCAATAGGACGAAGTTGTGACGTCAGTAGGTATTTTAATAAAAGTCCACTTTGGAGAGAATTTCAAGAAATTGACACTACTTTCAAGGGATGTTTGGAACTTTCCCTCCACTTTCTTTTGTCTTTTTGGTAAAAATGTCATAGAAGAGGGGGAGATAAGAGGTGGAAAATCTTAACAATCCCCCAGCAGTGGAGTCCACAATTTAGTGTTATTCTGAATTTGATTTTGCTTAAAACTATCCTCCGAAATTGATCATTTTGACCTGATAACCATGAACTCATCACTGGTGAAAATAATTACCCGCCAAAAAATACATGCTCGTCACGAGCGCATTTTCCATCTAGTTAGATTTACGTATCCCTTGATCAACTTTATCCCAAACTCTTCGTGCTATTCTAAACTTCTTTGTACCTAAGAAAAGCACGTTGGATTCCCATCAATTTAAGGCCTTCTCATTACAGCTGTTCCCCCACATCTACAGTGACCTTTCCGCTTTATTTTTTCGATATATTACATGAATTGTCTTCTTGGAATAAAGTTTGGAGTCCTCGTGAATTGGCTTCCTGGAGTCTTCCAAAAAGAGAGACTCTGGCCACTCGAGCAAATGCTGCATTACATCACGCGCCGTCACCCAAAGTTTCTCCCCTACCTCAAAGAATCAAAGATGCTCAATTGGTGTTCATGCTTCTTACCGTACCAGCCACGGCGGCGCAGCCCCCGGTGCTGTTCACGGCCAGCTTTTTAGTTAGTGGTCGTCCATGTCTTATGATATCTTTATGTTTGTGGTTCTATGCCCACTCGCAATTGCTTTGAAAGAGAGGTTTCTCTTCCAAATCTGAGTGGAGATCAAACAATGGACTGCACGTTCTGAGGTTGGAGATATTGAATTGCCTTCTATTTGTTGATATAAAGGTCGTACTTGTCAATCGGTTTTGCTTCTTTTCAATTTAGAGTTAGTTCATTCGTAGGAAGACTATTTTCGAAAAATTATTTTCCGATCAAGAATATTTTCATCATTTGTCATTTTTCTTTTTTTTCCTTTTCCTTTCCTCTTTTTTTTTTCTTCCTCTTCACTAGTGGCTGGTCAACCACCAGCAATGCCCATAAAGGGCTGGGCGAGGGTCACTATCACTAAGGGCAGGCCACCTAAGTCGACCATAGGCAAGGGACGGCCTCACCCTAAGGGAGGCCACGAGGGGTTGGCCCTTGTTGACCCCAGGTAAGGGCTAGGTGACCTCATTGGCCGCTGGTAAGGGCTAGTGAGGTTGCCTTCACCAGATATACTGAGGGTCGGCCTCACATAGTGAGGGCTCGACAACCCTCACCAATGGCTGGTGAGTGCTTGCAGGCCCTTGTCGGCCTTTGATAGTGGTTGTCGGCCGACGCATAAAAAGAAAAAAGAAGAAAAGAGAAAAGAGAAAATAAAATTTGGACAAAAATGCTCTTGACTGATTAGGAAATTTAGCCTACTGGCGACCATTGAGGTCATGACTTTATTTGAAACAATCAATAGCCACTTCAGGCTCTTATTTAAAATAACCAATGCCACTTTAGGTCATTATTTGAAACAAAATTTACTTCAAACCATTTTTTGAGAAAATGAGAACACTTCAAACCATTTTTTGAAATTTTCCCAAAATTATTGATCTATTAAAAGCATATTTCATGAAGTGAAAATAATAAATTAAGATTGGGGAAAACAACTTCTTCTTCTAGTAAAAGGAAATTTTTTTTCCTAAATCATCAAACAAATGATTTTTTTTTTTACAATAATTTCTATAAAAAAATGTTTCCTTTCATCATGAAATTTCATTATAACAAACACACCCTTGATGGCTAGTTATCTTCTTAAAACTTGGGATTTTGGATTTAGTTTAATGCTGGACAATTGTATAAAAAAAAAAAAAACTATGCAGACATCGACATATGTAAGGTCATGTGAGATTAAATCGGAAATTTCATAATTTTTTTTAACTATTTAGTAAGCGGAACCAAACACAACAGTAGTTAGTTCATGGCAAAATATACTCTAACAATCTTAAACTTTACATTTAAAAAAAAAAAAAGTTACCATGTATAATAAAACTTATCACCATTAAAATGATGACGTGGTGATGGTGACTGCTATGGGAAGGGCAGGTCGGGGCCATCTTGCCAGAACTCGACCGAAACTTTGTTGGCCGCCCCCTCTCTCCTGCCTACGATGTACTTTTCTTCCGCACTAATTTTTAAACTTTTTCCAATTCTGAAATATTTTTTTTTATTCTAATTGATTTTTTAAATTTCAGGATGACATAGCGTCATGTCAATCGTCATTAGCTGCCACTATCAGCCTTAATGTGACACCTTGGATGGCACAATAATATTTTACTGATCCATGTGAGAATTTAATTAATGGAGGATAATTTTGAAATATATAAATCTGTTCGCGAGTAGAACACTGTCACTAACTATATATATGTTCAATCAGGGCAATTGCCCTTATTGAACTTCAAGATTCTTCCTCTTGATATACATTTTTTTTTATGGAATATTAATTTGATTCTCATGTGTATCAATATTCACTTGGAGTGGGTGTAATGAGTAATTCAATCTTGATCTAATTTAATGCAATGATGGTTCAAAGGTTCAAGAAAGGAGATAGATAAACATCATTTTTTTCCCCGTTAAAGCTTTAAATGAAAAAAAAATGTGTGAATAAATATTTGGGAATAGTCAAACCCGTCTCTCTGCTAAATATTGATAGAGTCCACATTCCTAAATGGGTGTATGATCTTCTCGATTAATATGGAAACTAAAGTCAGCAAGAGCAAGAGTGCATATTTCTTGGCAGATTGAATCATACCACTATCCATAATCTTGATAGACTCCACGTCCCTTGAAATGAGTATGATCTTCTCTATTAATATGGAAATTAAAGTCAGCAAAAGCAAATTTCACCTAAATATACAACCTACTTGCAATAGCTGGAATACAAAAATCACACATCGAATTGCAGCTGTTGGTATTCAATTAGAGTTTCTCCTCCTCCCCTGGGAAAGTAGAAGTGCCATGGAAAGTGTGGAAAAGGCTTGGTGCTTAGCTAATTTCATATACGATCAAGTACTTTCTCTTTGAAGTCAAATGCGGCATTATATTATCCAACAAATTAGAACCTGTCAAAGTGGATCTTGTGTAAAGTGGAAGTGCAATGATGTATGCAGCTGGGGCATGAATTTCGAGAAGAACAAAAAGGAGTGTTTAGAAAAGGGTTGGGATCTGATTCCTAGGATGGATATACATTATTATAAAAGAGAAATACAAAGTTGCCATTGAAAGGGGACAAAATATTCTCCCCACTCTGCACGGTGGAGAAGAGCTCATTCCGTTCGTTCGCTGGTTTTCAGGATAGTATTATTACCATGCAACACGTGAAACTGCGCCTCTACTCGGTTTCGTATCACTTTATCTCAGCAATGAGTCATCTTACTTTAAAAGCAGCAGATCCCATTGATTGCTGAAATGCTTTTCAGAATTCGATCTTTAAACTTATAATTTATGTAATTAATTCATTGAACTCGGGGACATTTCCAATCTAAGTCTCTTCATCTGAAATGTTGTAGATTGAAGTTAATACTATTGTGAGAAACAAGCAGTCGAACGCATTATTAAATAGAATAAGTTGGTGGATTAAATAGAATAAGTCCCTCCATCTGAAATGTTGGTAAATTGAAGTTAACATTGTTGTTGAAAAACAAGTAATCGAAAAACAACATGATATGATCGGTGAGACTTATTCCATGAGAAGTGTAACATAGGTCAAGTTACTCAAATACTCTCGATATTTTTTCACGTACAATAACTCATACAATATTTAATTCTCACAATTTCTCATGAAACAATCACTTAATCTCTGAATTTCACAAATCTTACCATAGCATTTATTGGTATTTAAAAGTTTAGAATTTCTTCATGGTGTAATTCATGACCACGCCACGTGATTGATTTCTATGGCCAAATACTCTTCTGCTATATATATATAAACCACTGAAATTAAGAAATCTACTTGAGACATATTTTCGACTAGCACAATGAGTAGCGTCGTATAAAACCAAGCATTAGTTCCTAAGATATCTTCAAATTATGGCATGACATGTCAATGGATATTACCGACGTTCTTTTTGCATTTCGTTCTACCTTCTATCTAATTTAAACTGAATATTCCGAATTTCAGCCAAATCATAGCATCGTCTGCTAATTGCAACATTGCTTTAATTTGTTGAAATTGAAAATGGATGGACTTGACTGGAATTTTTTTACGAATTCAGAGATTTCCTAGCAGAATCACAATATTTTTAGGATCAAATTGAAAGAGTAACTCCAGTTCGAGGATTGATTATGCGGTTTTCCGTTTTCCCCTATCTTTAATGGATTGGATCTCTCTGATCTCTCCATTCATGACCCATCAAATATTAAAAGGACGACATTTCTCTCAGTCGGCTATTTTTGTTGATGCATCGTGGTCATTGACTGACACCCACACGATTTGCTCCATAAGCTAATAGGATGCATTCTTTATCTCAATATCTACTCACTAATCCATATCACCTGAGCGACTACATCATGAAAATAACTTTTTCCGTTTATGTCGGCGTGATATCACAGACCAACAAGCTGTTCTAACTTATGAGTTCTTTTGACGATGCACCAAGAATGAGTACGATTCGAAAAGTGATTATGACCCATGGGATGCCCAATGTACGAAGGGTTTTGTTGTGATTAGAAATTCGAGTTTGACGGCTCTTTAACTAAAGAAATGACCAACTTTGTCTCTTGATAAAAAAAAGTGAACGTGGTTTTAAAGTTTAGACAAGCCAAGATCAGACCCACTTATTGCGAGATCAAAGTGGAGAATCGCTGGACAGCATTAACTAATTCACCTGAGATCTGTATTCGTGCCTATGGGCGTGTAATCCTCAATCCTTACGACCACTTCCTGGAACATTCCTCGATGTGGGAAAATAGACAAGCAAGTCTAACGTGCAATCCATCTGAGACGATAAGAGATAAGCCATGCCTGCTTTCATAGAATACTTTGTTCATGTTGTGCTCGCGATTGACAGTGTCTAAAGTATTGACGTGTTCAGCTGTACTTGTCTCCCCGGGCAAAGAAGTGATATATTGTACACATTGTAATAGATTAAGTCAATCACATTTCAAATAACAATGAGACTTGTAGCCTCATCCTCGATTCCGATTAGGGTTGTAGGGGTCCGCAAGCTTGCCTTGAGTATGTTTTTTTTTTCTTCAATTAGCTTGTAATTGGGTCAATTATGGGGGTCGATGGGTTAGGCTTAATGCATGAGATTGAATATTAAAATATTAGCTAGATAAAGCCTTTTAAGATTTAATAATGGTTGGACAGTGATTCCGTAGAATTTTGCATGGTATCAAAGTAAGAGATCTCGAGTTTAAACATTTTAGCCTCTCTATTTACCTTCCCATATATGTTTCCAAACTAAGACCTTAAGTTAAAGTCCAACTTATGCGTAATAAATAGTGTCAGAATACTTAAGTAATCATGCTTTGAATCGATAGCTTAAATTTGAGAAGAACTACGGAGTTGTTTAAAAATCGAAACAAACACAAGTATAACCAAATTAGATAAGTAGAAAACTCTATACCTCACAAACAGTAGTGGTCCTGCAAAATTTTGCAGTAAATACAAATGAACCTCGAGGTGTTAATTTAGAAGTCGAGGATTGGTCTAGTGAATCATATGCACAACATACCGGTCGGTTCTCTGTAACATTAAGAACGAACAATCTCACGATTGCACATTCAAACTTTGACACGTATCTTATCTTGCCGACAAGGTTTAGAGACGGGATCAAACTTAATACGAGGGGCATCGTACCTAAAGATTTTGGTAAGTCCCAACCAAGCCTGCCCAATGATGCTGCACATGTTTGCTCTTCCACCGTAACTGCACTTTTGTCCAACATTTCACCCAACGAGTCAGAAAGTGCATTGCTTTTCTACTTGTCTGTACATGAATAAAGTAACAAAGGTATCACAGAAATTGAGGCCATGTTGGGAGCTTATGTCATGGGCATTTGCTATTTCGTGAAAGAAGACTTTCTAACTTCTAGCACACCGATGAAACTAGCTTGATGAACTCATACAATTGTGGATGGAATGACTAATGAGTGGTTATGATTCAAATTGAATATTTTATAGTTAAACCTTTAGAGGGGGTAGCTGTGGGTTGTCCCACTTGTTGACGGGCAATACATAGATTTTGTTGAATCACTTGTTTGTGTTTTAATCAAAAACCATATTTACAGCGCGGATGGCAAAGTCAAGTTGAGCAGGGGGACCTTGGTGACTTGTTTCATCGGAGATGCTGGGCGTGGTGGTGGCAACAAGGGAATGTTGCCTGGGGAGCAGAGATAAACAGAGGGTGTAGGAGGTGGCTGATGGTGTCTTGGGCTCCATCAAGGAGGAGGTGATGACCGAAGCTAAATGTGCGTTTAGTAATATTTCTGTTTTCGAAAATAATTTCTTTTCAGAAATAGTTATTTATTTATTTATTTCTATTCCCTTGAATAGTTTTTGAGTAAAACAATTTGTTTGGTAATTGTATAAAATTTCTATTTTCTAAATAAAAAAAGAACATGAATGTGTTTGGTACGATCCACAATTTTTTTGTGACGTAGAATTTCTTTTAATTTTTTATGTTTTTTATGAGATTTTTCTTTTTTCTTGTTTTCCTCTCTTCTACATCAATAAGGTGAAATGAAAAATTATCATCAATATGAAACAGTTCTTTGATATGAAAATCAGGAACATTTGAGATGATTGGCACTTATTTTTGGGCTGGGCTGATGGGGTAGATTTGGGACTAGAACAAAATTAGGGGTTTATCTTTAGACAAAAATAAATTCATGGTAAAATTGAGGTTGAATCTAAAAGTTAGAATATTCTTGGGGATTATATACAGTGCAATCGTGGCGGGCGGACCACTTGCAACGTGCAATTTCTTCTGTAGATGATGCATGTGGATGGTCACTCAAACCCTTTAAATACCGCTTCCAGGTCCTAGTCCCTCCGATCAAACAACACATATCACCAACTCTCTTTGAACACACTAACGCTACGTACCCACTCCATGCATATTGATTATCCCTACAGCATACCTTACGCATAGGTCACTCCTCACCAATCCCCACGACCAGAGCCAAAGAGACAGTACTAGTTTAGGCTATCAAGCATCATCATCAGTAAGGAAGATGATAGGGTGGGACGACGTGTACAAGGTGGTGGTGTCGATGGTCCCGCTGTACATGGCGCTCATGCTTGGCTACGGCTCCGTCAAGTGGTGGCGCCTCTTCACCCACGAGCAGTGCGATGGCATCAACCGCTTCATCGTCCTGTTCATCCTCCCCCTCTTTGGGTTCGAATTCACAGCCCACATAAACCCGTATGCCATGAACTTCCGCCTCCTCGCCGCTGATGCCCTGTCCAAGCTCGCCACCCTTGCTATCCTTGGCCTCTGGGGGAGGTTCAGCAGCAGGGCGAGCTACAACTGGAGCATCACGACGTTCTCGCTGTGCACGCTGACGAACCTGCTCGTCGTCGGCGTGCCGGTGATGCGGGCCATGTACGGCCAGTGGGGCGTCGACCTGGTGGTCCAGCTGTGCATGGTACAGTCTCTGGTTTGGATCCCTCTGCTTCTTCTGCTTCTCGAGTTCAGAAACACGAGGATGATGGATTCGACCACTTCTTCGTCTCCTCCTCCTCCCGAAAATAATGGCGTGGTCGATGAAGAGAGGGACGTAGAGATGAGCGTTGTGACTACGAGGGAAGGTGGCGGTGATCATCATGAGAAGAGAAGCTACTGGTCATTCGTGAGAGTGGTGTGGATGAAGATGGCCATGAACCCTAACGTGTATGCCAATTTTCTCGGCCTCGCTTGGGCTCTCATGGCTAGCAGGTATTTTTTGTTTCAGTACGCGTATTTCTTAGGTACAACATGATTAATTTGAGCATACCACTTTATCTAGTAAAGCAGGTAACAAATCAGTCTTAATACTGCTAGTATTGCTCTTTCTCTGATCATGAATGATTTGAATAATTTACACATCTACCATGCAAATGTAAATAAAATTTCATTAGTAAAACCACTTTTCGTGTTGGCCTCTGAAAGTTCATTTCAATTTCGGGGCCTTATACCCGAACTGATACAGAGCACATTAAAGGCAAAACTGAAACCTTAACAGACCACGTGATGATAGTTAATGGCGGCGTTAATGTCCAGCAAAACGTGTTCATCATGCAAACCTGCATACCTCGCATCTGTCATCTCTCTTTCCTACCGACCAAAAAAAAAAAAAAAAAAAAAAGCTCTCTTTCCTCCCTTCTCACTTTCCTCCGTCTGTCTGTCTGTCTCTCTCTCTCTCTCTCTCTCTCTGGCGTTCATTTGCGAAAGAGAATCCTCAAACGGGTGGAGAGATCTGAGGTTGGACCAGAAATGATGAAGAGACTGTGAATGGCGTGCAAAGTTTCTTTGGGGAGAGCGAGAGACAGACGGAGAAATCCCTCATTTTCTTTCTTTTCTTTCTTTCTGCTTTAAAATATTCTGATACGTAGTCACCCACTGAAACTGCAAGTCCGGAATCGGTAGGGACCCAAATCAAACTTGACTCGCGCACACCGGTAAAAAATAGCATATTATTTGTCTTTGAAGTTTACATGCACCAATACCAAGATAAGAATTATGAGAATAAACTTTTGAGTTGAACTTTCTAATACCATCTCTACATTTATGTATGTATCTAAGTTCTTAACATATAATAACATGTTGTCACTGTAGGTTCAAATTTACTATGCCGAGTATAATGGAAGGTTCAATTGAGATCATGTCGAAAGCGGGGACGGGCACGGCCATGTTCAATATCGGTATGTGCACACCAAGTAAAGCGATCATCGGCTCTGAAATTCATGAAGGAAACAAAAGGATGTTTAGCATTAGCTTTCGAACTCACCGCTTCTTCTTAGATGATCTAATGAAAGTGTGTATGGCGCATGCGAATTGCAGGGATATTCATAGCAATGCAAACGAAGGTGATAGCATGCGGAACGGGGCCCACAGTCTTAGGATTGGTCTCAAGGTTTGTGGTGGGGCCCGCAATCACGGCCCTTTGCTCTCTTGCCGTGGGCTTGCATGGGCCTACTTTACATATCGCCATTATTCAGGTTGGCTTCAGTTTGTTTTGTATATTCATCAATAATAAATATTTCATATTTATATAATCTGTTTCATATTCAATTTCTTAAATCATCATCATTATTTTTCCGTTATAGGCGGCACTTCCACAAGCCATAGCTTCTTTCATGTTTGCCAAAGAGTACGGACTACATGCAAACGTCCTTAGTACTGCGTAAGTTCATCATTCGGAAGTTACATTTTTCTCATTTTAAAAGAGTGCCTTGCTTTATATTGTTTCTAGGTTTATTTGTTTGGAGCTTAAGTATATGATTAACAATTGCTAATTGATCTACTCTTGTTTAATTCTCTGTAGGGTGGTGTTCGGCACGGTGATTTCCCTTCCGCTGTTGATTGGCTATTACATTGGCTTGGAATACGCTGCATAAGGGCGAATATTCTTCATTAATTACTAAATAAAGACATTGCTTGCTCGTAAAATCAGTTGTATCCACTTTGTTATTCCATTCGTGGTTTAATTTGTGAAAGTGCTCTACAGTAATGGAGAAATTACCATCTATTACCATTTGCTATCTACTTAATAGGATGGCCACATGCGTATCTAATTTTGAATGTTGATATGATGTTCTTAAAAGTGTTCCAATCACCTATCTTCTTCAACTTATCGTGACATGTGTCCCTTGTATTATACACTTCATCACATCAAATCAAAATCCAAAATCCTAATACAGACATCTCTCTTTCTACCAAAGTCAATACCATGCAACGGGCAATGCTTGGGCTATATCTTAGATCACAACTGTCCACATTGGTCTTCGTCACCCCCAGCACCCTGCGCCGCTGAGGAGAGGGGTCGGTAGGGGAGATGATCTGTGGATATTTTGATTGAATGAGGTGGGGTTCAAATGGACACTTGCGGTGGAGATAAAACTGTACTCTTGACATTGGAATGTCGTGCATATGTTCCAAAATAAGCCAAAGCAGAGAAGAGAGTTGTACATTCAAATTATGTTTAATTTGCTATCAGAGGGAATGGTTTTGGTGCCATCAAAGAGAGTTATCTCCGCCGTACGGTAGTTTTGAAGCAAGTATATCATAGCAAATTCCTGAAGAAAAGAAAGGTCACAGCAAACAGATTTTTGGATAGACAGTCGCATTTGCATTCGAAACACATGAATTAGCAGAGAATACATGCATACACACATAATTATGCATGTTCATGCACATAAGTAGCTTTATATATTCATGGGAATGCAAGCAGTGACGTACCAGACTGTACATACAAGCTGTTGTGCCACCATGCACCTCTCCAGTTGTTCTGCGCACTCGAATCATCTCGCCATCTTGAATCAAAACCGTGTAGCTGATTTGGTTGAAGAGGTAAAGCACCTATCTATTCATAACAAGAGCACTAGGTACGAGGACTCCCATTTCTTGAGACATGTAGATTCTATGATGTAATTTTCTCATAATGATCAATTGCCTTTTCAATCAACAAGCTAGATTTTTGTAGTTTATTTGCTGGCTAGGATGGATCATGGATGTTTATCCTGCTAGGAGTAATCAAAGGTCTATACGTTTCTTTGCAATGTAGATTAGATCGAAATGTCTTAGGTAAATAGATTTGGCCGAAGTTAATTAGCAAATAAAGGAGAAATAGAGCTGAAACTTGTTGAAGTAGTTTGTTGTCATGAAAGAAGTGTATTTTGATTAAGAGCAAACGTGACTCTTGGTTAAGAGAAGACGTGATATTTGATTATGAAAAGAGGTGACTCTTGATCTTAGAAGGAGGTTATCTGTAGTTATGAAAGAGAGCTATTCTTGACATGAAAGGTGACGATGTTGATTGGTTGTTTGTGAATAAAGACCAATTCATGTTATTTATAATAACCACAATTGTTAAAAAATGCTTCTTCTTCAGAATTTTTTTTTCTCTCTTTTCATACACAGAACTTTAACACATTTAAGGTGAAGTTCCAATAGAGAAAATTGGGTAATTCCCGAATTCTTTGCTCTACAGCTTTGGTGTATATCCTAAAGATATATTTGTTTAAAACCCGATAGTATCAATGGTGGGGGTAAATAATACCTTAAGGATGGTGATCATCATCACGCCCCAAAGCATCAATGATCTGTTACTACTTCTCTATCTTCATCAGCAATCAAATTTCCTCAACAATCTTAAGGTATTATTGTCATGGAGATGGAGACATCGAATGCATTAAGTGCTCTCAATCTTGACAAGTTGCGGATGGATCCTTATGATGAAACTAATTTCATCCATTGGAAGGACAATTTGATTCTTCTTCTATCTAAATTTTATGTCTTCTACATCCTAGATTCAACTTGCTTACTATCCCTAATCCAAAGGATGATGACTCTAATGAAATCAAAGTTGCAAGGAAAAGGCTTAAGGATAATGAAAGGAAGTGCTGGTGAGGGATTCCTAGTACTCTGTCGGATCATCTATATCAAATGTTTCAATCTTGCACAAACACTAGTGACATTTGTAATGCACTAGAGGCCAAAATACAATACTAACAAACAAGGCATGGATAGAATTACTACTTTAAAATATTTTGAATTTGCCATGATTGATGGAAAATTTGTCTCTAAGCAAGTTGATGAACATTATGATTGCCTTAAACCTTATGATTGAAGTTTATGAGCATCTTCAAGTTGTTGCAATTATCTCAAAATTACCTTAAACTTGGAATGAATATTAAAATAAGCTTCTTCACATGATTGAGAACTTGATTGTGGATAATGTGATAAAATGCATTCGAATTGAGGAAGGTTCTTAGGATCGTGAGGCTAATTATGTGAAATAAGCTAGGATTTGGTTTATTATTGTATGGATTTAAGTATAATAATACTTATGAGTGCATTTACTCAAAATTTACGAAAGAGTATGGAGGTAGATGATATGTTGATTATTGGTACAAATATGCATGGTATAGATGAAACTAAAAAGTATCTATCTTCTCAGTTTAAAATGAAAGATTTGAAATAAGTATATATAATTCAGGTATCAGAGTGATTAAATATAGTGGAGGTTATACTTTAAGTCAAGGGCCTATAAGGAAAAAATAATTCAAAGATATCATCATTTGGGAATTAAAAAGTCAAATAAACTATATGATATATCAATAAAATCGATAGAAAATACTAGACAACCTTTAGCACAATTAGAATACGCTAGTGCACTTAGAAGTTTAATGTACGCTATGCATTACATTACACTAAACCAGATTTAACCTTTATTGTGTGTAAATTATCCAGATTTGCTAGTAATCCTAGTACTGTGCATTGGAAGACTATAAATAAAAGAAAATAATATGATCAATTTTATGGAAAACAACCAAGAATATGATAAGGATTTTCAAATGCTAATTCGAACTAACATAATTGATAACAAGTTGACATTTGAATGAGTTTTTAAAACTTGCCAATGGTGTAGCTCTTGGGTATCAAAGAAGCAAACATGTATAACTCATTTAATGAAGAAATATGACTTTCTGTCACTATGGAGATTGGTAAAGAGAGTGAATAGCTACAAAATTTTTATTGAACAAAGAGTTGTAGCCACAATCAATGGTAGCCATATTTTTACATTGTAATAGTGAGGCAACTATGTCTAAGGCATACAATAAGATATACAATGGAATATTTAGACATATTAGTTTGCGACATGAGTACATTCGACAATTAATTACTGATGGAATTATTTTAGTAATTATGTTAGGACAAATGATAACTTGGTTGATTTATTCACTAGAGGACTCTCAAGAGGTTTGATAAGCAGCCAAGGGAATGGGTCTTAAACCAATTGATAATAGTCAAGCACGGTGGAAACCCAACTTTATAATTTCTAACAAAATTATTAAAGTTAAATGGGTAACAACAAGTGATTGTAACTTGACTGTGATTGAGTACTAGGGCACAAGGTTATTATTGTTATTGTTGTTGTTATTGTTGTTGTTGTTGTTGTTGTTGTTGTTGTTGTTGTTGTTATTATTATTGTTATTGTTGTTGTTCTTGTTATTGTTATTGTTATTATTGTTATTGTTATTATTATTATTGTTATTATTTTTATTCTTATTATTGTTATTGTTATTGTTATTGTTATTCTTATTATTATTTCATCATCATCCATTAGAAGAAAAATGAATAGAAAAATGGAAATATCACATAAAAGAAGGGTAGTGGGCCCCAGAGAATGGCAGGTCAGGTCTAGCCTGTAGCTAATTTTCGGCATGGCCCGAACTTTCAGGCCTGGAATTTTTGAGCCCGAAAGAAAGCTTGGACCCGAAATGGACTATCTAGCCCATTCACATTTATGCCAGGCTTTTGGGGTTCGGGTCGGGCTAGGCCCGAAAGGTAGTGAATTTAGATAAAATGAAATTAATTTTTTTGTCAGAAAATTAATGTGTTCACTTGTGAAATTTTATTCTTTTCGTATACGATTAAAAAAATCTCTAATGAAATTCTAGAAATATAAGAACATAAAAGAACAATTGAGCTTAGCCATTTTTAGGCTACACGGTGCAAAGGCTAAAAGCTTGGTCCTCCCAAAATATACACAATAAAGCTCAAAAATCCACCCCATACTATATGGGCTAATATTTGGAATGGTTGGCCGGGACAGATTTTCGGACTTTAAATTTCACCCCAACCAATCTGCGCTTTCATTTTTAGTGATTTCCTCTACTTCTTCATGATTGATCCAAATCTTGTGTATTGCAAATCTTCAAGTAGAAAATGTACATAACCGCAACCTAAGATTGAAATATAGTTAAGATCATTTATAACAAAAATTTGAAATCTAGCAATCATAAATAATGAGAAGTTGTGCTTCAAATATTGTCTACTGCTGAAAATGTTCAGAAATAATTAAATTTGTCTTGGACTTTAAGAATTATATAAGTAATCTTAGGATTCTTAATAAAGAAAAGGTAATTTCGCAAACAATTTATCAAGTTCAAGTTTCAAGCTAATTATACGTCAAATAAGGTTGAAATAATTATGTAACTTTACTAGATAACATTTGTGATTAAATTTGAAATAAAGGCAATTTTAGTAAGTTGCTACTCAAAACCTGCTGGCATTCCATTTATAATGAAGGCGTTTGAGGTAGTTTTTAGCCTAAAAAAGTCCCTAATCCAACCATTATGGACGCACCATTTTTCACTCATTTGATCTTAATACAATCTTTTTAAATTATTTATGACTTTATTAAAATCTTCAGACAACATATTCTTTATACTTTTATATTTTATATTATTTGAATACTTATATTTTGAAGCTAGGACCAAAATCCCAGCCTGAGCCTATTTGGCCCAAAAGTCAGACCAGATCGATCCGGGCTTTCGGGCTTTCGGGCTCCCGGGGGTTTTGCTCACATCCCTAGTGACGAGAAGAGATCCGGCTTATTTGAAGACCAATAATTTTGTTCAAATTAGTCTATGACATACTAGTAAAAACTTACACAACTTTCGGCTTTGTAAGAAGTGAACATATAAACCTTTATTTATTAATTTATATGTTTTGAAAAGGAGAGGGGTGTAAATGATTTCTATGATCTCACAAAAAATATTATGTATCGAAACCTCTGGACTAATCAAGTCAAAGAAATCTCAATCTTCAAGGATTATGTCGCAAAACAGGAGGATTGATCGGTTTATCACAATCAACCGACAATTACCATGAAACCAAATAAGGCCCAACAAGATCAGTCCAATTCAATAAGCCCAACAAGAACATATGATTATGCCCCTAATCCTGCTTACATGTCATCCCATAAAACATGTCACTTGCTAAAGGAGGAAGCATCACATCCAACTTTCGCCTTGACTTCTTCCTCAACAGAGACCTTCTATTCGATCTCAGCAAGCTTCATTGCATTCACATTCGCACCAACGCTTGCTTCGGTCTTCACAGCCTCTCCCTTCTTCGGAGTCGCAGTCGGTTCGGTCTTCCAGGTCGCGCCGCACGTCGGGCTCAGTGTAGCTTCCGGAACAGCAACTTGCTCCTCTCCATCTTCCCTTCCGTTTGATATAGTTTTCTCCTGCAAGATTTGAACTGTAGATGAGTTTCTGATTTCGCTGAGGCTGTGCGTGATCTTGGAGGATGAAGAAGAGGAGTATTGATGGAGGGTTTTATAAAGCCCGTCAGGCTTCTCTGACAAAATGTGCATGATGGTTTTACCACTCGAGAAAAGGCGACGTACTCTTGCAGTTTCTAAAAGGAGCAATTGAATTAGTTTCATCTTGATGAGTGCGCTGAGGGAAAACCAGTTTGATGGGTTCTATTTTAGGTCTTTTAGAACTACAAACAACGAGCAGCACATCTCAGACTTGCTCATTATCATTCGGACGTTTTACATGCCAAATGTTTTGGCCGTTGTGAAAACTCAATTCGAGAATTATGTCAGCAACATTCTGAAACAATTCAATCAACTATAATAATAGGGCAAATACTACAAAAAAAACTTCAAATTATGTGCACCGTGACATAAATATCTCCAAAAAACTTTATGTCACCAAAAACCCCAAATTTGCTCACTATGTAAAAAACCTCGAACTTGTACTAGTGTGACCAATATATCCTTGGACGGAATTGAAATAATGGTATATATGTCACATATGTATAAGTTTGGATTTTTATGGAACACAAAAAAAAAAAAAAAAAGCTTTTGATAATTGTTTCACAACGGGCAAGTTTAGGGCTTTTTACGACACAATAAAAAGTACGGAGTATTTCACAGTTGGCATATTTTGGGGTTTTTTTTTATGGTATTAACCTTAATAACTAATGGTAAGTTGATTTAGATTTGAAGTAAAATTTAAAACCTTTCTCAAGAAATACTTTCGAGAATAATAAGGTAGTTATTCAAATTTATGTCATCATATGATGTGCAGCGACTAAGTTTTCATTCAGAATTCAAGTTGGGCACCATTTCACCGAAGTTGAATTGTTTTCGACTTCTTTTTCGTGCCTTTTTTTTTTCTAAATCAGGAGGAGTGCCAGCACTCTAGAGTCCATAGATTTGATAACCAATTCGAATTTTTAGGGCATCTCTGCTTTTCTTTTAATGCTTTTTGTTTTTTGTCATATTATTTCTCCCACTATGTGTAAGGGAAAATTATCATTCTCAGAGAGTGTTCCGTTGCCTAACTAAAAGAATAAATTTCCACCAATATGTTCTCGAGAGCTCCATTTGATAATTGATATATAAGGAAGGTGATTGAACTAATACTCTAGTCTAAACTTTAGGAAATCGTATTTATTTCTGCATCTCAAAAAATCATTTTCAAATCATTTTAGTAATTTTTTTATAAGAATATATATGTAGGATGACTTTGTTAAATTTATGACTTAGTAAATGATACATATTTCTAATATTCATATAATAGTTGATAAACTGTAAGCAGTTCGTAAGAAAGGTATATTAAAATGTGGTTAAAAGTAAAATGTTTTTTTTTTAATATATATAGTATTAACCTTTATAACTAATGGTAAGTCGGTAAGCAAGAGAAATGAAAGTGGTACCTCAATAGAAAATTTAGCAAATTAAAATATAATATAAATGTTAGCTAATAATTTATGCGGAAAAAGTTCATAGGTCACTCAAATAAATAATGGTAATTTCATATAATAGTCGATAAATTTAAAGCAATGGCAAGAAAAGTCAACAAAACCATGTAACAGATAAGGAAAAAAATCTGGTCTAAGATAAGAAAATTTGGTAACATGAAAAACAACTTATCAACTACTAACTCAAATAAGATTTGGTAATGCAAAATTAGCAGGTAACTTAATTGAAGAAAAGTTGGTAATAACTTTAAGATTGCTAATTTCTAGCTAGTTGGTAAGTAAGATGAATAAAAGTTGAAAAATCCATAGAAAAGTTGGCAAATTTACGAAAAAAATATAAGTAAACATTGGGAGCAACTCAAATTAGGGTTGATAATCTAACGATGGAAAGTCAAGCAATCACATGGATAAAAGTTGATATGTATAAGGTGTTTGTAAGAAAGACAAACAAAAGTTGATAAATTTAAAAATTAAATAAACATTGATAAGTAACTCAAATAAAAGCTCATAACCTGAAAATGAGTTAGTAATTTAAATGGAAGAAAGATTGTGAACCTTTTGAATTAAAAATGTAAATTGATATAAGAGTTCATAACTTTAAGGCATTGCTAAGAAAGAAAAATAAAAATTAATAGAAAAATAATAAATAAATAAATAAATAATTGGCAATTTGCAAATTATTTCTGAGTGAAATTGATCTAAATGATTATATTGAAAGACCATCAAAAGGTTTAAGATGAAATTGACCAAATTGAAAAATTTAGAATTGGAGTGGCCGCCGTACAATAAATTTATAACTTTTTAAACAACTATCCTAAGGTATATCATACAAGTTTTCATTACAACAACCTAATTTCACAACGATACGGTTTTTTATGGTACCGTCATATCCTACTTTTATGTGAACATAATGAATCTTGTCGGCTTTTCAATCCGTAGCCCAATTTTTAGACAAAGGGGGACCAAAGTTCACGTGTTGGGGGGCCTTATCACATTTTTTAAGGATGCGAACGGGGGAGGTTGCATTCCGACAGCGATCACTTGCATGCTGCCGAACACCAAAAATGAAGTAGAAAAACGACCAATCGGAAGGAGATCCAAAGTCAACTATGGCCAAAATGCCGGGAAAAGTGGAGTAGGTAGATGATTTTATAAATAAATGACCGGCCTAAACCCTAAACTTGTGTGGTTAATTATTGTGCTAGTTTCATTTAGATATGCCATAAATAAATTTGTTTAATTATCTTCAACTATAAGATTCCAGTGCCGTCTTCAGATGCTTTCCCAAATTCGGTAAAGGCCTTTGAAAATTCCAGTAAATCATTTTAACTTGTTAATTTTTATTTAAACATTCTTTCGATCAAAAACAATATTTGGTTAAGGAAAATAGTAAATGTTTATCTATTTTCAGCTCGCTAAACAATGTTTGTCATGTCCAGATGTTATTATACCTTTTATTTGTGTTAGTCCATGATATCTTTCATCATAGTGAAAATAAATGTCAATTAGTTAGAATTAACTAAATTAGCACATTTATTTATATATAACATTCAAAGAACTGCTCTAGATATTCGAACGATATCCTCATCGTTTATCATCACACACGAGCAAGTTTTTAATTATTGAAGGACAAATACAAATTTCAAAGATGCCGATAGCTCTTTAAAGATGGAGGATACCCCCATTTTTTGCGTTTAAGAATAGAAAAAAGTGATTACATAAACGTAACCAAATGACTTTTAAGAAGTGCAAATGGTATGTATTCCATCAAGGGCTACAAAGCATATGCCATACGCCCTAGTAGGTTCCATGTGCAGAAGCCTTTTTGTTAGGTCGCCACATGCCAAATTAAGATGTTTATTTTTCTGTGAGTAATGAATTTAGAGATGCACACATAAGTAACCATGATTTTGATGCAACTCGCAAGCATATCTGGCAGCAGAATTGAATCTTGATATATGTACATATAAGTATATATAGACAGAGAGTGGTGATAGTGATTGCAAAAGATCTATGGAATTGATTTCCCAAATGATATACTATGTATAAGTGGGCATTCAAGATGAGTATGTTTGTATTTAAGCAGTATGAGAAATTTACAAAATCACTCCGTAATTGTAAACTAACTTTGCATAAGTTAAGTGTGTCAAGCATTTGTTTCATAACGAAAAAGATGCGTTCGATGAATAGCATTGTTTCGTCGGTTTTGGGTCCCGCAACGAAATATCTTCCATCAAATGTTATATTTTGGTTTTTATTAAAGGGGACCTAGGCTCTATGCTAGTATGGGATAGAGAAGGTCAAATGCTAATGGAGGTATATAATATATAGGCTCGAACCTAATGGAGTCGATCAATACAAGCTTGGAATCAATGATGACCAGTGAAGAAATCTAATCAACATCTTGATTCACACACACTTCAACAAGCTAATGAAACCCCATTAAAATCAACGTGGTTTGTACAACATCGAAGCTAATTCGACAACGCTGGACATTGAAAATAATACTGAGAAGGCATTGCTCCTAATTGGGTTCGAGAACACAATGTTGGAACCTAATCAACAACGCTGGATAGTGGAAACAACGCTTGGTAGGTATTGCTCCTAGATGGATATGAGGACACGATGTCGGAACCAAATCGACGACACTGGATGGTGGAAACAATACCTGGTAGGTACTGCTCCTAAATAGATATGAGGACACAATGTTGAATTTTAATTGATGACGCTGGACGGTGGACTCAACAATTGGTAGGTACTTATTCTAGATGGATATGAGGACACAACATCAGAATCTAATCGACGACAGCACTACCTAGAATATAGGCACTCGCAAGAATTGAGTCTACGAAAGGAATCTAAAGCTATAACTAAACTAAGCTAGGCTTAGATAACTAAAAGGATAAGATGAAGGATTTTTCTGAGTTGTTTCCTAGGGGGGGAGGCCCTTCGTTGGATTATCTGTGATATTTATAGCCCAATTTGGTAACCATCGGCGGTCGGTTGAATCCTCCTTGAAAGTCGCTTCATGTTCTCTGCTTAACCGCTTTATCCATATCTTGCTGTCTTCTGACTTGTTCAATGATGCTCACATGACTTGTCCAGCAAGTATTGATCGCTCATTTGATTATGCGTGCCCTTTTAAGTACCAACCATTCCCGCCTAAATCTTGACACCAATTCTATTTGAATGTTACGTCTTCAGTAGTATCTCTTGACCTTGACACGTGGCAATCAACTATTTATCATCGAATCACGTATCTCCACTTGAAGGCCCATCGAAATCAAGTCCAACGGCTCTTGACTAACCTGGGTTGGGTTAATGTTAATCACAACCTGCGCATGACAACGAGGTTGATTTTGAATGTCTATGGTTGTCTATATCCCTTGTGACCAACGCGTGACAATAAGGATAATTTTGGGTGTCAACAAGCATAAAATAAGGTTTTGATATCGATGGTGGATTCATGAAAGAACCAGCCCTTCAGGGCACTCTGTCAGCCTTGTCAAGAAAAAATCTAACTTGTTGACAGGAGCCTTATAAAAGAAGTCTGGCATGTCATTCCGCCTTCCAAGTTTCGAGCTCCTCCTTCTTTTCTATCAATAGAATAGTGAATGACATGAGTTAGGAATTATTACATAAGTTCATTATCATTGTTTTGCTGAGTTTAATCATTAAAGAAAATTTAAGCTGTTTTCTCCTTTCCAATTTGAGTTTTTTTTTTTTTTTTTTTTTAGGTGGCAAATTATTTGAGTTTGAGAAGACTTTTTCTTTGGTGCCAATAGACATGTCTCATGCTATGCAGTTTGAACTTGCGGCCGCATTCAAAAGTCAACGCCTTATATGTCCTATTTCTCCCTTATAAGTACTGCACTCCAAGCTGAGAAGAAGATATCATTTGCCCAACTAAGCCTTCTTCTTCTTCGCTTCCCTTTTGCATGCCACTAACAATGGAGATCGGTCCAAGAATAGTGGCTATTATTGTTATAGTCATGAGCTTCACCGTCTTCCTAGGCATCATTTCTGTTGATCCCAACATGCTCCAAGATGTCTGTGTCGCCAATCTCGCTTCCAATAAGAGCATATAAGCTCGTCTATGTGTGTTTCTTATAATCTTCTTCTTAAACTACCCGCGACTCCAGACGAGTATCAATAAACCCTAGACATTTGGTAACATTTCTATTACGGGGAATAATTTCTTTTTTAGAAATAGTTTTTTTCTATTTTTATTCCCTAGAACAATTTTTGAATAAAATAATGTGTTTGGTAACTATACAAAATTTCTATTCCTAGAATAAAAAAAGAATATAAATGTGTTTGGTGTGACCTATAAATTTTTTCATGTCATAGAATTATTTTTAATATTTAAATACTTTTTTCTTTTCTTTTTTCCTCTCTTCTTTCTCCTCCTCCAGTCGACGACCGGCAGCTGGTGACCGGCGATTAATGATGGTGGTAGTGACAAGTCTCCACCCACTGATTAGAAAAGGAAGAAGAAAAAAGGGAAAAAAAAAGTAAAATGACTTATTTCTAGAAATTATTCTCGGGATCAAGAAACTGCTTTTTTCTATTTCTTGTTTCTGTTCCAAATCTATTCCCTGACCACTTTTCTATTCCACACAATATAAAAATTAATCAACGTTATCAAATGTATTTCTGTTCTTTTTTATTCTAGGGAACAAAAGAACAAAAAAAAAAAACAGAAAAGCCGGAGTGTTACCATGCAGACCCTAATTCTATCATGTACAAGGCTTGTTTTCTCTCCATGATAGGAACTTTATATCCGTACTCTTTCTAGTTTCATTAACCAAACTATTTCTGAAGTTAGTATAGGGCTCATAAGTTTCTCTCACAAAACAAATAATATGCATGTTTAAGGCATTGTATGATTCATAGTATTGTGATGAATAGAAGTGAAAGTCAATGGATTCCCTTGCAAAGCGGCTTTCAACGAAATAGACTTCTTCTACGATGGGCTGGCCAAACCCGGACTCCCCAACAACACCTTAGGCTCTCTGGTGACAAGGGCCAATGTCAAAAAGATCCCAGGCCTCAACACCCTCGGTTGTCCTTGGCCCGTGGCAACTTTGCTCCTTTCGGCCTCATCGCACCCCACACCCACCCATGAGCCATCGAGATAGTGTTTGTGCTCTATGGGGAGCTATACGCCAGATTCATAACCATTGCTAACGTCCTCGTTGCTAAGACCATCAAGGTGGGTGAGATCTTTGTGTTCCCTAGAGGTTTGGTCCACTTCCAAATGAATGTCCAAAACACCCCCGCAACCGCCATTGTGACATTCAACAGCCAATTGCCAAGGGCCCCAGCCGTCGTGATTGCATTGTTCGCAGTTGAGCCCACAATGCCGAATGATGTGTTGGCCAAGGCATTCCAAATTGATGCTAATGAGGTTGAGATGATCAAGGCTAAGCTTGCCCCCAAGAGCTAGTCTCCTTGTAAAACTACAGACGCTTCAATTCAAGTTTGATTTGGCCCTCAAATAGAATCAAGTTTGACATTGCAATCTCCATTCTACTCTTCTAAGAATTATTATCTTCGTTGGTCACAAAAACCCCATGTTCGTAATATTTATGTACCCTTTTTATCAAATAAAGAGGTTTTCAGCCATAAAAAAAAGGTTGGAAGATATTACCACTTTGTGCTACTGAAGTCAACTTTAGGGTTTCCTTTGAAATTTTTTGTATGATCTATCTAATACGTTAATAAATTACCTGCTCCAACCTGTTTAACTGATCAAACAAAATAAAACTTGGCTTTTTCCTCTCCATCCTATCCTCGAACAAGATCTAGGGAATTACCAAACTTAAATGAGTTGTGTATACAGAAATATGAAACTTTGATGAGGCATAAATAGATGATCATAGTGGCAAATCACAATCAAAAATCCCAAACTGATGCACATTTAACAAATTTACTCTCTATCAGTTTCCGTTAAATTTTACTGTCAAATTGCTGAGTCGGATGATGCATTATAGTTGACTGATGTACCAGTTTGTGATTTTACTTTCTATTTGTCACACTTATACTAGTTTTGCGATTTTTTGTGATATTAATCCAATTTAACAAAGGGTATATTTGTCATAAATGTACCGGTTGGGGATTTTTGGTGGTCAAAAAATTAGTTTATGGGTAAATTTTTCACAAGTGCACCGGTTTGAATTTTTTTGTGGTTATTTGGGGTAAATTTGTCATAGGTATACTAATTTGGGTTTTTCGTGATCAAAAAATTAATTTGGGATAAGTTTATCATAGATTTACCCGTTTGGAGTTTTTCGTAGTATTAACCCGTAATAGAAATATTTTTGTTACTGCTAAGTCAAACCACCTAACACGAGTGTTGATTATATATTACCACATGAATATTATTTATGTGAAGCTTATTTTATTAATTAAATAAATTTCACTTGATAAAGACATTCACTTAATTTTAAAGAGAAAACAATAGTATAAAAATATATCTTGGTCTATGAAAACAATAGTATAAATTTCACTTGATGAAGACATTCACCTAATGTCCAAGTTTAATTCATTTGTTTCCAAAAAAAGGAAAATTAAAAAAATTATATAGTTTATATAATAGGGTTAGTTTATGATTAATCCTAATTCATGTTATTAGAATTGCATATAGGTCATATTTAAATTATTAATATAGCTTGTATGTCATTTAGAATTTTATCTGGTCCATTAATGCACGTTCCATTAAAATTCATATAGTCATAGTACTTAAATTAATTAATGTCCCAAAGAAAATTAATTGTCATTGCATTTAGAAACCATGTTCAGGTCATGCATTCATTATATTTGTTTGGTTCCTAGTTAACATCATTGTAGAGTACTTGATGTGTTGGACGATAAAAGAAACTTTGCTTTTAATTTGCTTAGCCCATCAAATTCGTTCTCTCTGAGTAATCTATTTTTAAATTTGATTATTAAGTATTACATTACTTGTCAGCACACCCGCATGATTACCCATCGCATGTTACTGGTTTAGAATTAAAAATAGATAAGATTGCTTCCAAAATATTTTTGAAATAAAGAGGAAAAGGTACCAAAGTGACATTGATTCATCTAGTGTAATAAAGTCTCTATATCCATGAAATATCTAATACATAAAGATTTTACTTCGGTTTTTAATTAATTTGTATTAGATTAGTGGCGACTCCTATGTGAATTAAATCACATGCTTAAATAATTAAATTAAAATTCCAAATTATGATTGGTATGGGTTTAAGAAAGTCACGTTAAGTATTAGCTTAGTAATTTATTAACTTTCCTTTAGTGGTTGACCTCTACGAAAGGTCGCGACAGCTGTTTGTTGCGCAACGGAGGAGGCTGATGGCTAGGCAGCGACGATTTGGCTGTGGTGGTGGTGGTGATGGCTATGGAACGAGAGAAAATATGTGCTTTTCCACGTACTTTATTCGTGTGAATAACATTTAATAATAACATTCTTTATAAAGGAGGACATTATGATATTTCTTCCAACTAAGGATGAATTTTCAAACAGAACCCTATAATACCGGATGGTATATTGTTAGCTGTACCAATGAGAATGAAAGCACGTAGACTGATATCGTAACTTGTCTACAATATTAATCTAAGGGTATGTTCATTTCACAGAAAATGAGTGATTTGGAAAATATTTTCTAAAAAATGATCGCTTATATCATTTTAAAAATAAATGAATGGAATATTTTTTTCATCCCCTATGGAAATAGTTTAGTTAGGCATAGATTGTTGTCGATAATGAAAATATTTTCTATTCTAAACAATATAAATAATCATTTTTTGGAATTCCAAATTATTCATTTTTCACGAAGCAAATACACCCTAAGATTCACCAAGCTAGCTTGGCAATAGTTGTAATAAGTTCATAAATATTATTTCAACAGCAGCTTGAATTTAAATCCATTTACCATATTATGTAACATGATTTTATTGAATACACAAAGAAGAAGTTACCTGATATATAGTTTTTTTTTTTATAAATCGCCATTCTATAATCGCATTGTGTAATATCTTAATTTAAATAAAAATTATTACATCCTAATATTATTACTAGTAAGCGCATCGCATGCAAGCCTTGGCCATTCCTCTAAAATAGAACGAGATTTAATTTATTGATCCAAAATGTTGTATCTAGGATCTTGTAGATGGTGGTGTGTTAGCTTCAACTTCAATCAAGTTTGCTTGTGAACTCTCACGACCGTGTGAATATAATTCGTGCATGCTTATTTTAATTTGTACGTACACATGAATGTTGAAATGACACATTCCTCAAAGTATTTTTTCTTTCTTTCTTTAAGGAAAAACACCTCCAATGCAATTTTGTATGGAAAATCTACAATTTTTTAATAAATAGATTGTGTAAAATAAACCTTTTTTGCAAGTTATTTTCGGAAAGAAAAACTGTTTATTTAAGAGACATACGTGCTTGGACTAAATTTTATAGTTCTACCATAATTTTTTCTAGGCAATTTAATATTATAACCAAATAACGTACTTCTCACTCCCACACATCTTCCTAAACCTAAGACTCCTCGTCCGTTGATGTGTGAATGTGGAACAATACCAAGCACACAATGCCAAGCACGAGATGATGCTGGAAATTGCAAGTCAATGTAGACGATCCGCGAAAGATTAACTTTTATTTTCCCAATACATATCATCCTTAAAATCATTAAGAGAGGGAACCTTACTTAGTAACTTGTATGGACATTAAATTTGCAGATGGGAATCTGAATTTTTTGCCCATGAAGTTAACACACACTTGCATGGCTATGATATGGCACGTCCTGCCACTTTTTTTTTGGTCGGTGTCTTGCGACTTTGAATAGCGCAGAGAGAGAGAGAGAGAGAGAGAGAGAGAGAGAGAGAGAGAGAGAGAGAGAGAGAGAGAGTATTGCGGAAGAGAAACTCATTTTTCATATTTATGTTCATTGTATTTTGCACGTGTAAAGTTTCATAAACCACAAGAATCGGAATGCCTGTTATGCCTTGAGAATAAATCCAACTTTAGTTGCTTGGTTTGATTTTTCCCGCCAAGTTGTTCAAAGAATTTTTTTTTTTTAAGGAAATTATTTTTCGACTTTCTAGTGTTTAGATGATAGAAAGCTATTGATAAAAAAAATGTTTTCATGTACTAAAAATAACAAATTTAGACTGAGAGAAAACGGCTTCACTTTCTAGCGAGAAGGAAATTAACTTTCTTAAACTACCAAACAAATAAAAACTAATATTTTGCTCATTGTCAAAAAAGATTTTCCTTTATTATTAACTTTTATATGAAACAAATGCACTGTTAGATATGTCTCAAGTTTGAGTCCGAAAATGACAGTTTCCTAATTCAAGTAGGTTTTCTATTTTGAATACATTTCCTAATTGAATGGTTTTCATAGTTGGAGAAGGTTTCTTAAAAAGAGGTTTTCTACTTTGGATTTGATTCTTGCCTATATATAACAAAAAGAGTAAGTTTTTCAAAGCTACCTTTTGTAATCTTTGATTTATATAATGGATTTCGCTTCTTCTCTCCCCGTGGTTTTTCCCACAAGGGTTTGCACATAACATATGGCATTCTTTTATTCTTCTCAATTTCAATTTCATTATAGTTTCCCCATCAGCCATAATAATCTGGTATCATAGCCTTAGGATTTTTTTTTTCTCGATCTTCTGATTATGACTCCAAGTTCAACAATGAGATTTGATATTGAGGAGAGAGAGAGAGAGAGAGAGAGAGAGAGAGAGAGAGAGAGAGAGAAGGGGGAGGGGTGTAGTGCATGGCTGACAAGGTGGGTGTGGCCACATATATGTGAAAACTCTCTACTTTCTCCACTCTCTCAATTTCTCTGTGATCCACAATTGTTAGATGGGTAGTAGAGACTTTTTCACTTGTAAAAACTTCCAAATCCAAAGAATAGTACATTTTATCCTTAATATAGTGCACATTTTGACTTTTTTAAGTGAAAGGACAAATAACTTGGAAATAAAATGATTGTGGGAGAAAAATCATTTAATGATTATTTTTTACTTAGTCCGCACTTATTTTTTATTTTTATTTTTTATCTTGTTTCTTCTTTGTATTTTGGTTGAGAGTTGGTAGATGACTTTTCTTGGCAGCTTTTATCTTTTCCTTTTTGTTGATTGATAGGCCCGATTCATCTTTGTATTTTGTCATTGATTGTGACATGGAGTGGCGGGCCCATCGAATATTTTCTCTATCCTCTCCCCTCTTTAACAAATTCCAAATCATATATTTACCTCGACAAAAACTTTATCATCTTCAACCTTTCTCATTTTCTTGAACTTTATGCTCTCTAACTCTAATCGAGGTTTACCAAGTCTCCTTTCACTTCTTCCAAAGGTGAATTCTCTTCCTCCTTCAACCCTTTTGTCTCGTCTTGAGAAATATGAAGACAATGACAATTTTCTTCTTTCATCGTTGAATCACCATGAGTTAGCATTAGAACAAATTATCTTGAGTTCTTGTTGCCATAAGCCACACATCCCTAAACCTCTTGAATGTTGCTTCCCACAACATAGTAGAGAGCAGCTACTGTTCCAATAAGAGCACATCATCAAATAAATTTGGACTTCGTTGTCACAGCGAAGTGATTGGAAGAAAGAAAATAACGTCCTCTAACCGATAACATCAGAGGTCTCTCTTTTAAATATTTGAAATGTTTTGAACTATGATTAACTTTGGAAATAGTACTGGGGAAGGTGTAATTAATGAATACTGAGAGAAAGAGAGAGGGGGATATGGGGTGTAGTGTAAGGGCAACAAGATGAGTGTGGTCATATATCTGCAAAAGCTCTCTCCACTCTCTCAATCTCTCTGTGGTCCAAAATTGCTAGATGGGCAAGACTCTTGTACTTGTGAAAACTTTTGGATCCAAGAAATAGTACTTTTTATCCTTAATATGGGGCATTTTTTGACTTTTTGAAGTGAAAGGAAAAATGACATTAAAATAAAGTAATTGTGTGAGGAAAAGCATGATATGATTCCTTTTGAATTAATCCGCACTTATTTTTTTCATCATCTTCCTTCTTTGTAATCTGAGTGAGAGTTGATAGATGAGTTTTCTTGGTAGTTTTTGTCCTTTTTTTTTTAGATAGGTCAAATTCACCTTTATATTTTGTGATCCGTTGATTGTGACATGGAGTAGCGGCCCACCCAATATTTTCTTTATTTTCTCCCCTTTTTGCAACAAATTCCAGTTCACATTTTTGCTTCAACAGAAACTTTATTGTCTTCAACCGTTCTTCTTTTCTTAAACTTTATGCTCTCTAACTCTAACTTAGGTTTATAATGTCTTCTTCCACTTCTTTCAAAGGTGAATCCTTTTTCCTACTCTCATTCTTACTTTTTGTCTCGTCTTGAGAAATATGAAGACAACGACAATTTTCTTCTTTCGCCGTTGAATCGCCATGCATCAGTGCTAGAAGAGATTATCTTGGGCCCCTATTTCCTTAAGCCACACATCCCTAAACTTATTGAATATTGCTTCCCACTGAGTAGTAGAGAGCAACTCCCATTCTAGAAGGAACATACCATCAAATACGTTTGGACCTCGCCATCATAGCGAAATAATTGGAAGAAAGAAAATGGTGCCCTTTTGACAGATGACAACAAAAGTGTCTCTTTTAAATATTTGAAATGTTTTGAACAATGATTAACTTTGGAAATAGTATAGAGAAGGATGCAATTAATGAAGAGAGAAGGGGAAGGGCATAGCGCAGGGCCGACAAGGTGGGTGTCCCTACGTAGCTGCGAAAGCTCTCTCTACTCTCTCACTCTCTCTGTCATCCAAAATTGCTAGATGGGCAGCACAAATTCTTTCACTTGTAAAAATTTCTAGATCCAAATAATAGTACGTTTTATCCTCAATATAGTGGGCGTTTTAACTTTTTGAAGTAAAAGGACAAATGACTTGGAAATAAAGTAATTGTGCGAGAAAAAGCATCAAATAATTCCTTTTGACTTAGTCCACATCCACACTTATTTTATTCACCTTCTTTCTTCTTTGTATTTTGGACAAGAGTTGGTGATGAGTTTTCTTGGAAGTTTTTGTCTTTTTTGGTTGTTTGATAAGCCTAATTCACTTTATATTTTATCATCCATTGATTGTGACGTGGAGTGACAGGCCCACCCAATATTTTCTCTATTTTTTCTCCATTTTCGCAACAAATTCCAATTTACATTTTTACTTCAACAAAAACTTTATCATCTTTAACTTTCCTCCTTTTCTCGAACTTTATGCTCTCTAACTCTAACTGAGATTTACCATGTCTCCTTCTACTTCTTCCAAAGACGAATCCTCTTCCTACTCCCCTTCAACCTTTTTTTATCTTGTCTCAAGAAATATGAAAACAATGATAATTTTCTTCTTTTGCCATTGAATCGCCATGAGTTGGTGCCAAAACAGGTTATCTTAGGGCCCTATTTCTTTAAGTCACACATCTCTAAACGTCTTGAATGTTGCTTCTTATGGCATAGTGGAGAGCAACTCCCATTCCAGAAAGAACATATCATTGAATACGTTTGGACTTCACCATCACAGCAAAGTTATTGAAAGAAAGAAAGTGGCCACCCTTCCATCTTGGAAGGGGGAAGTTGGGGGTTCAAATCCCCACCTTCTCAGGGGGGATTGTGGGTGGGGAAGATTTCATTTCAGGAGTGGGTTTCGACTCCCACGCCCGCAAGGAGGTAGGGCAAAAGTCTGAGAGTGAGTGTTAGAGTAGGATTAGCGTAGGACCCGACAAAAAAAAAAAAAAAAAAAACCAATGACATTAAAGTTGTCTCTTTTAAATATTTAAAATGTTTTAAATGATGATTACCTTTTTTTGGAAATAGTACCGGGGATAGTGCAATTAATGAAGAGTGAGAGAGAAATAGAGAGAGGGGGAGGGTCATTGTGCAAGGCTGACTCTGTGAAAGCTCTCTCCGCTCTTTTAATCTCTTTGTGGTCCAAAATTGCCATATGGGTAGCACAAACTCTTGCTCTCGTAATAACTTTCAAATCCAAAGAATAGTACATTGTATCTTTAACATGGTGTACGTTTTGTTTTTTTGAAGTGAAATTGCAAATGACTTGGAAATAGGGTGATTGTGTGAGAAAAAGCATGAAATGATACTTTTTGATTTAATTTGCATTTATTTTTTTCATCTTCTTTATTCTTTGTATTTTGGTTGCAAATTCGTAAATGAGTTTTCTTGATAGTTTTAGTCTCTTTGTTTTTTTTTGGCCCGATTTAACTTTTGTATTTTATTGTCTACTGATTGTGACATGGAGCGGTGGGCCAACCTAATATTTTCTCTATCCTCTCCCCTTTTTCGCAACAAATTCCAAATCACATTTTTACTTCAACGGAAACTTTATCATCTTCAACCTTTCTCCTTTTCTCGAACTTTATACTCTCCAACTCTAGCCAAGGTTTACCATGTCTTCTTCCACTTCATCCAAAGGTGAATCCTTTGCGTACTCTCCTTCAATCTTTTTGTCTCATCTTGAGAAATATGAAGACAACGACAATTTTCTTCTTTCACTGTTGAATCGCCCTAAGTCAACACCATAATAGGTTATCTTGGGTCTGTATTTCCTTAAGCCACATGTCACTTAATCTCTTGAGTGTTGCTTCCCATGGCATAGTGGAGAGCAACTCCAATTAAAGAAGCAATATATCATCGAATACGTTTGGACTTCACCATCACAACAAAGTGATTGGAAGAAAGAAAATGGTGCCCTCTAACCAATGACATTAGAGGTATCTCTTTGAGATATTTGAAATGTTTTGAATGATTATTACCTGTGGAAACAGTATTAGGGAGGGTGCAATTAATGCATTATGAGAGAGAGGAGGGAAGGGCAAAGTGCAAGGCTGATAAGGTGGGTATCACTACATATTTGTGAAAGCTCTCTCCACTCTCTCAATTTGTCTATGGTCTAAAATTGCTAGATGGGCAACACAAACTCTTTCACTTGCAAAAACTTCTGAATAAAAAAAAAAAAAAAAAAAAAAGAGTAGATTATATCCTAAATATAGTGCATGTTTTGACTTTTTGAAGTGAAAGCAAAGTGACTTAGAAATAAATTGATTGTACGAGAAATATTGTAAAATGATCCTTTTTGACTTAGTCCGCATTTATTTTTTTCTTCTTCTTTCTTCTTTGTATTTTGGTCGAGAGTTGGTAGATGAGTTTTCTTGGTAGTTTTTATCTCTCTTTTTTTATAGGCCTGATTCACCTTTGTATTTTGTTGTCCAATGATTGTGACATGGAGTTGTAGGCCCACCTAATATTTTCTCTATCATCTCCCCTTTCTGGCATCAAATTTCAGGTCGCATTTTTACCTCGATGAAAACTTTATCATCTTTGGCATTCCTTCCTCCTTTTCTCGATCTTTATGCTCTCTAACTCTAACTTAGGTTTACCATGTGTTCTTCCACTTCTTCCAATGGTGCATCCTCTTCCTACTCTCCTTCAACTTTTTTTTTGTCTCATCTTAAGAAATACAAAGACAACGACATTTTTCTTCTTTCTGATGTTGCTAGCTTGGATCACCCAGAGGGGTTGAACAGGTGATGAAATAGAATCTTGACAAATTAACGCAGAATAGAACAAGTCAACATCAAAGTTTACACAAGGTCCAGATTCTAGAACACAGCTCAGAAACTGATATGCGATACAACAAACTTTAAGAACAATCTGCGAGTGTGCAATTAACTTTTGCAATAAACAGTAAGAGAATGAGAATAAGAGAAATTGCACACAAGATTTGTAGTAGTTCAGCTTAGATTAAGCCTATATTCATTCTTCCATGTTGATATCCTATTAGCCGAATTCCACTTGATGATCAACAAGAGATTACAAATTTTGAGTGTAAACATTCAATGGTAAATCACACTGTCTCGCTAAGTCATTCTTTCTATATTTCTCTCATAATCACAAATGTTTAAGCTTACGAAAGACAAGTGTATAATTAAAGTACGCTTAGACCTTGGAATTATAGATTCTAGACCTTGTCTCTTACTTCTTGGTCCATTGATCTACTTATATACTTCTCAACTTCCAAACTAGCCATTAGAAAGTTTCCAAAGGATCATATTTCATTTTGGTAGATCGACAAAACTGTATCAGGAAGATATGGTGGCCATTGAGTGATAAGATAGAATCTCCACTTAATTCTGATAGCTTATATAATCAGGGTCTTGTTTTCCATAATTAGAGCTCCTCTATTTGGAAAGAACTTGCCTTTAGGATTAATTTCCCAATCAATTTGATTTAATCAATCTTCCACCAAAATGGAAATCCAACATAGATTGCGAGCCATTGTAGAATCTGAGGTAATCTCATTCTAGATTTGTTTCCTTCTAGATGAGTGCACGGATTACAATCTACATCATTTTACATTCTAAGGATGTCAAGATGGAAAGGGATAGTTTTTTCCTTCTTCGACTAAGAATGTCTTGATAATATGAGAATGTGCCCGACTGAGTTTGGTATGGATGTTGCAAAGAGCTTATCGACCATATACCCAAATTATCATTCTTTAAGACAAATAAAGTTTAGTGGAAAGTTTTGTCAACTTCAAAATTTATTGGGAGTTTTGCCTAACACTTTGACCATTCAATCATCATGAGTCAGCCCCAAAATTGGTTATCTTGGATCCATGTTTCCTTAAGGCACACATCCCTTGACTTCTTACATGTTGCTTCCCATGGCGCAAGAGAGCAGCTCCTGTTCTAGAAAGAACATATCATCTAATAGGTTTGGACTTGGCCGTCACAACGAAGTGATTGGAAGAAAGAAAATGGTGCCCTCTGACTGATGATATCTGAGGTGTCTCTTTTAAATATTTAAAATGTTTTGAACAATGACTACCTTTGGAGACAGTACCGGCGAGGGCGCAATTAATGGAGGGGGAGAGAGAGAGAAGGGCTTAGTGCAAGGTTGACAAGCCGTTCCGATGCAGCTTTTGTGTCTTGACCATGTCCATCAATAGAAATCTTTTCAAGAGGAATTAAACAAAATGAGAAATTACCTTTTCATCATATTATAATTTTTGCTACATTGCCGAAGGGCAAATTTTTATTTTTGTAAATCTAGTTTTGAGGCTGGGTTCGATTTCAGATCTTAAATTTGGACCAACCCAAAACACATTAAATGTGAAACTGAAACGACATGTGATGGTTGTTTCCAACTTGCTCGTCACACGATGGTCAAACCAAACTCCGAAAGCGAGCTATAGATAACTTTTGTCCAATGCATGGTTTGCCTATATAGTCCCCTGCATCCCAAGCATGCGAAGGGACAAATCATCTAAGCACGAGAACGACCCCAGACCCTTCAAAGTACTCTCCACAGGAATCATTGCAAGTTCTACAAGCTTCATCAATTCATCACTTGAATTCAAACACGCACCACCCACATACAAGACTAGCTTCTTTGATCTATTCCCCTTGTTAATCCCTTTTGGTGCAGCTTTTGTGCAGCTTTTGTGTAGTTTTTGTGTCTTGACCATGCCCATAAATAGAAATCTTTCCGAAGGAATTAAACAATCTAAATGAGAAATTACCTTCTCATCATATTATATTTTTGGCAAAATTGCCGGACGACAAAAAAATTTTGTAAACCAATTTTTGAGGTTGGGTTCGATTTCAGATCTTACATTTGGACCAACCCAAAAAACATTAAAGGCGAAACTAAAACGACATGTGATGGTAGTTTCCAGTTTGCCCGTCACACGATGGTCAAATTGAACTCTAAAAGCGAGCTATAGGTCACTTTTGTCCACTACATATTTTGCATATACAGTCCCATGCATCCCAAGCATCCCAAGCATTTGAAGGGATAGATCATCTAAGCATGAGAACGACCTGTAAGTTCTACAAGCCTCATCAACTCACCACTTGAATTCAAACACCCACCACCCACATACAAAACTGGCTTCTTTGAATCGATTATCAACCTTACAATCTGTTCCAACTGCACCTCCCGAGGCTGCTTAGGCAACTTCGACATGTATCCTAGACAAAGCACAGATGTTTCCCTCCCCCTGATTGGCTTAAAAATTTGCAGTTCGAGAGTGGCGATTGTTAATCAGTCACGTAAGGCATTGTCCCCTTGTCAAATTGATCTATCCTCCTATCATTCCATTTCGTGCAACTTCCGTGCTTTGATCATGCCGATCCAATGCAAATCTTTTAAGAGGAACGGGACAATCTAAATGAGATATTACCTAGTCATTATATTACTTTGTTTTACAATGTTACTTGACAAAAAAAATATCGTACCATAATGTTCATTCGAGGGCGGTATTGTAGCCAAAGTAAACAAGTTCATCATCATAGCATCCCGACAACGAAGGGTATTTTGAGAAGGATGAAGATATCCTCTAATCTATGCCCCTCTCCTATCTAGCTAGTAGGATTGTAACGTATGTCCATCTAATTTTAAATGTTAATATGATATTTCATAAAGGGTTCCAATTACATATCTCTCTAAACTGATTGTGGCATGCGTCCCTTTCATTAGATATCTTAGGACATGAAACCAAAATCCTAAATCTTTTAACACTTGAACATCCATCTCTCTACCACGGTCAGCACCGTCCGACGGATAATGCTACGACTGTGCCTTCTATCTCAAGTGTCCGCGAATACCTTGGCCACTCCACCATCGCCGCCAGTGCTGGCGAAGGCGTCTCTTAGTTTATGCATGCAGTTGCCAACACATCGATGGCAATGATGTTGAGAGAGAGTTTTGTGTGTGTATGTGTGTATCTGGCCTAGCAAGGGATAATATTATCCTGACACCTCACGTGTGTGTGTGTATTTTTTTATTTTTTTTTCCTTTTTGTCTCTTTCGAGGTGGCCAATTGGTTTCAAGAAGTCCCGCCCATTTTACTGTCGGGCCCAAAGGACGGGCACCTTGCCCTCCCATTCTATTTTTGGGCCTATGGGCGGTTCTTTTTTCATTTCTTAAACATTTTTTCTTAACAAATTCATCCCATGTAAATTCTTATCTTCCTATTGATCAAGCAAGTCTCATGATCATTTCAATCTCAAATGAATTTTTTTTTACAAAAAAATAAAATAAAATTGAATAGACACCTCATGCATATATTTAAAGTACATGATGACCATATTGTAAAAGTTATATGTGTTGTCACTATTTTGAATCGTAGAGTTGTATTATTACAAAATAAGCAAAATACCTTATTATGAAATATTTCTATCATCGAATGATTAGGTTTTTTTTTTTTTTTTTTTCAACTTTAGCATCTCCTTCATGGGGATGAGGTTCAAGTGAAGAAAAAACAGATGACAAAATACACAATACGAATACAGTGATTAAGCACATTTTAAAAAGAAAAAAAAATGATTGCTATCTCTTAGAAGGACGAGGTCTTCCTTACTTTATATTATGTACAGATGATTTTATTTGAAAATAAATCCTGTCAAATTCAAACATAACAATTTGTATAAATTCGGTATTAAGTATCTCAAAAATTTGGCATTCCTAGTTGATAATTTCAGAGACCAGAATACTGGTATTCTAAGTATATTTAACTATCTTTATAGTTAATTAAACTTCCCGTAATAATTAGAATGCTACTTTTTCAATTATACTAAAAAAATTCTCATGCTATTAATCTACAAGATATTTATATGTCATTTAACGATATATATTTCACATGGGTGGTATTAGCAGACAAACTTGAAATAATTCTTCGATTTCCGTTGGAACCTATGTTAGCACGGGATTTCCATGTTTCTCTATAATCAATAACATGCACAATTATCTACTTATAGTAACAAAGTTAATTAATTTATTATCGTAACTTGTCTACGATATTAATCTAAGATTCACCAAGCTGACTCGCCATATCAGCTTATATTAAAATCCGTTTTCTATGTTACGTAATATGATTTTTATGGATACACAAAGGAGAGGTTATCTGGTATATAAGTTTATTTATAAATCGCCATTCAATTTGCATGCAAGCCTTAGCCGTTCCTTTAAAATAGAAAGAGATTGAATTTATTGATCCAAAAAGTTGTCTCTTGGACGTCGTAGATGGTGGCGTGTTATCTTCAACTTCAGTTAAGTTTGCTTATGAACTCTCATTATGGTGTGAATATAACTCATGCATATGTGTACGTACACATCAATGATGAAATGACATATTCCTTAAATTATTATTTTTTTCATCTTATAAAAAAAACCATCTGTAATGCCTAGATGGAAAATCTACTATCTTTTTAATATATAGACTAGGAAAAATTACCAAAAAATTATAAATTTATTGTAATTGTGTCAATTCAGTCTTAAACCTTTTGTAATTGCGTCAATTTAATCCATCCAATAAATTTTAACTGGCCGAAGCCAACGTGGATACTGACTGGCGCCAACGTGGATGCCGATTGGTGCCCACATGGACGCCACATGCCGATTTTTTTATAATTTTTTATTTTTCGAATTCTTTATTTATTTTTTTTTCTTTTTTTCTTTTTTCTTTTTCTTTTTCTTTTTTTCTTTTTTCTTTTTCCTCTTCTTCCTCCTTTTACTTTTTTGTCCCACAATGACCGATGAGGCTTTCACCAGCCACTGGGCAAGGTCAGCCTTGCCATGCCCTTGTCGGCTGTGGGCGAAGGCAACCTCACCTTCCTCATCTCCCCCGATGCCGGCTCCCTAGGCAAAGCTAGAGGGTTCCTCGGCCTCCTCGATAGCACAACCCCTGCCCTCCCCCACCTCCTTCATGGCGGTGGAGTTGACACTCTCATGGACGTCGAGTTCAGGGACATCAACGGCAACCACGCGAGCCTGCATCTGAATAGCATGGTGTCATCGCAGGTCGGCTATTTGGGCATGTTCAGCATCAATCTCAAGAGAGACGACTTGATCAATGCTTGGATCATCTTCGATGGGTCAAGCGGAGTCCTCAATGTGTCTAGCGAGGTTGGGCTCCCTTGTAGCCCCCAAACTTCGCCCAGTTATGGGCAAGGCTAGGCGAGGGCTTCGTAGCCCTCACCAGTGGCCCGCGAGCCTTACTGGCACTATGGAGGGAAAAGGCAAAAGGAGGAAGAAGAGGGAAAATAAAAAATAAAAAATTTATAAAAATTCGAAATAAATATTTATTAAAAAATTACCGCGTCAGCGTTGGCAGAAAGGCCAGTGCCGATTGGCTTCCACATTAGCATCAACCAGATAAAATTGGCCGAAGGAATTGAATTGACACAATTATAATAGATTGATGACTTTTTGGATAATTCTCCCCGTAGATTGTGTAAAATAAACACGGTACCTTTTGCGAGTTATTTTTGGAAACAAAAACTGTATTTTTAAGAGACAAATGTCCTTAGAGTAAAATTTATACAAGTTCTACCTTATATTTTTGTAATGCAATTTAATTTAATATTATAACAATAGATCGTACTTCTCACTCCCACACATCTTCCTAAGCGCAAGATTCCACTCCCGAACATCTTCCTAAGCCTAAGATTCCACGTCCATTATTGGTGCTAGAAATCACTAGTCACGGTAGCCGATGCATTTCCAATACATATCATTCTAGAGGAAACCTTACTTAATATCTTATGTCGATTAATCCTCCATCTCGTAGTCGATAAGTATTACATGTATGCACCCCCAGATAACCCCCAGATATGTGTATCACGTAAACCCTGGGCTCTTGCCTCTCCACACATTATGGCATATGCCCAAAAACATTAGATGGGAAGGCTCTTCTTTTCTGCATATGAGATGCTGTATCGCTCTACATCAAGATATAGAATTGAGCACACTGTTCGATTAGAATATTCTTTATGTTGTAAGCAACCAACCCAATATGAGAAAAGGAGAGAGGTGAATGTCTTCCAATACAAGCCATGTGAGGGGGTCGATGGTGGAAGAACTATCTGGAGAAGATTCACGAAGCCAATTGAAGAGATATGAAATTCTTATTGCCATCCAAAAAGAAGCTGTCTGAGGATTCTTCTTCTGATCACAACTGCATGTATTCCCTTTCTCTTCTCTTTTTATATGTACCGTCAAACCTAGAATCTTTTCTTTCTTAAACACATACACATTAAATTTTCAAATTGGAAACTGAATTTGTTTCCCCATGAAGCTAATAAACACTTGCACGGTTATGATATGGTACATACTGCCACAAATCTTTCACCCTTTGAATAGCCAAGAGTTCCAAAGAGAGAGAGAGTATTGGGGAAGAGAAATTCATTTTTCATACATATGTTCATTGTAGCTTGCGCGTGTCAAGTGTCATAAACCATGAAAATCGCAACGTCTATTGTACCTTGAGAATATATCCAACTTTAGTTGATTGGTTCGATGCTTTCCTGGCAAGAATTATTGATGTGAGATTAAGAGAAGGACCAATCGACATACGATTAGACCGGATCAGACCAAACTTGAGCTAAAGAACTGCAACTTCATGCAAATATTTTCGGGAGAAATATGCTTTTTGTAGAAGAGAATATCAGCTTTCATCTATCCAGTTACAAAAAGTCACGTTAATCGAGCAGTTTCTTAAGTAGCTCAAAATAGCAGGTTTACACCAGCTATGTTTTGCTGCATTGACAACCTTTCTGAATAATTTCTTTAGGATTTTTTTTTTTTTATATTAGCTGTTTTTTCATCGTTATATTACGGGGGGATATGAGCTAAACTAACTCTAAAAAATAGTTAAAACTTTCTGAGCGTGCCTTGAGTTTCCGGCTCAATGAGGATTCCTTGCATGCATGGCTATTGGCATTGGAATCTCAATACTATCAAAGAAGTGGTTTAGAATTATCTAGCTTTCCCGCATCGACTTCAACTATAGAAAGGGCATTGCAGCTTGCGTTGAATGTCTGGCAAGCACTACGCAGATACAACATCTTTACAACTACTAAAATACTTCCAACAACTTTTTCAGAGTTGCCTCCATCCACCTTCAAGGGGTTGTAATTTTGGAACATACATTATCAAATATGTGATAAATACGACATTTCACTACAAAAGCATGACATAACATAGCTACCGAGCAACCAAAGCTATATTAAACGGACTCGAAGAAAGACAAGTATAAAGTACTTTTTCGTGTCTAATTAGTTTCTTATTTTGAATAGGATTATGGCTTTCTTATAATTGTTAGCATTCAATCTCAAAGTAGAAGACAGAGGAGAGTAGACGTGTGCAAGCCTCATCGTCCATGGTGTACTAGACAGTGTCTAGTACTTGTGAGAAATTATTGCATGGTTTATAGGCTATGTGAACTTATATCTTCTCAATCATCATTAATAATATGGGATCTACCGTGAGACAGACACGATCATCAATTAAGATGAGCTTAATTTATATAATCTATACACCATACTACATCTTTTGAGGGTGAGTATCAAAACCGACTTAATCCGACCCACTGGCATCCCTAGCAAGAACTGACCAACGATGCAGTTCGGTTCAATTTGATGCCCAAGCCGGTGTATCCTACTCAATTCCTTACATTCCTTCTTTCACCCATTAAAAACCCAAAAGGCTGTTTTTAAAATGGTTTTAAAAGGTACGATATTATTAGTTGACGCTGCCATTCGAAGTCAATTGAAGAAATGGATCGAGAAATGCGATCTCTGTTATACAATGGTGCTCTTGATAAATTGAACATCTGGAGTTGCCTAATTCACTTCACAAATAAGTCTTCAATATGTCGATAATTAACAAGCAGGAGTCGACTTTATAATGTTCAATATAGAAACTCGAATTGAGTACGTTTGCTAATCTCAAATAATCGTTAATAACCATAAGTCAAGTGCATGATCCTTAAATCATGACAATAATAATCATGATTAACATGAAAATAATCATGCTTTCACTGCCTCACACTCCACGATCAAAGTACTTAAACTCTATAAAGCGGAAGAGTTGTTTACTATCTATAAAGTCCTATTAATTAATGCAGCAATAGTTACGAAAGGACCAAAGGATGAAAGATTGCTAAAAGAATCGGTAATGAACTGTCCGATTGTATCATGTAATGCACTATGTTCTTCCTCTACACTCAAAGATTACAATAGGCATCGGACGTGGTTCGCTTGATTCCATAGAGTTTGATCGGCTTAATCAACCAATCCGAGAGGAAGAAGAACATGAGGATAATTGAAGGAAAGTGTGTACGACACTACATATCAATCCCTTCCGGCTAGAAAGGAAGGGACCCCACTTTCCCTTACCAAAGAGAAAAGAGAGACAAGAAAAGGAAAAGAAAAGATGAAAAATTGAAAACAGATGGAAGATTTTCAATTCTCCAAGGTATCAACGAACTCGAGAATTCACAATTAGAGAGACAATACACATTAGGAGGCACACATACATAAATAATATTATAGAAGGAAGTTCAGAAAATTTTCTTTAAAAGGAAAAGAAAAAAAAAAAGAGGACGAAGTGCTCTTTTCCCAGCAGCAGAAAAATTCCAACGCGCACTTTCATGACTGCATGAAGGGACGAAGTTCTCTTTCTTCTAATCACAACTGCGGATGTTGCCTTTTCCCTTCGCTTTCCATATCTACCATCAAACCAAGATTCTTTTCCTTTTAACGCATAGACAAATAAAGAGAGAGAGAGAGAGAGAGAGAGAGAGAGAGAGAGAGAGAGAGCTATTGAAACAACATGTATGGACATTATATTTCCTCATGGGAATCTTAATTTGTTCCCCATGAAGCTAATGCACAATTGCATGGTTATAATATGGTACGTCCTGCCACATATCTTTCGCCCTTTAAATAGCCAAGAGTTCCACAAAGAGAGAGAGAGAGAGAGAGAGAGAGAGAGAGAGAGAGAGAGAGAGAGAGAGAGACTCATTTTTCCTATTAATTTTCATGGTAGTTTTCACATGTCAAGTGTCATAAACCACGAAAATCAGTTTGTCTATTATACACTTGAGAATATCCAACTTTAGTTGCTCGGTTCGATGTTTTTTTTTCTGGCAAGAGTTCTAAATGTGAGATATAGTATTAAACCAGATCGGACCAAACTTAGAGCGAAAGAACTGCATCTTCATGCAAATATTTTCAGGATAATTATGCCTTTTGTAGAAGAGACATATCACCTTTCATGTATTCAATTAAATGAAGTCGCATTTATTAAGCAGTTTTCCTAAGTAGCTCAAAACGGCAGGTTAACACCAGCTATGTTTTGCTGCATTGACGACCTTTCTGAATAATTTCTTTAGGATATTTTCATCGCATAATGCTTGGTTCTCAATCGTTATATTACAAGGATATTACCTAAACTAACCCTAAAAAATAGTTAAACTTGCTGAGGGTGCCTTGAATTTCTAGCTCGATGAGGATTCCTTGCATGCATGGGTATTGGCATTGGAATCTGGATACTTTGAAAGAGGTGGTTTAGTATTGTCTAGCTTTGCCGCATCCGCTTCAACTATAGATTGCAGGATTTGTTGAATGTCTGGCAAGCGCTACACACTAAAAACGTCTTTACAACTACAACAATACTTTTACAACTTTTTCGAAGTTGCCTACTCCCAGCATCAAGAAGTTGTAGTTTTGGAACGTACATTACCAAACATGTGATAAATACGACATTTCACCACAAAAGTATGACATAACATAGCTACTGAGCAACCAAAGCTATATTAAACAAACTCGAAGAAAGATAAGAAAAGAATACTTGTTTTAAAACTCGTCTACCTATTTGATTAGGATTGCGGCTTTCTTATAATGGTTAGCACATAATCTCAAAGTAGAGGATGGAGGATAGGAGACAATGTGTACGAGCCCTGTCGTCTAGGGTGTACTAAACAGTGTCTAGTACTTGTGAGAAATTATTACAAGGTTTACAGACATATGAACTACTGTCATCTCAATCATTAACAATATGGGACCTATCTTGAGGCCGACATGATCAACAATCACAATGAGTTTGATTTACATTATCTATAGATCATACAACGTGCTTTCAGTTTAGGATGCAAAACCAACTTTAATCCAACCTATCGGCTATTAGCATCCCCAGGTAGAACTGACCAACGATGGAGTTTGGTTCGATTCGGTGCCCAAGTTGGGGTGTCCTACTCGATTCCTCATGTTCCTACTTTAACCCATTGATTCAATTCATGATTTGAGAACCTAGTTTTGGTTCTTCTTTTCTCATTTACTTATAGTTAATTTCTTTCGTGGATCCATCAGTCGATATCCCTAGTTCTTCAAACTCACCTGCGTCGTCCATGTGATTTCGCTCCGTTTGCCTTTGATAACCCGATGCCAAAGCATCTCTTGCATTGCTTTCATAAATACCAAAGTACCATTCTAAGAATCATTTAGCGATCCTCTTGGCGATATCTGCGGAGTGCTAGGGTTTCATGAGTACAAACGAACCTCGAGATTGAGGAAAGTGGGTTGGCCTTAAGTTAAATTTGAACGTCTTGATAGAATCAAAGAGAAATTATAGTGAGGCAATAACGCGCTGATTACATTAGAAGCAGCAAAACTTAATGCATGAAGAATATATTCTTAATATATCGTTGATAGAAGAGATCGTCTAGGGTTTCTCTTGATACTAGTGACTATGAACCAGTCCTGTGCGCGGAGAAATTTACTTATTACGATATTATTTAGCAAATTAACAATCTAATTTGTAAAATGGTATAAGAAGTACATATTAATTGATAGGGAAAATCGAAAATTAAGAAAAAGAGAGAACTTTTGGTTGACGCTGCCATTTTCAAGTCAATTCAAGAAATGGATAAGAACTCTCACACGCATTCTTAATAATCGAGAAATGCAATCTTTCTTAGACGATCGTGCTCTCAATAATTTGAACATTTGGAATTATTTAGTTCACTCCACGAACGGGTCTTCACAATATCAATAGTCAATTAGCAAAAGTCAACTATATAGGATTGGAGACGGCCTACTTACCTCCTTATGGTTTGACAACTGGCACCCTAGAGGCCCCTTGAACTTAATTTTTTCAGACTCGTTCATATACAGTTCAGGGCTTTCTAGGCAGGTAACAGTGACTGATCTCTTCTCTAATGCTAAGCAACCTCTCAAGTTGATGTTTGAGTCTTGGAATCATCCCCTCCCGAGTCTCTCTTAGAATTCGGATTGTTTTGGCTGGAGGGAGAATTCGTCAGGACGCTTCACTGTTGCAACGGCTTGGGAGACCTTCAAGCAGAAGAGGACTCAGGTCTTTTGGCATACGTTCATCTGGAATAACGAAAGTACACCACGATATCATGTAAATCTTTGGCTTATAGCTAAACGCAGGCTACCCACCTAGACACTTTTATTGTCACATGGTAGAATAGATAGTGGTACTTGTGCCTTCTGCAACAATGTACCGGACTCTATTGACCATCTGTTTTTTGGATGTCGTGTCACAGCCGAGGTTGCTTTCTTTTGGGCGACCAAATACAATCTGCCTTGGCTTAACAAGGCGTGGGAGGATAATCTCCATTGGGTCATCACCATGCTTATGGGAAAGGAGTTTTATAAGTGCATAGCCTGCTTCTCCTTCGAAGCGTTGTGTCATATTATTTGGAACAACAGGAACAATATTAACAAGCTCTTTCTATCCCAACTATGAAGAATCATCTCTTTAAAGTGGTTAAAAATAAGGCAATCAATGTTAGGAATGTTGAAGATAACATCAGGAATAAAAGGTTGCAGCGGAGATGGGGCATTGACCCAGTCATCTTTTCTAGGGAGCATTAATTCCCTCCCTTTCAGCTAGTGTGAATTGATTAAGGCAGTTGGTGCAGTTGATGTAGTTGCAGCTAGTACAACGATTCTCACTGAATCCTGAGGATGGTTCCTTCCTTACCTGAGGTCGTTTTATTTCTGTTTGCCGGTTGTTCATGCCGTGTTTTCCTTTCTTATTCGGTAGTGGGTTGCCATGTCTGTGGCTTTTCTAGTATCCCGCCACTCATTATGATCCGTTGTTTTGAGTGTGGGTTCTGATGCCGTGTTCTTTTTTTTTTCTTCTTTTTTTTTTCTTTTTGTTCACTCAATCTGTTTCAATATATTAATTACCTTTCACCAAAAAAAAAAAAAAAAAACTATACCTATTTTTGGTTTGAAATGTAAGTATCAATTACAAAATGACGTACAGGAATTTAAGGGCATTCCCCAGCATTATAGAGATAACTAAAAACTTGAAAAAATGTAGTGAGGGAGTTTATATATAGTAGCCAATATTACATTTATCTGGGAAGATCTAAAATTTTTGTAATATGAAACTTGCCCTTTGGCAAGCTTACATATGTCTAGGAGTCCACTTTATATTGTTCGCAATAGAAAACCAGAAATGAGCACATTTGCTGATCTTGAACAATCATTAATAACCATAACTCGAGTACATGATTCTTAAATTTGGAAAATTACACCATGATTAACATCAAAATCAACATGCCTTCGCTGCCTCTCGCTCCATGATTGAAGTACTTAAAATCTATAAAGCGGAAGAGTTGCGTACCATCTTCGGAATCATACCGATTAACTTAGCAATAGTTACGAACGAATTACAGGATGAAAGGTTGCTAAAATAATCGGTAATGAATTTCTTAATGGCATCATAATTCAATGCACTTCGTTCTTCCCCTGCACTCAAGATTACGATAGGCATCGAACATGATTCGTTTGATCCCATACAATGCAATTGGCTTAATCAAACAACTCAAGAGAAAGGAGAGCGTGACGAAAATTGAAGGAGAGTGAGTATGACACTACATATCAATCTCTCGTGGCTGGAAAGGAAAGAATCCTACTTTCCCTTACCAAGAAAAAAAAGAGACAAAAAAAAAAAAAAAAAAAAAAAAAAAAAAAAGAGAGAGGAAGACAAATTAAAAAAAGATGAAAAAAATTACAAAAAGATGGAAGATTTTCAACTCTCCAGGTTAGCAGGGGACGAACTCGAGAATTGCATAATATGCGAGCAGCACCGGAAAAGAGACCATCATTCCAAAGATCACCCTGCAATCGCCATCAAAAGGTCTCATTATAAGGGGCGACTGATAATTACAAGCACTGATTTGATATTCATGTAATTCATTAGATTGATAGAAAGGAGTGCGTACGCAGTGCTAAGCACGTCCGCATGCAGTCTATATTCTTTGGCGTAGATGAAGGATGTAATCGACTGTGGCAGTGCTGCCTGCGAATGAATAACCATCACATTTTGTCAGATACTTGAAGACTCAGCTCGACTAATTTTGACAGATAGTCCGCGTGCATCAAGACTTTAATAATTGAGGTGAGAGACGTGGCCAACAAGGTTTCTCAGAATGACAAGAGATTATTACCTGAATGATAGCGACACGGAGGACATCGCCACGCAAGCCCAAGGCAATAGAACCGATGGCCATGGCCGCTGGACCAGCGATGAACCTCAAAACCATCCCGAACACAGTCAAGCTCGGCCCACATGCTATCAATTTCTCTTGCAGCGCCATGAACATCCCTACACACAGTCTATTCAAATTGTGGAATATATCTCTATGATCAATATCGGAATAAACGAGAAAGAATCTCATTCTCATTCTCACCCATACTAAACATGGCAGTGCCCGTCCCAGCTTTTGACATGATCGTTATGCATCCATCTATGATGCCTGGCATCTCAAAGTGCCACCTACACATTCAAATATATGGAAATTAATCCCATGTAGTTAGTAAGTAACAAGTTTATTAATCACCAAATTATATGTTTTTGAAAATATAGACCTACACATACATATAAGTGTTAGAAAGTCCAAATCAAAAGGATTACAAACGACATCATGCAACTCACGCGCAAGTATAATGTAATCTGTGTGTAATTCAAATGCAAGTGCAAGATTTTGATCACAGGACTAGTGAGATAGCACTAACTTTAATACTATATTAAAAAAATCCAATTCCAAAACTCAAGCTAGTAAATAAAGGGTAACTAGTATTTATGACTCATTGTCAAGCGATATTGGATAATACTTCAATAACGCACAGAGTTTTATTAATATTTTTTCTTAACTTAATTTACCTGTTTGCAATCAACGCCCAAGCTATACCAACTATGCATGCATAGGAGTTTGGGTTCATGGCAAGCTTCATCCAAACAACCCTCATGAGAGACCAAAATGATGGCCTACTAGAGATCACCATCATCTCCATCCCCCCTTCCAAATCGATTTTGGCCACCGGATCGACGACTGTCCTTGTTGGCAACTCTTCCTCCGTGGAGGATGTTGTCGATGAAATGTCAAGCCCCGACCGCCTCATCTCGAGCACAAAAAGGAGCAACGTGAGCCACACAATCGCCTGGAACACCGAGCCCTGGATCACCAGGTCCACGCCCATCGAGCCATACATGGCCTTGAGCAGGGGGACGCCAACGACGAGCGAGTTGGTCAGCGTACACAGCGAGAAGCTGGTGATGGACCAGCAATAGCTCCCTTTGGTGCTGCACTTGGCCCAAAACGCTAGCACCACGACTATGATGACCTTGGAGACGACGTCAGCGGCGATGAACTTGTAGTTCCACTTGAAGGGATCAACATGGGCCGTGAACTCGAAGGTGAAGAGAGGGAGGGTGAAATAGCAGACAAGCTGGTTTACCGCATCACACTGGTCCGGCTTAAAAATCTTCCACCACTTCACCGATCCGTAACCCAACATCAACGCGACATATAGCGGCACCATGGCCGCCACCACCTTATACACATCCTCCAACCCTATCATTCTCTATGTAATCTCTCTCTCTCTCTCTCTCTGTTTCTTTCTTCTTTTCCTTTTATCAATCGATCAAGCTCTTCACAGAGCTTGGTAACTTAATGGAACAGTTGCTGAAGAAGAAGGCGACGAATTAGTCAAAACTTGAAGGAGGGTATTTATAGTCGGTAAGGGGAGAGAGGAAAAGCGTGCATGCAATGCGACGCAGGCCTCTCTTTTTTTATACTTTATATTTCTTTTCTTTTTTTTTGGATACAATTATTTCGGTGATGATAGCCCTTCATTCAGGGAGGTGGGTGTATTAGATTCTCGATTCTCGAAGTCGGACACGGATTGTGGTGAGTGCATGAAGAGGCACAGTTGCTTTCGGGACAAATAGGTCAGTCTTGTGGTCAGCATTCTCTAAGTCCCTTTTTCTTTTTAAAGAATAAGAATGAGATCCAGAGATTATTCCATAACCCCATCTTGCAAATAGCTAGGGTTTCTGATTTTGTGTATAAAGATTATTGTTGGTTATTACATATTCTTGGGGGCCTCACCAAAAGTGGCTCCTCTTTATTCTCGTGGGGGTTTAGAGATATACACATTAGTCCCACATGTAAATATTACGTCCAACGAAGCTTTTGCTATGATAAACCAAGTGTTTTTCATACTGACGAGGTAGACCTATTCGACTAAATCTAAAAAGTAAATTCCCACAAATTCTTAAAACAGGTCTTGTGTTTTGGGCAATATACAGGGTCGTACCTCGGTGAATATTGCCATTTTCTTTAAAACTATTGGTAAAATGAAATGGTTCAAGTCCCTTATGCCGCGACTTCAATCCGAGAGATATATAAATTCATTAACCCTGAAGTAGAATTCTGAAAATGCTAAAAGTCATTGCTCGGTGGGAGTAGCATTAGGCTAAGGACTTTGGAAATGATAGACTTTAGCTCAAGGACCGTTAAGAATGTTTTGCCAAGAATGTCAACTTTGGCACAAAAGCCTTTGGAGGCTAAAATGATTTTAAAAATGCTCTCCCAAACACATCCAAAGTTCTAAGCATCTCGGTGTCATTATATAGATCTTGATAACATTTCATGATTTTCTATTAGCTGACAATGTGTATCTGGGTAAAAGAAAATGAAAAAACCATATGATTTTCAGCAATCTTCCAGTTAGGGTTTGTGCTTTTTAAGATAGAGCAGACGATGAGAATCGATTTGAGGGTTGAACGGCACTTTTGTCTAGCTTCATGGTGCCCAAGGAAGCGACTGTGTTAAGCGAAGTGATCTACTTCGGTATAATCTAATTAAAAACATCAAAAGTGACGTGACGATTGATCCTCTTGGCACTAATTTTTGTCGTGTGAACCGTTGAGAGAATCATAGAACAAATTCCCTCCGATATGGCCAAAATGCAGTGGAACACACATCGAAGATCAAGTGAGGTAATCTCCACTCGTTAATATTCTCGCTTTTTGTCAATTTCATGTACGCAAATGCTTCTAATCGGATGGCTTTAAACGACTTAGAATCGAAAGGACTTCGTAACTAATTTAGGAGAGGCGGTTTGTGTTTGGAGTTATATGCTGTAGAACTAGTCGACCGAACACAACAATACGATTAGTTAATCTAGTCGACATACGAAACATGAATACTATCTAAAAAGTAAAAAGGTAGACACAACTCATGTAACATGATCTAAGAACAGGTTGACAAGTTGACACGATTGCATTACCCAGCAGGACACATAATCCTCCCATTAACCTGGAAAATGCCAACACCTATTCGACGTAAATATTCTCAATTTTTTTACACATATTCAGAGTAAATATTCTCAATTTCTTTTATAAAATCTATATACAAAATACGATGACTTAAATTATCATCAAATCAAATAAAAAAATCTGTTCGTAGCAAATGACAAATCAATCAACACAAAATCATAATAATGAACATTATGGATGGAATAACTTTTTAGTCAACTGTTGTTGATACATGAATTTTGCCATCAAATTCATAATACATTTTCCAAAGAAAGTCATTTCAAGAATCAAGTCTATCTGTAACAATGAGAGTTGACTCCTATTAAAAAAAAAAAAATCCATATGACTCTGTATTCCTTGTTCTTTTTAACACTTAAATTTCGACAACCAATTAGTGATTCATTGTATAGAAAATTAAGTGTCAATCCCAACTCCTAATAAAAACATTGTTAAAATTGCATCTGCATATTAGGAGTATTTTATTTTAAAGCCCATCTAAAGTGCATTAATTATTAAGGGACTCGAGCAAAGATTTCCTGGATCGAGCCTACAGGAGTGGGAATTCGGCCAAGCCCTTAATCTCATATAATAGCCGAAATTCATCACGGGAGTACCAAGTTGGAGAATTGATTTTTGGAGAGTAATCGAGCTTTATATCATTTAAATCTCTACATGTGAAAGAGATTAATATATTTCCCCATGATTTTCATATGCGCCCAACTGTTTGAGGGAACAAATATGGATGAGGAACTTGAATTGGAAAAAGGAAGGACAATGCTACGCTAACAGTGCTGTAAGTCCTTCAAACCAACGGTTCATTTTGAGCGAATAGTACTGCGAGACCAAGATCCCACTCGCAATGATATTGTCCGCTTTGAACCGAAGACTACACAATTTTGTTGGGAGAATTGTCCAAAAAGTCCTAAACCTATTGCACTTTTGCCAATTTAGTCCTAAATCTTTTAACTTTGCCAATTGAGTCCTAAACCTCTTCACTTCTTGCCGATTCAGTCCATCCGGCCAATTTTGGCTAGAAAATGTTGACGTGGACGCCAGTGGTGCCACGTAGGACTTCCGGCACTGACGTGGACAATTTTTAATGATATTTTAATTTTTTTTGAATTTTTATTATTTTTTTCTTTTTTTTTCCTTTTTTTTTTCTTTTTTTTTTTTTTTTTTTGGCTTTCTTGGCCTTTTCCGGTGGCCGGCCACCGGCCACAGCCAGCCGGCGGGCCTCGCCCGCCATAGGCAAGGCTCGGCTGGGTGAGGAGAAGCCCTAGCAAGGGGAGCCCTCGCGCAGGCTAGGGCTCGCCCTCACCCAAGCAAGCGTCCAGCTCACCCAAACTAGATCTAGCGAGGCCAACCCTCGCCCTTGGCATGGCGACGGCGACGTCGGGTGACAAGCAAGAGGGGTGAGGGCCAGCCTCGCTAGATTTGGTATGGGCGAGGCCAACACTCGCCTAGGCGAGGGCGAGCCCCGGCAAGGGCACCCCGCGCCAGACCTGGCGAGGCCGGCACTCGCCTAGGCCAGGGCGGCTTCACCCGGCGTCGCCATCGCCCAACTGACACCCCACAAGGCCGCCCTGGCCTGGGCGAGGGTCGCCCGCCTGAGCAACCCTTGCCGGGCCTCGCCGGGGCTCCTCCTCGCCCAATCGAGCCTCGCCTATGGCAAGCGAGGCTCGCCGACTGGCCGTGGCCGGTGGCCGGCCACCAAAAAGGCCAAGAAAAAAAAAAAAAAAAGAAAAAAAGGGGAAAAAACATTAAAATAATAATAATAATAATAATAATTCAAAAAAATATTAAAATATTATGCAAAATTGTCCACGTCAGCGCCGGTAGTCCTACGTGGCACCGCCAGCATCCACGTTAACATTTTCCGGCCAAAATTGGCCGGATGGACTAAATCAGCAAGAAGTGAAAAGGTTTAGGACTAAATTGGCAAAGTTAAAAGGTTTAGAACTGAATTGATAAAAATGCAATAGGTTTAGGACTTTTTGGACAATTCTCCCCAATTTTGTTCTTCTGAGCTTCACCCAAAAAATGCCTCGTTGTAAGACAAATGACGTTCCATATATAAACTTCACCTCACCACGCCCAAGCGATGTGGGATTCAATTTATTCCTGCCCCTACGCCATTCTAGAGTTGGAGTTGTATTTTGGCAAGCCCTCTCTGGCTTCGGCAATCACTCCCACCCTCATAGGACTGGTTATTATAGGCCACTAGCTTCTGCCTAGTTCATCCCCAAACTACACACTTTTAGCTAAGCTATTGGCTCTAATACCATAACGTGAGACCAAGGCCCTACACACAACGATCTTATCCATTTTAGGCAGAAGCCAGCACGATTCTATTCTTCTGGGCTTTGCCCTGAAAAGCCCTCATTGTAAAGTTAAGATAAGTGTCATACCCCTTATAGCATTTCACCTCACCTCACCCAGACAATGTGGGATTCAATTCATTCCTACCCTCGGGCTATTGTCGAGTCGGAGTTGCACCTTGTCCGGGCCCTATCTAGCCCCTGCGATCACTCCTGCCCTCATAGGATCGGGTCGTTACAAGTACCACTTCAAAAGCAACAGGCTACTGGAGATTTGATTGATTAATGATTTAGCTTAGTTAGTAGAATATTGCAACCATTTTATGCCAGAGCGAACTGAATAATTTAGTTTATATTCATTGTTGCCATCAAACGTGGTCACAAAATACTTGAAAATTCTGAAAATATTGAAATATCAAATACTGAAGTGTACAATTGGTTTATAATGAAATCTTAGGGGTACAATGGTACATTTTTCACTTTTTTTTTAAAAAAAAATGTTATGACATTATCTCTTTGAATTCTACTTATCATGAAATATATATCGAATTGTATAATTGCTTCGTCTATAGAACTTAGAAAAAAAAGTCTAAGTAATAAGTTTTTGCGATAAACAGAAAATTTTTATCCAAAACGAGTGTATTATTATTGCCGTTTTCGTCGTCGTTGTTATTAATAGTAGTAGTATTTCATATTTTCTTGACATTGTTTCTTAGTTTGCATCTAAATTTAAAAGGCAATGTTGCAGGAACCAGACGAGCTAGTCATAAGGTTCCAAAGCAACACTTTTTTGTGGTTAATAATGGTCCGTTGCTCATGCAAAAGGCGACAGACTGTTACGAAGGCATTTCCCGAAAAGAAAAGATGAGAAGCAATCTAGCTAGGCAATTGTCGGGTGAGTTTTGTAGCGATCTTCTTTCCCAAGTTTTGGTTGAGGGATCTTTTTTTCTTTTTTTCTTTTTTTGGTCAAAACATGGGGATTTGTGGCTGGACTTTTACATGCAAAAACACCATACAAAGAAAAAAGACGTGAAAGGTGGGGCAATACAAATACAAGGAAACGTTCACCAAAGTTGGCAGACGACGGAGACAACACGCAAAGAGGAGATCGTCCACAATGAAGACACTTACGGAGAAAAATTTGGACGCTCAAACGCACAGACACGAACACCACGCTTGCGCAAACAGAAAATAAACTATTTTCTTGTAAACAATCATTTGTATTAATTGCTTGAAAAATTTGATCCGGTCATATTGTCTAGCGGTTTCAAACACAATAGTGCAGATATATATTTTAAATTCACTGAAGACTATGGTGTCTTAGTATGCTTATGTGTGAATGATATGCTTATCTTTGGAACTAATATGATTGGAGTCACTAAGATTAAGAAGTATCTAACTTCTTTGAGCAACACTAATTATGTTGAAAATATGTTAAATAGATTTCAACATCTTGATTTCAAATAAATGAACATTCCATTTGATTCTAGTATTAAATTTAATTATAATACTGGTAGAGCAATATTGCACTACTTGAATATGCAAGTGCTATAGGGTCTTTAATGCATGCAACGCATGATATTGCTTATTCTTTGTGTAAGTTGAGTAGATATATTAGCAATCCAAGTATTGGAAGGCTATTACCAGAGTTTTTTGTTATCTTAAGAGAACTGAAAAATTGGGATTGTCTATTCGCCTAACTATAAGGTTCTATTTTCTGGATGGATTTTCACCTTAAGTGGGTGTGTTGTATCTTGGGCGAGTAAGAAACAAACACGCATAACTCACTCAAAGATGGAATATAAATTCATTGCTTTAGCAGCAATTAAGAAAGAGGCTAAATGGATTAAAGATTTGTTCTTGGACATAAAATTATGGCCTAGTCATGTGCCTCCTATTTCTGTCCATTGTGATAGTCAAGCTATTTTGACAAAAGCTTATAGTAGTACTTATAATGGTAAGTTTAAACATATCAGTTTAAGACAAGAGTACATGAGACAATTAATTCAATATGGACTATACCAATTGTCTACATGAAGTCAATTAAGAATTTGGCTGATCTTTTTACAAAAGCTATAGCAAGAGATATGGTAAAGATAACTTAAAAAGGAATGGGGCTGAAACCCCTTGACTAAAATCACCAGTAATGGTAACTTGGCCTAATACTAAAATATCGGTCATTATAAGATTTAATAGGTAAAATCAAGTTACTAAATATGATTGTTTGATACTAACATCAGCCCGAAGTTAGAAATTAGTATCGTCTGTTACATTTTGTAAGCTGAATTAAATTCTCGATGAAGTATAAAGGAAATTAATAATGTGTTATTGGTAACAAAAATACATGGTAGATACTTCGCCTATTTAAATTTAGAAGTAGTGCCACTTCTTACAAAAATTAGGTTGTTTTCTAAAGAACTCATGAAACAGTTACAAACACAAGGCTATGATAGTGCTAAGTAAATTATGAACTTCCTTTTGAAACAAGAGATTAATATATGTATGGTATATCCTATTCTATTATTAAAGTAGCAAGTTTCATGCTATAGCTACTTGTCACTTTTATAGAATTTTGATGTAGTTGCACTAAGTAAACGTTTAACTCGAAAGAGATCTTTATGTATGGGCTGTGAGCTAAACTCCACGATACCTATATGCAAGTGCGCAATCATTAGGCGCCCTTAGCACTTGGGATGCTTGTGTGCTCGTGAATCATAATTAGTATTCCGAATTTTCAATGTCTTTTCAACATATCTTTTGAGAATATATTTGTTCATCTTGCAACCTTTTCTAAAGGGTTTCTTATGCTCAAAAACAAAAATAAATACATCGGTTTTTTTGTCTCAATATTGATCAAGTCTTGTCGAATTTCTTTCCAAAAGATATGGCCTTCTTTTCAATTGTTTCCCTTTGAGAGTTCCTAGTTATATACCGGAATTGCTATTGGATATCTCATTTGAGATTTTATTGTATCTTATAGGATTTTTGCCGATAATCATTAATAATTTTATGGGGCAAATAATTCCTTAAAAAGAGTGTCATCACGCCTCGAAATGTGATTCCAAATCTTTCCAATCGGAAGCAATGTTTCTCAACAAATGGCTCTTGAACAACCAACCTTTCCAGAGGATTAGACGCAACTCCCAAACGTATTCGGGGAGGAGTAAGCACCAATTTGGTCCGAACCGCCGTAAAATTGTCTGAGCATTTCTTTAACTCTATTATTTTACGCACGCAACATGTCGGATAAATTGATTATTGGTATTTGCATTTAATTGGACAAACAACTCTGCTACCCAAACTGTCCCGCCATTACTACCTACAGTCTAATTTTCAAGCAAAGTTAGGCAGACTTTAGATCAAGAATGGGATCTCTCTCTCTCTCTCTCTCTCTCTCTCTCTCTCTCTCTCTCTCTCTCTCTCTCTCTCTCTCTATTTTAGATCTTTTGTGCTCCCGAAAACCTCTCCCATTTTTCACATGTAAGTTGCCACTTATAATCATTACAGCCATTACCTCCCTGTTGAGGAGAGCAAGTCGTTTTCCTTTCTCATTCCTAATTTTCCTCTCTATATTTCACGCCCTTTGCATCACCATTTTAAATAAGTTGGCAGACGCAATCATCTGAATCGACTTAATGAATAGCAGGGTTTAGGTTTTCCTATTCTTTCGTTTTGTTCGGTTGGCAAAAAAAAGAAAAAAATTATATACATTATTTAAAAAAAAAAAAAAACTGGACTATTGATCATATCAATAACCAACCTGTAATATTTAGTGGCCTTAAAAAGAGAGGGTTGTGAACCCAAAATTCACAATGCATGCTTAAAACCATTCATGGTGGTCCTTCAAAATTTTATACGTAAATATACAAGCACCTCGAGGAGTAATGTAATGGTCTTGTGAATCAATTGCACAGCCTATGGGTCGGTTCTCTAAATCATGAACGACAAGAAATCATAATTGACCTTCTTTTCTAATTGCTTGAATTTAGTGCCCTCAAATTCTATTGAACAAACCACTGGGGGTTCGCCCCAGTGGCCACCCTTCCATCTTGGAAGGGGGGGTTGTGGGTTCAAATCCCTACCTTCTTAAGGGGGGATTGGGGGTGGGGACGATTTCATTTTAGGAGTGGGTTTCGACTCCCACGCCCGCAAGGAGGCAGGGCAAAAGTCCGAGAGATGAGTGAGTGTTAGAGTAGGATTAGAGTAGGATGACCAAAAATATATATATATATATATATATATATATATATATATATATTCTATTGAACATGTAATTTGACACATTTTTCTATATAATCGCTTAAATAAAATCTTTGGCAAAAAGTCGGATAGGCCCGGACTTACCTAACCCGACATGTCGAGTGCGACACGCAGGATACTATTCTCGTCAATAAGATATTTTCAATTGTGGTTGCCGGTGACTCAAAATTGACAAAGATTCAGAGAGAGAGAGAGAGAGAGAGAGAGAGAGAGAGAGAGAGAGAATCTATGGCAGTGATACAATTGAGAGATATTTTCCAATTGTGGTGGCTAGGCTGGACTTGGCAACGGTAGGGGTTGCGGCGGTGCGTTGTACTACAATAGAAGGAAGGGAACAGACCGAGACGATGTTTGTGTTGTTGAATTAGATTTTGGTTTTTTTTTTTTTTCCATGCGAGTGTTAGGGAAAGATAAACATGGCGAAATCTAATGAAGAGTCACTGACATTTACATCGGGTAGGCCTATATTGTGTTGGCTACATTTAAATCCTATTCAAGTTTATGAAAAGATATTATATGGTCCATAGATTATGTAGATCAAATGGATTGACCCTGCGGACCCGATTCTGGGTCCCACATACTTAGTAATTGGATGGTATTGGTCTAAATAATCTACATATACCGCGTATACAGCTTGCAAACTGGAAATTCTTGGGTAGAAGGATGCAAGAGCGTCATCACTCTAAACCCTTTAAATAACACATATCATCATCTCTCTCTCTCCGCGCACTAACACTAGATGCACACTGCTTGCATATTGATTATCCCTACGAAGTACCTTACGAATAAATCACTCGTCATCAAACACTACGGCAAGAAAAGAAAAGAGACAACACTAGCTAGGCGTCAATCATCATCGTCAGAAAGGAAGATGATAGGATGGGGCGACATGTACAAGGTGGTGGTGTCGATGTTCCCGCTGTACGTGCCGCTCATGCTTGGTTACATCTCCATCAAGTGGTGGCGCCTCTTCTCCCACGACCAATGCGATGGCATCAACCGCTTCATCTCCCTCTTCATCCTCCCCCTCTTCGGCTTCGGATTCACTGCCCACATGAACCCCTTTGCCATGAACTTCCGCCTCCTCGCTGCTGATGGCCTGTCCAAGCTCGCCACCCTCTCGATCCTCGCCCTCTGGGGGAGGTTCAGCAGCCAGGGGAGCTACAGCTGGTGCATCACGACATTCTCGCTGTGCACGCTGCCAAACCTGCTCGTTGTTGGCATGCCGGTGCTGCAGGCCATGTACGGCAAGTGGGCGGTCGATCTGGCAGTCCAGCTGTGCATGCTGCAGTTTCTGATTTGGTCCCCTCTTGTTCTTCTGTTTCTTGAGTTCAGAAAAAGGAGGATGATGGATTTGGCCACTCCTCCTCCTCCTCTTGAAGAAAATGGTGTGGTTGATGAAGAGAGGGATATAGGGATGAGTGTTGTGAATACAAGTGAAGTTGGTGGTGATGATCTTGAGAAGAGGAGCCATGGGACATTCCAAATGGTGTGGATTAAGATGGCCATGAACCCTAATGTGTATGCCAATGTTCTCGGCCTTGCTTGGGCTCTCATGGCTAGCAGGTATTATTTATTTCAGTAAGCGAAAATTCTTAGGTACAGTAAGATTAGCTTTTTCAAGATTGATCAGTTGAATGGCCCTAAGTTGCAAATTATAATTGCGCATTTCATATGAGCATACTGCTTTATTTAGTAAATTAATATGCATGCGTCATGCAAATATAAAGAAATTTCATTAGTAAAACACATCCTTTTAACCCTGTTTTTTCCATGTACCTGGGACAAGCAACCTACTTTTTGACATACGGTGACATTGTTTCGCTGCAGACTCAAATTTACAATGCCAAGTATCATGGAAGGTTCGATCGAGATCATGTCAAAAGGGGGGACAGGCACAGCCATGTTCAACATTGGTACATACTCGCCAAGCTAACCCGATTATCGATTCCGAAGTTCAAGAACAAAAAACAAAAGATAGTTAGCATTAGTGCTTGAACTCGTTGCTATTTAGATGATTAATGAAAGTGTATGGTGCATGTGAATTGCAGGGATATTCATGGCAATGCAAACGAAGGTGATAGCCTGTGGAACAGGCCCAGCAGTTTTAGGAATGGTGTCGAGGTTCGCGGTAGGGCCTGCAACCATGGCCCTTTGTTCTCTTGCCTTGGGCTTGCATGGGCCTTCTTTACGGGTCGCCATCATTCAGGTTGGCTTTAATTCGTTTCGCTTGCATTAATGATAAGTTAACCATCTTAATATTACCAAGCTTTTTTAATTTTAACAATATATTTCGGGTGGTGCTATTTCACCCTATTTTCATTAAATAGACAAAGTTACCCGTAATTATTCAATCAATTTAAAGTGGGCTAGCCCCCAATTTATTTACTTTTCTTCTTTTGCTAGTTTTTCTACTCCTATGTAGGATTTAGTTGCCATAAATTAGAATGTGACACATTTTGTTCTTGTTAACTATGGATATCCCATGTGTATTAAAAGCATTATGTTTTCTCCTATTTTTAGATTTTTACTTCCATATTAGTTTTGTGAAAAGAGAAATTTTGAAGAAACTTAGTTATTTTCTACATTGTCGAGCAAATTTATAGAGTAATTGTCCAGTAAAATCAAATTTTTGTTTACATAGATAACTTTCTAACACAGTAACTTGTTTATAAGCTTTTTACATTTTTGTTGCGCATGTGACCATCAAATATTTTTTTATTAGTTGTCTTTATATACATGTACATATTATAAGATGATCGGATGAAACCAGACACAGAGAAAGAAACCTCTTTTCCAAAACAAAGTGGTAGTTACGTTCCCGATCATGAAACTTCAAGAGATGGAATTTGATATATCAAATCTTTGCATAATATATATATATATATACATATATATTTGTAAAATACCATTAAAATTCCATTATTTTGGATTGACAAAAAATTAATATCAGTCAAGGAGTGTTTATGAACAATATCAAGATGCCTCATTATGCATAACTTTTTCATGTTGATTTTTTAGTGTTTTTCTAAACACTCCTATAACATCTTACATGCTCCATCTCAAAGCATCTCATCAATACTAATGAAAAAAGATAAATTTTTCATATAGTAAATATAGAGACCTGATATATATTTTAGACTAATGAAATTAAAAAATAAATTTTTCATATAGTAAATATAGAGACTTGATATATATTTTAGACTAATGAAATTAAAAAAAAAAAGTTCACCAAGATAGTAAGCTTTTGAGACAGGAGGAACGAAAAATAAATAAGTTGCCATAAGGGCGGCGATGATGCATAAGAGATTATTTTTTATTTTTTAATAATAATAAGTTCAACTTTGATGAAAAAACATAAACAAAAATAAGCGTATGATATTCTTGATCATGACAATTAGATCTTATATAGAAATAGAAATATTAAAAAAAAGAAGGATAGTAAATAAATTTGAAGCGACCACTTTTGATTGCAATTGATTGCAATTGAAATTGAGGAGAATATTCTCTTTTTTAATGAAAATGAGGCTGGATTTACTTATATAGCAAGTGGAAATAGCACAACCTTATATTTATTATTATTATTTTCTTTTGGGTACAGGCAGCACTTCCACTGGCCATCACTTCTTTCGTGTTTGCCAACGACTACGAATTGCATGCGAAAGTCATGAGCACTGCGTAAGTTTAACATCGCAATCTTTTATATTAAACACGTCATTCTAGAGTTCAATTTTTCTTATTTACAAGATTGTATTGCACGATATTGTTTCTGGATTTAATTGCTTGGAGTTTATGATATATGTTCAATCATAGCTAATCTGCTCTTTCTTAATTCTCCCTAGGGTGGTGCTCGGCACACTGATTTCCCTCCCACTATTGATTGGCTATTACGTTGTCTTGGATTATGCAGCTTGAGAGTGGAGATTGTTAATCAATTATTAAATAAAGGCTATGTTCGCTTGTAAGACAGATCTATTAACCACTCGTGCATTGACTATGCCTATGATTATTAAAATTTTCAAAAGAAATTGAAAAATCTAAATAAGAAATTTTCTCGTCATCATATTATATTTATTGTAAAAAAATTTCAAAAGAATTCTATTGCCATCTCCTATCTTCTCGGCAGGATTGTGACACATGCCCATCTAATTTTGAATGTAGATCTATAGTCTTAAAAGTGTTACAATCACTTGTCTCATTCAATTGACCACGACATGTGTACCTTTTATTGCATACTTTATCACATCAAATCAAAATCCAAAGCATTAAGACATTAAATTCTACGGCAGTCACTACCATGCCTTCACCGCAACTGTCTATAACAACCTTTACCGCCGCACCATCTGCTGCCGACGCTGATGAGGGGCCGTATTTGAAGAGAAAATTAATATTTTGATTGTATGAGGTGAGGTGAGGTTAAAAGTAATATGAACATTTTTAAAGGAGTGCGCGAGACAACACATAAAAAAAATGCACATTATGTGCATTGAAATTCTTAAAATTTTCAAATAGTGCATTCATATCATAAATCTTGTCAAATTGGTACGATCAAGTTCCTTGGTTGATGCCGTCTAGTTTGTCTAATGGAACCGATCGAGGTGGCTTTTTGATTTTTATCGATTTTCAAAAAGAGAGACGCAAATGTAGTTGCCACGGTAGCTTTTTTAAAATTAATATTAAAAGAAATTAAAGACGGATCTTAAGGCTCCAATTTATTGAGATTATAGCATTCTGGTGGGTTTGGTTAGGTTTATATTGTACTAAAATATTTCTATAATTTTTTTTTTCATACCTTCCTCTTTCCTTAGATATGGGAAATCTTGCGTTCTACATTTTTTTTAATCTACATAAAATTGAATTTACTAAAAGTATGTTTAACACTTTCATCAAATATGACTTTCCAGGCGTTACAATTCATATCTTAAAGTTGGATTAGATGTCTTATTATTCAAAACGATATTGCCTTTCACCCGCAAAGTTATTTTTTTCTAGTGATTAAGTTACCATTCCACACACACATAAAAAGGAAGACAATAAATTCAACACATACAGTTTATTGTCACAATGTAACATAATTAGATTACTAAGATCTCTCTACAGAAAATTTATCATCATCCTCGCAGTTTTGCTTGTCATTTTTATCTAGTTGAAGTGTTCCTATATTAGAGTTTGGCTCATTGTGAGTTTTGGTGAGAATACCATATTTGATTATTTTCAACTTTTTCGACCCAAAAAAAAATAATAATATATATTTATTTTCAACTTTGACTTTGGTTTCCCAACTGCAATATTATAATTTCGTAATGGGCCGGGAGTAAAGCCCAAGATCGTCACTGTAATGTCCTCTGATGGTCACCCAACGGCAAACAGAATACAAACAATGCTTATTAGACACTACAAAAGAATCGAACTCAGTGTCAATGTTGCAAGGAGTGATAGTAAATTTTTCCTGACCGATCGGATCAGAGGCGATCATTGCACTGGTTAATCCATAGTCGACCTAACTTTTGCTGACCCCAAATCAGTTTTGATGATTCCGAAACCACTTCCAAGTGTTTTGGAGCAGGTATCGATTTGTACAAAGTTCATCAGAGACAAGGCAACCGGACACATGGATTTGGACACGCTTTCAGAGTTGTAGCGTAGGGGTGGCAAATGGGTGAGTCAGGTCGGATATGGGTCGAGTCGAAAATGGGTCGACTCATATTTGACCCATTTAACCCGTTTTGACCCATATTTTTGTAGTGTAAATCTAATGACCCATACCCGATCCGACCCATACCCAACTCATACCCAACCCGACTTGTATTGCTAAAACCTACTTATTGTTAAAATATTTTTATGCAATACAAATTTAATGGAAAATTTTTAGAATTCTTTTTAAAATATTTTTAAAAAATCGAATTTTTAATTTTTTAAAATATATTTTTTAAAATTTTTAAAATTTTTTAAAAATAATTTTTTAATTTTTTTAAAATTTTTTAAAAATAATTTTTTTAAAATTTTTTTAAAATAATTTTTTAATTTTTTTAAAATGATTTTTTAATTATTTTTATTTTAAAAATATAATTTTTATAATTTTTATTTTTTAAAATATCATTTTTAATTTTTAATAATTATTTTTTATTTTTCTCTTTTTCTTTTTTTTTTTCTTCTTCTTCCGCTGGCCGTCGGCCACGACGACGGCCCCGACCGGCCCACGAGCAAGATTGAGCTCACCGGCATCGGGTAGGGCTCGATCTCGTCAATCCGACAAGGCCAAGGCCCCGCCCGACACCGGTGAGCTCGAGCCTCGCCAATCATCGATGACCTTCGAGGGAGCGACGGAGGCGAGCCGCGACGGCAGGCGGCGGAGGCGAGCCGCGACGGCGAGTGGCGAAGGCGGCTCGAAGGCAAGCGGTGGAGGACGAAGGTCGAAGGGCTGTGTCGCTGAGGATTTTCATGTTTTTTTTAGGTTTTAAAAATGGGTCGAAAATGGGTCAGAACGTGTGACCCATTTTTGACCCATATAAAACTGAACTTAAAATGGGTCAAATGTGGGTTATGGACCATTACAACTTCATAACCCACGTTCAATCCATTTATGAAAAATATGGGTGCAAAATGGGTTATGGACCCATTTTGCCACCTCTATCGTAGCGTTTTTCCAAGAAACTTCTTGTTAAGCATCTCCACAGAAGCTCTTTGATGCGAACCGTGCCAAGTGCTTGTGTTTTTCTCTGCTTTGCCTTTACGTATGATATCTTTAGTGATGGATGCTGGCTCGTAAAAGAGCTCTGTTTAGTCCAAAAATCAATCTCCTTCGCTTTTGTAAACACATTGCTAACAAATCATAGCGAACACGTTGGTATCTAGAAACGTAAGAGAGTCATTAGGTGTGATGGCTACATAAACAAGAAACTGCCGTACAAACTTTCAATGAGTAGATTCGGCACACTCCCCAGCGAATTTGGTGAATAGCACTGGCACCAATTTAAGCCGAACCACCATAAATTTTTCTAAGCATTTCTCTACCCATTTAATTCTTTCGCTCCACGCATGCTCGAAAAATTACACCCTCTCTCAACCTAAACCCACCACCTCTCTCTATCAATTTAAAAAACTTCGATCTACCGATTCAGTGTTCCTCCCCCAGCAATTTTAAATAAAGTATTATTCATTTCGATTGGGCGCTGAAGCTTACATTTAACTTCGACATTAATCTTTCTTTTTTCACTATTTTCACTCATTGAGCTTGAGATAGGTTTCTTTATTTCATTGGGTTGGCAAAAAAAGACAAAACAAAACAAAAGAAGTAGAAATGATTAGTAGCCGTTAGCAATTGATCAGATCAATAACCAACCGGCACTGATCAGTGGCCATTCCTATTCTTCAAGATTTCTCTTGCACAAATCCTAAAGCAATCGACATGCACATATCCGAAATACATGGTGCCTGAACCAAATGTTTCTCACCTCTTGCGGGGTGAACGAAACTGACTGACTACAGATGACCAAGTCTTTCGAGGAGAACCGCAGATAAAGCGAATAAAACATCCGTATCTGTCGTCTGCTTTTACATTATCATAGGCAGCCGCAGGCAGAGATACACGTGTAGCACTAGCCACCTTCCTTCAAAACTCACCGGCAATCACAAAGGATGAGGGCAGCACACCTGCCGGTAGTGACATCGAACCTATGTCAAAGGCAAATGAGCAGTTTAAATAGCACTTTGTCGTAATAGGAGTCTGCCCACCAAGTACTCTCATTGCTTCGCATTCTTTAGAAACAATCTTCCAAACTAATTTCAGCGGACAACAAGAGTACATGTAAAGACTGCAGAAGCCTCAGGTACTCAGTTTGGAATAATGCTCCGGTGTTTGATCAGCAAGAGACCCAATCATTTGAATTGTTTAACTAAATCAGCTACATACATACTTCGAGTCACCCACTCATATAGAGATGGCACTAATACCATTGAACCAAAACATAACACCGCCATCTATAGTTATTACAACAGACCCAATAGCAATCGCCCCAAACAATCCAGATCTAGGTTCCCTCGATTCATGCCAAAAAAGGACCATCAATATTGTGATTACTTACAAAGATGGATCGTCTCGATCGGAAGATCCCTATATGGATAATACACATTCCAGTGGACCAATGGATAAAAATGTGCATTTACATCAAGAAATTTGCACATGCTAAAGTGCATATCATAGTAACATGACCGGCTGTGCCAAAGCCTATGGAAACCACAGGAATAAACCTTCGGAGCTGATAAATTAACTTACAAAGCTCAAGCCATGAGATATAAGATAGAGAATTGCAGAACTCTAGAGCCATCATACTCAGCATAATCAGGCCATACCTCTAAAAGGAAAAGCCACAGAAGAGTGCAAAAACTTTATCATCCATTGATTTCCCCAACTTTTGTTTGAGTAATGACATATCTGCAACAGCTACAAGGATAACATGGTGGAATGACCAGTAAACCTTCCTGTCACAGAAATCTCCTACAAGATTCACTGTAAGAGAATCAGCTAGAAGAAATCATGGAATCCTAAAGAAGATTAAGTTCTTACCAAACTAATGAAAGATGATCCCAGCTCAACAAGAGAAAGCTACCCTTGAACTTAACAGGATACTTCAAAAGTTGGTGCTGAGTACACACAGGGGCTCCTTCCACCTCATTAGCAGTTTCCTGAAAACACTGTTTCGCAGAGTAATTGATGGCTCGACACTACTTCTGAACAATATGCTTAACCTTCTTGATCTGATGGGCTAAAGAGATCATGCAACAGTAGAAAATTAATTCTCCAAAATTATTGAATTAAACTTACAAGCAACTGACCAAATCTCACAGGAAGAAGAATGTGAAGTCACAGGCAGAAAGCATCTGCAGAGAGTTGCAAAGAATGGTCCTAATGAATCCAATACCAACCCTTCCCCTTGCATGGGGGGAGGTGGCTGATCTGGATGGTGAAATACAAACAAGGGCAACGAATGGTTGCTAGGATGTTAAATTGGTCCATCAACAGTTAAGCAAAATGCAAGTGAGACATAGGGTGAAAAATAAATCAGGTGTACCAGGTTGACTTTTGAACAGATGAAATGTTCACACTGGTTTTGCCAAATGTGACATATTTTCAGATTTACAGAGTGCAACAAAATGGATACTCGGAGGAGTTTTCGGTTGACTGAAGTGCATTTCAGGAGAACAGAAGCAACATATATAAACCCTGTACATCTCAATCCGTAAGCAATGATTTACAGACAACTCTCTCTCCATCTCCGAGAGATTGCACAAATGGACAGAGGCTCTCTTCTTGAAGGAGTCTTTATTCGTCTGAGTCGATGTTGTCATCAGAAGGTATCTGTCTTGTTTCTGACAATGAAAGTCTTCTAGGGTTCCCTGGGCCTGATTCAGATAAAACCAATGCAGCAGTTCCAGATGAAGATGCTAACATACGTCGAACAGGAGCACCAGATGGAGAAGACGCAGATAGATTATTTAAGATACCCATAGGGTGGTCAAACTTGCAACTTGGTCCAAACTTGCAGATACCATAACGGGAATAGAATATGCACAGCGGTTCTCCCTGTTGAAAACATTCAACTGTCATAAGTGGCAAGAGGAAAGACCTCACAAAGTCACAACAAATGATCCATGTGAAGTGAATCGTCTCCTCTCTAAAGCAGGCATGTCTTGGGTGCAATTAGAAAAAGGGAAACATAAACAGGTTGCTCAATGCCAGGCCTCTTGGTAAAGATGGCAGTCAAAGTCCGTGACAAAGTGAATGCAACGGAGGATCGACAAAATTCAGTAAAATCAGCCTAAGATTGTTAACCAACCGGACGTAATGGAAGGCCTATGGGGCTCAAAAGACAATCTGGAGCAGGAAGTAATCTCTCTCTGGGGTGATGAAACCTGCAAACTGCACCAAACTTGCAGTCTCCTGTCTTCATGTAAAACTGGCACTCGGGCTGCCCGGGTCTCTCTGGAAATATGTTATCTCTCTGCAACGCATAGAAACCAACAGGCATAGAGCCAGATTGGTATGATGAGAATGCCCCTGGAGATCCAGTATTGACTGAATCACTCTGGCCAGAACTTCCAAAAATCTGACTTTGTCCCATCATTATAAGCTGGCTATCTGAAGATGAAACTGACCCCAATTGACCCTGAAAACATAACACTCTTATATACACGCCACATTGCAGTAAAAATAACAAAATTAAGATTCTCCGAAGCACCTTAAGCAGTGGAATATCATAAGAAAGGACATGCTAAGCACAGCTGTGATTCTAGATTGTGCTACAATAGATTATAAAATTATATCAATACAGATGCACAAACTTGATTTTATTGGTCCCATGCCGAGAGAAATATGCAGCTACTTAGGAATAACCAGAATAATTAACTATTGCTTCCCTTAATGTATATGGTTGCAACTTGGATCTCTTATTTGAAATGGAACCTAACCGTATACTGTCTACAAATCCTCTTAAAACTCCTAGCACAGCAACTCAATCAACATGCCTCAAACTTTCACCGTGGTCTGTAAGGCACTCCTGGCATCCATATATACTCCACTATCCTGGAGGTACTTACAATCTTTTCTGTATCTAATCGCACAACATCTTTATTCCTTTTCAACCAAAATCCACAGCCAGAGATTTAACCCACTCAATAAGAGTGCAAACTTATAGACAGGATGTTCATATGGCTAATTTCCAGCAAGCTATTAACCATTGATGATGGCACATTTAATACCTAAGAATTTGGGATGCAACACTGCATCACTTCACCATAACATGGATTCATCGTAGGCATCCCAAAGTGCCCCAGGTTGACTAACATTTTGTAATTTTATTATTGTAGAAGATTTATTATACAGTTCAAACTGTTGATGTTCTTCACCAATCAAAGAATTATGTCAAATCTGTTACACTAAATATCAATAAATTTTCATGTGGAAACTGCCAAGTTCCAGTGCAGTGAATTCGATGCCACAGCAATGACCATTACTACCCTCATAAACCAAACAGCTTCTCAAAAATCCCTTATTGATCCACTGGGCTCATCCTAGTCCTTCCTTAGGCAATAAACCACAGCTCTTACTGTAATGAACTCAAACATCAATTCAGACAACTGGAATTCATTCACTAAATCTCCCCAACTTCTCTGCAACCAGTCATTCCTCAGCAATCCTCGAGCAAATCTTCGCAAAATATTTTTGAGGTGAACTCCCTCCCTCCCTCTACCAACTTTCATACTCCTATCCTGGGGTTTGAGAGAGGCCTCCAACTTCCCAGCAACATGTAAAACGTTATATCACCATGAACATGAGGGGATGGAATATCTTAGGAATAACAACGGACCTTATCTAGAAGCATTTTGGGAGTAAAAGATCAGTATGTATATGACTTTACTTGTCAGAGAGGAAATGCTTTGCCCAGGAGTCACTAACCACACTGGAGACAAGCAAACCTAAAAGACATGGCACATTCATTGATCGTATAAACTTCCCAGTCCAACTCTGCAATCAACCATTCCTCATCAGTCCTCAGGCTAATCCCACACCATCCCTCTCACATGGACAACATAAAAGCAAGTCACATGATCTAGGAACATTTTAAGCATCAGAAATTGTCAAAAGACCAATACTTGTTAAGAGAGGTATGCTTCATAGATAGTTGATTACCATACTCAAGACAGGAGACTAAAAAGACATGGAACATTCATTGACACAAAATACTTCCTTATCCATTTCATGGCCTAGAACTGCCTTCTACAATGGCACCAGTGTACACCATCTTTAGTTTAATAACTTCAGAAATAACCACCAGAACATCAATCTTCAGTTTATTGGCAGAAGAAGTTTCCTTTGTCAGTTTAGCACCAGCTAATTATTCAGGAGAATAATATATATATATCAATAACACATGCATGAGTCATGTCATCTTCTCAAAATTCATGACATCATTTGTAGAGAGGTAAGAAGCTACAGCTCGATATGTAAAGAATGTCCCTAAAAAATTGTACATGTAGCTCCTCAGAATTTTTTTTTTTTAAATACTAGACAAACCACACAAAGCTTGATTATGCATGTTTAGAGCACACAGCAGAACTTTGATACCACAGGGTAAAGAAAGGCATACACTGTAGGCATTCCAGCCAGGAATTGATACCATGCCCTGAGGAACAATCAAGGGAGTGTAACTTGAAGGACCTTGCCAACGAGGACTAGGGATAAAAGATGCTCTAGACCAACTTGTAACTCCTGGATATGACTGTTGAGTTGGAGTAGTAGGAGACTGAACAGAAGGGTACACAGGAGAACCACGCAGTGAAACCATCATATTAGTAGGCTGAGGATGGTGGAACTTGCAAGTGCTTCCAAACTTACATTGTCCAGTTCTTAAATAGTATGCACACTCCATCTCATTCTGGCCAAAAGAAGAGAACAGCATTGTGAGTCCAAGCTAAAGAAGAATAGTATCCGCAAAACATATAGCATCCACCTAAACAAAAGGACAGGCCCATGAGGAACAAATACATAAGAACTCAATTCACTTTAAATAGGACGACAGATTTACAAATCAGAGCCAAGACTGAAAATGCAATAATATGACATGCCTAAAAGTTTCTGTTGCAAGTAAAACTTCTCAGCAGAACTTAATACATCAAATTGAAGAGATTGATTCACGGGGGTAATGCGAGTCAAAGCCAGCAGGAAATCCTTTTAGCAAATTGGAAACTTGTCCTGGTATCCTACTTTATCCAACTATCAGTGACATCCAGCTAATTAAAAGAGTAAACTCACTCACATGATCATGCATCATCTGCTTTCTATGATTTTCCAATTCAATGCTTATGACACCCATATTCATAAGAGCTCCCAACTCCTTTTCTAGCATCCAATCTCTCCCAAGTGCTCAGGCAAATAAAGAACATTTTCTCCTCAGTTGCATAACTCACTCAACAAGGAACCTCATCAGGAATATTCACATAGAAAGACCGAGTGGCAGCTTTAATTCACTTTTTAGTTAACACTTAGCAAGGACAAGAGTAATGCATGTATAAATAATCTTTTCAATTAAATGCTGTGGCCAAATCATCTTGTCCTACAAAAAATCCATTCAATATGAGGCGTGTCATGATCCCACTCCCTAAAAAGTTTATCTTCAAACCAATCAAAAAGTGACATGGGCAGATGATGCCAATTAAGGTTCAAGATAAAAGACGATGAAGCCCAATTATAATTTCATATTTGATATAAAATTGAATATTACTCAATTTGAGTGTAACTGTTGCAAGTGAAGGAAAATAGCCAAACCGGGCGAAATGGGTAGCCTAAGATATTTAAAGCAACTTTTCCTGCAATCCCAGCCTTGTCTCTAGGATGATGAAACTTGCATGTGGCTCCAAATTTGCAAGTCCCTGTCTTCAGATAGTACTGGAATATGGAAAATAACAGAACTATTTTCAGAAACCATACATGTAAACGCTGAAGAGGGCAAAAAAAGATCATCTAGATAGAATGGATGATGATGACATCTATATTAAACCTGTCAGATGGTTCCCACGCTTCTAAATTAAGGAACAACTTATAGGTTAATTGTGAGTTATGAAGACTCAGTCCTCTTAACAAACAGTTTCCATTACCCTAAACTTCTTCACAAACCATTCCAGGACCAACAAATTCCACATGAACTCGCAAGAAAGTAGGATATTATAAAGTACATCAAATCATGTTTTCTTCTTACGAAATAATGTTGTTGGGAGTTAAATTCCAGGAACTTTTTAATCAGTTACCAATGATCATCAAGTAAGATTTTCAACAGTCTCTCTCAATAAGTTGCTTTCACATGTCTAATATCCTCGACATCAGTCATTAATCTGGTATCGTAGTTCCCTTCAAGTACAATTTGCTCCTATCATACTAAAATAGATCGGCTGTTCCAGAAAATGTCCTGCACTATGAAGTGAGAAGAAATACATGCCTGACATTCTGGCTGCCCGACTCTCTCTGGGTACTCTCCCTTCATTCTTGCATTAGCTATAGCCTACAATGCAGAATTTAGTGATTAAATCTCATTATACATGAGAACACCAAACAGAGGATATTTGAACATTTTGTGATGCATTCATACATAGGAAAACAGCAAGGGAGAGGGGGGGAGCAAAATACTAGATAGTCAATTCAGTTAGTCTTCCAGCATGTGACTGGTGGTATTACACGCTTCTCAGAGTATCAAACTTACATGCTCATAGCACATGAGCAATATCTGCTTAAGCAAGAGAGACTGTCATCTTGGTCCTTATATGTACTTATGTGCAAGTGCAAAGGCACACTTACATAGACTACACTTGCAAAAGCTGCTTCATAAAGTTCACAAACTTATTCAGTACTTAATGCAACTCCCAATGAGTTGTGATGAGAATTGTATAATACTAACAGAATTCTGTGAGAAAGAGTACTTTTCTGCAAAAGTTTAACTACAGAAATTTGCTTCATGTAATACTCACTATGCTGCATTAATTCTCCAGCATTCTGGCCAAGATATTACAAGATAAATCCATAAACCAGTTTGGTCTTAGTTTTGAGCATAATGAGCTGTCCTCATAGTCCTTCTTCAGTAAGTTCAGATTCTATTCTTTTTCAGGTTAGAAGACTTGCTAGTGACAGACTTTGATCTTGTGTATATGTGCAGAGAAAGGTTTCTTTAGAAAGACATAGGATCTTATATTGTAATGAGGGCTAAAGGTCCTAGTGCCTGAACTTGTGTTTTTGAGCTTGTAGAAAAATCACTCCCCGGCTTCTGTGCTTTTTCACTTTTGGCTAAATAGAATCTTACTGGGAAAGAATTAATCACTAGAGTAGTGCCAAAAATATATCCAAAAAATGCTCCTGTTCATACCAGCTTCCTGTCAGATGGATGATTAAATCGACATGTAGCACCAAATCTACAAAGGCCTGTTCTAATGTAATAAGAACAGTCTGGCTCCCCTGGACGCTCAGGGTAGGGCCCCGATTCCATGGTTTCGTTGGATCGTAAAGTCATTTGCCACATCGCATCTGAAATAACGAGAGATTAATTTCAGAAAGGCTTGCCAGGTCATATCAAAGTTCAAAAAGTGCCACAATTAGTAATATTTATTTCACCATGATATAGTCCATTATAGAAAATGCAATAATGAAACATCAAAATTTGCACAACTAATTGCAGGAGTAATTTATGAGGAGTGTATTATCTTGTTGAAATTGAAAAGCCTTCTCATTAATTAAACGCCTTCCAAAACTAGAAGGTAGCTTTGCAAGGATCTCTCTATTTTTCTTTTGGCCTATGGCACAAACTTTCTAAATCCAAAGAGGCAAAGATGTAATCCCAGGATCTTCCCTCATTATCTCAACCTTTACACCACAGGAATGCCACCAAGATGGTCAGTTCTGGAAGGAAGTCAGAAGCTAATAGATGCTCACCCAGTAAATATATAAAGATGAAATATCACCTTGCTTCAGTGCCAGGATAATATCTTTACCAAAGCATCTGAGTGCAAAACTAATTGATAATTCATCCGAAATGAAAGCAACAGAAACTAAGAATGAGCCACAGTGAACAAAAAGATATCAGACCAATAACTATAACAGTCGGTTGGATCTACTGGTCATATAGCCAACATTAACTAAGCAAGAAGAAGACCAAAGTATGGAACTTTTCCCATAAGACACGAGTAACGAGGACAATTTTGCGCCACGTTAATCAACAAAGCAATGGAAGCAAAAGAGAAACACAAACTACAAAATACAAAAGCCCGCATCTTTTGTAAATATAGGGACCGAAGTAGAAAAATGCCACTGATGCGAAATGCATAAGTGATTGCGCTAAGCATGAATTTCCTTGATCAACGCGATATCACATACACAAAACCCAGAAAAAAAGACAGAAACGACCTAACAACGCGTGCCGTTTTTGCTCATGCTCGCCCGACAATGCAAACAGAGTCGCTCAGACAAGATCGCGAACCTTAGACGAAATGACGTTGCAGAAATCAGAACCACATACGGAACCCCATATGGCATCATCGACACGTCGCGCGACCAGGAACCGGCGTAATGTCGAGAAAGGACAAACGCCAGACGCAAGCGAATCACGCGTAACACTTGACCGAGGAAAAGCAACGAGGAAACGCAACGCCAGAACAAGCATGTCATCGCGCGCGCGCGCGAGAGAGAGAGAGAGAGAGAGAGAGAACAAAAGCAGCACATTGATCAGCATCAGAGGAGAGACGAAACGGCGAATCCACGACACGGAACCTCCGCCAACCAACAAGGTTCCGTCGCGCCATTCCAACAACGACGATCGACCCTCGCCAGGAACATTCCGAGCACAGAGAGAGAGAGAGAGAGAGAGAGAGAGAGCGGACCTGACGGAGAGAGAGAGGGACCGTCGGCAACGGACCCCCGGGGCATCGGAATTCCAGCGTCGAACGCCATCACTCCATCGCCCGCCGCCCGCAAAACCTTATCGCCGCCGGAGGAAGAGGAGGAGGGCCCGCCCCGCCGGAGCTCGCATTCCGCCACCGGCCGCCGCCGACGACGCCGACGCCGGAATCAGCCGCCCGTCCCCCGCGCGAAACCCCGGACGCTTCCCCACCCACCACCTCCCCCTCCCTCGGTCGCAGCGGAGGCAAAGGAGAGACTGCAGGAATGGCGCTGCCTTTAGAGAGAGAAAGAGAGAGAGGGAGAGAGGGAGGGGGAAGAGAGAGAAAGCGCTTCGCGTCTTCGTCTCCACAGAAACGAGGAGGAGAGAGAAAGGGAAGAGAGAGAATGCAGAGAGAGGGAATAAAAACCAACCATCCAATGAGTCTTCCTCACAGAAACCAGACAGTCCATCGCTTCCTCCCTTTTTTCACCCCCCCTCGCCCGCGTTTTTGGGAAAAATAATTATTATTAACAAATAAAAAAGAAAAAAAGCCCCCAACAAAAAAAATAATTTATTTAATTAATAGCGTGAAAAACCCATACTCAAATTTAATCCGAACTAATTTTATTTTTACCGCCAAAAATCCCAAAATTGATTTATTTGCAACGCATTTACCCTACATTACTTTATGTTGAGTTCAATTAGTACCACAAAAAATCATAAATTGATAGATTATGATAAATGAAGAATAAAACCTTATATGATTATTTTTATGATACATATCATCCAATTCAGCCATTCAAAAATATCATAATTTTCTATGGAAAAATTATGAGATTAATGGCATTATTCTCAACTCGATACACCATGAATATCTCATGTCGACTTTGGTCTCGCGAAAAAGCTTTAAGTGGATTTGAGACTATACGAGGAGAGGAAGGTTCTTGAAAAAGTTCAAGATGCAGGACAGCTTTGAATCACCGACATTTTTCACAATTTAAAAGAAAACTGATAAATGGTAAATTAGTCGTGAATATTAGTTTGGTGATTAAAAAATTAATTTACAATAAATTTGTCGAAAGTGTACGTATTTAAGATATTTCGTTTGCCTCGTGATGTTAACCTTTTAATTAAATTAATTAATCGCGACCAAAACCGGACGAGACGTCGGACCGCCAGGGCCACGCGCCTCGAGTACGGCGCGGCCTCCCGCACTCGCTAGCACGTCCACGACGCGTGGCGCGCGGTGGGGCCGAATCGTAATTTCGTCGCCTCCTGCTTTTCGCCCCCGTTTTTTTTTTTTTTTTCCTTTCCTTCTCTTCGCTTCGCTTCGGGCGGAGGCGTTGACGTCGACTTTATAAAATAAAATATAAAAAAAATTGTGGTGGCTGATGACGACGACGGTGGTGCGGGGATGATTCTGGCCGCCCACGTGTAGCGTCCGCGGGGCGAGTCCGCGGGCGGGGGTCGGGATCGACGGTCATCAGGAATTCGGACGAAAAAGCGCCTCTGCTTTTTTTCCTCTCTTTTTCTTTTTTTGTTTTTTGATTTTTTTCCCCCTTTTCTTTCTTTTTTATATTATTTCTTTTTTCGAGTTAGTGGTGTTTGATATTTGTTGTGTGGTGACGACTTTTCTGCTCGAGAGAATATGTGCTTTTTTCGCTCCTTTTTTTCTCTTGTTTTTCTTTCTTTCTTTTTGGAGGGGGGGTCGAACTCCATTTCTTTCTCCCCACATGGGAAAACCACGCGAGTAGTGTCTCCCCTGTTCGAGAGACCGCATTGAACATGTATCAAAAATTTATGAATCATATTAAATAAATTAAAAATCTAACGACTATATTAAATATTAAAATAAATTCATAGATTACATTGAATAAATTAAGAATTCGAGGATTACATTGTATATTGCGCCAAAATAAATGAACCATTTAAGTCATTATTTTTTCTAATTTCATGTTCATTTGAAAAAGAAATCGAGTTGATTTGAGTTCAAATACGATCAAATGCATTTACGACTGATCGGAGCTCGAGTGGGTGCAAATTTGGGCACGACTCGTTTCCCAATCGCTCGGACATAATCAACTTTGCAAACAAAAAATGGGTTTGTCTCGTCGGGCTTAAATTATGATAGTTTCGCTACAGGGTCCGGATCCGAGAAATTTTCTGTTTATTGTCAGCTTGGATTTTAGCGCCTTATCAGAAACCGACCAGACCCTTTTTGCACGTTATTCTATTTCCATCTTTAACGAGCATCTTCATCCGAGGAGCACGACATGACTGCATCGTGCGATTTAGCAATTTCGATCATGTAATAACTATGTGTGGAATTTTGCTTATCAAGTCCATAGTCGTGCAACAAATGGAGTAAATTACAAAAGGATCAGCAGCAGCTCATCTATACTGGTGCTATATATCATATATTCAATGACCAAAAGTGCAGAAGCAAATTCAACCACGCCATCCATCTCCAAGAACCTTTTTTTTGTTTTCACGTCCTCGACGAACCTCTTTCTTTATTCCTTTTTTAAGTGTACATAGAACGAGCTTTTCCGATGCTTTTATTAACATGACTCTTGATAAAAAACGAAATTAGTTTGCAAATTCACAAAGTATATGATTAGATCGATATTGGTTTCATAGAGATGTGTGTGCAAGCAAGTGAAGACGGAATCTATTCATCTTGCAATTTTTGAACGGTCAAATGATAAGATGAAACGGTCATTCATTAGAAGTATGGAATTTTTCAGGAAATAAAAAATTAATTTGAGGTAAATGTACCATCTATTACAATTTGAAATTTATCATGGTAGAAAATTGGCTTCGTTCTGTGCGATTTGGCTGTTTGCCGAAGAATTCGCTTCGAATCAAGCTGTGGGCAGAGCTCTCGGCCATGGATATCAGTCCTCGGGTCTCTGTGAATTCTACCGCCAAAAGGACTGTCGAAGTTGGAGGCTATGAATTCAAATGGTGAGCAAGCAAGCAACTAAAGATTGGATCTACTATAATTTATGGGAACCTGGTTGATATGGGTAGAGATGTCAAAATGGGGGTGAGAACCCATTTACAATGAGATGGATCAATCATATATGGGTTAGTTAAGGTTTAATAAATGGATTGTTAATGAGTTTGGATTATATGTAGGTCTAATGATACATGGATTGTAAATGGGTTTGTCTTTAAACCCATTTACAATCCATTTAACTTATGAAGGTTGTTAATTGAGTGATTCAAGTCAACCTATTAATGAGATATCATCCTATTCAACAATTTTCATATTTTTTAAGTTTTTCAATTTTTTTTTTTAATTATTTTCCATTTTATTTCTTTCTTTTGCTTTTTTCCCCCTTACGAACTGCAACGGCTAGCGATGGTTAGCCGTCGAACGAGGGCCGTAGGGCCCTCGCTGGTCACGGGCGAGGGCTGCAAAACCTTCATCTAGTTGTCGATTGCACTTGCGAGCCTTGAGCTCACTGATTGAGGTAGACTAATGCCTCGTTGGTGTTGGGTGAGCTCAAGATCACCAAATCTAGTGAGGATGCTCACCAGCCTCGATGCTAGCGAGACTCCAACCTCCTCGATCTTGGGAGCTTGGGCAAGGCCAAGGCTTGAGTGTCGTCGGATCTAGTAAGGTGGAGCCTCACCCAAGGTTGGTGAGGTTCAGCTCACCGGAATTGAGCAAGCTTGAGCCTTGCCAACCTATGGTGAGGCTGAGCTCGCTTGTTGCCGGCCACGGCCGCCGTGGCTGGCTACTAGGAGGAGAAGGAGGAAAAAGAAAAAGAAATGAGAAATAAAAATAATTATAATTAAAATTCTATTTTAAAAAAAAAAAAAAATACTTAAAATGAGTGCACAGAATATCAAATCAGACTTCTATACTAAGCCAAAAATATTTTCTAAGTCATTTTCAAGTTTCAACTAAAAACCATAAAATATTATAATTTTCATAAATACCATATTTTTTTGTGAAATAAATAGAGCCTCATTTAAAAAAAAAATTATAAAATTTCTCCATTAAATTTGTAATTGTATCGAAGTGTTTTAACAATACAACTTTTAAAAAATATCATAAGAAACAACGTTTTCTAAATTTGCTTAAATATGGAAGCGTTTACAATAAGAGTTGCATTGGGTGTGGGTCGGGGATGGTCAATAATTTTACATTGCTAATAAATTGATTATAAACGAATCAATATGTAAATTTGTGTTGGATCATCTATGATTTGATCCAAACCTAACCCAACCCATCCATTTGACAGATCTACATATGGGTCAAGTTTGTTTCATGGGATGAAAACCTTTGTAATAAGAAACAATAAAATAAGATTCTATACCGTGTAGAAATGTGTTAGATCTTTAATTCTTTTAATGCACTCCTCATTACTGATCTCGTGAACTTACAAATTCACACAAACAAGGCGTAGCTCAAACAATAAATTACTATTCTCATGAAGAAAATGAACCTTATAGACACATTTATTCATAGTGAAAATTCCAACTACTCATACGTTAAAAAATCTAAGCTATTTCAGATCTTAATGATGGTTAATAAAAATCAAGGCATGTACCATGGTCTCGCACTTTTGTTTTGGCTTCCAAAAGGTGAACCGAATGTGACCACAAAAAGGGTTATGTTAAAATTCAAGTTTATCTTCATTTGGGCTGCAAAGAAGTACCTCAAGGTACTTCAAGGTTGTCCTAGAAATCAAATTGTAATGATGTCTATGCAATTACCCACAAATACACGAAGATTTCCGAAATGTATGTCATAATGATCGGGACGTTTAGAGTGCGGATTAACGATATACCCCTAAATTTTCTATTTTACCCGAAAAAGAAGAGGAAGCTGGGCAATATCTAAAATAAAAACACCCTTTCATATGTTCATAATCCAAAATACTACTATCAACCTCTTTCCTTAGAAAGTTCATATTTACAACAAAACTAAACTTCAAAGAAGTGTAAACTAGGTACATGTTAGAAACCCAATACTGTCATATAGTTCTTGTAACTCTACCGTCAAAAGAGAGTGGATAAGAATGAGCACTGTAGTGCTCATCCAAGTTTAGAAACCCGAATCTTCTTTCTTTACTTTTTATAGGACACCTCATCCAAAGGATAATCGAAGATAACTTCAGCCTTTTGGGAAGCTCTTCGATAGCTGAGCACCCTTTGGCTCACCTGAAGTAGTTTGGAAAGGTCAGTGGCTTCATGACGTTTTGGTCCACATTGTGCATGCAAATCAGCCTTGATAATCATCTTCTCCAGCACAAGTACATCACCAAGAAGAAACTTAATCAAGGCGAGCAGATATTTTGACCTCAAACTATTAACAAAATCAATGATCTTCACCCTCTTGAGATGTTTTGCCAAAAATTGAAAGTTACCCTTTTGTGACAAAATATCTTCTTTAAAATGTTCTATAAATTCTTCGTCAAGCTCGATATGCACATAGATACCCCATTTAAGAAAGAAGCTTCACATCAAATGTGGATCCACAGAAAAAAGAATTCTTTGCCTCACTAAAATTTTAAACAGACAACTTTCGTCTGTCCACCTCAAATAATAGTCTGTTTGACTTTATATCGAGTCTTCATCAATTTGTGCTCTTAAACTCGTTTTATAAGAAGTATCGACACTCTTTAAAATCCTTCGTGTTTTGTTTGACACTTCGACACGTGTCCGAACGCTCCAACACACTCTCACATGCAGGTCTGAAATTCCAACATGCGATTTCGACACGCACAGGGTTATTTTTAAAAAATTGCCCTTTGGACTTTTGGGTTTTCAAAATGCTGCTCTAATTTTGCTTCGGTTCGGAGCTATTTCGTGCTTCTCTGGTTTGCTCTTTCGATCGGTGGCCATAACTTTGGATTGTTTCCTCTCTTTTTGTTCCATTTTTTGGGTTCTTTGGTGGTGTCTTTAAGTTCATTTTCGTTGTTGTTTTTCGCTAATGATCTCTAGTTTCACTCTCAGTGAGCATGCCAAGATGGAGAGCTTTTTCTTTCTTCCGTTGTCCGAGATTTTTTTTTTTCTCTGTTTGTTCTTTTTGGGAGGCTTTATTTCATCTTTTAGCATTTTAAACTTGATTTTTTAGAATATTGTTAGCTGCATATTATCTGAACTGGGTCTTAAGGGTCGGGAATTTCTACGGTAGGATTACTTATTTTTTCTATTTTGTCTTTCATTATTGCAAGGTTCTACCAAGATTCGACTTTCAGCTTCTCGTTTGGTGAGGTAATCTTTTCTTCAAGTGTGGTTTATCTTTACTTGCGTGTGGCTTCAATGGACTAATACAGCGGCCAGTTAGGCATCTTTTCATTAAACTCTTACCATGTATATTTCATTGGAGTATATTGTTAATTAGATTCTAGAAAACATCTAATTTGGAATGGTCTTCTTTCCAGCGATCTCACGATGCTGAATTCCCCTACACATATCACAATGCAATCCATTTATTGAGCCCTCAGTCCTTGGGCAAGTTTCTAATAGCATGCAAAAAATTTGGCTTTCACTCATAGTAACCTTCGTCTTCTATCAAGAAAAAACCCAAAATATACAGAAGAGACCAAGATGTGGGATATTGGCGGAGATGCATTTGACACATTTGAAGATGTTGGGGTGTTTGAAGTTGTAGGTTTTTCACTTGATGAGTTAGAGATGGAGTCTATTATTTTTTTAGAAGAAGTTGATAATGTGGATAAATGACTTTTTATTATATTTGACGGGAGTTAGTCAAGTGTATGACTAATTTTTCCAGGCACTATGAACTTCGTAGCATGTATGCTATCCCAGGTAGTTCCCATTGACTAAGTGGTGTGCATAGTATCAAATTCTGACATTTTGACAATGGAGATGGGACTCCTTCCATATCCAGCGTGGGTAGAATCTAAGCACATTGAGCAAGCAAACTAGAAAAATTAATTATAATTTTTGTTCTAGTTTAATATGAATAAAGAATAACAAAACTACAATTCATCTGGATACAATATACTTTGACCCTGCTGTCTCCTAACCGAGAAAAGACCGATAAGGATACCACAATTAGAAATGAACAAGGGAATATCTATAAGAATCGAGACTATTTTACATAAAACTTGTGATACTTGAAGGATCTGAAAATTCTAGTAGTTGGTCACATGAGATAGCAAACCTTGTTGTCGATTTAAGTCTCTAAGAAAATCCATCCATTGCCATTGTAAAATATTGTAAGAATACTCCGTAAGATTATTATGGAACATTGGTGTAGTGTGATGAGAGAGCATGACCCGCTTCCGGCAACCTAAGATGACTAGGTCTATTACTCTTTGTCACCTTTCCATATAATTGTATGTTTTATATAAAATGAAAGAGTTTAATGAAAAATGTAACATTTTTAAATAATCTCTTCACGCATTTATCTTGTGAAAATCAAGTATCTAACAATGTTGTGCTGAGCATCCATAATAATTAGAACTATCTAGTGGCATTCATCATCCGTAATTGAGTGATCCCAAACCCATTTATTTGAAATCAAACAAAGGGAAGAAGCTTCAAGGTTCACCATATATTCTTACAAAAGTTGTAAATCATCTTGCTCGCGATGATTCCCCTCGATGAAAGACTAGAATGCCACAAAGAGCTGAGAGGTCACTCGACCGGGGCAACATGCAGCACTAAACGGCACTAATCACGGGCACCATTCAACACGAGTCCATCTTAGAAAGGGCAATAATATTGAGTTGGTACCTGCAAACATAAAGCGCCAATGTTGATGGTAGAAACTCCGTACAGCTTCTCAAAAAGTTCCTCCGGCTCTCCTTATCATGCACAAATATCTAACTTGGTTTCCGCCAAAGAAGAAACGTCAAATAGTCTTAACATAGAATTAAGATTCCATTTCCCCACTTCCTGCAGTGACAGCTAATGCGGGGCCCAAATTCTCTCCCACTCCGAGTCATCTTCCATGTAATTGACGAGTATTAAGTGTTTCACACCTGTCGAATCAATTATAATTTCCTTCACGCCGCTGCAATAGTCCAACTAAAGGGACGCTAAGATATCATCACTCAACTCCGCCCATTCTATTAACGAGACCTTAAGACAAGGCCACCTAATAGTAGTGCCCAACGGAAAGCAGCAGTTATTGACTTGCAGGCGTACCAACCGACTCAAGCAATTCAAGAACGGCGGCAGCTTATAATAAACCTCCAGCTCGTCATCGAGACGCAGGCGAAGGTCCTCCACACGGCAGCCCTCCGCGAAGCGGAGCCAGAGGTCGAGCTTGGGGCAGGAGGCCTCGTCGTAGTCGAAGATGTTGATGTGCCACACATTTTGAATTCATAAATTTTAAACAAGTCTTTACGTGCTTAAACATATTTACAAAATTATGGGAATCATCATTTCATAGATGTGCTAACAAAATGTTTCATCTCTCGAATAATCGCGTCATGTTTAAGATGCAAAATTACTAATCCATACATAGGCATCTCTCGTTTTCAAGTTAAAGGGTATTATTAACAAGTGTCTATAGGGCTTTAACTAAAAGTGGAAATAAGACTTTTTGAGGCTCTTTGAAAGTGAAATAAATTATAAATTTTAATAAGGTCACGTTAAATAGTAAATTTAAATTTCCTAAGTATATTAAGTAAGAACTAGCCAATGCCCCAATGGCTAGTACTCCTTAATATTTTTCATCCAAAAATAGCAATTTATAACACTTGAGGCTGGCACAATTACTTAAGGAATTGAGAGATTTTTAATTCGAAAATCAGAGATAAGGCGTTCAGCTTCCTTAAATGCGTGTAAGTCGCTCCGAGTCAAAGCCACCTACATAAATCACAAGCCTGGATTTAATCAATTCATGGGATTTATCATATACATTTTTTAGATAGATAGGTCCCTATGTCGTTGCCCAATATCATTTGGCGATTTATAGATCTTCTCGAATGAGCTGCCGTATAAGAAAGGACCGTCGCCAAAAGACCAAGCGGAATTCAACTTATTCCGAATCCTCGTCCGACAGAATTCAACTCCGAGGAGGAATCTCCCCAGTCCTCCCTCCCTCTCTCTTCTCTCTCCCTCTCTCTTCGCAAGCCCCATGCACGCATACCCACCATCTCCTCCTCCTCCTCCTCCTCCTCCTCCTCCTCCTCTCTCTATCTTGATTGCTCGTTCGTAGTAGCAACACCCATCAAACCCCCTCTTTCTATCCATCTGTTCTTGGAAATTGGCCTCGTGTCTTCCGTGCGCAAGAGCATCTAGCCAGAACCCAAGAAGGAGAGAAGATAAAAAGAGAGCGAATGGGATCGCAATGTGCTTGATACACGGAGAGGAGAGGAGAAGGAGAGGGTACAATGGGGTTGAACTTGAATCCACCGTCCAATTTCGTAGTGGTGAGGAAAGGCATCTGCCGATGTGGCTTCCCTCATACTATCAACTTCCCCTTCCTTCGATCCCTCCAACTTCGCTCCATAGCGTAATCAGACTCAACTCATCCTTGTTTTGTAAGCATGCCTTTTCGTCTTATGTCTTGTGTGGAACGATGCATGCTCGCAAAGTGGTCCTTCTTTTATTCTCCTTTTGTATATCTCCCCCACGTTTTTTCTATCGCGTTGCTCATGTTGCTGAATCATGGAATGGTTGCACCTTATATTGTGTATCTGCAGATTCTTGTACACTGAGAATATATGCCTTTTCTCTTCCTTTCTCTTGTCGGTTTGGATTTTCATGCATTATCCAAAACCGACCAGACCCATTCGCACGTTACTCTCAATCTTTGATGATAATCTTCATGCGAGGAGGATGATATGACCGCATTTCGCGGTTCAGCAATTTCGACTGTCAAATAATAAGTATTATCGGCTTTCTCATTATATAAATGGAATAATAATATTGATTCTTATACAATGAGAAGTGTTAGACATAGATCACATTGATACTAAGGGCCTATTTGGTAACTGGCTAATTATTGGCTATTTTTGCTCTTTGTTTCTTGGGGGGAAAAAAAGAACAGAAATCTATCTAGGAACGTTAACTAATTTTTCTATTTCAATGAATAAAATTGGAATCAAGTCAAGAAGTATAAAAAAGTTATTTCTTTATTCTTATGAGCAATTCAAGAATCAGATAATTTTCTTTTATTTTCTTTCTTTTTTTCTTCTTCCACCTCTAGCCTAGTGTCACGGCCCAAAGGAAAGCACAATCCAAAAGGGTTCTAAACGATGGCCATGACACATTATTGGAGCAAGCAACCCACGACTTGTATCCCCAAGTCCTAGTGTTTTCTCGAGTATTCTAGAATACTCCTAAGGGCGATACAATAATTGTATACTTATGTAATAAATGCGGGTAGATGGTAGTTGGGGAGATACGATCTCCACCGTTAGATCGATGAGAGATCTACGAATATGGTTTGTCGTGTACTTATATATATATATAGGGATCTCCTCCTCCTCATTGTATAATCTCATTCACAAGTGAAATACAAGTTCAGAGCTTCTCTCTCTAAAAGATCCTTGTGAGTTGAGCGTGAGAAAAGCTGCTTGGGAGAAATCCTAAGGCCGCATGGGTTAGGGAACACTAGATCAATCGACACGTGACACTAGGCTGTATATTCTTTACTTGCCGCTTGGGAGAAATCCTAAGGCCGCATGGGTTAGGGAACACTAGATCAATCGACACGTGACACTAGGCTGTATATTCTTTACTTGCCTAAAGTGTGGGACTCATCCATATGACGCCCTTATAAAACGCGACCAAAATATAAAGATTAGGAAAAAAGACCTGAACTCGCTAATGTCAAACCGTGAAGGTTATCATTTGGTTCAGACATTGCTAAATGACAATTCTCAAGACAAGTTAGAATGCTCCTATTCTAAATTTCCATTGTCATAGAGATGAAGTTAATGTTTTCGAGTGCTTGTAGTGGAACGGCATCTAAAGTGGTTCTGCATCCATTTTTTTGGTGTCCAGAGTCAAGGATGGAGTTTTTTAGACACTTGTTCGATAGAGCACAATAGTTAAAGGCATACGATCCCAACTTCGATTTTCTTATGGTATTGGAGGATAAGCGCCAACTGATCTGTCAAGGGAAATGGAAGGATCACATAAATTATATACATGTAAAAAACCTGAGGGGGAATTTGAAGGAAGACAGTCCGATGAACTTGCTACGAGCAATCCTAGGCTCATAGGTATCAGCTTCCACGTGACGTTCGGGTACTTTGTTTGGAATTTCGGTGTTTAATGGGTACCCTCTTTTCTGCATCTTGAACAATGACAGCGTCTTCCTTCACAACTGGAGGTGCTTCTTCCATAGCCTTCCCGGCTGCTTCCCAATTGTATCTTGAGCAATGACAGGAGCATCACACCATACACTATTTTCTGTATCTTGAACAATGACAGGGATTTCCTTCACAATTGTAGGCGCTTCTTCCATAGTCTTCCTTGCTGTTTCTTGCTTTTCAACAATTGGCTTCTTCCACCTTTAATTGCAAAGCATTTCTTGTGTCCAACAACTTGGCAATTTCTTGGGCTTTGGCCTCCTCGAAGATCAATCCGCACAAAACTAAGAGAGCACGGACTCATATTGAAAGCTTGTTTAATAGCATCAACCACACCACACGTCAATAAAAAATCCTACAGGTCATTAAAGACAATTATGAATACGTCACCCTTAATCGCTTTTCAAGTCGTAGACTGGCTGTAAGCTCCTCCACACGATTTTCTAGCTTGTCCTTTGCCTCTCTAAGAGCACCAGTTTCTCATGCAGCCTGGACAACATTTTGAAGGAAACATTGCAATTTAACCTAACTAATCATCGGAGCTGTAGAATAAACAATTATTGTAATTGAAAATTAATATTGTTGACCTGACCAGCCATTTTGAGCTTTCTAAGCTTTCTTCTTACAATTCTACTCCTCCATCCACATTGAGAAACAATTGCAGCTTTCTGGAGACTCTTAACATGCTTGGTGACGCCGCAAATGAGCCTGCAAACACTAGTACTAAGACATTTCACTTATATACATTTGCAAATTTTTCGGCAATCTAACCATCAATGTTCTATGTGCCAACGGAAACAATAGACAATAAATTTACTACGACAAAAACAACCACATGAAAGGCAAATTCTACTCGACGGGATAATACTTGGATAATGACGGAAGCTTTGGTCAGTTTTCCATTCCGAACTCCTTACTAGCAATAATTCCCCTATATCCTATGGGCGATGCGGTAATTGTACACTTATGTAATAAATGCGGGTAGATGGTACTTGGGGAGATACGATCTCCACTGTTAGATCGAAAAGAGATCTACGGATATGGTTTGTCCTGTACTTGTATATAAGGGTCTCCTCCCCCTCATTATATTGGCTTATTCATTTTCTACACCAATTTGTTCGAGAGATGACATGAATCGCAGTCGAGTTACATGGAGATAAGCCTGTCGTGGCCTAACCTCGGGTGCACTACCTAGAGTTTGGCTAATGGATTAATAAGCCTAAACTTAGCTCGAGCTTTCCCAAGCCTATACCAATTCATGACTTAGGTTCAAGTTCTTCACATGAAAATGATTTTTCAATTATGAGTCGCTACTAATCTATTTTTTTGTGGGTCGATTAGAAACCCAAATAAAGTAACGGAATATTTATTTTACTTCTGCGAACCAGAGATTGTGAGTTCAAGGACTTGATTACGTTAGATTTCTCTAACGCCATTTCAGTACCTTTCTCTTTTTTTCCGAAAAATGTTTTGTAGGCAGTTTGAATTGATTTTAATTTACTTCCCTAACATGTGAGGTGATCATGCGGATATGCAAACCACCAATTTAACACCCAAGAAAGCAATAAATAAATTACGGGACTTACCAGCAACGAAAGCATTTACAATGTTAGCTCAAAATTCACATCAAAAGCCCTAGATATGATTCCTAATTAACATGCAATCACTCAATCTTTTTTAGGATTTTCTCTTGTTTAATGAAATTTAAGCTATATGTCATGCGATTTAACTAAATGGCCTAATTCTAATGACGGACAATTTCTAATTAAATGGACCTAGTAACAATTACTAAATAACATGCATTTCATGAACCTAATTCTATATGACAATGCCATGATATTTTTGTATTTTTTTTAACAAAAATTCGTAATTAAAAATTACTAACAATGAAAATCTAACTAAAGTAAGATATTATCTATTTTAAGTTAGAAAATAGACTAATCTGGACCCTATCTTAACTTAGAAATTTATCTCTACATGCGATTTAATTCCAAGATATTATCTAACCTAGATATCATCTAAACATGCATTCTAATATAATTAGGAAGGTATCTAATTATTCTATCATGCAATTCTATCTAGGAAATCAATTGTAATCTACATTATATGCAAATGCAATCTTAAGGAGATGGTGGAGAGAGAAAGAGAGAGGAAATGAATATGTTTGGGTACTTGGTATAATTTATCTAGATGTATATGGATATTTTGATATAATAGGTACCTTTACTTAAGTATAGAGAGTCCTAAATTTAAGCAATCCCAATCCCCTAAAAGTCTTAACACTAGAAAGATTGTCAAGATTGTGAAAACTTTATGATATACGAAGCATAGATTTTCAAAAGCATCATAGCATAAACCGTTTGGCATAACTCATTTGCACGATGCACATATGCTATGGATTCTATTTAACTTAAACAATTAATTGCAATCACATTGGTCTATTTATCTACAAGTACTTAATATGTCGTGTTCGAGTTGACATTTTAGAAATTGTTTGACACACTTCAATGTGTTTAATGATATTAAATCAAGTTAATGTATTGCTTGTGCCACACATTCTGAATTCATATATCTTAAACAAGTCTTTACGTGCTTAAACATATTTACAAAATTACATTGGGAATCATCATTTCATAGATGTGCTAACAAAATGTTTCATCTCTCTAATAATTGTGTCATGTTTAAGCTGCGAAATTACTAATCCATACATAGGCATCTCTCGTTTTCAAGTTACATACACAAGAAAGGGTATTAATAACAACTATCTATAGGGCATTTATTAATTTAACTAAAAGTGGAAATAAGACTTTTTGAGGCTTTTTTTTTTTTTTTTTTTGTCAGTCCTACTCTATTCCTATTCTACACTCATGCTCAGACTTTTGCCCCGCCTCTTGCGGGCGTGTCGAAACCCACTCTTGAAACTTACGCGTCCCCACCCCATCCCTCCCCGAGAAGGTGGGGATTTGAACCTCACCTCCCCCTTCCATGTTGGAAGGGTGGCCACTAGGGCGACTCCTAGTGGTTTTTTGAGGCTCTTTGAAAGTGAAATAAATTATAAATTTTAATAAGGTCACGTTAAATAGTAAATTTAAATTTCCTAAGTATATTAAGTAAGAACTAGCCAATGCCCCAATGGCTAGTACTCCTTAATATTTTTCATACGAAAATAGCAATTTATAACACTTGAGGTTGGCACAATTAATTAAGGAATTGAGAGATTTTTAATTCGAAAATCAGAGATCAGGCGTTCAGCTTCCTTAAATGCGTGTAAGTCGCTCCGAGTCAAAGCCACCTACATAAATCACAAGCCTGGATTTAATCAATTCATGGGATTTATCATATACATTTTTTAGATAGATAGGTCCCTATGTCGTTGCCCAATATCATTTGGCGATTTATAGATCTTCTCGAATGAGCTGCCGTATAAGAAAGGACCGTCGCCAAAAGACCAAGCGGAATTCAACCTATTCCGAATCCTCGTCCGACAGAATTCAACTCCGAGGAGGAATCTCCCCAGTCCTCCCTCCCTCTCTCCTCTCTCTCCCTCTCTCTTCGCAAGCCCCATGCACGCATACCCACCATCTTCTCCTCCTCCTCCTCCTCCTCCTCCTCTCTCTATCTTGATTGCTCGTTCGTAGCAGCAACACCCATCAAACCCCCTCTTTCTATCCATCTGTTCTTGGAAATTGGCCTCGTGTCTTCCGTGCGCAAGAGCATCTAGCCAGAACCCAAGAAGGAGGGAAGATAAAAAGAGAGCGAATGGAATCGCAATGTGCTTGATACACGGAGAGGAGAGGAGAAGGAGAGGGTATAATGGGGTTGAACTTGAATCCACCGTCCAATTTCGTAGTGGTGAGGAAAGGCATCTGCCGATGTGGCTTCCCTCATACTATCAACTTCCCCTTCCTTCGATCCCTCCAACTTCGCTCCATAGCGTAATCAGACTCAACTCGTCCTTGTTTTGTAAGCATGCCTTTTCGTCTTATGTCTTTGTGTGGAACGATGCATGCTCGCAAAGTGGTCCTCCTTTTTTTCTCCTTTTGTATATCTCCCCCACGTTTTTTCTATCGCGTTGCTCATGTTGCTGAATCATGGAATGGTTGCACCTTATATTGCGTATCTGCAGATTCTTGTACGCTGAGAATATTTGCCTTTTCTCTTCCTTTCTCTTGTCGGTTTGGATTTTCATGCATTATCCAAAACCGACCAGACCCATTCGCACGTTACTAGAGATAGGTCCAGTTATCTATCTCTAGTAACCTTTTTTCTTTTTCCTTCCTCAATCAACCTCTTTCTTTATTCCTCTTTAAGTATATAAAGAACTTTTCCGGAAATCAAATATGGAGGCAGCATAATGAACCGTTTTTTTTCTTGGAATTGTTTATAATTTCGCAATTCTTTTCTTGTCCTAAAAGGTTAATTTGGCTGGAATATGACCAATTCAATCTGAAAGAGCAGAAGAGAAATGATGAAAGTTTAGGTCAAAAACAAAAAGGTCGATGATAAATTTGTCGTATTCAAGTCAAACTAAATTTGATGCGATGTAATTATATCGAGACAACTAAAAAATTGTGATACAAAAGCAACTCAATGACCGATATAACTACTCAAATTCTGCAATAACTAAGTTCGTAGAGGTTATGGAGGCAATTTTTTTTCCTTATTTTCAAATCAAGCTGCTCCCCAAGATCACTTGCCTTGGAAGGTTTTTTTTTTCTGCGAGGTATGTCCATCTTAGCTTTGATGATCATTTTCTCCAGTACAAGTGTACGTGCTTCAAAGAATGAAGATGGACATCACAATCAACAATTTCAACTCTCTTAATACGATTTGTAACAAACATAATGATTCCATGTCACGAATCTCATAATTCATACTCATCAAAGTTATGAGCTTGAGGAAATGAATTGGGGTGATTTGCTTCTCTATAGAAGATGCTACTGATCCCGAACCTTTTCACCGTGGCCGAGGCACATGGGCCAAAACCCTCTCTACCAAGGTGGAGAAGGCTTTGATCGTCTAACGAGTATAAGCATCCTGGCGCACGAAGCTGCCGAAGAAAAGGAGGTAGGTGGCGATGGTCCAGGTGCATCGCCACCGCTTGGAGAGGACACGGATCTCGACATTCTCTTCAATGCGCAAGGGGTAAAGATGTAGCAGATTGTGGCTTCGAGAAAATTGCTAAAAAAATCGCTAAAAAAATCATAAACTTAATACATTAGTACAAATTCAATTCTAAATGTTTCAATTGATTAATTTAGTCCTAATAATTTTTACATGAATACTTATTCAGTCAATCCGACTAATTTAGGTGGAAAATTGTTAACGTTGATTTTGACAATCCTACATGATATGATCAGCACTGACATAAACATTTTTTTATAATTTGTTAATGATTTATTTCTAAATTTTTATTTTTTTATTTTTTTTCTTTTTATTTATATTTTTCATTGTGGTCCCTATGTAGGGCCTCCCTTGTTACAAGCGAGGGTTGCCAAGCCCTTGCCCATGTGGTGCCCCTAATGAGGGCTCAACACTCACCGCCTAGGTGGGGGCCACAACCCTCACTGGCCACAATGAAAGAAATATAATAAAAAGAAAATTAATAAAAATTCATTAAATAATATTCAAAATTCGTAAAATTTGTTTATATTAGTGTTGGTCATGCTATCGGTGATTTCTGCCCAAAATTGACCAAATTGATTAAATTGGTATAAATGCAAAAAGTTTAAAACTAAATTGATCCAATTGAAAAGTTTAAAAGTGAATTAATACCAATGTAATAAGTTTATGAATTTTTTGATTCTTTTTCCTGAAATTGTGAGGATAAAATCGTCGGGTTCTCACTCCGTTTCATTTGAAGTAGAAAGGAGAAGAATGAAGTTGGCCCCGCTTTTGCACAATCCAATCGTGCGCCGGAGAATCTGCTTTGGATCACACTGGGGAAGAGCTCTCAGCCATGAATTTTCGATTCCCAAGTTTCAGTGAATTCTGCCGCCAAAAGAGCTTTTGAAGTTGGGGAGTTTTGTAGTCAGATTAATTGCAGGCAAGTGAAAATGGGATCTATTCATTTTGCGATTTTTTGAACGGTCGGATGATTCGATCAAATGGTCAATTGTTAAATCGACAAACATTTACGACAGTCAAAATTAAAAATTATCCATCGACAACCGTTCGGTGGCCCGCAATAATCATGTTGTGTAAATCCCCACAGCACTAAAGATTGAGTCCTAATTTTAAGTAAAAGCTTACACATGATGTTCGCAACTTTTTTTTTAAACTTTTACCATGCCTCTTTGTAGGGCGTGGGAGTCGAAACCCATACTTGAAACTAAATCACTCCCACCCCAATCCCTCTTGAGAATGTGGGGATTCAAACCCCACCTCCCCCTTCCATGTTGGAAGGGTAGTCATTGGGGCAAACATCAATAGTTTGATGTTCGTAACTTTTCCTCTTTAATGATCCAAAAAACATCTTGGATTTCCATTTTAAAGTGAATGGTATTTTGGAATTATACGGTGCCTTTGGGTCTATTTGGGGGTCAAACTCCACTTCTTCCTTTCCAATTTCATGTTCATTTGAATTTTAAAAAAAAAAAAATTGAGTTGATTTGAGTTCAAATACAATTTGATGTATTTCGATTGAACAGAGCTTGAGCGCATGCATATTTTGGTACGACTTGCTTCTCGATGGTTCAAATCATTGACTTTGTGAACAAAATTGGTTTGTTCCATTTGGCTTAATTTTGATAATTTCACTACGTTCGACAAACTTTCACTCTATATCAGTTTGGATTTTATTTAAATAAAAAACCTATTGTACTCATTTGCAAGGCTACTTTCTAATCGTATATGTAAGGTTGGGGCCGTCAATTTGAGAGAGAGAGAGAGAGATGCCGGCAAAAAAAAAAAGGCATTGTAGATTGTTGTAACGAAGAAAAGAGAAAAGTGGGGATAAGAGAGAAAGCTAAGGGAAAAAATAGACATTTCATTCTTCCAGCTTGCGCATTTATCACTAGGGGTGTCAAAAACCGAACCGAAAACTGAACCAAACCGAACCGAAAAATTCAGTTTTTTCGGTTCGGTTTTCATTCGGTTTGGTTCTCATTAAAAACCGAATTTTTTTTTATCAATTCGGTTCTTATCGGTTAACCGAACCGAACCGAACTAACAAACCAATAAGAGCTTATTTCTTGGAAATGAAAAATATATAAAAAAAAAAAAAAAACAAATGCAAAAACCAAAAACTAAAAAGCTGAAAACCAAAAACCGAAAAACCGAACCGAACCGAATATTCGGTTCAGGTCTCATTCGGTTTAGTTCGGAAGGATTTCCTAATGGTTAGGTTTGGTTCCGTTTTTCAAAAAAACCAAACCGAACCATTAACACCCCTACTTATCACCTCTAAATAAGGAAACATTCTCTGCGAAATTGAAAAGTCCTGATAAAATGATCCCACCAAAAAAACCAAATGACTGATACAGCTACTCATATTTCGTGATAACCAAATTGGTTGAGGTTATATGTAGGAAAAATCTTTCTTCCCAAATCTCAAATCTCATTTGCTCTACAATCAAGGCTCCAAGAAAAGTCTTAGTAGTCTTAGTGTTGCAGTTTAGAAGGTATCCTCCAACATGAGCAAGACAAACAATTCCATAGCAAAGACCATTTTGATCCATTATGTTGACTCACAAGGAACATTTGTTAAGTAAAATAATGATAACAGTGATTAAATCTTTTACAATTACTGAACACAAATTTTCGGGAGCTCTCATCACTAACGAAATCACAAGATGAACCCTTTCTACATGAAGTGTTTCTCGACTTCCCACCAAAAAATACTTATAGAAATGCATGACCTGTGCATATCGAAATTCTAGTATTTAATGAGGGAACACCTAAGCATTAGTACCGAAGCACACCTAGTGGCGAAATTTCTTAGGGTCGAGAATTGCGTATGCCTTAAAAACAACATCCTTAAAAGGATACTCGAAGAGAATTTGGGCAGGTTTAGTAGCTCTTTGATGGTAAGTGCACCTTAGCTTTGATGATCATCTTTTTTAGCACGAGTGCACATGTTTAAATGCATGACAACGAACATCATAATTCATCTTCATCAAACTTATAATCTTAAGGGAATCGATGGGGCGACTGGCTTGGGATGCTGTCGATCCAGAACCTCCTTGCCGCGGACGAAGTGCACCATGCCAGAACCTTGTTTGTCGAGGTAGAGAAAGCTTTGATCGTCTCGCAAGTGTCACCATCATTTGGAGAGGACGCCGGTTCTAACAATATTTTTGATGCACAAAAGAGCATTTGGAAGTTGGGGGCAAATAACATATTAAGTGCCATATCTTATGGCACTCATTTCAATGCCATGATTTTTATTTCATTCACTCGAGTGCCACATTACTCAAAAATCAATCACTTAATGGTGTCTATTCCGATGCTCGTCTTACATGACTTTTTATGAAAGAAATTCTAGTCCAATGTGGATAGTCTCGATTGACACGGCAAAGAAAGACCAAAACTCATTCTAATCCTTTTTTTTCCCTCCTAAATTGATTTGAAAATGAAACCCAAATCCTAGAAGGGGAGTAAAAGGATCCACGCTAGCGTCTTCTTAGGGGGTTCATCGCACGAGTTGAAGGAGACACTAAAGCCATGCTCAAGCCTCTCTTTCTCACCCCTCCTTCACCGACTCAACTTCTCCATGGAAAACCACTGGGGTTTACCCCAGTGGCCACCCTTCCAACATGGAAGGGGGAGGTGGGGAGTTTGAATCCCCACCTTCTCAGGGGGTTGGGGTGGGGACAAATTAGTTTCAAAAGTGGATTTCGACTCCCACGCCCTGAAAGAAGCAGGGCAAAACTCTAAAAGTGAGAGTTAGACTAAAAGTAGTGTATGACCGACCAAAAAAAAAAAAACTTTTCCATGGAAGCCCTCGCAATCACGAGAACATTGAGCTCGGAAATCTTAGGAAGCCTCCCAAATCGTCATCTCTTGCACCTTCAGGGCTCCCTCTCTACGTAAAAATGTCGTCCATAGGTCCGAATTTCAGAAGCTAAATTGCGCCCTAATTCCTCAATTCGGAAGTTAGGTTTGATGAACACAGCTATTTTGCTCCCATATTTGTTAATTTGGGGCAAACATATGGAAAACGTGGTTTTACACGCTCCTTTGCTGACTCCCTTTTGTTGGTATGCCATGTCGGAAATTATAGAACAAATTAATGCCAAATCGGATTTTCCAACCACATCAAGTATCTAGGATTATACAAGGCCTCTGGGGTTTCTTTGTAATTTGCTCTTTCTTACGGTATCAAAAACTTGTAGATACATTCATAGCCTACAATATAATAGTCGAATGTACATTGCATGTAAATCTTTACGTCTATAATAAGAATTATGATAGTTTGAATGGCGCTAGTTGATATCAATCAAACATTCAGGACTGTCGTCCCCAGCGATTATGTCTTGTCCGTTTGCAAAACAACCAATTGCAAAACAAAGAAATCTCAAGCAAACCCTGTCCACAGTCTTTCTTTTTCTCAAAAATCAATTGATTTGGTTAAGTTGATCGCAAGTTAGATAGCCTTTCTCATATAAAAGACATGTTACCCATTCTGTATTCATGTTTGGATATTAATAACATGAATTAGCACATGATCGGAGAAACGAGTTCATTGTTTAGTTTGCATAAACAACATCTTCTTATCCTTGAATCTATTCAACTCAATTTTTTGGGCTTATGATTTTGCTTCAAAATCTCAAACTAAAAGAAATTATGAAAGAAATTATATATGATTCTACATTTCATTATTTAAATATTTTACATGTCACAAGTGCTTCGTATTAAATGAAAATCAAATTGAGTTACTCATAAATTCGCTGACAGTGCAAGGAGTTGCTTCACTTGGAAACAAAGGGCTGTGCTGAAACTATAATCAAAATTGTAATGATGTCTATGCAGTTAAGCACAAATACATGAATATGTCCAACATGCAGATATCATAATAATGGACTTTGCCTGATCTTCCAACGGTGCAGATAAACAATATAGCCCTAAAATTTCTATTTTGCCTAAAAAGGAGACAAAGTTGAGTGATATCTAGACCAAAACACCTTTCATAAGTCGATAATCCAAAACACTGCTACTGACCTCTTTCCTAAAGATATTTACAACTAAACTAAACTTGAAAGAAGTGTAAATTAGGTACATTGCAAAACCGGGACAGTTTCAAGGTCCCATGTAACTTTACTGTCAAAAATAAGTGAATCAGAATGAGAAGTGGTAAATGAGCAATGAAGTGCTCATTTTTTTTTTTTTTTGGGGGTAGAAGTAATAAATATATTGAGCAATGACCAACTATACAAAAGCGATCATGGCACCAAAACTTACACTCAAGATGAGGAGATCATTATGAGTGGAAGAATGCCAAGATGTAAAAGGTCGCCACAAGCGGCGAAAAAACTATCGCCACAAGCAACAAACAAACTATTGCCACAAACGGCAAAAAAACTACAACACTAACACAAAATGCACGACACAAGCACAGCAAGATGAAATCGGGGTTTTCATACTCTTCAAAAGGATGATCAAAGATAACTTCAGCATTTTTGGAAGCTCTTTGATAGCTAAGCACATTTCGGCTCACACCAAGTAGTTTCGAAAGAGCAGTGGCCTGAAGACGTTTTTGTCCATGTCGACGTTTTTGTCCATGTCGTGTGGGCAATTGAGCCTTGATAATCAACTTCTTCAGCACAGGAGCATCTCCAAGAACAAACTTAATCAAGGCAAGCAGATGTTTCGACCCAAAACTATTAGCTTCAAAGCCAATGATCTCAACTCTTCTAAGATGTTTCGCCAAACATTCTAAGTTCCCCTTTCTTGAGCACAAAAATTCTTCTTCGTCAAAGTTAAAACGATCTTTAGATTTTTCATCAAGCCCACACTGCACACGAATACCCATTTAAGAAACTTACTTCACAATAGATGTGAGCCCATGAGGGGAAAAAATCATTGGCTCACTAAAATTTCAAACAAACAGCCTTCATTTGTCTACCAATGCTAGTTAGTTTTACTTTATATGGAGTCTTAATCAATTGAGCTCCGAAACTCGTCCACACAACAAACCATCTTCTCTTCCTAGGTGCTCATTGCTAACCTATTAGTTCAAGATCCAAACCTACATGGCAGCAAAAGATCCTCCAATACAACACTGAAGTTACTTTAAGACGTGAACTAAAACGGCTTAAAGTTGCCCTGTACAAATGTTGAGTAGACTGACCGATACAGGCAATTCGATTGCCAGAACAAATAAGTGTTTGAATTTGATCCTCTCTATGTGCTTCTAAAGTTTCAACTCACTGTTCAAACATTTGTGCAAAAGAGAAGTCAGCACAAGAAGCAAACTGAAAATATCACAGTGAAGGAACAAACCATGAATTGGGAGAGGCCAGTCAGGCGTATGACTAATTTTTCCAGGCACTGTGAACTTTGTAGCAAGAATGCTATCCCAGGAAGGTCCCATTGACTAACCGGTGCACGTAGTGTCAAATTTTGACATTTTGACAATGGAGATGGCACTCCTTCCATCTCCAAAAGTGACAGAACCTAAGCACATTGAGCAAGCAACATTAAAATTTTTAACTATTACTTCTTTTCCTGTTTAACATGAATAAAGAATAACAAAAATTATAGTCCACTACTAGCTGGGATGAGACCGATAAGGATACCACAAGTAGAAATGAACAAGCAATTCTCTTTAAAAATCAAGACTATAAACATATGCTTCACATGTAAAACTTGTAATCTTTGAAGTATCTGAAAAATTGTAATAGCTGGTTACATGAGACAGTAAACCTCACTATCGATTGAAGTTTCCAAATGAATTTGTCAATTGCCATTGTAAAATATTCTGAGAATACTCTATAAGACGTATTATGGAACAACAACTTAATGCGACGAGAGAGCATGACCTGGTTTTGTCAACCCAAGATGACTAGATTCATTACTCTATCATATTTTCAGATAATTGCATACTCTCTATAAATTGAAAAAATGAAATTTCAACAAACCTTTGCAACTTTCTTTTGAAAATTAAGGCATCTAAGAATGTTGCCGTGAGTAGCATCCACTATAATTAGCAATATCTATTGGCATTCATTGCCCCAGAAACCAAGCGATCCATTAATCGGAAACTGAACAGAGGGAAGAAGCTCCAAGGTTCACAGTATTGTCCTATGTTGTAACTTGGAACACAAAGTTATGAATCATCCTATCTGCAATGACTAATTACACACGACTTCAAAATGATTTCCCTTGATGGAAGACTAGAATGCCAGGGAGAGAGCTGAGGTCACTCAACCGGGTCAACATACAGCACTAAATGGTGCTAATCACGGACACCATTCAACACGAGTACTGGGTTAAAAATACAGAGCTGGTACCTGCAAACACCAAACTCCCATGGTGATTGTAGACACTCCACGCAGCTCCTCAAAGAATTCCTTTAACAAGTCACGGTGCGTCCTCTTGTCACCACACATAAAAAAATCTAACTCGGCTTCCACCAAAGAAGATATCTCGTCAAGTTTGAACATGGAATGCGAAGGCCACCTCCCTGATACCCGCAGCGACAGCAAATGCGGGGCCCAAATTTTATCCATGTTATCGAACTTGGGGAAGTCAAGTACCAACTCTTTCACGCTCCTCGAATCTATTATGATGTTCTTCACACCCGAGCAACCTCGCAACCCAAGGGACTCTAAAACAGGACTTCCCCTGACAATTCCCTCCAGGATATCATCACTCAACTCCGCCGATCCTATCACCAAGACCTTAAGACAAGGCCACCTGATAGTGGTACCCAACGAAAAACAGCAGTTAACGACTTCCAGGCGCACCACCCGACTCGAGCAATACAAGAACTCTGGCAGTTTATAAAAGCCCCGCAACGGCTTACAAAGATGCAGGAGAAGATCCTCCACACGGCGCTCCTCCGCGAAGCGGAGCCAGAGGTCGACCTTGGGGCTGTCGGCCTCGTCGTAAATGATGTGGAGCCTCGTCACCTGTGGCGAGGCGCACCGGCGCAGGACGCTCTCGATGAGGGACGGCCAGCGCTTGTGATCGCGAGGCCGGACGTAACGGAAGACGAGGTGGGCGGTGGTGGTCCAAGTGGACCGCCAGCTTTTGGAGAGGACGCTGGTCTTGACGACGTCCTCGAGGGGTAGGAATGAGAAGATGTGGTGGATCACGGCGTCCGGTAAGGCGCTGATGAGGTCGCTCGAAGGAGGACGACGCCGCCTTCGTCTGTGGCGATTCGGCCGGTCGCCGGAGGATCCGCGGCGGACAGCGCCGTGGACGGAGGTCTCCTTCATGGATTCAAAATTCTAGAGTCTCCGCTGATGTTTCAAGGATTTTCACTCTCTGTTCGATCCGGTTTCCTATCCTTTTTAAACTCGCTGCCTTGATCCTTCCATATTATTTTATTTTATACTTTTTCCACTTTCCTAATTTTTCTCATTCGAATTCTTAATTTTGCTTTTTTTTTTTCCTTATAAAATGCACGTTAATCAAATACTTAGGATAAAAAGATATCCTATTTTGATTCCCTTGGCTCTTCCGTATTTTTGAGTTAAGGATAGTCCGAACCCCTCTACATGTAATTTCCAAAATAGAATAGCAGTGAATAACAATATCAAGAAAATAAACTAAATTCAAAAGAAATATATAAAAGATTAATTTTATTCGATACACTGGACAATCTACGAATAACATCCGCAAGCTTGAAAATCTTTTTAATCGATTTTAGTTATATGATGATTAAATCATAATATCATAATATTCAAAACTATATTATAATTTCTGGTTATTATAAGTTGGTCGAGAATTATTACAACCTTTTTTATTATAAAATTTAACAAAAAAATTTAATGAGTGCAATCATACAAATTATGAATTATTAACAGTTTTTGCAATATATTATTATTGATCAAGTATAATAAAAACCATATTAATTAGTTATGATAATTAACATCTTGATTATTTAAGTTTAATAACTGAGTTAAATTTTAGTATAAATTTCATTTAATTGAGTAATTTAATATTTGATGACTTAAGCCCAGTATGCACCTCATTAAATAATGGAAAAACGAATAATAATATTGAAATAAAATTGAATTAAATGTTTCAAGGGTTATAAGGTTCTTATCCCATTGGAATCATGCATCCTCGCCTCTAGACATTGAGCTCAATAATAATAGGGTCGAAAAAGAATTAGGAAAACTCAAAATCCATGACACATTATTGGAGCAAGCAACCCTCGGTTTGTATCCCCGGTTTACTCAAGTCTTCTAGAAAACTCTTCAGAGGGGCAATGTAGTAATTGTACACTTATGTAATAAATGGGGTAGATGGTAGTTGGGGAGATATGATCTCCACCATTATATCAAAGAGAGATCTACGGATACGGTTTGTCATGTACTTGTATATATAGGGGTCTCCTCCCCTCATTGTATGATCTCATTCACAAGTGAAATACAAGTTTAGAGCTTCTCTCTAAAAGATCTTTGTACCTCACCAAATATTGCTAAAGGACAATTCTCATGATAGGTGAGAGTATTGCTAAAAAAATCTCCATTGTTATAGAGATGAAATTAATATTTTCGAGTGCTTGCAAGGGAACGGCATCTAAAGTGGTTCTGCATCCATTTTTTTGGTATCTAGAGTTAAGATGGAGTTTTTTAAACACTTGTCCGATAAAGCACGACAGTTAAAGGCGGACGATCCCAACTCCGATTTTCTTACGACATTGGAGGACAAGCGCCAACTGATCTGTGGAGGGAAATTGAAGGATCGCATGGATTATATACTTGTAAAAAATCTAAGGGTGAATTTGAAGGAAGACAGTCTGGTGGACTTGCCGCGAGCAATCCGAAACATGTGGGCTCACAGGTATCAGTTTCCACGTGACGTTCAAGTACTTTGTTTGGAATTTTGGTGTTTAATAGAGATATTGACATGTATGATTTTTGTAATACAAAGTATTAAGCTGGTATTGCTTGATGCCTTTTGGCAGAAACTGTTCAAGCCCACTCCATGGTTTCCAAAAGTATTTTGCAGATAAATTTCCCGCTCTCCTGATGGAAACATATTTGGTGGCTAAGCATTACTGCTCACACGATGAACCCTTTGTGAGTTATTTTGAAAGGGATGCCTCTTCACCCTCCCATCTTTGGAACATGGATCGTGTTCAGTTAGTGTGACGTACAAGCGTAATTGGGTACCCTCTTTTCTGCATCTTGAACAATGACAGCAGTTTCCTTCACAACTGGAGGTGCTTCTTCCATAGCCTTCCCGGCTGCTTCCCAACTGTATCTTGAGCAATTACAGGAACATCACACCATACTCTCTCTTTTGTGTCTTGAACAATGACAGGGATTTCCTTCACAATTGTAGGCACTTCTTCCGTAGCCTTCCTCGTTGCGTCTTGCTCTTCACTAACCAGAGAGTTGGCTTCTTCCGCCTTTAATTGCAAAGCATTTGTTGTGTCCAGCAACTTGGCAATTTCTTGGGCTTTGGCCTCCTCGAAGATCGATCCGCACAAAACTAAGAGAGCACGAACTCATATCGAAAGCTTATTTAATAGCATCAACCGCACCACACGTCAATAAAAAATCCTACAGGTCATTGACCCTTAATCGCTTTTCAAGTCGTAGACTAGTTGTAAGCTCCTCCACACACTTTTCTAGCTTGTCCTTTGCCTCTTTAAGAGCACTAGTTTCTCATGCAACCTGGACAACATTTTGAAGGAAACATTGCAATTCAACCTAAGTAATCATCGGAGCTGCAGAATAAACAACTATTGTAATTGAAAATTAATATTGTTGACCTGGCCAGCCATTTTGAGCTTTCTGAGCTTTCTTCTTGCAATTCTACCTCTCCATCCACATTGAGAAACAATTGCAGCTTTCTAGAGACTCTTAACATGCTTGGTGACGCGACAAAAATGAGCTTGCGAACACTAGTACTAAGACATTTCACTTATGTACATTTGCAAATTGTTCAGCAATTGAACCATCAATGTTCTATGTGCCAACGGAAACAGCAGACAGCAAATTCACTACGACAGTAACAACCACAGCAAAGGAAAATTCTACTCGACAAGATAATACCTGAATGATGACGGAAGCTTTGGTCGGTTTTCTAATCCGAACTCCTTCCTACCAATGATTCCCCTATATCCTGTGGGCGATGCAGTAATTGTACACTTATGTAATAAATGCTGGTAGATTGTCCACTTATTCAAGATCTTATGATGATTTCACAAATGTAAAGGACTGAAATCTAGACCCACCTCACCTAGAGAGAGAGGTGAGAAATAATGAGTACAGCCCGGGAGTTGGATTTGAGGCAATAATAAGAAAAATACCTCAGCAATGAGACTACATTTCACATCATAAGTTCGTATTCGCAGCTGAATGTTTCTTGTTGCATTTCCAAGCACCTCAGACCTCATAGCATCTAGCTCTGCCATTTGACCTGCTCTGAGAAAAATTTGGTCTTCCTAGTCTGTCAAGATACACCGTAGGTAAGGACTTAAGAGAAGGAAATTTTCAAACTCAGAAACCAATCGTCAAGTTGGATACAAAAAGAACTTCCACAAGATATATGGACTTTAAGCAAGAATTGATGGTTAAAGTAACATGTCTTTGATACCAAGAATCTTTCAAATGAATTTACTCATAGTTTCCCGTAATTACAAAACAAGAGCTTAACCAATTTGGGAAAGCCCTGACCTATTGTTTTAATAACTAAAGTTGAGAACGGTCACAAATGTAGAGGATTAAAAAATAGGGATAAAAAGGATCTAGCATTTGGTACATTGATCAACCTGTTTCAATTGAACTAAGCATATGAGAAAGTGAGTGGGGGAGGTCAAGCAAAGAGTTCCATGGTGTGGGCATCTTACTTTGAAGGATCAAGGTCACGCTAAAGTCACTCCCAAGGTAAGCCAAGCAATAAACTGCTAATTCATATAGCAGATGGTTCATATGTAACCTCACCGAATAACTAAACATCATGAATAAGAGAGTAAAAGGCCACCACAGGTTACCCATATTATTATCTCAACAACTAGCCGTGACAAGTCTGTAACAGTATCCAAAATAAAAGAGCAAACAAAACTAGCCAACATCGGATCATATGACAATGCCAAAAGTAATGAAGTAGGATAAGAAAGGGAACGTCCAATTACCCGGTAACCTTTCAATCTCTTCTTATGAAGAATCATTTGACAGCAACTTTATCATCGGAGCTGAAGGACGACATAACCACACGATGGCTAGTTATAAATGTTTTGACACGCAATAATTACTTAATAAAGATATCCAACTTCAACGGATTTCTGAATGCATTTATGTGATTATACATCGATTTGGTACTTACTTCACTTCTAAAAGTTCTGGAGATAGAACACTGAAGCGATAAAGAAAAGTCATAAAAGGTACGCCTGGTAGGATATCCCGCACTGCTTATCCTAAATGCCTCACAGACGCCCTATCACGGATCGACAATATTACTGGCATTACTGAAAATAAAAGTCCAGACAGGACATTCAAAGTGAAGTTCAAGTAATGCATCGTATGCTCACACCACAACGTAAGTGTTGGATGACATTGACATTGTCGAATATAGCTCAGAAATCCTAGTGTTTAATGAGGGAACACCCGAGCATCAGCTACCAAAGCACACCTAGTGCTGAAATTTCTCAAGGTCGAGAATTGTGCATGCCTTGAAAACAACATCCTTGGAAGGATAATCGAAGAGAACTTGGGCAGATTGAGTAGCTCTTTGATGGCTTTGTAGACATCGGACCAAATCAAGTAGCTTCTAACGATTACCTGCCTCCATAGATTTTTCTCTACAGAGGTAAGTGCGTCTTAGATTCGATGATCATCTTTTTTAGCATAAGTGCACATGTTTCAATGCACGACGAGGAACATCATGCTTCATCTTCATCAAACTTATAATCTTGAGGGAATCAATGGGGCGATTGACTTGGGATGTTGTTGATCCCCAACCTCTTTATCGCGGACGAACTGCACCATGGCAGAACCTTGTTTACCAAGGTAGAGAAAGCTTTGATTGTCTCGCAAGTATAAGCATCCTAGCACCCAAGGCACCGAGGAAAAGGAGGTCAATGGCGATGGTCCAGGTGGATAGCCACCGTTTGGAGAGGATGCAGGTCCTAACAATGTCTTTGATGCACGTGAAGGAGAAGATGTGGCGGATTAGGGCTTCTATAGTAAGGCGCTGATGAAATGTTGGGGATAATATCGGGGTTCTCTATTGGTTTTGTCTCAAATGAGAAGAAGGAGAAGGTTGGCTTCGTCTTTCGAGATTCGGTCCTTTGCTAGGGAATTTTCCGAGGGCAAAGCTCTCCACCATGGATTTTATTTCCCACGGATTCTGTGAATTTCACTACCAAAAGAGCATTTAGAAGTCGGGGGCAAGTAACATATTAACTGCCATATCTTTCGGCACTCATTTCAATGCCATGATTTTTATTTCATTCACTCGAGTGCCACATTGCTCAAAAAATCGATCACTTAATTGTGTCTATCCCCTTTTATAAACGAAATTCAAGTCCAACGTGGATAATCTCGATTGACTCGGAAAAAACGAGGACCAAAACTCATTTTAGTCCTGTTGTTCTCCTAAATTGATTTGAAAATGAAACCCAAATCCTAGGAGGGGGAGCAAAAGGATACACGCTGGCGTCTCTTATGGGGTTCATCGCACGAGTTGAAGGAGACAAGCCTCTCTTCCTCATCCCTTCTTTACCGACTCGACTTCTCCATGGAAGCCCTCACGATCACAAGAATTTTGAGCTCGGAAATCTTAGGAAACCTCGCAAATCGTCGTCTCTTGCACCTTCAGCGCTCCTTCTCGTTGTAGGAGCGTCGCTCGTAGGTCCGAATTTCAGAAGCTAAATTGCGCCCTAATTCCTCGATTTGGAAGTTAGGTTCGATGAACATAGCTATTTTGATCCCGTTTTCGTTAATTTGGGGCAAACATATGGAAAAAGCGGTTCTACACGGTCCATTGCTGACTCCCTTTTGTTGGTATGCCACGTTGGAAATTATATAATGAATTAATGCCAAATCGGATTTTCCGACCACACCCGGTATCTAGGATTATACAAGGCCTTTGGTGTTTCTTTGTAATTTGCTCTTTCTTACGGTATCAAAAACCATTAGATACATTCATAGCCTACAATATAACAGTCGAATGTACATCGCATGTAAATCTTTATGTCTATAATAAGAATTATGACAATTTGAGTGGCGCTAATTGACATCAATCAAACATTCATAGCCTATATAAATTGCATTTTTCGACTTCATTCTAGAGTAATCTTAATAAGATTCTTTTTTTTTCTCCTGAAAATAAAAATTTAGTCTTATTTATATCTATAATGAGAACCGAATTCCAAAGAGGGCAAACATAAGTGCATTTAGAAGGGACGTGACAAACCGTCAGTCTCATCCCGACACTTCGAATAACCTCATCGCCCTGCATCATCGAAACAGGATAAACCAACAAGGAAGTCGGACTTGTCCGGCCACTCGCGCCTCTGGCTCGCCACGTCGTACACATCAAATTTTTCAAGATCACCACCGGACACCACCAAATGCTTCGAAGAGCCGTGGCACTCGCGGCGGCGACCGTCGCTTTGGTAGGATGGCAGTGAGAAACTTCGATGCTTGAAAGATCTATGCATCTGCGACAACTTCCCGGCGTGATCCACGACCCAGACTTTGCCTTCGTACACTACGATGTCACTTATAACCACCATCATCCGGGCTCCAACTGTCATCCCCGTAATTCCAACAACCTAATCGCCCAAATTCATCGAGGGAATAAACCGAACGCTGAGCTAAATCAGAACCTACGCTATCCGGATGCATCACTACTTTCGCAAAAGGTGGAAAGAGGTCTGCGGCTGAACCGCGAGCATCAAGCGTGTACTGCCTACAGATTTCAACCCTTCGGAACCGGCGAGAATCGAGTACCTTCGGGAAGGTGTGGGGGAGCAAGAGGGCGATCCTCCGCGGCGAGAAGAGGCTGAGGATCCGCATGCGCCCGCGCCGCGACTCCTCGAGCTTCAGCAGCCACCGCGCACGACCGGAGCCGGCGGCCCCGTCCGGCATCCCGAGGGCGTAGATCGTGCTCGCGCGGAGGAGGAGGTCGGGCTGGATTTGGAGAGGGAATCGCCAGGCCTCGCAACGAGGCGCGGGGATCGAGGAGCGGAACGAAGAGCAGACGCTGCGGAATCGGAGGACGTCGATGCAGGTGTCGAGCCGATCGCCGATCATGGAGAGAATGTCCATAGGAAGGCTGGACCATGGGCGCCTTTCGATTGGATTCATGGGAGCTCTCCTGCGTTTTCTGCACAAGCGATTGCAGATGTTGCCGGGAGAAGAAGAAGAAGAAATCGTCGCGTGGAAGAGTTGCGATTGCGATTGGGGTTTGTGCATCCACTGTGAAACCCTAGCTCTCGTTGAGGCCATGCAAGCAACGGCCAATTGATTTTTTACCTTCTAACTGGTCTAGTTTTTTTTTTTTTTTCCTCTTTTTTTGGGTCCTTTTTTCTTACTTCTTTTTCAATTTTTCATCACAATTTCCTTCCTTGAGCAATGCAAGCAACGGCCAATTGATTTTTTTTCTATGCAATCAAGTCGTTTCGCCGTCATCTGACCATCTATTAGGAGTGATTGGATCCAAAGCGTATGGTTCTAGACCTAAATCTTGTACCCCATCCCGTCATGATTGATCTTCCTTTTTGGATTACATACTTGACCTTATTTGCATTAGACCCTATCTTAGAACGATACCGGAACCTATTTTGCAACCATCTGATGTCTTATATGGCCTTGAATTTTACATTAATATGCGAGAAAATAACGTCCTAATTTGTATTGAAAATTTAAGCACCTATTATCAATAAGTACATGAATTTTTTGACTAAACGAAATTAAGGATTCACTAGGCTAATTATCATAAACAAACATCATAAGGCAAAGCAAAAATCCTATACGATGGACAATGCGACCGTGAGCGGTTTGACCATGAGTTGGCGAGGGAGGGAAGCAAGTGAGGAAGAGAAACGATGAAGGAGGAGTGCCGTGCGAGAGGGAAAATTTAGTTCTAAGATTAGAAATCAAGGGAGAAAAAGATAGGATTTTGGACTTTTGGGTTTACAAAATTGGTTCCCAAACCGATTCGATCGACCTGGTTCTCGAGTGGGTATTCACTCGAAATCGAGAACCAAACTAGTTCAAACCGATTCCAAATTTTAAGAACCCATTCTCGAATCGGTTACAATGGGAACCGATTCCCAGCCCTAGTTTTCGAATGGGCTGGTCCGGTTCTCAAGTTTACCCAATCCGATTGCACACCTCTACTGTCTATGTATCAAAAAAAAAAAAATCACTAATAGTATCATAGGAATATGGGAAGCAAAATTCTTTCGTCATGCCAATGAGGCATTCAATTGAAAAGAAGAAAGGACTTAGTGAAGAATTTTAAAGTGAGTCTAAATTGTTCCGACAAAATAGAATGTCACACGACTATCGTCTCAACCATTGATTAATTAGTATATTTTTATTAATGGAATGACTATATTAAATACTTTCATATAATCCAGAGACTAAACTAAATATATAATAAAATTTAGGGATCACAATGCACATTAAAATAATGATTTGGAATCACATTATATAGTGGGTCAAAATTCAATGAGCATTTATATTATTATCTCAAATTGCATACAATCAATTCCCCTTAAAGGAAAAGAAGAGAAAATGATGAATGTTTTGGTCAAACCATGACCCACGCCTTCCTTGTTCATCAAAAATGAAAAAACAAAAATCTCCATCGAGAAAAAAGAAAAGAAGGCAAATGTCAATTCCTAAGATAGGGAATTAGGAAAATATTCGGCGGCAGCGATTTGAAATGTTTCACCTATGTCAGGCATTCCTTATATAGAAATCGGTTGACCGGTATGATTTTGAGAACCCATCACTTCACATGTCATTTTAAGTTTCAATGATGTATTGATATCCTTTAAATTTAGATGAAGCTATAGATGATATCAAGATCTCCTGGCGTCGTAAGCTGCAACTTCGTCTGTGTTGATGACAGGGGGAGGAAATTGAAGCTTTACTGCGCCATATGATCTAAGGCAACACCGAGGTGACTGAAACACTTGTGTTTCACAAGGTAACCACCGATCCGCACACACACGGAGGGCATGGGCGGTGATGAGGTGGGCCGCCATGGGGCGCGGCAGGGCATGGCGGGTCTAGTGGTGCGGGTGCATATTAGTACCAGGCATGTGGAGGACGTGGAGAGAGGAAGAGTGAAGAAATGAATGCGCTTTCGCATTTGGTGTGATTTATCTCGATATACGAGGATTTTTTGGCAGGATAGGTAATTCTGCCTAAGTATAGAGAGTCTTAAATTTAAAGAATCCCAATCCATTAAAACTACGTTTGATCGTCTAAATTTCTAATCATGATAGGGCTGAATAGGATAGAATATGAAATTTAGAGGTTTTTCTATATCATATCCACTATTTGGTGATTCCGATAATAAAGTTAGATATACTCACATCATATCATGTATGTTATTTGGTATAAATGGCATATTAATATAAATGAATCAAATGTTTTATAAATGAAGAGGGTAAAAATTTCTCACAACACTCTTGTCTACTTTATTTTTATTTTCCTCTCTTTTTTAAAGTAATTTATTTCTTCCCCTTCAACATTCTCTGATAAAATTTTATTAAAAGTAAACTTTACTAATATAACTAAAATACTGAAACACCTCAAATATATAATAAATATATATTTATATATTGAATTTATATTCTAAGATAAATTCAAGTATATAAATAAAAATAAGACTAAGCTAAAAATGCTAAATTGTTATTTTTTATTTTGAATTGATTATATTATAATGCAAATATTATAAATATTGAAATATAATTTTAAATTTGTTAATTTAAGAAGTTTGTTATCCGAGAAAAATAACTTTCCTATTATAGATACTATAAATCATATCTACTTTTATCCCACCTCTACATGAGATAATCTTATCTAGCTTATATCCCTATTATATCTTATTTTATCATGTCTTGAGTGAGTACAAATGCAAGATAGGATTAATTTAATTATATCCTGAATTTTATCCCAACCATTAAACACAACCTAAAAGTATAACACTAGAAAGATTGCCAAATTTGGCGAGATGCAAAGCATAGATTCTTCAAAAGCATCATAGCATAAGTAAATTTGCAACACACGTATGACATGGATTTCGATAAATAGTCAATTGCAATTATGTCAGTTGTATCTATCTACAGCTACTTCACATGTCGGGTCCTAGTTGACATTTTGGAAATCCTATGGACACACTTAAATATGTTTAAAGATATTGAAACAGGTTAATGTATTGCTCGTGCCAAACAAATTCGTACACTTTTAAACAAGTCTTTATGTACTTAAACATATTTACAAAACTGCACTAGAAGTCATCATTTTGTAGATGTGTGAAAAAAAAAAAAATGGGACATCTCCTTAATAATCATATCATGTTTAAGCTTTAAAATTCCGTATCCATACATAGACATCTCTCATTTTCGGGCTGGTCACACAAAGAAAGGGTATTTTTTAACAAGTGTCTCTAGGGCAATTACTAATTTAACTAAAAATGGAAATAAGACTTTTCTAGACTATTTGAAATTGAAATAAATTATACATTCTAATAAGGTCACTTTAAACAATAAGTATAAATTTCCTAAATATATTAAGTAAGAACTAGCAAATGCCCAAATAAGTAGTACTCCTTAATGTTATCCACACAAAAATGGTAATTGATAACACTCGGGTTGGCACAGTTATTTGAGGCATTGAGAAATTTTTAATCAATTTGTGAGACTTGCCGATTATATATATGTTATATAATGTGCTTTGAGATAGATGGGTCCCTCTGCGGCGGCCCCATATTATATAGGAATGTGTCACGTTTGAATTTTAGGTGGACAGGAGCCGCCGCCGTACAAGAAAGACCGCCGCCGAAACGACCAAACGGGGAAATCGACTTTATAATCCGAATCCTCGTCCGACAGAATTCAACCTGGAGGAGGAATGTCTCCAATAATTCTCCTCCTCTTCTCTCTCTCTCTTCTCGCAAGCCCCATGCACGCGCACCCACCACCGTCTGCTTCTTCTTCTTCTTCTTCTCCTTCTTCTCTCCCTCTCTATCTTGATCATTCATAGCAGCAGCACCCATCAACCCCTCTCCCTCCCTCCCTCTCTCTCTCTCTCGCCATCCCTCTCTTCTTGGCAATTGGCTTTGTATCTTGCGTGCGCAAGAGCATTCAGCCAGAACCCGGGGAGGAGGAGGGGAGATCCGGCGAATAAAGAAGAAGAGAGCGATTCGGATAGCGATGTGCTTGTTACGCGGCGCTGGAGAAGGAGGAGGAGGAGCAGGAGAAGGAGAGGGTATGATGGAGCCGAGCTTGGAGCCACCGACCAATTTCGCGATCGTGGAGGAAGGCATCTACCGATCCGGCTTCCCTCGTCCTGTCAACTTCCCCTTCCTTCGATCCCTCCAGCTTCGCTCCATCGTGTAATCAGGCTCGCCTCATCCTCGTTTTGTGATCCTGCCTTTTCGTCTTGCATTTTGTGTTTGGATCAATGCATTCTCCCCCACATTTTTTTTCTGTAGTGTCGCTTATGTTGCTGAATCATGGGATGGTTGCGTTTTATGTATGTATCTGCAGATACTTGTGCACCGAGCCTTATCCAGAGGAAAATCTCAGTTTCCTGCGCTTGCAAAACATTCGTCTCTTCCAATTTGGGATCCAAGGGAAAACGGTATGTACATATGTTAATGGGAAAACAACCTCGCATTCGCGACGGTATCCGATAGATTCTTAGCTGAAGCTCCTCCTTTGCGCTTTAAGATATGAGATTTCTGGGTTTGCTCGTGTATGGCTGACGTCTATGGTTACCCGCGGTCGGTTCTGAGACAGAATGGATCTTGGCATTTGCAGGAGCCTTTTGTACCGATTCCTCGAGAAACCATAACGGAGGCTCTAAAAGTTCTGATCGGTACGAGAACATGTTCTTCCGATCCGTCGTTCATGTTAATGTTTGATTGTGATGATTCCCTAGTCTGCGAAATGTATCACGTCTTTATGAGTTATTCCAGAATGGGCTCACCTCAAATTCTTCTTGCTTACAGATGTGAGGAATCACCCAGTTTTGATCCACTGCAAGCGTGGAAAGGTATTGTTGAAAATTTCTGGATGCTGAAATTAGATTTAGGGGATTATTCATCTTTAAGATAACGTTGAGATCCGCAGAACATGCCCATTTGATGGGTCAATGTTTTGCTTCGGCTGCTATCGTTGTCGGATATTCTTGGACATGCCAGCTTAATTCTCAGAATGATTCTTCTTTTCTATCCATCTGCTTCTCTTTCTGCTATCAACCAAGTTGGTTTATCCAGCTCGTTGGCCTGAATTATGATGTCTCAATCCTTCACGCGTTGATTTCCTGCCTATCTTTCCCTTCATCCTGAAGGGTTCATACTTTGATCATGTGGATTTCGACCTACCATGGGGCATTATCTTCAGCTATATATGTCTTTTCTTTCCTCCTTATGCAGCACCGGACAGGTTCTTTGGTGGGTTGCCTCAGGAAATTGCACAGCTGGTGCTTGTCCTCCGTGTTTGAAGAGTATCAACTCTTCGCCGGTGCGAAATCCAGGGTCACGGACATGAGGTTCATCGAGACTTTTGACGTGACTCAACTGAGGCAGTGCCCGTACAGCGTCATCTACCGTTACCAAGGTTATAGTTCCAACAAGAGGCGGTTGATGTATGGAGAAGAGAGTGTACAGAAGCCTCAAGTAGCTTCGAGTTAGGAGGGTCTGCATGCCTACTGCCTAGGCAGGAGACAAAGGAAGGCGGATGCCTTGGTCACTACGCAGGGCGTGACATTGCAAGTAGTTGTAAATTGAATTCGATTTACCCCTTCGAAAATACTTCAGCACAAGCGCTCTTGGGAGGCTTGCGGTCTCTTTCTTGGTTTTGGGAGAATTAATTCGTTCTTTCCTAGAATCTAAGGGAATTCCATTCGAATGAATAGAATAACATTGTTTTCCTAATGTCTGCTGGATGACATGCCACGAGCGAAACTGGATGTCCCTGACTCCATCCTGCTTGGTTACTTCCTTGAAATTACTTCTTCGTTGGGTATATCAGGCCGATTACCAAGTAATAGATGATACCATTTGGCAATTTAGCATGAAAAAATGATTGGCAGGTATCCATTGTAGGACTTCCAGAACAAGAACGCTAAACATCTTGTGAAACACTAGAAAGATCACCATTGCTCGACCTCCATTTGACGACAAAGCCTCCAAAGGTTGCTCGGTCATCCAAAACTGTCGAAATGAGCAACCTTGTTGTCTGGTATGCACGACAAAACTCTAGAGAGGGAGAGAGAGGAGGAGAGAGTCGGTACTGCTCAAATAAATAGAATGATTACAGTAAGAACAAAACTTGGACTATCGGATGCAGACAGTTCACTAGTTTTTTTGTTGTATTATGATGCTATTGATTTTTCTGGAAATACCGAATGAAATGAACCAGAATTTGCTAGCAGAATACTCCTTTCCTGCAGAAACTGCCAAAGCGGAAAAAATGAAAAAATGAATGAACTCAGGAAGGATAACTTCCCAGGATGTGATGATAGATCGATGCTGAAGATGCATTAGTAGGACCAACAACTGGAAGGCAAGGATCATACAGATGATCATCCCTTTGCTCCTGCTTTGGAGTGAGGAATCTCATGTCGTTCTGTTTTAGCCGCTGTCCTGAAAGGGCTGGCTGAAGTGAACCAGCAGGCTTTCCAATATGATTATCATCGAAAAGACTGGTCACAGGAACTTTTGGGTACGGGCGAAACTTGTAAGGTAGAGAGATAGGAAGATCTGGAACTAAAGAGGCTATAGGACCGGCCTGATGCATTGCACCCTGGCTGGGATTCAGGCCAAAGGAGCCGCAAGGTATGGCACTTTGCAGAGGAGGGAACTTGAATGGGAACACAGGGGAAGCGCCAAATTTCATGTCGTTGCCAAAATTGGTGAGTAAACTTGATCTCAGAAACTCATTATGTAACTCAGGCTTTCTATCAAATAGTGGAAGGTCTTGAACCTGTGCCTCCGGCTTATTAGTACCAGAGTTTCTAGGTATTGCCATGTTTGCTTGAGCACCAACAGCAGCTGGAGACAAATTTCCACCACCTGGGGGTAAATTGCTATTCCTGGCTGCAGGAATTTCATGGTTGTGTTTTCCTTCATATGTCGTGATTACATATTTAAGGTTGTCAGAGGCTCTCTCCACATGCTTCCTCACAGAGCAACCAGCACTAGTGCACTTGTAGTAGCTCCTATGAGATACATGAATAAGAATATTCAGCAAGTCGGAATCCAATATCAAATTTCTCAAAAGCACTAAGATACTCTTCTCTAAGTCAGAAAACATGAAATTTCAGCTGGGATCTCAATCGCTCAGGTACAATTCTGATCACACAGGACAAAAAGAGCACTAATAGAGAAAACAAATGATGCATTATAAAAACTTGGAAAAGGAGCATTTGGTGTATAATACCTAGGGTTGGGATTTCCTTTTACCACCTTTTGACCATATTTTCTCCACCTGTAACCATCATCAAGTATGTCTATGTCGCTCTCTATCTGGATGACAACCCTCGGTTCACGGACAGCTCTGGATGCCAAATTCGATTCACTCAAAGAGTTCTCTGATTTCCTGTATCAAGTGGATAGAAAAGTTAAAAGGTGTTCCCTGTCTGCCAATTTCAAACATGGAAGGATGAAGCATCGAGAAAGAAAACAGTCACCTTCGTTTTGACTCAGGTTCCTCATCGTCAGCATCCTCTCCATGTGACATGCTTCCTTGTGTAGCCCCGTCTTCATCGTCACCATCAGTGCTAGCCAACGTAGAAGAAAGTTCTGGAGTTTGTGCTGATTCGAAAGCAACTGCACATTTTCCTTGTGAGGTTGGCAGAGGACCAGAAAGCTCGGTTAAGACAGATGTTGAGGATGTTTGCTCTGGACCATCAGGTCTCCAATCCGGACCAAGCCTAACATCTTTAGACCCTAACTGATTATTTCTCCAAATTGATCCACCTTCAACTTTAATAGCAGTTCCACTGCCGTCAGCCATCTCTGACATTTCATTCAGTGAAAATGATGATCTAAGCAGTCCACATCGAATAGGCTGAGGTTTTGGATGATTATGAGTACCCTTATATATTATTTCTGTTATTTGACCATCAAGAGAACGCTCAACCTTCTTTTTAACCTGACAATTTGGCTGGGTACACTTATAGTAGCTTCTTGGAAATTCACTACCTTTTACTTGCTTCTGTCCATACTTTCTCCAATTATATCCATCTTCCGAAGTCCTAACTGTCCCAACTGAGGGGTACGTCCCTTTTTGATCTCCTTCCTCAGTATTTTCAATCCGCGTATCTTCTTCAGGAGCAGATTCTTTCTCTTGGGCACCATCTGAGCTACAGATTTGCAAGCCACTGCAGCCTGCATTTGAGTTCATTTCACTCAATACTTCTGCATCAGAAGATGAATTAAAGGCACCATTCTTTTCAGCAGCTTCCTGATATATTTCTGTTTGGAATTCAATATCCATTTTAGGATCTTCTAGAAGGAAGCCTTGTTTATCAATGCCGATCCCCTGTGAATGATTGGAAGGACAAACCTAACAAAGTAAGACATCATATTATCCTATAAAAAGGTAAGAATTCCCATAACTTGTATATCTGCCAAATCTATATGGTTATTAGGAAGCAACCAAGATAGTAGAAAGTCACATTCTATACTTGACAGGAATATTTGTGGAAGTTTCCATCTAATTGTCTCCTAGTGTCCATCACATGATTTCTCAGTAATTGCTTGGTCTCGGCTGAAAGGTAACAAGAGGAATACATGCTTCAGTCAGATGCTGTGAAAGCCTCAGTACACATCAGAACTCATGCAGGCGCGCGCGCGAGAGAGAGAGAGACCCAGAGTCTTCAAACAATTGTGCAGTTACTGGTGCAAGCAAATGTCTACGCCAGAGTTGATCTATCAAACAGGTTAGTGGCATTGCTTTCACTTTAAGCAAGTATTACCTGATCTTGTAAAGCAGAAAAACCAGAGAGAGGGGAGGAACACCCAACAGGATTGAAGCTGAAAGTCTGGCCACTGGAGAATCCCTTATCACCATCATTGGTACTTTCTGAGTGCACCATTGAACTATCAGCAGGAAAGGTAGCCAGCGAAAATGTTCCTGTGGTGGGAGACAACTGTACCCAAAACAACAAAGTGTTAAACAAAGAGTATTGAGCAAGAGCTGCCATAGAGACGCATGAAGGCTTCCAGTAACTGTGATGACAAATTAGACAACATTCAAGAAAGACCTCCCGATAACTTCCTTAAGTTTAGTGGATGCATATTCACAAGGGAAGCTTTCAAAGATTCAAGTAAGCATAAAGATGCGTTTATTCCAGCCAGCTTGCGAGGAATTACATACTATCTATGGCATGCTAGGAATGCCACCGCTTCATAATCCTTCCTCCTTTCATCTGTTTTGGGCATCTTATACTTGGCGTTCACAGTAGGTTGAGCAACTCTAAGGTTGTCTTGTGCAAGTGAAATAAGCTACTATGCTGCAATTGGAGTACATTGTAGTGTGAAATTCTTGCATTTCATTATTTTGGTTGAATGTAGTAGTCTTTTTAACGTCTTGTGAGGGCTTGTTCATCAAAGTATTCCCACCCATTTTGAATTACTTTTTGGCAAGAAAGTGTTTAAGAGATTGGAAAATAGTAAAACTGCCAGTTTTCTACTCTAGCCAACAAAAAGGGCACGGCGATAAGTTTATGCGAAAAAGTGGAAAAGGGTGTAATTTGATTATTTTTGCAAAAAAAAACTTATATTACTACTGATGAACAGTTAAAATCTTTGAATTCTATGAGAAATTTCTAAAATATCATGACACTATGTTGCCCATTTCAAATCATATGGCACATTAATTACTGCTCATCTTATAATAGACTTGAACGTTACTGGCATTCTTAGGTAAAAGGTTGAGACGGTGAAAGTCAGCTTTGAATTATATTAGCAAAGAGCAAAGATAAAGAAAAAGAAGAATATACATGGAATTCGAGTAATTTTTTTAATGGATTCAAATGATTTTAGGATGTTCAAATTACAAGCTTCGATCGCGCGAGCAATTTGTATGATTACATGGTGATTGTGGTTACGATTTTGGATTGACCATCATGTCCATCACACGACAACTGAATAGCAGAGATGGCCATGATCGGAGTTTCCAGGGAAAATCTTGACGTCGGGATCAGATGTCGCGAGCTACACTCGGCTCCACATTCGAACGACGATCGCATTATCTCAATCAAATTCCAGGGAAGATTCCGATCGCGAAATCGAACGACCCAATCCATCGATTTCCATTGAGAAGAAAGATCAAAAAGCAGGGAAAAAAAAAGCCAGAGAGAAGGAGCAAAGAGACCTGAGAATTAGGGAGCATGACAGGCGAATCCAGCAGCGCGGTGGGGCTGATCCCGGGAGGTATCGTGAGGCGCGGCGAAGCCAAATCACTCGCCCCCGCAGCCGCCGCCTCCGCCTCCGCCTCCCCCGCCCCCGCCGCTGCCGCCGTGTCGATCCTGGCGCTGGCCGCCGCGTTGAACCCGCACTTGACGGCTCTCCTCTCCGCGATGCTCCCTCCACTCCCACTCCCCCCCCCCTCCCCCTCCTCCTCCTCCTCCTCCTCCGCCGCCGCCGCCGATCTTCTCGCCCTCGCTCGACGAGCCCCCGCCGCCGCCGCGCCGCCCTGCCCCCGCGAGGAGGGCTCGTTCGCTTCCATCGCCCAACCGAACGCGTGAGAGAGAGAGAGAGAGAGCTTCAGCTCCGGGAGAGACGGAGCTCGAGACGGAGAGCTACATGAAAGGAGACGGCGGAGGATGCGATCGCCGCCGGAAGCGGTGGAGCTTCTCGGTGAGTGACGAACGGAGAAGACGACGACGACGACGACGACGACGACGGAGAATGAGGAGAGAGAGAGAGAGAGAGAGTGCGAGTTGGCGGGGTGGTTATGGCGTGAGGACACTCTCTGAGCTTTTCTTGCTCGGAGCGAGAGCGTAAATTTAAGACGGGCAGGACCGGCTGCCACGTGGCGCCCGGCGGGCCCCTCGGGGAAGTGGGGGGCTCCCACCACTCCCGCTTTCCCTGCGGGAGCTCCACGTGGCGATCCGGGGGGAGGGGGGAGGAGCGTCACGTGGCGCGCGCGTGGCTCGCTTCCTCGTTGCGTATATCCTATGGGAGGGAGCACGGCGGGCCACTCACAAGGGCATATTAAATTGACATCGATTCGGCGTATCCAAATTCCAAAAACGAAAATTCGAAATCGAATTTCCTATTCGTTCAAGAAATTAAATTGTATTTATTTCGAGTACACATGTTAAAATGGATCGTAAATCATTTTTTATTATTGTATAAATTAGTTATATTTATTAAATGAGTTATAAATGAATTTATAATAGTAAAGTTTAAAATAATATGGTCATAACTTATTTAGACTAATCTACTTTTATGGCTCTCTTTCGCCTTCATTTGATCTCATGCTTACTTACTCCATGCTCTCACCTTAGTTTGGATATGGATTTTTCTAGATTAGGATAAATATGGAAGTAATTTAATAATATGATCAGGTATTAATCATCAGATATGTATTAAGTCGGATTATTTTCAACTAGACTCAAAATTTGACCCATCCATCTCTTTGACAAGCCTAATTTCGAGTTTTCTAAACTCAAATTCGTGTACATAAACACTAAAAAAGATCAGCCATCGACTTGTATTTTTTCAATTTTTTGCAAACTGTGTATTCGATATAATTCTTTTCTTTTCTTTTCTTTTCTTTTCTTTTTAAAATGCCCTTCCTTCGTTCTTCATGTGTGATTTCGAGAACATGGCTCATGCTGCATTGCTTCTTCTTCTTTTTTTGCGCTCTCCCCCAATTTCATTTTTTTTATGACGTAATAATTAGTGGGTCGAGGAGGCAATTTGGTAATTAACGATTCGAATTAAAGAAAAAAATCGAGAATGCTGACGTCAGAAGGGAACGAGAACCAGTGGCGCGGGAGAAATGTCAGGCGGCGGGATCTGGGGGGGATCGAATGGTCCGACGCGAAATCCTGAGGGGGAGGGAGAGGGGTTTGGTTTGGATCTTCTTTTCTGATCTGAACCGAAACGGCGCCCGTGGGCGGCCGCCACGTGGAGCTCTGCGGCGGGGAGGTTCGGTTGCGCGAATTCCGAAGTGACGCGCACGTGAGGAATGGTGGGACCGGGAACTCGATCCACATGTTGGAATGCCGCAGCACGAGCGCCTATATCCTGGCGGATCCGTTGTCATCGCGCGACGCAGGATCGGAACGGACTCTGGAGGGCAATTCGAGTCGGTTGGACCTCCTACGGAATCATGCGATGCGACCTGACCCGACCGACTATGATCGGCCAAGTTTTCTTGAACAAATGTATTGGATTGGATTCGCGAGTTAAGTCATTCATGATCGGTTTATCGTGAATTTAATTAGATATAAAGTAAGAAAGAAAATTTGAAAATTTTCTATACAATCTGTCATATCAAACTGAAGATTATATCTGTCTATTTATAAACTCTATGAAATGACGAAATAAGATAACATATAAATCGAGATAGACACAATTAAATAAAGATATTTACATGATCTTAAACGTCATAATCATCCTAAATATCTCTAAAAAGCTTTGAGATCGATCTCGACAATCTAAAAGTTGCATATTGATTTATCGCATCTTTCACCTCCCTGAATCTCGCATGATGACAACAGGGTGATCCCACACACCTCCAAGAAATTTTCCTGACAGACAAGTTGGGGCCGATATGCCGCTTCCTAAGCTCGCCATGTCATTTTTCTCTATCTTAGAAATGAAAATAAAAATGTGATTGTTTGTTTAAGCATTCATGTAGAAATTGCAAGGGCACATAAAGGGGAATTAGAGGAAGCCCTTGATTGGGAATCGCACGTTCCATCTATCTTCTAAGTAGTACCAACACTGATACACAACATAACACGACACTTTCTCAAAAAAAAAAAAAAAAAAATCTAACACGTTGAGACGAGTATATTAAATGTATATTTTTACATATGCATGATAAATTATCATTTTTATTATTATTTTAATCAAATTATTTCGATTCAAATTAATAAATAAATAAATGATAATAAAATAGCCTATGATGAATTTACACTAAAAACATTAATCCACCATTTATTAATATGATTCATTGTTTAAATTTGATAAATTCAACTCCATTCTAATAATTAATAAAACTTGTAGGAAAAAAATAAGCAATCCACATTCTGGACTCATGTGTCAGAGTGTCTGGAAGAAAGGAGAAAAAAACTTGAGGGTAAATTGTGTATTACAGGAAATGAGAGTCGGAAGAGAAGAGAACATTAGGTTTTCTTCTTTTCCCCTTTATTGTTTTCTATTTGTTTGCATACTTACATCTTGATCCATCATCTACTAAATTTTTTTTTTAAATTGACCCAATGCATGTCGGAATTACGTGTGGGAATTCCAAATTTGTATATTGGAATTCCGGACTCAAGTGTCAAAGAGTGTTAAGAGAGTTGATCAAATGTCGGATTTTTTAATACCTGTTGATTGAGCATCAAAGAATGTTGGAGAATGTCGAATACATATCGAAGTGTTCGACATAACACAAAGGTTTCCGGAGAGTATTAGTGCTTTTTCTTACGATCTCATGCCTTCAACATATAGATGACTCATAAATAAAGCCATCCAGTTCGCTCATGACCAAGCATGGGAAGGACACTTGAACCATCTCAACAGTGCATGCGGTACCAATTATAACACCACCAAATATGAACTTGAACCCAAAAGAAGGGGAAGAAAAAGGAAAACCCAAACCCGACCCGGCTTTATGCTCAGGTTATATGTGAATAGGGTCCGTTTCAAGTCAAAGAGCACACACATCTCTTAGTGTTTGGGTGAGGTGGGTAGCATGGAAACCTGACCCGACTCTACCCATTGACACTCCTATATGCATTAGCATTTGAGATTCGGACACAACAAGAAGACGGATGACTCAATGTCCATAGTAGGTATGAACGTGACAAAGCTTCATCTACGCTTCGATTGACGTCACGAACATGGGACAGAGAAATTTGTAACGGAGTATCTTCGTGTGATTCGGTTTCGTGCTTAGACTAAACCGAATCATATCTTGCCGGAATTGGGATTTCATCCATGTCCAAATAAAGCCATTTCCCCCATCGGATATCCCTGTTTTAAGCAATAGTCATGGGAATGCTTTTCGCCCCAATCGTTATCGGCTTTCACTGGATGGGAAGTGCCGCAGCAGTCGATCTCATTGCCCAATCGTTATCGGCTAGGGGGTACGTTTGCAAAAAATTCAGAACTAAAGTGATGGGGAGAAAGATTTAGGACTAATTGACAAATCAACTAAATACAATTGAAATATTAGGGACCAAATCGGAAACGGTGCAATAGGTTTAAAACTTTTTGGATAATTATCCTGTTAAAAAAGGTTTGTTATTAAATAATTCTAGATACGGGATATTTGGTACATTTATTATCTAAAGTCCAAAATTTGCCAAAAATATAAGGAGATTTAATCATCTCTGCTTTTGAAATGCCTAACCAATACATATAGGCAAAACTTGAACAAGCAAATAGATGTTAAAATATTCTTGCACAAGTAAATTTCTGCTTTGTATATCCTTGCACAAGTAAATTTCCATCCTACTAATAGAAGTTAAAATATTCGAATGAAATCATTTTTAAATAAAAAAATTAATATTTTTCTCGGATTTTTCAATGAATTGTCCTTGATTTCCATAACTCCCTAATTCATTTGAAAAGACGAAGTTTAAACAAATCATTTGCTGGGAAATTTCACTAAATGGCCGGTCCAACCTGTTGCACTGAACCACGAGAGGACCCTCCGCCGCTGCCGGTGGTGGTCACTCTAGGCGAGAGGGCCGCCGACACGCGCACGAAGAAGGCCGGCATCCTATCGAACACCCACCTGTCCGACTTAGCTGCCCGGTCCAGTCGATCTGGCCTCCCAAAGCACCTCCCTCGGCTGCTCCCTTCGCCTCCGCACCGGTACCCACGCCGGGAGCAAACTTCCTGGGGCAGGACTGGCCTCGGCCGGTCCATCAGTTGCGTCCTCGCCTCGGCCGGCAGCCTCAGCGCGAAACGTTCGGTGTCCTCGCCCGGTCGGAACAGCGAGTGCCCAGTCGAGTGCGAGCGAGGAAACCTCGGCATCCTGCTGAAGCCACGTCCCCGGTTGCAATAGCTCAAGCTGCCGCTCTCGTTCATGTCCCATGGTTCTGGCCGCCGGATTCCCTCTCGTCCTCCTTCTCGCCGGCTCCTCTCTGGCGTGCTGGCATCCGGCGAAGCCGCCTCGACGATCACCTCGACCTCGGTGCTCGACTCGGCTTGTGGAATTTCCAAGACGCCGGCGGGCCGCGACGTGAGGTCGGCGCGGCAGACGGGGCAGGAGGCGTGGGAGGCGAGCCACGCACCGATGCAGTCGGCGTGGAAGGCGTGGTCGCACTTGGGGATCAGGCGGAGCATGTCCTCATCCTCGAAGTCGTCCAGGCACACGGCGCACTCCAGTGATGCCTCGCCGCTCCGGTGCCCCTTCACGGCGGAGTAGACGGTGGTCGGGAAGGTCTCGATGACGGCAGGGTCGAGGCCGGGGGGAGGAGTGGCGGCAAGTCGGCGGAGCGAGAGGACGGTGGTGCGGCCGATGGAGCCCTCGAGGACGGCGTAGCAGAAGAGGAGGTAGGCGAAGTAGGCAGAGAGGACGATGAAGAAGACGAGGAGGATGAGCATGACGTGGGCGACGGAGGGTTTGAGGAAGTCGTCGGCCGGGGTAGAAGGGAAGGCCGGTTGGGGTGCGGCACAAGGGAGAGGGGTCGGGAGGAGGAGGAGGAGGAATAAAAGGAAGAGGGCGGCGGCGGCGGCGAACCTCCGCCGTGTCGGGGGCCGATGTGAGAACGGAGGCATGAGGGAAGGTGAGTCAGAGTCGACGTGTAAGTCAACCGGACGACTTGAAAATTTTTATTTTTATTTTTTGATCGGTGGACGACTTGAACTTAAAAGGCAATTCTCGTTTTTTACCATTTTGATTTCTCTTGCTTATATAAATGTATACGTGGGTGTGTGTGTGTATTAAAACCAGGATGGAAAAAAAAATCTAAATTCTGTAGGAGATGCCTCGAATTTCAAATTTTAACTTTAAAAGGTCGAGTTTTTATATGTTAACTTTAGTGGGTATTCCTTTACGAGTTTATGTTGTGCCTAATGGAAATGAATAATTCAATGTACTGCTTCAAAAATACGTGGGCCCCACAAAAGTTTAGTAGGAGGATATTGGTGTATTAAATAATTATATTGATGATGGGAGATTAATAGTGGGCAATTATTCTGCTTTTTAGTAAATCAATCATTATTTACAGCTGTTGCTTCTCAATAGGTATGAAAACTAGTGTTTATATACAAATACTATAACTAAGTATATGTATATCATGAAAGTTAAAACGAAAATATTTTATGGAAAAAGAAAAAAAGCAAGTTAATTGCTTATTTCTAGTTTCATATAACGGGGTCGAGAAAGGGATCGAGAAATGTTGGCAATACAACTGTTAACAAGTGTGGCAATAGGAGTCACACCGCTTTCGTGTCATGTCCAAAATCAAATAATACTGCAATTTGGCTTGTTATTGATTTTACAACATTATTTAAATTTCATGAAAGTTAAAACAAAAATATTTCATGAAAAAAGAGGAAAGCAAGTTAATCTTTTATTTATAGTTTCGTATAATGGGGTCAAGAAATGTTGGCAATACAACTATTAACAGGTGTGGCAATACAACTATGACGTACCAATTTAATGTCATTTCCAAAATCAAATAATATTGCGATATGGCATGTTATTGATTTCACAAAATTACTTATATTTCATGAAAGAAAAAACAAAAAATATTTCATGAAAAAAAGAGGAAAGCAAGTTAATTACTTATTTCTAGTTTCATATAATGGGATCTAGAAATGTTGGCAAGACAATTGTAATAGGCATGGCGATAGGTGTCGTACCAATATAATGTCATTTCCAAAATCAAGTAGTGCTGCGACATGGCATGTTATTGATTTTACAAAATTAAGTATTGTATCACATACCATGCACTGAGTGTCAAGTATAGTTAACATCATCGGTTCAGCTATCTCAACAAAGACTGATTTAGAATTTCAGGAGGGGAATGAGGACATCAACCGCGAAGAAAGGATTTTTGATCCCTTATATGATAGCGTGTCACGATCTGACGGACAGTATCTAAGGCGAATTTCATCATCATCTTCGCACGTTGTGAAAATCCATCGTTTAATATCGAGCCATCAATAGATCAATTTTTTTTTTCTTGTTAAGTTACGTCTGAGTTTGAGTTTTATGCAAAACTCAATTTGATTTAACGATCCGGATCGGTTTTTGTTATCTTGAATTTGTTAGGAAATAAATCCTAATAAATCACTTTTCCAAATGGAGTAGAATCGCCCAAGTTATCGGACGGTGAGGATTTGATTTTCTTTTTCGTTATTGGGATTTCATATAGATAAGGGGTGATCCAATTGACTACTATTATTTTTTAATACGCCGTGTATTTGGGTACAAATTAGGACCGAAAAATATCCAAATGTATGAGCCGATCATTGCTCTACAATTCTCCAATTGATTAGTGGATTACGGCTAGCTTGTCCCCTTGAATAAGGACCAATACTCCGATTGAATCAGGCAAAGCATTTATTATTCCTTTAATGATTTCGTGTTGATATAATTTGCAACATTTGACAACATTTTCTAGATAAATATGATGGGAGATGACACACTAATGCACGCGACAAAATGCTTTTGTAAAGTTGATCGATGGAATCGGCATGAATCAGCAATATGTATATGTTTTTGTATAACATGTTAGGAACTATATATGTTTATCAAACAACTAGGCAATAATTCCACGATTAAAGAAGAGAGAAGAACTCGATATGATCTTTGGTCGTGAGATCACCGAAGTTGCTAACACAAAAAGTAGACCAGTTTGTCCATACTTGGCATGCATTTATTCGACGGCCTTTCAAGTTTAGATAGGTAAATCTCGAGTCGAGTAGCTATAGTAAAGCATAGGGTGATCTCATATGAAAAGTGTTTCACCTAGGTTTTTACCTTCTGAGTTAATATTACTTAAAAACACTATTAATATGCTTGTGACAAATTTTTCTTAGACTAAATTTTTTACCACAACAAATCATAAATTAGTACATTTATGACAAATTTTCCCTCTTTAAGTTTTAGTTAAATTTTACTGTCAATTGCTTAGTTGGGGGACACGCAACAGTTAATAGATATACCAATTTAAGATTCCACGCTATGTTTATCATAAATGTGCCAGTTCGTGATTTTTCATGATATTAATTCAATTTAACGGAAATTAATATAGAGTAAATTTGACATAAATATATCAATTTGAGGTTTTTGATGGTCAATAAAATAATTTTGGTTAAAATTTACCATAGATGTATTAATATGAGAATTTGTATGGTATCAATCATTAATGTCGTTCCTAATGTTGTTGCCACTAGCACAAACCAACCAGGTCAATTCTCAACTTGATGAAATTGATGGGCTTCTGCTTTACAAAAGGCCCACGATGGGTGATGGCCCATGGGCTTTTTTTTTTTTTTTTTATATATATCTTATCTGTTATCACTAAAATCGTTCTGCTTGCAGGGTCTTCAATTCAACTAGTTTTGGAGTTTTCCATTTTCTGAATTGAAAAAAGAAGGAGGAGGAAAGACAGGAAAAAAAATAGAAGTTTTCTAGATGGACATATTCCAACATTTACTCTTGCAATAAGAACCACTAGTTCGATTGAATTGAAGGTGTCGAGGCGGACGTAAGAATTTTGGTCGGGTTGAAATTGTTCCCAGAATTTATTAAACAGAAAAACGACGTCTATAAAAACTTTCACTAGGAAAATTGCCGGGCGCATCTAGTGGTTGTATTCTTTAAACACACCGTTGGTTCAATTGATGCATATGTTCAGAAGAGGCTCGGTAAAACGATGCATCAACGCATCAAAATTACAGGTGCATTTTCATGGAAAATAATAGGTTACATCTTATTGTTGCCGACACCTGAACTTTTATGGACAATTCAAGTGTTCATTCTTGTAATGGTGAATTTTTTTATAAAAAAAATAGTAAGATAATAATGAAAGTCAAATCTAGACAATTTTGGTTGTTGTTCTTGTCGAAAAGTTGGTTCTAAATAAGAAAATTACGCCAATTCAATTTGGAACCACATTTTTATGGACGAGTGAGGGATGGAGTTTTATAACATATATTTTATGTTATGTGTTTGAATTTTTTATTATTTTATAACTGTACGTGAGTATGTGTTCATCTTATAGTTTGTTACTTTTGACGGATAGGGATTTCTTTATCGCTTCTATTATTTTGTCATAGAAAAATAAAAACCAGAAAAAGAAACGAATGAAAAACGATTTCAAAACTAGATCAAACGGTAAATTTCATGTTCTAAACACTGGAACCAATTCTAATAAACTTGGATCAATTACCCCTAACCGAAGCTTCATCTTCCCTTCATCCTCTATTCGATTTATCTTTTTTATTATTATTATTCTTCAAATTATTCTTTTCATTTTTCTTTTTTATTTGAAAAGAATATTGTTTTTGCTAAAGTTGCAACATGAGTGCCACATAAAGTTACCACGTCAACATCTCTATGGACACTGACCAAAAAAAAAAAAAAAAAAAACATCTCTATGGACATTATTAATGAAGGATTAATTCGCACAAAAATGTGGTCCGAACGGGTCGGATTCGGCCCATGAACCGTCGGATCACGATCGGGTCTTCTCTCCTTCTTTTCCATCGCTCCGGAAATTTAGTTCGAGAGCATCGCCATTGCTTGGGACGCGAAAGGCAAAAGGACCTCGTGCTTCGCATTTGCAGCATTCCCCACCGCATTCATGGCGAGAGAGAAGAGCCCCGGCTTGAAGATCCTCTGGGTCTGGACCTTCGGAACCGCTGCTGGTTAATCGCACCTCTCTTTCTCTCTCTTTCTCTTTCTGGGTTTTCGTTCGCGCGTATGCGGGTGGTGTGGAGATTCACTCTCTCTCTCTGGATCTTGCGATTGCAGTGTTGGTGACGAGCGTGATGAGGACGAGGATGCAAGACATGGAGAAGCTCATGAACGCCGCCGACGAGCCGGACCATCCCCCTCAGCGTCCTTCCTCCGACGCCGTCGTCCTGCTCGACCCGTCTTCGGAGCAACCGGACCAAGCCCTTCGGGACGACAAGATCTAGCGACTGCTGAAGGGGTACGATCTCGCGGCTGCTCTCCTGGACCTGCACGCCATGTGTTTGTTGAATGTCGTCAACGAGCGTCGACCCGAAAAGAAAATGATAAAGGACTCGTCTTATAAACTGTTTTTCTCTCCATCGCTTGATGTTTGGATGCGATGCACCGACTGATAAACGTCTTGATGAGCCGAGTTTTAGCTATTGTATGCATTTCTCGATGAAGTTTTTTGTACTTGATTAATTATCACAAATGTGTTGCGCCCGTGCGCGATTACTTTTGAGATAAACATAATTACTTTCGCTAAATTTATTTGGTATAATTGATATAGAAATAAGATGATAAGCACAGAAAGGGGGCTACCAAAAGAATGGGTAATTATCGAGAATATAAATTAAACACATTGGTAATCACGGCTCTAATTTATCATTGTTGTGATAGAGTGTTGGGATAGTACAGAGAAAATTGAGGTTCTTGGCTTAAAGATATACAAATTATCATAGGCTATGTGTGTGCGTGCTTGATTATATATTATTTCTTGCGCAACTGTCGCAATGAATTAATAATAAGATCGATAACTTCAATTCATCACTAAAACATCTTTACTAAAAAACATATTTTGAATAGCTCATGTTGCATTACTTAGCCATGACGTATTTCATGTAAAGAGACTTCTCAATTGTTAATATTTTGGTGAGATTGTGATGACAAGCTCGCTAATCTCAAAACTTCAATCATGGGCGATGCAAAGTAAAGTATAGTTCAATCTAAACATTCCATTGCAGATGTGAAACCTTGATGGTAGCATCAGAGGGATGTTGTGGAATAGTTATGGCGCAATTCGAGAATTCCGTAATAAATGGTGTGAGATCCTCATAATAATGCCTAGAAAAGATCGCTAGCGCCATTACTCAACCTACCTTTCTAACTTGTTAAGAAAAGGAACTCTAAATTAGAAAAGATCGCTAGCGCCATTACTCAACCTACCTTTCTAACTTGTTAAGAAAAGGAACTCTAAATGAACATTTTGCAAATACTTATTCAAAATATTGGAAAAGAAAATACGAGAAGATTGAAATTAGTTGTCACACTCAAGCAATTGCTAGCAAATTCGCCGAGCGCGGTTTTCAGGGGAAAGAGGCTAGCAAATATTTTCACCTTAAACATTTTTATCTTAATTCTTTGGTGGACTTAATTTGTTTATCTAAAGCTAAATTGCACTACAATATTTAAGTAAACGCTAAATGGGAACTCAAAAAGTGAGGATCTTGCCTTTTAGCTTAAATATAAATATATAGATTCTGACCTACTTATTAATTTTATTATCACTTCTTCTACATTTAACACATGTTGGACCACATTGAAAAGATTTTTGGCTGGCATATATATACTCGATTTACTGTTTGGCCACATGTTCTTTAGATTTGACATCTTGACTCTCTAGCAAAAGCATGGCAGATAGCTTAATCATTGAGGGAAAAAGCATCTTTGCAAAAGATAAGGAAAAACTTCCAAAAAAAACTAATTGATCCATAATTTGGCATTTAAGATTATGCGGTCTAACAGTCACTTCCATTATCAAATTAGGAAAAATCCCACTGAAAATCTTAAAATGTTTTCTGGTGGGACCCGATGGTCCGTTTATTTGAAAAAAAAATTTCAAAAAATTATCTTGTGACTTTCCTATTTTGGATGTCTTGAAACAAATTGATTTATGGAAAACGTTTTTTTTTATTATTATTATTTGAAAACAATAGATTTATAATGGGGGAAAACAAGTTTCCATAAATTATCAAATAACTCATTTTCTTTGAAAATGAATTCAGTGAAAAATGTTTTCTTTTGTCATGAAATTTTTAGTGAAACAAATGCATCGTAAAATGATAAATTTCATCGATGCTTATCTTATACCATAACCCAAAAACACATTTTATCAAGGACCTATCCATGATGACCATTGAAAATCCTACATAGCAGCATTCATGGGATTTTTAATGGCCAATATGGATAGAAGTCTAACAAAATTTACTTTCGGGTTATTAGTTATGAGTTTGAGGATATTGACGGTAGGAAAAAAAAAATGATTAGGATATTAGTAATTTACAAAGAAAATTTCATGATTTTTATGAGATCATCTCTTAAATTTATGCTACAACAAAGGCCAACTCAAAAATAAGTTCTTTCAATGCAATATTCATTGCCAATGATGCATATAAACCTTCATACATCAATTGCTATGCAGAAAATATGGGTGTCTCAAGATTCATTTATTCAAGAAATAAATCAAACCTCCATATTTTAGTACCGTACATAAATTGAGACCAATTTGGAGGAGAGAAATGAAATGAAAGTCCTTATTTTTTTATTTATTTCATATATAATGTTAATGTTCATTCAAAGTTACATTTTTAAAAGATATATCACTCCCTTCTTTTAACCATTAATTAAAGAATTTCGTTAAAAGAAATCACTTAGCATCTTAAGTCCGCATATTTTCAAAAATGCATTTATGGTCACAAATCCGTAAATTTCAAAATTTCTCTTAATTATTATGATCTTCCTATGTTTAGCAGTAATCATGCCGGATAAAACACAACAGAAGCCTCTTGAATTGACATGTGGAGCTTGTTATGCTCATGTTACTGCCTATCACTTTTAATTTATTTAAGTGAAAATACCATTTTTATCTCACTCGTTGTCCCTTTCAAAACCACCCTTCATAATCACAAAGGGAAGTCAATAATTTTAAATTCCATCCACCACCCAAAACACCCATTTGCTCAATTCGAAAATATAATTATATGCTCATCCAATTCCTCCATAAAAAAAAAAAAAAAAACAATAAATTTTCTCTTCTTAAGATAATTCTCATTCCATCATTAATTATTTTTTCGTTTTCTTGCACGTGAAGTCAAAAACTTCCATCAGCAGGTGCTGCAGAAGTGAAGGAAAAGAGCAGCAGAAAAGGACTCGGACCTAAAAAAATATCTTCTTCTCTTTTGGGCCTTCATCATCTCCTTCCGCCACCCCTTCTTCTCTCTTCCTTGCGCATATATACGTGCGACCAGAGCCATCTTCATTTTTCTTTCTCTCTCTTTCTCACTCCAATCCCTCCTTCTCTCTCTCTCTCTCTCTCTCTCTCTCTTTGAGAGACCCTTCAAGCGCATACGCCAGAAGGCGCCGACCGAGCCCTCCTCCGTTCTCCACTTATCTTGGTTTATGAGGTAAAAATCGGTTCGCCGCTCGATTCGCTCTCGACCCATCTGATGATCTCGCGTCCCGATTTCCCCCTTCCCCACCCCGTCGTCGCGGCGGGATCTGCTGTTTTCTTGGTGATGTTGTGCTGTCGGCGTGCGGGTCGGGTCGGGTGTTGTTTGGTTCGGTCGGCGGATCTTGAGAATTTGTTGATTTTACCTTGGGATGGTGTTCGATAGCGTTCGATTGTCCTTCTCTTCTTGGTTTTTTTTTTTTTTTTTTTTTTTTTTTTTTTTTTTTTTTTTTTATCTGGGTCCGGCGGATTGGTGGTAAAGTTTCGATCTTTTGAGGTATCTTGTCGCCTTTAGCCCCCATGTCCGCCTTGTATTCGATTCGGTTCGGTTCGATTCGATGCGCCGTTGTTTTCTGTAGATTGATTCGCCCATTTCGTTTCGTTTCGTACTTCTCTTGCTCTTGCGAGATCGTGGTCTTTTTTCGAATACGACTGCTGACAGTGGGTGTTTGCTTTTTCTTGCGCAGCTCGAAGGAGAGACCCACTCTTGGGTATGTTTCTTCTGTAATCTTTTACTAGTTTCTTGCTTAAATCCCTTTTCCTCGGGTGCTGTAATTGCAATTTCTTAACCTGCATCGCGAAAATTTCATCTTGCTGTCTGTCTGCGTTAGCGTGGGAAGAATCCCCTAAGGGGGTCCCACAAAGCGTCCTACTTTTATTCTGTTTTTAGGTATCGAATTAGTTATTGACATTAATTGACCTTTTCTTTACCTGGTATTCATTAACACATGATCCAAGGATATCCCAAGGATATCCCTCTTGGGAATCTGCAATAATCTCCAAAATGGGTTTCTTGAGAGAAATAATTGTATGTTTTTTCCCTTAACTCAAGGGTGCGTTAGTGTGTTCATTTCGCGGAAAATTAGTGATTTGGAAAAGATTTTCTGAAAATTGATTACTTATATTGTTTAGAAAAGTTAGTCAATGGAAAATATTTTCATCATTGATAACAATCTATGCCTAACTATTTTCATGAGCAATTAAAATTTTTCCCTTCATTTAATTTTTGTAATCTATAACAATCGATTATTTTTCAGAAAATATTTCCAAATCATTTATTTTTGTGAAATGAACGCATGCTAAGGTTGTATCTCTTCTCTCTTGTTCGGGCAATCCTGCATGCAACTTGTGTTCAGATATCTATGCAGAGCCATGGTCATCAGTTTTCTTTCTTTAGCATCTGCATACCTTTGTAGCTTTCATATTCTCGGAACGTGTCTGGTCACTTACTTAAATACTTCTGTTTGTCGTATTTTGACAGTGGCACGCGGATTAAGACCCGCAAACGGAATATTGCGGCTCCTCTGGACCCTGCATCATTTGCGGATGCAGTGGTCCAGATTTATCTGGATAATGCTGGTGATCTGGTAATTTTGCCACCAACGTGATAGACAATCCTATTCAAGTTGCATTTTGCAATTTAAATTGACCTAGTATTTCCTGTTGCAGGAACTTGTTGCAAAGAGTATTGAAGCTTCAGATCTCGACTTTTCGAGATATGGTGACACCTTCTTTGAGGCAAGCTTCTTTCTAAGTCTATTTCTTGGCTTTTGTTTGTATCTTGCATTTATTTTTAAGAAGAAAAAGTAATGATGGAGCAACCTTAATTGTATTCTTACATGGTTCAGGCGCGTTCTGTGTCACAATGAAGCCTTCTTTGATGATGCAGTTCATCCACTTACAATTTCAGTGTTGAGTGATTGTGAGACTTCCCTTTTTTCCTGCGTGCTAAGAATGACCTATTTATGTGGCTTAGCTTGTAGGGATGGGAACTTGGTATGAATTAATACGCCCTCTAGAGTGCTGTTGATTTACTGAAGGTGTTTCGGCCTCTTTTAAGGTCTTGTTGGGATGTAACATGATATTTTTAACTGGTAGTCAGGCATTAATAAGCATACGAAGGAGAAATTGGCTCCCTGAATATTTTTTCCTTCTGGCTACATATGCAGTCTTCTCATATCAGTTTGCAGCTCATATGAAGCTTTATGTGGATGTAGGGTAACAAGAAGAATAGGCCAAAAAGAATCATACAATAAGAACAGGGAAAGTGAATGAATAATATATGGAGAGAGAATGTTAATGTGACCATTATATGATATTGCACTATGTACAGGTAAATCCATAGGAGGTTGGAAAGGGATAACTACTATGCCTTCTTCCAAAGTAGGGTTGTCATGATTTCAACATTAATCCTTTTATTTTTGGTGGTTACTGATATATATGCTTTATGAAGGTGAGAATGAAATATAACTATTGGATTTTCTCATTTGGCACTTTGCTGGCTAGGCTTTTGGCATGATTTTTTATTTAAATATTTGTGGTTAGTTAGACTCTACTTTTATTTTGTGGATATGACCTTGGTAGATTCTCCATTTCAATGGAAAGATTAGATAATTAAACTTGTGGTGAACTACTCCTGCATTTGTTATGAAAGGAATCTTGTCAATTCACATGGCTTTCTTATTCTTGGCAGAATGTTTAAGACTTTCCTAGATTTTGACTGTTTTGTTACTACAGGTTGCTTTCACAGGAGGGCGTACACAACCTGGAACTACTAAGCCTGATGAGGGTGAACGCCACCCTTACTCTATCATAGAGTGTGAGCCTAAACGAGAATTGATTCTCCCATCTGTCATTTACATACAGAAGATTTTGCGGCGGAGGCCATTTCTCATTAAGAACCTTGAAAATGTCATGCGAAGATTCCTCCAGTCTTTGGAGCTGTTTGAGGAAAATGAAAGGAAGAAACTGGCAATTTTCACAGCCCTGGCATTTTCCCAGAAGTTATCAGGCCTGCCACCGGAGACTGTCTTCCAGCCAATGCTCAAGGATAATCTTGTTTCCAAAGGGCTAGTGCTTTCCTTCTTAACAGATTTCTTCAAAGAATATCTGATTGATAATAGCCTTGATGATTTGATTGCAATACTGAAGCGGGGGAAAGTGGAAGAAAATCTGCTGGACTTTTTCCCAATTAATAAGCGCTCTGCTGAAGCTTTTTCTGAGCATTTCACGTGAGTGTCTGCTTTCTAACTTATGGTCTTGGCTCATGTGACACAATTTATTTGGCTGTGAATTTGCATTATCCTGGAGTGTTTTCTTTTTCTAGAAATTATAGTGTCCTCTATACTCAGTTTCTTTCTTCTTAGGAACGGATCGCGATACAAATAGAAGCTTTTCACTTGACATGGAGTAACTTAAATTATAGTGTCCTCTATACTCAGTTTCTTTCTTCTTAGGAATGGATCGCGATAAAAATAGAAGCGTGTCACTTGATATGGAGTAACTACGGCCCCCCCCCCTAAAAAAAAAAGATAAAGAAAAAAGCTTTCTGCTGTGGAGTTTATCTTTGTGTTACGGTTCTTTGTCAAAAATAATTACTATGTCTAGAATGCAGTCATTGAACTATTCCCTCAGCCTCCTCCTCATTTCTTACCTCCTCCATCGTGCATGCATGTGTTCATGAACAGGCACATAAACAGGCAATTTTTCGTCTTCTGATTTGGGATTTAGGTGTCATCTCCAAGAGATGCAATCCCATGTGCTTATGAGACTGAGCTTCTCAGAAGTTTTTCTTTCCTTTGACGGAAGTAGAGTGATTTGTGCTTACTAATGTGGGATATAATTATAACATGTTACCTTATTTGTACTGGGATTTGCCTTTAATATGATGTTTATTTGTTACTCACAGCAAAGAAGGGCTGGTAGCCTTAGTTGAATACAATGAGAAGAAAGTCTCTGAGGTAAAATTGAGGGAAATGAAATCAACACTGACAACACAGATAGCAGAGGGAGCTGATATTGCTGAAGTCATTGAATCTGCGAAGCAGCAAGTTAAAGATGCCAAGTTGCAAGATACTGAGGTAGTGCGCATGCTTTGGGATGTCATTATGGATGCTGTTCAGTGGTCTGGGAAGAATCAGCAGCAAAATTCCAATCTAGCTCTGCGCCAGGTATATATCTGATAAATGAGCCGCCGGGCATCTAAAATCTGAAATTCTTTCTTAATTTTTGCCATTTGTTTATTAAAGATAGTACTATATTATTATTCCGAACCCTTGTGATATATTTTGTGACTGATTCAAAGTTGACCAAGTTATTGGAAAAGACATAAAAGAGAACCTCAAACACTTTCCTCTTGGATGAGTGCATCTAGATGATGATGGTTAGGTTTGTATTTGAATATTTAAGAAAACATAAGAGTTAGAAATTAGCTTACCCTAAAAAGTTGTCTTGGCCCACCTGAAGATAAGACAAGGGAAGACAATTGTAGTGGTTCTGGTTTGGACATGTGAAGAGACATTTGGAAGACGATGTAGCAAGGAGATGTGATTCCATGGTAGAAAAGCGGGTCATAAGGGGAGTCTTAGTAAGATGAGAGTTGGAAGAGAAAAAGGATGATATATATGATGAAGTTACCATACCCCTTTGTTGGCAGATTATTGTACCTTGTTGCCAATAAACAGGGAGGTGTTTATTCATGTATTCTCAACTTCTTATCCTTATAATGTGCACTTTTTTTCTCTTTGCAAGGATATCAGTGTCCTCTTTCAAACTGTGTGTACTATAATTTGAATTGATTTTGGCTGGACCACCATAGTTCATTCTTGTATCAAAGTCTCAAAATTGACTGCTTAACTTACCCTGTTGATTGCTTCGGAAGAATTATATTGTCTGGTGTTGTTGGCATTGAATGGTACCTAAAGTAATGGGATATGTATTTGGATAATTTCGATATCTGTTGTGAGGAGATCAGCATTTTTTTTTTTTCCCAGAGATTAATTCAAATTTATCGTTGATGTAGTTGGGTGGACCGCCATAACTCATTCTTGTATCTAGGTCTCAGCATTGACTGTTTAAGTTATCCTGTTATATTGCTTTGGTAGATGTATAATGTCTGGGTGTGGATGGCATCGAGTGGTACTAAAGTAATGGGATATGTAGTTCTGATAATTTCGATATCTGTTGAATAGCTATCCACAGCTCATGTTTTCCATTCTTATGCATGTAGCCGGGGTTCGGTGAAATTTGAAATACCATTTTACCAGATTCCATGGAGAGTTAGTATTGAGATTCTGTAATGTACTAGACCACTTCTGCAAACTTTTCCTTCCTACAAATAGTTTGTTCTGTTGTATGGTTATATCATATAGTTGGAATTGCACTCTGAAGTGATTGAATTCCTCTGGTATCAATCTACATTAGATCAGCATAGGGGAAGCCAGTTAACCTGCTGATAGATACTAGTGAAACATGACTCTGCGGAAGCAAATTTACACTAAGGGAAGTTCTAGAGCTAAACTGAGCCATGGCTCATGATTTACAGTTGAATCTCCAAAAATGAGCGAGGAAAATTGTAATAAAGGGAAGTTCTGGAGCTAAACTGGGCTGCTCATCACCATTTTGCCATTGTGGTCTGTGTCCTGTAAAGTTGGTGTGATTTTTTCCAGTACTTCGAAAGGGATCAGTTATTCTTCTCTTCCGTTATGTTAACATCAACAGTACTCGCTAGAGGTTTAAGATGATGAGTATTGGTTTTAGACCACCAATTTACTTATGCTGTTGTAGGTCAAAACATGGGCGGGACTTCTAAATGCTTTCTGCACAAGCGGGAAACTTCAGTTGGAGCTTATGTACCAAGTCCAAACTCAGTGCTATGAGGACACTAAGCTGATGAAGCTGTTCCCCGAGCTTGTGAGGTCACTGTACGATAAAGATGTGCTTGCTGAAGATACCATCCACCACTGGTTCCGCAAGGGGTCCAACACCAAGGGCCGGTATGCAGTCTTTATCACTCTGGAATCACTTTCCTATACACAATGAATTTTTTCCCCCATGTTCCAATCAAATTTTGCAGTATGCTTTGTTCAAGCAGTTCAACTGAACTTCTTGTCACCATCAGAGTTCTTGCTTGCCATTAAGATTTGGGTCTAGTGACATTTTGTAAGATCTGCAATTTGACAAGTTGAGCCAATCTATAATTTCCTGAACGCATAATTTTGGCATGAGAAACATATAAGCTCGAAATACCGGGTGATTCTTATTGATGCAAACAGAACATAACTTGGGTATATGCTTTACTTTTAAAAGTGTTCTGTATTCCCTGTCTTCTCTAGCGAGGTTTTTTCTCATTGCTCTGTCTCTTTACTTCAATTCCATGCGAAAAGCATGTGCTCTAAGTGCAAGAATCTCGTGCGAATCTCTGTTATTTCGGAGACCAACCTCATGATTTGTGTGATTTCAAAACTCCGACAGGCAAACCTTTGTCAAGGCCCTCGAGTCGTTCGTGAAGTGGCTGGAAGAAGCAGAGGAAGAGGATTAGGCTCTCCATGTTTCAACTCCTCTAAACAGCAGCTACTGCCTACTAGTACTATGTCTTTCAATCTGTTTTCTGTTCTCCCTGTGATATGGTTGATGATATTACCACTCTCTTTGCTTTTCGCTGACTGATAATGTTCCCCAGTTTCACACTCTATATGGCTTACTTCCTATAGTATGGTTTCTACGAATGTTTCGATATGCGATATCTTCAAGCAATGTTTGGTAGTGGGCAATTCGTGCAACGAGGTGAGGCGCTCGCGAGCCTTTCGAGCACACGCCTGTAGCTTAAAGACAAATCCCGAGCCATGTTTGAGCAGCAAAGGAGTAGAATTCTGAGTTACGAGCTGAGCCATGCTTCTTTCTGCTTGAAGTAAAAATAAGAAGTGGCCCCATTGGAGCAGTAAAGGTTTTATTTTTTTTATTTTTTTTTTTTTGTCCCTTTAAAAAAAGGGGGAAAATACTGAAAACATGTCCCAGTGACCGAATACAAATTTTTATTTCTTAAATTGACAGTTGCTATTTCTAGACAAAATCCCTATTTTGAAATGACCAAATTACCCATTTGCCAGGAAAATGTGATGAAAGATATTCTATGTTAGAAAATCATGTGACCTCATTACCGTGGCTCTTCACATAATTCTTGTAATTTACTCGCCCACTCAGCAAATCAAAGTAACATTTCACTTTTGGTCCCTAAATTTGCGTAGCTTCTAAAATCAAGTATTTAAACTTTAATTCATCCGATCGAATCCTTGAACTTCCCTGACTATTCAAATCAAGTCCAACCAACTCTAAATTCCATATGATTGGAGCTGACCTGTTGTTGGGTCGATAAGAATTTTGACAAGGAAAACTCTAGTGCAATAACGTATGCTCTTCTTGAGAAATTTTCTCTTGAAGTTTGAATGTAACCTTTGCCTTTGAGCTTTCTAATCCCCACGCATTAGTTGATAACTGATAAAAGTGTCGTCTCCGAGTGACTAGATTTTGGAGCTAAAGGGACTTAATTGGAAAAATTATGCAAGTTCAAGTATTTGAATGAAAAAAAGAAAAAACACACACACGCATATGTTCAAGGACAAAAGGTGGACTTTCACTTTGCTTCCAAAAAGAAAAAAAAGTGGACTTTCATCTTTTACCGGAACTTATTACCTCTCCAGGCCGCTTTTAACCTTGAAATTTAACTTTCCGACAATATCATGGGATTAGCATCCAATGAATGATAACCATATATTTATGTAAAGTATCAAAATCATCGAGATTCTCAACAATTTCTAGATTTATTTCCTAAACTAATTCGTGTCGCACCTTGTCTTTATCTATTTAATTTAATTTCCATATTTACATACTCACAAGCAGGTGCCCCTTTTTTTGGGCTAGTTTTTCCAGAAAAAGAAAAAGGAAATTGCAAATTTGGGGATTTTTTTTTTAAAAACGAAAGTGTCCTACGTGGCTCGTCGCCTTTTTCCCAAAGCATCCAACGGTCACAAGCTCCGCCATTTGAAAATTAATCCCGGTTCTCCACTTTCCAAGAACTAGCCGTTACAGAAATCAAATCAAAAGCACCAAGAATCAGATCGAAACCACTTTGATCTCCATTCTCGCTCGCCATTCACTCTCTCTCTCCCTCTCTCGATCTCGTTCTCGAGCACTTGAGGCGCGACCATTCGAATCGTCACTGACTCGAGCTTGCCTTCAGCCGGAGAGAAACCCCGCGGCGGCAGCGGTTGAAAACCCAAAAACCCCCCGGCCATGGCCACACCCTCGAGCAAATCTTGCCAGAACCCGAACCCGAACCCTCCGACCAGGCTTGTCCACCACCCCGTTTCGAGATCCTCCGAGGTCGGGAACCCGATGAGGAGGAGTTTCAGCGGCAGCCCGTTTTCGAAACCCGCGGTCGTCCCCAACTCGAGGGGATTCAACCCGGTCACTCCTGCCAATAGTCCCTCAGGTTCGATTCTTTTTACCAGTTCTGTATTCAAGATTCGATTTTCCTTATAAGGCGATGGTTGGAGAAGATGAATGTCTTGGCTTTTGGTTCATCCTAAGAATTCTCGGGTCTCACTTGTTATGCCTCGACCTCGAGTTCGTTATCTGAATTGGGTAATTTTTATGATGTTCTCTCCGCAATTTTGATGCCGGGGTCTGTTCTCCTAGAACGAGTAGCATATTCAGAAACAGGGTACCTACTGCTCTGTAACTTTTGCTTTTCTACAGTGCATTGACATTTTCTTTGAAATGTGTTTAGATTAGTAGGATTCATGATTTGAGCGTTAGTCTGGTGAGATCCGTCAGTAGTACTTGTCAGTAGTTGCGCACATACAGCTTACTGTGCTCTGTGTTCTTTTGCGTCGCGAGCTCTCTGCTGATTTTTCCTTGTTATGTCAATGCATAGAGTACCCGCAAAGACTCTCGGCGGGTAGAGATAGCTTGACATCGTTCAGAGAGCATGAGGATAAAGAAAATGGGAAAGATCAGGGCGCGAAGCAAGCGCGGACCAAATCGGTGGCTGCCTTCAAGAGTCCAAAGAGTCCAAAGAATTTCATGTCTCCGACGATTTCCGCGGCTTCTAAAGTCAATGCCTCGCCGAAGAAGAGGGTACTGACCGACCGGAACGAGCCCGTTCGAACTTCCGTCGCGCTTTCCGACTTGAGAAGTTCGTGTGGCTCGTTGAGTCTCTCTGAAGCGCTAGAAGAACCCGACTCGAAACTAGAAGTGGAAACGGAAAAGGTGGCGGTTGCAGATTCTTGCGACTCGACTGTCACTGATTTGGACCGCGCGGATGCTAATCGTGCAGTTTCTTCGTCGTCGAAAGGTTCCAGAAAGAAAGTAGCTTTCGACTCTAACGTACAGACAATCCCTCTGGATGAATCGGAGACGTCTGATGGTGTTGACGTGAATGAGGATCTCAAGACCAGTCCTGCCCCTGGAACACCCTGCAATCTTTTGGCACCACTCGATGCCGATCCGCTGATGCCGCCTTACGATCCCAAATTCAATTATCTCTCACCAAGGCCTCAATTTCTTCATTACAAACCGAGCCCTGGGAGAATTCATTATCTCAGTGACGAGAAAGATGGCAATCCTCTCGACGACACTCTTTGCATCGGAGACTTTTCGGACACTGATCTTACTGAAGAAACACTATCCGATGATTCTCCAAAGGAACCGGACGTTGTTTCTTCAAGTGAGACGGCGAAAGCAGCAGACAGTGATGAAACTGAGGATGCTTCTACTGGCGAGATGGCAAAAGAAGCGGATGGCGATGGAGAAGTGCTTTTGGATGAAGAGTTTGAAACCATCCCAAATGCAGCTAGTCTTGAGATGGCGAAAGAGGCTGTTGAAGTGAAGAAAGTGTCCAAGTGTCGATTCTCCACGATAACAAAGTGCATTTCTTTGGTTTTTATCCTTTTGGTTGTTGCGGGCATGGCGATGACAGGAGCTAATTCTCCACTGAGAAATTGTTCTTACATCAAAGGTTCGAGGTTCGGCGAGCTTTTAGAGACTTCTAAATTAGCTGAAAGTGTCGGAGTTGATTTCAACGAGCTTGCTCAGAACTTCTGGCATTTGTATGGTGAGTCAGTATCTTACATTTCTGAGCTGATAGAACACTTGAAGGGTGACAAGCGAGTCAGTGGCTTCAGCTATTATAACTTGACTAACTTGCAAGAGGATTTGTGGATTGAAAAGAACATTGTTGGTGGTTTGATGATTAAAGCAACACCAATAGTTGAGCAGCATGATGGTGAAGTTGCTGCATCTGAAGAAGTGGACGAAGCAAATATTCTAGAAGTTGAAGAGGCGGATGGTTTTCAGGTTGATGACGGTTTGATGATTGAAGAGGAAGTAGCTGAAGCTGTCAAGCACCACGATGCTGAAGTTTTTGCAGGGCAAGAAGAAGTAGCTGAAGTTGGGGAAGATTTCGAGTTGCGGTTTAATGTAATTGAACCAGAATTTCCAGAGGAAGAGCAATTCCAGGAGATTGTGGTTGCTGCTACATCTGTGACTGGCAACGAGGAGCAACAGCAGCCTGACTCCGTTCAAGTTGTGGCATTCGAACCAGCAGAGTTTCAAGGAGAGAAGTTAGTTTCTAATTGTGATGAAAGTGACTCCAACCAAAAAACTGGCTCAGAAAACATCAAGGCAGTCGATGTGGCAGTGAACTCACAAGGTTCAGAGGCAGAGGATTCTACCATTGTAGAATCTGAAAGCAATGTATCTGTCTATGTTATGGCTGGACTTGCTCTGGTTGGTCTTAGTCTACCAGCAGCTGCAGCTTTCTTTTATGTGAAAAGAGGAAGCAGTTCCATGAGTGCTCCAACTCCAGTGGAACAGCCATGGGCGACCAAGAATTTTAACATCAGTCCTGTGTCTTCTCTGAATTGTCACACCGAGGTCGACATATCTGGAGAATCATGCCCTTCAGAAATGAGCAGCTTCCAGAAGAAGTCATCTCTTGGCTCGGGTTTAAAGGGTGCCAATGAGGCACAAAGCCAGGAGAGGAGACTCAAGAAGAATTATAGGAGGGAATCACTGGCTTCTTCTTCTTCAGAGCTCTCGATGGATTCCCACTCTTACGGAAGCTTCACCACATATGAGAAGATCGCCTGCAAGCACGTAAGTATCTAATTGACCTTTACCAGTATGACGTCTATATGTAAACATGAAAGAGTTAATCTCACATTTTCACTGCTTGTCTTTGATTGAAGCGAAATGGAGAGGAGGTGGTTATCACTCCAATAAGGCGTTCGAGCAGATTGCAGAAGCAAGTCACTTCTCCATGACTAGAGGAGAAAGCAATTCTCCACCTGACTCTCGGTTGCTCCTGATTCCTACCATTTAAGGATTCAGTGGTTTGACATAGTTTAGCTAGATTTGTTTGACAGCAGTATGAACAGCTAACACTACAAGTACTACTGGTTGCTAGTAATTCACTTTCGAACTGCTCCAAAACCCCCTCCACTTGTCCCTGTGGTCTGATTTATTTCCAGCAGAATATCTAGCTCTTAGAATGCTTTCTACTTTTTCTGCCTTGTCTGGTTCGTTCGTGATAGAATTCTAGCTTTGTCTGCCCTGTCTGCCCATGTTTGTGACATGTTTGGGTCACAAAATTACCTTTGTTATGTAGACTTTTTCAATTTTAATCACACTCCATTGACAAAGCTGCAGATCGATTATGCTCTGAGATCCTTTTTCCTTGAGTAGATAGATGATCAATCTTTCAGATATAATATGCTAGGAGGATATAACTCGAAACCTAATATTCTGTGAAACCATTAATCTGAAATCTATTCTGAGTTGATTGAGAAGAGCGAAAAGTTATGGATATTTCTGAAAACTGATATGTATTCCATGATTCCAATCATGTCAAGAAAACTAAAAAGGCAATCAATTCACACAGCAGGAGCAGTAGAATTCGAAGCGAAACAACATCAGACTCTTTCGGAAAAAAAAAACCTGATTCCCATGAAGATTCTTGGATTAAAATCACTAAATCGGTCAGGATTTGAATGCAACCTCTTTGATAGGCGCATTTGCAAGACACAGCTGTGTGAATTTGAAGGGAAATGAAGTTGTACCATGAGCTGAATGAGTAGAGGGAAAAGTTAAAGGATATTTCTGAAAACAGATCTCTGTTCCATGATACCAATCATGTCAAGAAGACCAAAAAGAGAACAAATTCCATGATACAGCAATCATGTCAAGAAAAAGATCTCTGTTCCATGATACCAATCATGTCAAGAAGACCAAAAAGGGAACAAATTCACAGCAGGAGCTGTAGAATTCAAGGCAAAAAGGGCATCGAACTCTTTCAGAAAAAGAAAACCCAAGTCCCAGTAAGATTCTTGGATTAAAAATCACAGAAGTTTGCGAGACTTGGTTGTGTGAATTTGAAGGGAAATGAAGTTGAGACCTGCCTGTGTTTATACAGAAGTTCGAAGTGAAATGGAAGTTGTCAAAATGGGCAAGGATTCTAGCAAGATTGTTTTTTGGAGCATCCCCGTCTGTCGTTACAATCCCAGAAGACAAGGCATGAGGAAAGACGGTCCCCCCGCTCCAATCACCACACCATTGTTGGACCGCTCAGCAAAGGCGATTTCGATTTTACAGCCTATTTCCCAATATGTTTCCACATCATTCATTCCTCATATGATAAACGTTCCGTCACCACTTGTGCAATCAAACATCTAGAATAGAGATCCTCCAATCGCCCGAAAAGGACCGGGGCCCCCTTGGAGCATGGCCCCATAAGACGCCGGTGAGGCAATTTTGATTTTATAGCCTATTTCCCAATATGTTTTCACATCATTCATTCTTCATATGATAAACGTTCTGTCACCAGTCACTAGTCACCACCTGTGCAATCAGACATCTAGAATAGAGGTGCTCCAATCGCCCGAAAAGGACCAGTGCCCCCCCTAGGAGCGTAGCCCCTTAAGACACTGATGTGTCGTGGAATTCACGTTTGAAATTCGACGGCCTGGGTTGGTTCTCGATCGAGGATATCGGTCTGGATTTGGTAGGCTTTTGCTCGGGGAGGCATGAATTGAGAAAGAGCCTTTATGCGTGTGTGCATATGCATGCCTGAAAGCAACAGCATGCGAGGGGACCTCATATTGAAGCACGAAAATGTTGTGAATGAAATCAACGGTCACCGCACTGAGACTCGGCATAGACTGTTTGGTGAAATGTACCATTCGCTTGATCCTTGAACTACGGACCAGAAGAAAAATTTCTCATTTAATGTGAGAGATAGTGGGGCCCAAAAATGTTTTTTTTTCTTTTTTGGGTTTTTTTTGGTTATTCTATTTCTATTCCTACGCTACACTCTCTTAGATTTTTTGCCCCTCGCTAAGTACGGGCGTGGGAGTCGAAAAACCCACTCAAACTACACGTCCCCACCCCCCCAAGGTGGAGATTCGACCCCCCTCACCTCCCCCTTACATGTTAGAAGAGTGGTCACTGGGGCAAGCCGCAGTGGTTCCTAGAAATGAAATTGAGGGAGAGATTGCGGGTCAATTTTGATTTTGAAAGGAGTATTTGGAAAGCCACTCCATCTAGAGGCGAGCATAATCTCAGGATGGATTCTTGAATATGAGAGCAGAAACGGTGGAAATCTATCCAATTACATGTTCCGAGAATGCAAGTTCTCTAATTTTCGGAACTTGAAACCGATACTAAAACCCATGATAGGATATGTTCTAGGTTCTAGGATATGTAGGGAAGGTTTTAAATTTTAAAAAATGAGAAATCTATTCCAATGGATAAGTTCGGATATAATTTATATGAAATTTGGAACAGTTCACCTCTAACTCCAATCAACCTAATTAGAGTTGCCAAGTACATTTTCTTCCCCCCACCCGCAACATTTCTTGCACACATACAAAATGCACATAAAATAATCAATGTAGACATTAATGTGATGGTTCCGACCCTCGACTTCCTCGTTGATTTTCCAGGACATTAGTGTGATGGGTATGCAAATTGTGGTACTAGATTTCGATGGTCCCAACCCTTGAATTCCTTGTTGATTTTTCAGGATTGGAAATCTCGAATTACTGACTTGAAGCACATCGCGATTTCATCTGGTCGTTGAACGCATCTATCGTTCCACGTTGAAGCGAGTTATTTGTCGATGGAGTTGCCGACATGTAATGCGTTGCGCTACATTTTCATGTGCTAGAGTAATTAAATCTGGCCCACTAATTTAGTAATTGCGACTTCTAAGGTCGGGCCGAATCTATTATGGACATATTCTTCATTTTTTAGTTAAGCGAGAATGACATTAGTAGTCTCTATATTTTGACAAAATGTGCAATGTTATTTTCAAGTTTTTATTTCGTTTGATGTGATCCTTAAATCATCTCAAATTATTCAATCTCATCCATAAATCTTCAATTTATTCAATCTAGTCACTTACATTTCCCTACATGGTCAAGTCAGTTTTTTTTTGTCTGTTCACAGATTTCATAATAACACTATTCCTTGTTCTTCAATCCATTTCCTCAACGAAAAGAATGTGCCATAGTTTCATTACATTTTTACTTTTTTTTTTCTTTATCTTTTCATTACAATAGTTCCATAATTCCATTTAAATATAATTCAGCTCATGATTTGTGTAACAGTAAAAGTTTAACTTCATTTAAAGTTGCATCTGGTAAATATTTCTATTTAAAATAAAATTTAACTTTTCAGATATAATTTTTTTTAAATTAGATTTATTTATATCTACTAATAAGAAAAATAAAATAGGAGGAATAACAACCTGACGCAGCCCTAAAAGCGTTGAACATAAAATACAACCCCACAATGCGCAAATGAATAAATCTATTCTTGCCCTGCATTTGTACTCATTCTAATTTATGGTTATGCTATAAATGACCATACATCCATATTCTCATTGGACACTTGAGAAGAATTAAAAAATATATATATATATTTTTGTCGCATTAAATGAATGTAAACCTTCATTTTTTCTGTATTTCAGTAGCAATTCGCTTACTTTTATAGATGAGGTTATTTATTTATTTTTTTTGGCACAAAAGACATTTGGGCCACATTTAAATGAATTTGACATAAAAGTAGGACACCAACGACATCAGAAATTACTCACGCTTCTAAATTTGTGTCCTTTTACAGAGATTCATTAGCTTCTGAAAATTAGTCATTTTATTATGGTTGTGTCCATTTAGTTGATTGTTTATTGTGAAATGGGCAAGGAAGCAAATTGGACGTGACCCATAATATTATAGCCACGAAATTATCGTCCAACACAATAGATAATAGCCCAATTTATTTGTAAGCTAAAAAAGCAAAACTGCTATGATATCATATGTAATTTTGTGAGATCATTGTTAATTGTTTTAAAGTTTTAAACTAAGAAGGACTGTTTTTGAATTGGTAAAGTCTAAACCTAAAGCCATAAATTTACATTATTAAATGGAGACTTAAGAGTGCATTTGCTTCACGAAAAATTCAAGATTTGGAAATCATTGTCTTGAAAAATAATTGATTATATCCTTAGAAAAATAGGTCAACGAAAATTATTTCTATTGCCGAGACTACCCATCATCGTGAATAATGAAAATATTTTATCATTCTTTTATTTCTCTAAGCGACAAAAGCGAATATTCTTCTGAACAAACGCACCCTAATATTAATCTTACACGAAACAAACACTACACTATTTTATCTTTACTGACACGTTTATAAAAACACATAATTTTCGGACTAATTTACCCAAAAAGATCAACATTTTTCAGCGCTCGTGTGAGGACTTTATATAGCACAATAAAATATATGGGAAAATTACAAAAAAAAAAAAAAAAAAGGTTGCCATCTTTTTGATGGCTTCTAGAGAAAGACAGGGATGGTTTTGCTGAACCCACCTGCGGCGGAAAAGAGAACACATGTTGGGGACTGTAGAAGCAAAGCAATCCGTCTCTGTTTTTGGACCAATTTGTGGCCGACAACAAGTTGACACTTGCAACCTAACCCAGATGATTATATCCCCAAACATGCATTGTGTGCATTAATTCAAGTGTACTGAAAAGGTCAAAAAAGAAGGTTTAACTTCATTTTTCCTTTATCAAAAGGTTGATCTCATTAAGAACCCTAACATCGGTGCTGATGACGTACTTACCCCGAAAGAAAAAAATCTCAAGCTGGTATCCTAATAACACAATTATCATTCCATATAAATCTCGAACAGCTATCCATGACATATATATATACCCAAAATTAATTTATGTTAAAACACTATCGATCCAAATCTATGTTCCATTTGCATTCTGATAGACGACTATGTGATGGGTTTGATGTAAAGAATAACGGATTTGATGTAGAAAATTCTCATTATTTGCCGCGCTTGCATTTTCATGGAAGGTAATTTTGGGTTTGGGGTGTTGGCTTGGGGTTTCTTGCAAGACGGAAATTAGTTTGAGGTAAATGTATTTGAGGTTTTTCGTGAGGCAAAAATTAATTTTGGGGTAAATATATTAAGAATGTATCAATTTGAGATTTCTATGAGAGAAATTAGCTCGGGATAAATATGGGAAAAGTACCAAAAAAGTCCTAAACCTATTACATTGATAAATATGTTGTGGTACTACTATGAGATTCTTAATATTATTGACCTAAAAAGAAAAGGTATTTGTCGTATGCAATCAATTATTCACACTTGCATTCGTAAATTAATAATTTATTAGTGTGGACCACAATTTACGGCGATGACCTAGCTTTATTTTTTTTTTTTTGATTCTTAATATTATTGACCTAAAAGAAAAGTGTTTGTGTATGCAATCAATTATTCACATTTGCATTCATAAATTAATAATTTATTTAAACGATGATAATTTAAACATAATAAACATTGAAAAAAAAACATTTTTTTGCAAACTTCTTTTCCAATTTTATGGGCAACTAAACTTATTCTACCACTTCATTCAATTTCACATGATTAAAGTGAATATGGTTGTTGTCAACATGTATATTATAGAATTATCTCTCGCCGGTCTATTCTTTCCTTTTTAAGGCATATTACTTTAAAATGAATTTATTTCTCGAAATGGTCGATTTTGAAAGTTAGGTAGACGATGGATTTCATTGGAGAATGCTAGTTGAGTGGAACCTAATCTTTCATTAGGAAATTAATGTTGCTCATTTAGCACGTGTTTTTTTTTTAATATTATCAACTTAGGTGTTGTACAGTGTATGTCTCTCCTATCACTTGTGTGAATTGGTCATTTTCGTGGTAATTATTAAATAATTCACATGACATTTCATGTGGACTTTGTCAAATTGAAAGAAAATAAATGAATAAAGAAATACTTGCTTTTATTATAGTTGGTATGATTACATGCAAATGATTTTGTCTCACAATTAGTTAATGTGGGTTAGTGTTTCACGTGGTATAAGTCTATATCCACGAAAAAAAATCGGAAAATAAAAAATGGGGATGAAAAGGTCAGATTAATAAGCAATAATTGAGATTAAATTTTAACTAATAAAATTATATGATTAGTAATCAGTATAGATGATAGCATATGCCATAGCCCATACCTTTCTTATACACTCGGCTTGGCCCTAAATCCATCACATCCACATATAAATGTGCAGAAAAATGCACACTTCAAATAAAAAATAAAAAAAATAAAAATACAAGTATAAGATCGCCCTCTCCGACAAAAAAAAAATACAAGTATAAAATCGCTCTCTCTCTCTCTCCAACTAATTCGTGAATTTATTTTTGGGCCGCATTTATTTTTATGAAAATAGGCACTGAAACTTGTATAGAAGAAAAGAAATAAAACCTTCTTATTTATTTATTTATTTAAAACCCGTTCCTAATAATGGAACCAAAAAAAGTAATCTTTTGACAAGCGTTTTGCAGCTCAATTTCAAAATCTCAATAACTTTGAGTTTCAATTTCTAATGTCTAATTAGGTGCAAAAGGGTGTTACAGCATTCTCCATCGATGTTTAAAAATCTCTCTACGGGTTTAATGGTTTCTCAAAAATCATCCCAATTCAAAGTTTCTTAAATCGTTTAAATAAATTTAAATGACTTGAAATGATACGCCAAAATTAAACATCACAACTAAAAACACCAAAGATAAATCTCATATTTAGAAAAAAAAAAAAAAATCCAAACTCCATCCCTAAAAATCTCCATAACTCTTCCTTTTAATCTTCTTGCTTTCCAAGGATACTTTAGATTCAATGGACGTCCAATTTGATTGCTCATATGTATTCTCCATTGAGGTTAGAAATCTATTCATGGGTTTAACGGTTTCTCGAACATCATCCCAATTCAAAGTTTCTTGATTCTTTTAAATAAATAAAACGGCTTGAAACGGATTACCAAAAATAGATATTATAACTGAAAAACACCAAAAGTAAATCTTATAATTAGAAAGGAAAGCAAAAGAAAAGAAAAGAAAAATCCCAACCCATCCCCAAAATAGTCCCAATAACTCTTGGATCTCATTTTTTAATTATGCTACATAGGCTTCACACGGCCGAAAATGGCATCCGCACTCTGTCAACTGTGCTGAAGTTACTCGATTCTCTCTCTCTTTCTATCTCTAGAAGTCATCAACGAAAGAGAGCTTTTTCCGTGCGATATTTTGCTGTGCTGTCGTTCGTTTACATTCTCTCCACTCCTTTTTCCCATCTCGACTGTGCTTTCTCTCTCCTCCCTCCCTCTCTCCCTCTCTCTCTCTAGCTCTCTTTCTGAAGTGTTTGTTCATGGCCGTCTCCGCTTCTGTTCCCTTCACGTTCCGTTCCGCCCTCAGTGATTTTGCTCCATTCGAACCCTCTAGGCTGGACTCTTTCCTCACCTGGTGACGAGATACCAAGACCCATATTGGAGTTCTCTTCTAATTCCTCGGGATCATTGAGATCGGTGGGGTGTTCTCGAGTGGTTTTTCTTCGAAGGGGTAATGCTTTGAGACGTGGGTTCTGCTCTGAAGAGTGAGGGCCGTACATCGCCTCCGGCTACATAGATCTCGCTGCCGTTTGTATTGGGCGTGCGCTCTTTCGGCCTTGGTTCGGCTATAGGAGCAAAGGGTAGGAAAAATCTTCAGTTGTGAGGCTGAAAAAGACGAGCTTTGCGGCCATGCACAGAGAGTCTGTTGTGCGACAGTGAGATGAGGATGGATGTGCTTCGGTCTGCTGCTTCCGGTTCATTCTGTGTGAATCTGAAGGTGAGTCAATGCGGTGATCAAGATTTCAGATGCATTGTGCTGACTTGGTTCAAAGTTCATAATTTGTGATGACTGGTGGATTGGCGGATTGGTCCCTGATTCGAGCTGTCGATGGTGGAGGTGCTCTAGAAGATGGTGGTGAAAGACTAGCGGATTGAGCCCACGTTCGGGCCCGCGAGCTCGACACCCGCGCTGTGTGAGCTTCTTCCCGGTAGTTTGTGACGGATTCGACTAGGGAAAACGGGGAGTGCGGCTGTTTGGCTGGTCTCGAGTGCTTTCTGAACATCATCAGGGCGCTGAAAGGGGGCTCCTGCTTGCCTGTCGAGAGCAGGAGCCCCGGCCATGGCTCTCCGACGAGAACTGGGAATCCCTTAAAGAGAGGATCCGATGAACCGCTGCACAAGGTTCCGGGGAAGATGTGCTTGAATGGTTCCAGCGAGGTCGCCTCCTTTTTACTCTTCAAGGAAAGAAAGGGACCAACCAGGATGCCATGATTGTCTGGGAGGTTTGTTCCTTCCGATCATCCTCTTAATTGGCTGACCAGTGCTTTGGTATCTTGATAGTTTTTTCTTTTTGTGGAATGATTGTGCTGGATGATCTTGAGATGCCTTGTGTGCGTTTTAAGGAAAAGAGGATGCATTGCTGAATGTTCACGATTTGGTCCGAATTCTATATGGACGCTTTTTCTTTTTTCCAAATTATATGCTTAGAGCTTCCTTTTTATTTCTTGTGTGCTCATGCATCTGCTAGGCTTGGACACATGCATCGAATGACCATGTTTATCAACTCTTCTATTGGAAAATATTGCAGAGTTTCTGAAACTCTTTTTATATAATTGCTTACAAAGTGCTAAATCCTATATATCTATGACCTTTGCCTATTAAATGTGTTTCAACTGATTGCCTAATCCGTTTGGGTTTGATCCAGTAAGTGCGTGTTCTCTGTGTCTTTCGTTGGCAATTTTCTCTGAATAGAACGTGTTGGAGTTGATGTTGGCAAATGCATAAGAGGGCCTTCTAATTGCGTTTTGCTCATTTTTGGAATTTTAGAACTTCGGGTCCAGGACAGACACGATATTCTGTGGTGTCTTTGATGGACACGGTCCATATGGTCATTTGGTGGCAAAGAGAGTCAGGGATTCTCTTCCGCTGAAAGTAAATGCTCACTGGAAAGTCAATCTGAACAGTGAAGATCTCCTCAGAGAGATCAGCATCAACACCATGGGAGGCATGTCTCCTGGAGAGACTGCCTTCGTATCTGCTGGTGAAGAACCAAGGGCCTTCGCTGAGCTTGAAGAAATAGAAAAGCAGGTGATCTTCCAAATGCTGAAAGAATCATTTTTGAAGGCTTTTAAAGTGATGGATAGAGAACTCAGAATGCAGAGGAAAATTGATTGCTTCTGCAGTGGCACTACAGCAGTTACATTAGTCAAACAGGTTGACTTCTGAATCTTGATGTCAGTAATTGACTATAGCGTGGATCTTTTGATCTACCTGTTTGATCATGGATGACTTGATTGTTAAACAGGGTCATCGTGTTGTCATCGGAAATGTGGGAGACTCCAGAGCTGTCCTGGGTACACGAGATAAAGACGGTTCTCTTATTGCAGTTCAGTTGACTGTGGATCTAAAACCCAGCATTCCAGGTTGCTTTTTCTTACTCTTTCTTGAAAATAATTGCTAAGTTGAATAAGCTAAAGGTTTTGCTGCATGTATATTGGATGATAAGAATGTTGAGATAATAAACAAGTGTATTAAGAATCTGATTCTGGAGCACATTGATATAGACAGAGCTGTTGTATCACTCACCTGTCTATTTTATTCCCCTCACAGCGGAAGCAGAGAGGATTCGCCGATGTAGGGGGAGAGTTTTTGCACTTAGGGATGAACCAGAAGTTGTCAGGGTTTGGTTGCCAAACAATAACTCTCCTGGCCTCGCAATGGCTCGGGCTTTTGGAGATTTCTGCCTTAAAAATTTTGGTCTAATCTCTGTGCCTGATGTGTCATGTCTCTGCCTAAGTGAGAAAGATGAATTTATTGTCTTGGCTACCGATGGGGTGGGTGACACATCTTGAATTTATGCCTATCATCTTCTGTCTTATGTTCCAATTTTCTTTATGTCCTTAGCTTCACCCTTTTTTTGTATGTTTTTTATTTTATGCAGATCTGGGATGTGCTGTCTAACAAGGAAGTGGTAGAAATAGTAGCATCGGCCCCTGCACGTTCCTCTGCGTCAAGAGCATTGGTTGAGCGTGCTGTTAGAGCTTGGAGGCACAAGTACCCTACTTCAAAAGTTGATGACTGCGCTGCAGTCTGCCTTTTCCTTGACATGAGCAACTCATCTGCTGCGTCCAGTGCAAAGTCCCACGAGCTGCTCGCTTCTGTGGATGATCGATCTGAGATGATCAGTGAGAAAGATCTGCTGATCTCAAGACCCATCGAAAGTGACTCAGAGATCACGACTGAAGAAGAAAGCAATGAAGATGCGGCGAAGCTGGAAGAAATGCAGTCAGAATCAGAAACGGAGTGGTCTGCCCTCGAAGGAGTGTCTCGTGGGAACACTCTAGTAGATCTTCCCGGGTTTGTGCCAGAGAGGGAGGACAAAAGGAAGAATGCTGGAGAGGGGAGCCTCAAGCGCTAAGAATGTGTGCTCATGTGCTTTTTGTTACTTCAGTTTCATCTGAATAAACTCTGCAATCTTTTTCTGCACTTTGTAGTCACAGAGATGATTATTGGGGGGTCCATGATAGTTGTTAATTTGTTCCTGGGAGGTGGCCCAGTCTGTATTAGAGTGTCTGGGGGATATTCTCTCTCTGGTGTATACCACATATCAATTTTTGTAAAATCCACCGTGTCTATAGTCATTCTTTGATAATTATGTATTATGATGGTTAATATGAATGTGGCAGTGTTCATCTTAATCGTATTTAGTAGATAGGGGCAGTGTGCACTTGCAAGACTGACTTTTTCCATTAATTTGTTTAATGCGGAGAGAAAGAAGTTGAACTTTGTTCCTCAGTGTCTTTGATGAAAAAGTTTATAATTTTTTGGTCGGACATTGATGAAGTTAAGTTCCCCAATTTCCAGCTTTGCTTCCTGCAAAAGATGCACAGACTGACAATGATGATTTGCTCCAGTTGGTCCATCAAGGCTAAGCATTTCGAGTTCCTTTTTCTTTCATGCCGTGTCGGTTTCATACCAATCTAATTCACGTATCCATGTTACCAGAAGCTATGATATGACATATGAGGTATGCTTATGTTGACTTAAAGGATCTCAGAGGCAGGGCATAGAATTCAGAATTTCCTTTAATTTTCGTTTTCTGCTTGAGCTAAACCTTGCCATAGTTCTAGTTCCACATCCAGTCATGCAAGTTGTGGGCCCATGTAATCTCCCTTAGAGAAATAAGTGGTCAAACAACTACATGGCTCCCACCTTATCCGGAGGGAGAGGAGAAAGATCACAAAAACAATAGGAAGCTCTTAATCCCACCACATTCTTGTACCCATACCAGAATGGGAGGATATGACTGCTTCTGCTCTCGTCACCTCGTCTACCGCCGTGGCCAGCGGAGGCCGCCTTCGCCAGAGCTGCTGCCGCGACGCTTGCTTTTTTGTCTTCAAGTCACGGACCTACACCCCTCGTTCCCATCATGATCACCACAAGTTTTTACTCAGAGGTTTGGCTACTTAAATTTCTGCAGCCTCTTCTTTCTGTGTGAGACATGCTTTCTGAGTGCTCGTTTCAGCATGATTTCTAGAACTACGTTCGGAATGATGTGATTCCATTTATCATAACAAAGTAAACTGGTTTATGATTTTGACAAAACGTGCATGCTCAAATTTTGAAGAAAAGTAGCGTCATTATATTGGATACATGGACTTGCAAATCAACACTTTAGCTCGACCACCACTACCTGTGCCAGTCGACAGGAGAGAACTGGCACGACTGGCACCACATGTCCAAGCAATCTTCCAGTCATCCTTGCTAACTTTCTTTCATTTCATTCGTAGCATCTGTAAAAACAGGGTAAAGAAATGTGGTCATCGCTTATTTATAGAGAGATGGATTTGGACGGAAATTGGCAGTGGTGCTCCTTTTATATTCACCTGAAGAGTTAATGCTTGTTTAGGATATAACTGGAATATTAAAGTGGAGAAGCAAGGCAGCTCTGTGCTGTCTTACAAAAGAGGAGCTGCGTTTTGTTTTAAAGAACAAGAAGCGTTGATGCCTTTTATTTTCTGGCAATAAGCATCATGGTCGGTTGTATTGCAGTTACCAATGATTCGTCAAGGGGGACAGAGTTGTCCCAAGATCGCAGTTTGGAAAGATCAGAGGCTGATAAAATCGTCGATGGTCTGGATTTTGGTGAGCTGTGCAATGAGTTTGAGTGCGTAAGTAGTCCTTTGGTGGAATCTACGGCTAGACAACTTGCCCGTGATATCTTTGAACTTCGTGAAGGCAATCGTGCCATGGGGACATATGCTGTGTCTGTAAAATACAAGGTATCATTTTGTCCTGCCACAACCCTGTAGAGAATAAAAGTGTATCGTTGACTTGTTGTACTCACCTGTGATGATTTAGTATCTGCATATAAACATTAGAAATGATCATTCATCAAATGGACAGTCGCTTGCTTATTGATATTTTCATCATTTGATGGCTTAATAATCCAGAGCTTCTATCTGGCTTCTGAATTTCTTTTTTCTCCTCAGGAGTTCAAAACTCCTCACCTGGAACCATTCTTTGTTGGCTCTTATCACATGGAACTCTGCTTCTGTTGCAGGATCCAGTTAGAAGTTTCACTGGTCGTGAGAAATATAAGCGACCATTGTGGGTTACTAGAGCATTGGACAATCCCTCTGTGGTAAGTTCATGTTTACACAAGTGTGCATATGCATCAATCACATTTGCCTATTTAGTTTCTTTTTTTTTGGAGAGTGAGCTTAGTAGTGTAGTAAAAGACTTGCCCTTGTAGTGAAAACCAAGATTACATTAGTCTTGCTCCAACTCCTGACTTGATCTGGATAGACAGTGCAAGTCATGCTGATTTGTTCTAGAAGGCGCAGTGCCTATTTATGTAATATCTGCTGCGTCATTGTGCTTTTACAGGCTGTCCAAGAAATGGCGATGCTGTCAACGAGTGTCTTAATTATCAAGTGGACAATCAGAGGGAAGCCTAAATCTGCAATTTCAAGTGTGGGAGGGGACTTAATAATCAAAGTCACCTCTAAATTTACCTTGAACCAGATCAGTGGCCAAGTGATCGAGCATGAAGAAATTTGGGATTTGTCAGCATCATCACCTATCGCTCAAGCATTTTTCTGGACTTCACGGCGTCTCTTTGCTACGGTTGAGACTGGAAAAGATTTGACGGAGTATGTCAAGAATTTCACCAGCCGCTTGTCAACTAGAAAAGAGAACATGGATATTTATCCTGACCCCTCTGGTGATCCAACCAAAGTGAGTCTGTCTAGTAAATGCCTGTGAAAATTAGTTGGCAATCAGATGGCTTTCTTCCGCGGTTCAGATGATTTTAACTCTGATGCATTTTGTCATTAGTCATGACTTTTGAACGCATATATACATCATCATGTAATAATATGGGACAATGGATGGGTGTTAACGAAGGAAGGATGAAAAGAATAGGAAAGATGCAATCTTTATTTCACTTCATTGAGTCAGTCAAAGTGCATTCCTAGCTGTGAATTGGAACATGAAATTGCATTAAAGACTCCTATTTTGGGAAGACTAGGAAAACCACATATGAATCAAGACACATAATATTTCATGATAATTTTTACCTCATCATCTATTTTTTTATTATCGTCGTTTCTAACTCCTGCTTATCACCGAGCAAAGCTTCTCACTTATTATGAAAGGTGCTGCTGCTGTGACTTGACTTAAGTACCGATAAGTGGAGTCTTAGGATTCTTGAAGTTGCTTATATCTTTGCCTTGTCATGCAAGTGTCCTCCATTTCGTCATTTCTAGCTGCAACAGGCATTTGTTTCATTCAACTACGTCCCATTTCTAAGTTTCTGCATTGAAATTTGTTCGATCGCCATCTTTTTCGTTCATTCCCTCCCATTAACACGCAACATAATCTGTTTGATGCAGTTCTTTCAGAGGGATGACAGCTTCCAGCAAGACCTCTACCAAATAGCGCTGTTCCTGGCGGTCCTCTATTTTGTTGTACAGTTCTTGAGGACAACCTTATAGATAAAAGCAATTAGTTACTGTAAGTATTGTATGAGAACTTATGCCTCATGGAAACTGCCAGTCACTGCACTGCCAGTCCCTGTTGTTTTCTAAATGGTATAGTTGTCATCCTGGTGTCCTTTAGTCACATCATGTTTGATCCAATAATTGCCGACTAATTTACTCGAATGTATATGTATGACCCCGTAAAACTTTATGCTGTTCATTCGTCGCCAAACTTGATGAAAGTTTATATGACGTTGGATTTCATCATTGTTGGCCTGGAAAATAATTGTTGAGATTGTGCAAAGCGAATGTAAGCAACTAGGCGTCTTGTCTTTGTTTTTAAAAAGAGAGAATTTTTGGAAACATGCATAAGACACTCATCTGCAAGAACGACGGTCCACATATTGCAGAACCAGAAAGTCTCTAACCCCTATTATATACACGGCACGGTTCTTCGACCTGAAGGATGCTTACTACTGTTCGGCATCGGATAAGTTGGAAACCGAGGCAATTACTACTGTTCGGCGTCGGATAAGTTGGAAACCGAGGCAAGCTTCGTTACACTTTGACCTGCACTTGCTTAGAAGAAAACTATGATTTTTGCGTTGGTCCTGGATTTCTGTAACCTGTTGCTGCCAAGACAGTGCCAACGTCATTAGAACAATCTGATACTAGGCTACAGCACGACTCGTCTTTTACAGAAAATCCGATCCGTGGTTATAGCACAACTCTTCATCTTTGCATCATTCTTTTTCCAAGCACTTGCAAGTCTGTTCCAGTGCCCGTATTTGGCACTAGACTGCAATTCTAAGATGAACTAAGACAGGTCGGAAGAAAAACTCTTCACTGAATATTAGTTTTGCTGTATTGCACAAAACAACCGAATGCGAGCATCCACCAATTCAAGAAGACAAACTACTTCATCTGGAAATCAATCGGAGTCTTTGGGGTAATCATGCTGCAGAATTAGTTGCATATAAGTAGCAAATTAATTCTTCACTTTCCTAAATAAATCATACCAATCCTGCTAACGTCAATTAAAATATGTGCTCGACAAAACAAAAGGAAAGGAATGAATGCTGCACAAGGTTTCTTGCTTTTTCTTAATACTCGGCCATGCTGAACAGGTTCAAATCATGCCTACAACATGAAATTATACAGCACTGCCGCTAGCAACAGCAAGACTGCTGATATTCTCGGGCTGACAAGTTCGGAATTAGAACCTATATTATGAGCACCAACAGTATAAGTTGCTCCAGACTTTTCATCTTTCACCATGATGTGTGAAGAACCTGAAATCAGATGTTGGAAATACCAAAAGCATGAGCTGAAATAACAAAAATTTTCAAATGTCCTGCATACACTATGACCCACATTCCGTACTTCAAAAATTCTAAGAGAAACGGAGTTAGTGTCTCTTACGCACTAGAAATACTCTGCAGGGTGAGTATTCCCAACAACAATATCCATACTCTTCAACTAAAAAATACTTAATAAACACCAAGCAGGCAGAAGATAAAATAAAGATATAATCACGCTTACAATTGTAGTCAGCCCAACCAATCGTCTGGTTCTCAAGATCATACAATACCAGCTTATTGGAGAACACCAAATCTGCATGCAAAAAAAGTAGGCAGGGTTGACAAATTTAACTGGTTATTTCCATCATACCAATTAGTTTGCTACATCAAGACATCATGTGTGTATCATCATAACATTCCTCCGTCATTAACAAATTCAGCTCCATGAAAAATGAAGCTCATTCATCCACAGAATCATGACCCTTTCCTGCCTCTGATTTCCTATGAACACTGCTGATGGACATTCCACCACATTGTTAAGTATCAGCTCCATTCTTGAACTTTCACCTTCTAGGAGGCTTGATTGAGAGATTACTGGCTAAAATGACTTGAATACACACTTTACTTCCTATGTGATTAGACCTGAGGATAGCATGATGCTTAATGATATCAGCACAAAAACTATGTTTACAAGAGGAAGGAATATACCTCCCAGTAAGGTGACATCTTTCCCATTCTTAGATTGCATCTCGCCGCTCATAAAACCAACACACCAGGTATCATCCTGTCAAATGTTCAAGTCATAACTGGTTTATTGGGATAGCAGTATCTGGATTCATGTCCAACAGATAACAAGTGAAATCCCAGTTTGTGTTCTACACTTGAGGCAACTGAAGAAAGAGAATTGGTTTATTAGGATAGTACTATCTGAATGCACATCCAACAGGTAAAAGTGAAATTTCAGTTTGTATTCTACATTTAGTCAACTGAAGAAAGAAAATATGCTTCTCCGTGAGTGAAAACAACAATTATGAAAAGAGGAGGATTGAAGATGATTTTAGACACACTGCACTGACATCAACTGTAGAAGATGTAATGAATATTACACAAACCAAGTCTTTCATAAACAGTAATCCACACCCTGGAACTCTGCAAAAGTGAGTACAAACAACAATGCCACAAAGGAATAAACCCAGAAGTTACTTTTTAATATGGACAAAAAGAAACTAAATCTATTTAAAAAGAAGCACAAGCTTAAAAAATTCATCATCACTGCAAATAAAAAATGAGAAGCCAAATTCTCTAGATTAAATCTTCATGAAGGGTTTGAAAACAAGCATGACTAGGAAGGCGGTTATAGGAGAATAATGAGCACATTTTACTTACACGATATTGAAATAAGTAATCGTGAGGATAAACCGCTAGAGCAAGTGAACCGTCAAAGTGAAACTTTACCACCGGAAATCCATTGTCGACACTGAAGAAAACAGGGAAAGGAAAAAGAAAGATGATTTGGCATAAATCCACATGGCTTCAGTGAACTTAGATACTTTTCTTGCTTGAACAACTCAAACCGTCTGGCCCGTTGTGTTCAAAATAAATGCATCTAAACACATCCAAATAACATCTCAAACAATACACAAGACAACATCCTATCGATGAGTAATACTAACTTGGTAAGACACCAATAACAATCGGTATACATCAATAGCAATCTGATTTATGGCATTCAGGAGAAATTTTTAAACACATTCATGCTGATAAAGACCTTGTCCTAGCCCTTACCTTCCAACAAACTGGAAACAACTAAATTGTTCCTCAACAGTGTGCAGTTCCAGTCCAGGCTGCTGAGCCATAATCTGATGAAGTTATCACAGAGTTAAAAAATTCCAAGAAAACAAGTAAGGGGTAGAAGATATAGGAGAATCAATATATACCTTTTCCACAAGTGGGTTATATATGTCCCCCGGAAGATAGGCCAATGTTGTGCCACTGTCAATTATTGCTTCATTATCACCTCCAAAGCCGAATATATCTGTTGGAAGTTCTATAACATCACCACCCACCTCAACAGCCTTCATGACAACATTGTAATGTGCCCTATGGTAGTTGATGGAAATAGAATCACATTTTGTACGCTGAGATCTAACCTATTTGGCTAATGGATGCCTATAATGGTAGAATTACGCGATTAACAAATGAATATAGGATTGAATATGAATAAAAGATCAAACCAACTACAGAGTATGATGCAGTACGAATGAAGACGAATGGATGCCAAACAGTGAAAGGAAGAATATCACCACCACATTCTCTCTTCATTTTCTTTTGTGGAATTTTAATAAAAAATCGAAGACCTAAATTCAAGGACCAAATGTATGTAATCATAAAAAAGGCTTGCCTTCTATCGTCATTATATTCAAAGGCATTTAAGCAATATAAATCACTTCAAAGGGAACCCTTTAACATGGCTAGAAATATACATCAGAATAATGTAGCAGCATACAAATGTGTAAGAAAAAGTGTTCCACAAAAGAAAGAAAAACAAAGAAATTAAATAATCTGAGCTGCTGAGAATCTTTATGAGTACATTACCACCTAATCTCTTTATTTAATTAGCATCTCATACCATTTAAAAACTATATTAGTTTTGATTATAGTAGTTTCAATTACTATAGTTATGTTCTCCTTATGAAACTGCAAGATAATCTTCAGCTACTTATGCAAAACCTGTCTTTTAATTCTTCATCCTCAAACCGCTTGAGCCTTTGATGACAAGCACAGTAGTGAAGGACATGCCAGACAAGGACCCTTCGGCTAATGATAAGGATCAATGACAATTAAAGAGACAAACAAGCCAGAAAAGCGCAATATGAATTAGGACAAAAGTGAGACGACAGACAGAGATACGGAATAAAAATGAGTAAGTACTGTGACAGATAAAGAGCCATTAGAGACGTTTCTAGATTGTATGTCAAACTGTATCAACGTTGCCATGACAAGAGCTTATTAGGTATATTAAACTGCTAGGTCAAAGATCAATGTAAAGAACAATGATAAAATTGCAGACATAACAAACAATAACGTAACAAGTAAAACGAGATGTTTTGTGCAAGGATCATGCCACATACTGATTAGGTACCAATGGAGTAGTCTTGACTTTTGGCTGCACCACTTCCCCGATAGCAAATATTCCACCACCATTTGTATTATCCAAGCAGTGTGCAAAAACCTTTTTCACCTTTCCTGATGAAGCAAGCTGAGAAAGCATGGATGAGTTTGCTTGTCCAAAACCAAGAATCCCATCAAGAGCCACAGATGATGTGCCCAGCCCTCCAGATTGCTTAGCTGCACACCTGTTCACATACATAACATGTTAAAAATTAGAGAACCAGCATGCAACTAAAAGTGAAATCGCATAAGAGTGAAACTTCTCATAACAAAAATGTAATAAAACATTTATATTTGCATTCGATACTCTCAAACCAGAAAAAAAAGGGTTAAAAAAAAAATCTGAAAATCAAGAGAAGTTAAACTAGTTGAAATCAAACAGCCCATTGAGATCACCAGCATATTAAAACAGATTCAATGTAAAATTAAGTCTCTTCTTTTAGGATTTATATCCCCAAGTGCCTGGCAAAAACTCAATCTCTTTTTGGAATGAGTTTTCAAGTAGCATTTAACTAGTAAAGATGCTTTCAAGTAAATAAGCAGCTGCTACAAGTGCTAATTGAAGTAAAAACGATTTTAAGCCGAGATTCACCCCTTTCTAATCAATGCTGAGCAAAAACTGGCCGCGACAGAACATGTCAAGACATGATTCTCTACACTTACCTAGTTTAATATGAGAAATCCTACTACTCTCAGAGAACCATTATATTGTTGGTTGAGCAACCTACCCAAATACCACACTCGAATTCATGAACGATGCTTGAAGATTCCCAGTCACTTGATCTAATTGTACATTATCCTCAACAAAGTATCCTGCAGTTGAGCTTCCATCTCCATAAGTAAGATTAAATGGGCAAAGTACGTCAGGCTTGCAACCAGGAAAAGCAGCATTGTATGTGGAAATGCAGAATTCTTGATCACAACTGACTGGGTCTGCGGTACTCGAGCCATTTGGGTCATAAAGAGTCAATTTCACCTGTTGTAGGATAAGAATAATAAATGAATTCTCATAGAAGATCAATGTGATTCCGAGATCTCAGCTGCAAAGTTGAATGGTCATTTCAATCTGTCATAGGTGCAGTTTAAAGATGTAAGGAGTAGAACAACATACACCGAGATTGCTCTTCTTGGGACACTGGTTGCATTCAATGCAGTTAACCCAGAGAATGTCACTTCCCGTATCAACTTGCACATGATAATCCTTGGAGGGATTCCCAATTCCAATTTTCGCAAAGTAGAGGCTACATAAACATAACCCAACAATGGCTACATAAGGAACTGGACGGTCATGATATCCAAGTCAATTTGGCTCGACTCATAACAAATTAAAAAGAACCCAACAAAAAAGTTGCAGACTTTGATATAATATGGATCATCCCAACGGAACTTCAGACCGGACTTTTACAAACATTAACCATATACAATCGACGCCTCTCTTGTCATCGTCCTGTGCTGCCAAAGTCAACATATAGTTTAACAGGGACATAAAGACCAGGAAGTCAACGTGAAACAGGCTCGGCACGTACAAAATGCGGGAAGGCAACGAGAATATGTTACATCCAAGGTGGTGGAAAAAAAAAAAAAAAACATCATACGAACGTTTCGAAACCGCCTCAAGAAGGAAGCACGACAGAGGAGACAGATTGCGGAGCTCAAAATACAACAGAGGAGAGACACCACCACGAGAACCGATCATGAGAGGTTGCAAACCCGCGAGGAGGCGAAACGAAAGAAGAAACGGGAATTACCCGGCATCGGAGGGATTGCCCTTGCCGCCCAGGGGGAGATCGACGGCGGAGAGGAGCCGGCCGTGGCGGAGGGCGTCGTGCGATCTCATCGCGCCCAGCATGTGCCGGCGGCCCTTGAACCTGTGGTGCACCTGCAGCACCATGTTCCCCTCCGCGGCCGCCACCGACGCCGCCGCCAGACCGAGCACCACCACCGCCACCGCCACCGCCGCCGCCGCCGACGCCGGCGCCGGCGCGAGCGATCTCGCCGGACCCATGTCGCTCCCGCGCCTGGAGACTCAGCCGGGTTCTCTCTCTCTCTCTCTCTCTTTCTCTGCGGAATGAGTTGGCGAGGAGGAGAGGGGAGGAAGGAAGGCGAATTTTCGGACACGAGAAAAAATGCAGCCTACGCAACCGGGCATCGCCGCATTTATAGGGGGGAGGAGAGCAGGGAAGGACGACAGCTTCCAGACGTTCTCTTCTCCCTTCGTGCTCATCATCCGTTCTCTCTCTCTCTCTCTCTCTCTCCGTGGCGCTGGCTTTTTCGGTGCGCTTTCACGTTTCTATTCTCGCTTTTGTTCCAGCTCCTTCTCCTTCCTGCCTTCCTGCCTTCCCTCCAAATAATATAAAATTAAATTCCCTTCCTGCCTGCCTGCCTCCCTTCCTTCCTTAATTTGCGTAGGCAAAATCGATTTTTTGGGAGGAAAATGCCAAAAAGAAAACATTGGATTACTGAAAATTCCAAACTTATATTAGTGCGATAAAAATACCCTTCTATCTACCACAAGTTTGCTCGTCATGACATTACTACCCAAAATTCTTTTTTCATGTCATCAATACCTCATAGTTGTATTGATTTGTCATCCTGGTGAGAGCAAAAAAAAAAAAAAAAAATTAGGGTGTCAATGTCATAACCATTTCAAATTTTTGGTGATACAATAAAAAGGTTTAGGATAGTGATGTTACGGTAGGCATAGTTTAAGATTTTTCGGTGTATTTCTAGGTGTGATCCAAAAAAATTTAATTTTACAATTAAATTATTGCAATTTGATCAATTTTCATTTCTTGAGACCTAATGTGGAATTCAGTAAATTTCCAATGACATGCTAATGTAAAGGACAAGTGGGCTATTTTGACGCCACGACCATGTCACTCAATCTGATCATTCAACTTCCGGTTGAAATGAGTTAGATGCAATGTAAATTAAAATTTAATGTGTTCAGGGATTAAAATCAAAACTCAACATCAAACCCAATAAAGTAGGGTGAATCTTGACAAAATTTACTCCCCTGTTGATTTTTTTATAGCAGACCCTATCACCTTAGAAAAGTGCATATGTTCTTTAAGGGGCGTCAATGGTTCGATTTAGATTTTCATGATACTTGAACCGAACTAAACCATTTGGAATCCCACTTGTTTGGACCCAAACGATAGACCGACCAAACCGAAAAATGTGATTCGGGTTGTGTTCCCTCCTCCCCCCTTCTCTCTCCCGTTCTAAGTATATGCCCTGATTGAGCATCAAGTCATTCCAAACCTAGCCTACCACATTTACATCTCTCCCATTCTCTCACTATATATGTTCATTCTGAGCTGAATTCAAATCTATTGGACAAAGAAATTTAGGAACAAGCAAAATTAGCAGAACCACATAGGAAGTTAGTTTCTTGAAATGCCAAAACTTTTATTGTGGAACACATTCAGTCAGGTTAAATCTTATACAATAGCTTAGCTTTGCAATGCAAGTGCTTGCAAAGATAAACAAACATAATCACGAGTATGATGACATATCAAAATTATGAATGACCAAGATCTTCTATCTTTTCATCTTGCAAGACCAATATTTTTCAACAAATTCAATAATATTCGAGCAATCTCCATTATGGCCCAAAGACCATGTTAGTTTAATCTCTTGAGGAGCTGACCAAAAAAAAAAAAAAATCTCTCGAGGAGAATCTTTCAAAAGACCAAATTAATTAATGTTATTGTGAATTTTCCGATCATAAAGAAAACATCAACATATGCTTTTTTTAATGATGCTCTAGTTTGCAAGGTACTCTATTTATGTTATGGACAGTAATTGTACAAATCTACTTACAGCTTTTGTACTCAACTCCAAGGATGAAAGTATCCAATGGTGCAATAATGAAGCTATAGGGAGAATGATAAATTTGTCTGCCGATCTCTTACAACAGCAACACCTTGCTTTGATGAGACCTCATTTTTGTCAATTTTTGGATTGAATCTTTAGATATTATCTATTTATGAATTATAGGCTTTTTTTTTTTTTTTTTTTTAAAAAATTCTTAGGATTTCAAGTGAGAAGGGAAGAAGAAGAAAAATTAATCATCAAACTCCTCGAATGAATGAGACACGAAATTTCCTGATCAGGTCAGTTTGGTTTAGATTTTTTTGACATCTTCATGTTCTTGTCTAATCGTTTTTATTTGATTCTTTTATCAAGTGGGCAATTGTCAACATAATTTTTTTTTTTTTGAAAATTTATGAATTTATGGTGGACCTGAGTGCCGGGTTACATGGTACACAGGGGCCAAAGCAGCTTAGATGGGTGGGGAGTCGGAATTGCCAATAGCTCAACTCGCGATGTCAATCTTTCAGACATTTTGCACGTGTACAATCATGGGCAGAGTGAATGGTCACATCGTCGATTTATAGATTAATTATTTTTAGGAAAATATTTTGAAATTATTCGTCTTCCACAAAGCTCAAATGTAAGCTAAATATTCCCGACATTTTACCCTATATCGATTATATAACATATGTAATGGTAAATTAAATTATTTAATAGAATATATATAATTTGGTTAATTTTTTCCATTTTCTGAGTGTGATGAGTTGACTTTTGGGAAAAGAAAAGGAGGCAAAAAAAAAAGAAAAAAAAAAAAAAAAAAAAAAGAGAAGTAGTGAAAGGCCACGAACTTTGGGATCACGCGGCTCTTCAATTTCTTGATATTTTATTTAATTTTTTTTTTAATAAAAAGAAATGAATTTTGGAGCGTATTATTATTTCAGTTGTTTACTCTAAGTTGCTATAATAACATAGTAAGAGTTACTTTCTATACATTTCCATTCAATGGCATTCAGCCTTTACTCTTCTTTGGGGAAATAGCTTTGTTCTTCGCCCTACGAAATGTCCGGAAATTGAAAACATCCCCAACCAACCTACCTCATCCCGACATGCTCGCAACGATTCTTGTGATCCACTTCGTGGGACTGAGACTAGAGGAGGGGCAATCGACGAAGGTGATTTTAACTAACCAAATTACTCCAAACACGTGTCATATTAACACCGACATATACTAATGGTTCTTACCAACGACCTAGACAATCCCACACGACAATGACATTTTACAACCCGACAGTCTGATCTTGACAAGATACCACTTTAATATCATTTCATCGGAGCACATGACATGATATTACCATCTAAAATGTCGAACATTCATTGACTCCAACACTAATGGATACTAATGGTGCTTACCGGCAGTCTAAACAATTCCACAAGGCAATAACATATTCCAGCCCGACAATCCAATCTTGGAAAGAATGTTTAATGTGCACCGGCCCTCAAAAAGATATGAACACATTTGTCGCACCCTTCCACCACTTGTTATTATAAGATCACATCCTATCCACCAACGACGACATATAAATAGTAATCCGAGCACTTGGTTTGCTCTTTCCAACTCTCTCTCTAAGAAAACATTTCCCCCTCTATTTATAAGTTCCGCATCATCTTCTTTTTGTCACGGGCTGATCGATTCACTCTCGATTACACGTAGGCTAACCTGTGCGGCCTTAAGGTTTTACCCTAAGCAGCCTTTCAACACTCAACTCACAAGACTCGTGTATAGAGAGAGAAACTCTTAGAGAGAGCTCTGGTTTTCGTATTGCTTATGAATGAATTACAATGAAGGGAGGAGATCCATTTATGTACAAGTATAAGATAAACCGTATCCATAGATCTCCCTTAGATCTAACGGTGGAGATTGCATCTCCCCAACTACCCATATTTACTCCTAACTACTAACTACTCGCATTTATAACGTATGCGTACAAATACCGTATCACCCGCCCCCAAGAGTATTTTAGAAGACTCAACAATACTCTAAGTCTCGGGATATAGGTCGAGGGCCGGATGTGTCACGCCCGTCCTCAAAAACCCTTTTGGCTTGGCATTCTCACGGGTCGTGACATTTTCCTCTGAGTTCCTCTCTTGTTTCACAAGCATTGAAGGGCTAATTTGAGCACAATACCCAGACCGCCCAACCCCTTTGCCGTGGTGCGGATTTGATTTTTCTAGTTCGAGATCGTGATTCCCATTTTCAAGCTTCTGCCAAGCCGGCTCGCCGATCGATGAATATGACCATTTCAAGTGGACTACCTCTGGCTCTCGTTCAACTTCAACGTCTGCCAACCTCAAGCAGCTTGGAGGTCCAACATGTTAGCACAAGCTCATGTGGAAGGCGAGCTTCAATCTTGTCAAGTCCGCCGGAGAATGTCGAGGAACTTTTTTGGGGTGGTTTTATAAATTTCCTATTGAGCCACCTCGCGTAACTTTTTGAGAGGAATCTTATCGCGTATATAAAATTACTTGAGAATCAAGTTATTAGAACGCATCCCCGGCAATTCTTCCCGTCCGAATGAGCTTTAGAGGGCAAAACTTGGAAAGAGAACGTTTTATCGTAAAGGGAATCATTTTCGAGCTTTTTTTTTTTTTTTTTTTGGTGACTTATTGGTAGATTCCAGTCAAGTGCCATGCTTCCCGGAGTTATGCTTCGCAACATGACCAGAGTCACCAGGGGAGGCCCAAGTACCTAAATGATAATGGGCTCATTGATAAATTGCCGAAGGCCCATCTTGTTGAATACCATTTTGAAGGCCCAGCTTGTTGAATACCATTTTGGAAGCCCAGTCCAAGTGGCTGGTATAAACACCATATGAGGAAGGAAAATTGAAATATATGATCTTTAAAGTATGACCTAACGTGCAATATGGTTTATGAATTTTTAATTTATTTGATGTGATACTTGAATTTTAGCCTAATGTGTGATGTCGTTAATTTGTTTGGTGTAGTCCTTAAAAATTTTGTACATGTTGAAACTAATCCCTGAACTATATATAAATTGTTTGATGGAAGGATTTCATTGGTTTTGACAAAAAAAAAAAAAAAAAAAGAAAAAGAGGAGAACATTGGTTATTTTCATATAGTTTAGGGACTTATTCGAACATTTACCAAAAGTTTAGAAACCATATTGAACAATTGAGTTAAATCATAGAAATCACATTGGACAAATTGAATCTTCAGCTACTACATTGTATATTGAATCAAAATTTAATAACTACTTATGTCATTATTCCTATAAGAAAAGCTCTCGTGACTGAGCGGCTTTCTCGTTGATTTGACTTGAGCATTAATGGATCTCAAAGAGCAACTTCGGGCACTCTTATTTGTAGTACATAATTTTGCTTCCAGAAAATGTTAGGTTTAATTTAGCGAAATTTTAATGTATGTATCCTGGAATTTTATTGCTTTTGAAGTATTTTAATAATTTCCTCTCGATTGTCCACAAAGATCTCTCTCGGGTTTTCTTAATGATTTGAGCGGTTCATTGATGAGATTGAGTCTTGATCATGCTAAGGAGGATTTTGTTCTTTAACTCTATGCTTCCTACTTAAATCCACTTGAGCAAGAGTTAATCATTCGCCTAGCAACCCAAGTTACCCAAGGCTGATTCCTTGGGTGATAAACATCTGCCTTTTGTAACCACTGAAGTTTACCCGAGTGGCCACCCTTCCAACATGAAAGGGGGAAGTGGGGGGTTCAAATCCCCACTTTCTCAGGGGGTTGGGGTGGGGACGAATTAGTTTCAGGAGTGAGTTTTGAATCCCACATCTTGCAAGGAGGTAAGGCGAGGGGGGTTGGGGTGGAGACGGATTAGTTTCAGGAGTGGGCTTCGACTCCCACGTCCTGCAATGAGGTAAAACAAAAGTCGAAAGTGAAAATTAGAATAAGAGTAGAGTAGGGACCGAAAAAAAAAAAAAAAAACAAAACATCTGCCTTTTGCATTTCATGTTATTTTTTTCAAGAACTTTGTTATTATAATAATTTTTAAACTATTATGAAAATAACAATTACTAATTATTTATTTATTTATTTTTATTTAAAATAAGTTATTATTTTCATAGCAAATTACGAACGATCATATAAACATTTCTTTTTTAATCAATCCATCGGCTCCTCCTTACACCTGGCTTATAAAATTGACAATTCCAAATATACTCCTCTTTTTCACATGATGATCGGGATCGAATATGTACATGACCGATGAGAGCGAGGGAGGCTAGGGAAAAGGGATATCCCCTCGGATTGTGCAAGTCGATACCCATGCCGACCATGAGATCAAAATGAGCGCCATTCATTGGTGATCGGAGTGAATCCAGCTTGTGGGGTCGGAGGATGCGTCCTTGCTCGATCTGCATGATCGCCTCATTGTATCATTCTCAGGGGCACGACAAAAGATCGATTTGGTCCGGTTCGGGTCGTTTTCCGGGAATGGTCCCCCCCAGGCCCCAACCCCTCCTCCTCTCTCCTTATCCATCACCTCAAGTAATATCTCTCAACGCCCGTTGTCCTCCTCCCACGCAATCCGAAATCCCCAAAACACCCCCGCCGTTGTCGCTCCATATCCACAAGACGAAGGGTGTTTCCGTCATTCCAATGTTTTAAAAACGACAATGGCCCTTGTCGTATTTATAATCGCCCGCGCCTCTTCGAACTCTCCACTCCCGAAGGCTCCGTTTCATTCCTTCTCTCTGTTCGCCGTCGCCGTCGCCGTCGCCGTCGTCTTCTTGCTCTGCTCTCTCTCCGATCAGCTCCGATGGCTCTGCAGCTTTCTCTCTCTAACGCGCCCTCGCTCCGTTCCAGCAGCGCTGGCAGCTCCGCGCTCTCGATCGCCTCCTCCTCGTCTTCCTCCTCCGTATTTTCGCCGCCGTCGAAGCCTTTGAAGAGCGTGAGCATCGCCGGTCGGGCTCCGAGGAGCAGAGCCGCCGGCGCGGTGAGGTGTAGCGTGGAGACGGCGATCGCGGAGGTCGGGCAGGTGACGGAGGTCAACAAGGACAGCTTCTGGCCCATCGTTAGGTCCGCCGGCGACAAGACCGTCGTCCTAGATATGTACACCCAGTGGTAACGTTTCCTTCCCTCTCTCTCTCTCTCTCGCTCGCTCGCGTAGTTCATCTTCTTCGCGAGTTGGGTTATGCTTTTCTCGATATCGATTTCCCGCACTGTTCACGTGAATTGTGATCCGTGGCCGAGATTCAGAGAAGCCGCGGGAAGCGGCGAAATCGAAGATGATTACTGGGGAAACGCAGGACGTCCTGCTTACTTGGCACTCGTCGCCGGTATAGCCGACATCCGGTAACCTGTCGAATGTAGGATGAATTCATTAGATTGTTTACTAGCTAGAGTGTAGCATCTCCAGTTCCAGGAAACTCGCTCGATTCTAAATTCGGATAGAATTATTGAACAGAAGCAAGAAACTTCTTGGAAAAGTATAGACCGGGGAAATAGTTGCAGGGCCCTGCTCAAAATCACGTCTTGCTTTCTCATCTCGCCCTTACCGCCGCTTTACAGAACCGTACGCGCGAGGCTCTTGCCTTGTGATGCTCCTCGGTACCATGTTCTATCCACATCCTAAAAGGCGCTACGCGATGATGTATCGGGTGTGGAAGTAGGCCAACATTTCAATCGGCAAATTTGCCCGTTTAGGATCTGTGCTTCTTAGGACTGCTGCTATTCGCCCGAACAGCATTAGATCCTGCACCCTCGCTCCGAAGCTTTTGGCCGATGGCCGATGGCCTCGGCATGTAGTATCCCCGGCAGGAAGTTCCCGCGATCTTTCTGCCTGATTCACATCGTTATCGCACGGAAATTTTCGGGGTGGCTGAGTTTTCCTGGATATGCTGCGTCTTAGGCATGGCCTCAATTGACAAATTGGGGAGATCTGGTCTTCTTTTGAATATCCAAAGTGTGAAGATCTCTGTGTTCATTGAGCTTTCTTACGTTTGGCGGCAGGTGTGGACCTTGCAAGGTGATGGCTCCAAAGTTTCAAGAACTATCCGAAAAGTACTCTGATGTCCTCTTTCTAAAGCTGGACTGTAACCAAGACAACAAGGTAAGGAACCGCTCTCGCTCGCGGGATGGTTTTGCGTGGTCCGTTCGAATTCCTCCCTCTCTCACACTCTCCTGATCTTTCGAATCGCCGTCCGGCAGCCTCTGGCGAAGGAGCTCGGCATCAAAGTGGTTCCCACTTTCAAGATCCTCAAGGACAACAAGGTCGTGAAGGAAGTCACCGGGGCCAAATTCGACGATTTGGTCCTCGCCATCGACACCGTCAGATCGAGCTGAGTTGCGCTCCACCGGAAGAGAGATTCTTGTATACCATGACCGACTTCGCGGCATAATCGTTGCACTTATAAGTATCAATCTGTATCCATCGCTTGACATTTTGAGCTGAAGCTGAAATGAACCGGAGTGACTTTACACACGCCTTTGAGCACTGAAGTCGCTGGACTACCTATCTTTCGACTGCGAGGTAACGCACGACGTCGGTGTTTACCTGATGTATGTATGCAAAGCTCAGACAGCTGCTAGAAATTGAAGAAGCTTACAGAACTTAGTTGCCAATGAAGTCTTCTTTGACACAAACTAGCGTGCATGTCTTCTTTCACTAGTCGAGAGGGCCTCTAATCGTTATGTCTACATTTGGTAGTCGGGATAAATTCAGGATATGATAAAATTTATTTTATTCTACGTTTAGTGTCTGCTTAAGATAGGATAAAATCGGATATAAAATGGATATAGACCGAATAAAATTATCCCATGGAGACGTAAGATGAAGGTGGATAAGATTTTTAACATCTATAATAGGAAAGTTATTTTTCTTGAACGATAATCTTCTTAAATTAAGAAAATATATATATATACATTAATATAAATAATATTTTAATTCTAACACAAGAAACTCAAAATAACAAAAAATAAAGTTAATTGATTTAATTTAATCTTATTTTTATTTATATATTCAAATTTAATTCAATTTTATAATATAAATTCAATATATGAATGTGAATATATATTTATGTTTATTACATATTTTAGGAGTTTTAATATTTTAGATATATTTGTATAGTTTATTTTTTAATAAAATTTTATTAAAAATGATGGAGGGGGAAGAAAGAAATAAAAAGAAATTAATTTAAAAAGAGAGGAAAATAAAATGAAAAATAAAAATAATGTAGGTAAGAGTGTTACGAGAGATTTTACCATCTTCATTTGTAAAATTTTTGGTTCATTTGTATTAATATGTTATTCTTACCAAACAATAAACATTATATGATGAGAATACATACGATTTTATTACTGCAATCATTAAATAGTGGATAAAATATAGCAAAATTTCTGGATTTCATATTATATTCTATTCAATTCTATCTTAATTAGAAATCGGATGATCAAACGTTTGTAGTTCTTGGTCAATTAAAAAGGAAATATGATTTTGACCAAAAAAGGAAAAGGAGAGACATCGTTAATGTAGTCCTCAAACTTTAGTTCCATATACGTTATCATTATTGGACTTTTAATTAATTCAATGTGGTTCTTAAACTATTCATGAATATTCAATCTAGTCCTTGAACTTTTAATTTGTTCATCCAGCCCCTCAACTTTCCATAACAAAGTCATGTTAGTTTTTGGTACTATTCATAAATTTTCACGATCACAGTATGGTTCTAATAATGAAAAATCTCTTTATTTCAATCCATTTTCTAAAACAAGAAAAAATGCTATCATTTTACGACATTTTTTTTTCTTTTATTAATCATTTGAAAAACTTATGACTCATTAGCAACAAAAAAGGAGAATCACCTGATTACATTCCATATAAAAAAATGTGGGACGCCCAACATAATCTTTCTCTTCTTGGTTGTTGTTGTTGTTGTTTTTTTTTTTTTTTTTTTAAATATTCAGTGTGAAATTTGTAATATTGAGCTCTCTTCGATGTCTTTGGTCTTTTCTAGCATTCAAAGTTAAGGAATATTTAGCAAGAATTTGTCTTGGCCATGCAAAACTTTCACCAAAAGTCATTTTCTTTTTTTCTTTTGGATTAATACCCTGAAGAATCCCAAATTGGTACACCTATGATAAATTTATCAAAAACTATTTTTTTAACTACCAAAAACCCAAAATTGGTATACTTGTGACAAATTTACCCTATGTTAGTTTTCGTTAAATTTTATTGTCAAATTATTAAATTAAATGACACGTAATGGTTGAGTAATACACCAATTTGGGATTTTACGCTCCGTTTGTCACAGTTTACATCTTTGTGATTTTTTTTGTGGTATTAATCCAATGTTTATTTACTAGTTTGGGGTTTGTTGCGGTAGAATAAATTAGTTTGGGGTAAATTTGTCATAATACCAGTTTATGGTTTTTTATTGTCAGTCGGGGTAAATTTTCGCAGATTTGCGGTTTGGGTTTTTGGTCAAAAAATTTTGTCACACGGGTAAATTTGTCGGCGTATTAGGTTTGGGGTTTTTTTATTTATTTATTTATTTATAAAAATGAGACAAGTTCAACGGAATTCAATATGACAGATCACTGGAGCACAAGAAAAACCATAAAGATACTTCAACAGAATTCAATCATCATAATAGTACAAAACCTTGTGCTTGAATTTAATCAATGATGAAGATTTGAGAGCTACAGCTAAGATAACACACCAAAATTCAATCGACATAAGATATCTAGGAATTATAACTATAATACAAGAATTGAAAGATAACAAATTTTGTTTGTTCATGGGGCTCCTATGATGCACGAGTACTCGTATTTATACTGTTCTTAAGCAGGTCTCCAGGAGTTTCAACCATTTCTTCACGTGGTCATGACTTCAAATTAATTGGTCGCCATCTTGACTCTCATCCAAGTCCTTACTCCTTCAAATTTGTCTTCATGATCCATTGTGCTCGATGGTCTTATCCGCAAGCAGTTTCAAATCCGAATCCCATTATGCTTGAATCTGTCCCTAGCTTTGCTCGCAAAACGGTTAGTTCTAAGATGACTTATCATCTAGTCATTGATCGATGCCTTTCAATCGATGTCTTCGTTTTTTACTAGCATTTGTTCGACTCTATTATGACAATCGTCAATCAGTCGTTATTATATATTGATAACTTATCATAAACATCAATAAATATGACTATCGGCAAGAACTTTTGTGATTAGCATGGCCATTGATAAGGACTCATATAATTGATATCCTCCCGATAGCCACCTTGCTTAGTCCCAGGTCTGGATTTCAATTTACGGAGTACCGATACAGTTACTTGATTTTATGAGTAAAACTACTCACCCATCCACTCGGACTGCACCAATGCATCTCACTCTCGCTCTCAATGGCCTCCAGTCTTGTAGATCCCTCTCTCACTCTCGCTCTAGATCGCCGCTGGCCTTGTCACTCTCTCTCTCTCTCACTCTCGTTCTTGGTCACCTTCAACCTCGTCGCTCACTCTCGAATCTCACACATCTCACACATCTTTTGAACTAGAGATATCTTGACTAGCTCTGTGGACCCCCCCAAGAGCCGAACCGCCACGGTTTGGTTGCTAATTTCAATTTTTCGAAATCAGTCTTTACTAGATTGTTCCTATTTCTAGGATGGAGACTGCCCACTCTAAAATCAATCATCCTTATTCTATGATATGAAATTAAAACATCAAGTGGAGTCAATTGACTCACTAGGACACCCTGTCTATGTGAACTTGGGTTCGTACCCAAAAAAATAAAAAATCTATGTTTTTTTTTTTTTTTTTTTTTTTTTTTGTCAGTCCTACGCTAATTCTACTCTAACACTCACTCTCAGACTTTTGTCCTACCTCCGTGCAGCGCGTGGGAGTCGAAACCCACACCTGAAATGAAATCTTCCCCACCCCCAGTCCCCCCTCGAGAAGATGGGGATTTGAACCCCCAACCTCTCCTTTCCAAAATGGAAGGGTGGCCACTGGAGCGGACCCCCAGTGGCTAAAAAAAAAAAAAAAATCTATGTTGACCCAATATAAAATTGCGGTACAATTATGGTTCATGTGAGTGCATTTAATATTATGCATTGGAACCCGAGAGTTTTTCTCTCTTTTTTTTCAATTTTTGGGATGCCATACTCAAATTGGAAGCAGGAAATAAATGCCAAAAAAAAAAAAAAAAAAATGGTTGTATGGCCTAGAACTAGCGGTTCCCATAGGACCAATCTAGATTTCGATTCCAATTTACTAAGTATCGGTCCAATTCTTGGTTTTAGGTGTGAAACGGCTCATTTGTTTACTTGAACCAGACTGGTACATATATATATATATATAATTTTTTAAAATTTTAAGTTTTAACTTTTTAGACCGAAACCTTAATTTCCAATTCACCTCTTGCCTCGCTCATCTCGCGGCCTTGCCTCCTTTTCTCACTCTCACTCTCGGTGGCCTCCGGCCTTGTAGATCCCTCTCTTACTCCCACTCCATATCGCCACTGGCCTCATTGATCTTATTACTCTTGCTCTCAATCCCTTCCAGCCTCTGATCTCGTTGCTTACTCTCAAGCCTCAAGCCTTTTTCGAAGTGGGGACATTTGGACCGATTTCATGGAGCCACCCAAGAATCGCATTGGACTAGTAGTTTGGTTTCCAGATGTGTCCATAAACGTGTCTATGTTCAAAACAAGAATTTAGCAAATATAGGTAATCAGTCCCCCTCTGGTCCCTCTCTTAGGCCTTACCTCGTCGGGACTGGCTCTTAGCATCAAGCTAAAATCTTATTCCAAACATAAAGCTTTCTAGCCTTAGTTCTGATGCACCAAATCCTTATGTAGGCAAGCGTAGAGCATACCATCAAGATAACATGCTAACTAACGGGCGGTTCCCATTTTCAATTTTTGGGAAATTGTCATTAATGAGCGGTTCTCAATTTTAAGGTACGGTTCCAGATTGGGGACCGCCCTCTTTAAAATGGATCATCTCTAGTCTATGTTATGAAAACGAAACCTCAAGTGGAGTCAATTGACCGGTCGAAACACTCTATTTCTGTGAACATGGGTTCATACCAAAACTTTTTCCATTGTGAAAATTTCGGTATGATCATGGTTCATGTGAGCGCAATTCATATGCATAAGGGCCCTAGAATTTATCTCTCTCCCCAATTTCTGGCATTGCCACGCTCAACTTGGAGGCAGGACATAAATGCCAAAAGCAAAAACGGTTGCATAGTCGGACCACTTTCGCATTGAGGGGGGAAACTCCATCGCGGATCGCGCTCGCACGTGACGAGCGATCGGGCAAAAAACGATCGAAAAAAGGACGACACGCTCGCTCCCCAACTTCGGTCTCATCGACGCTCTCCGTCCGCTTCTCCCCTTCCAGCTCCCGCAGGCGGACTCCCCGAATCGCCACCAAGCCAACGCCTCCCTCTCCCTCCTCTTGTACGAGCTTGGCAGTTTCGAGCCGAACCCACCATTCCGTTCCCCTCGTCCCTCGCGATTCGCGTCGAAAGGAGCCGCCTTTTGCCGTCCGCCGGGGAGCCCACCGATGGCGTCGTCCCTCTCCACCGCCGCTTCCACCCTCCCCAAAGCCTGCTCCGCCGCCGCCGCCGCCGCCTCCCGCCAGCCCCGCTCCTCCCCCGACGCCCCGCGCGCTCTCTCCTTCCGTCTCCCCTCACCCTCTCGGCCCAAGCTCCGGTTCCTCGCCCGGGTGAGTCCAGTTCTCGGTTCATTTCTCGCCGCTGCTGCTTTTCTTGGATCTTGGGGCTGGGTCTGCTGTCGGGTCATTTCGCTGATGGGTCGGAGGGCAGTTCTGGGTCGTGCGCGTTGTTGTCGATTTCGAGTTCCGCCGCGGGCCGTCGGGGCCCGCGGAGGCGATTTCGCAGCATGAATTATGAGCGGGCGATCCTGTTCGTGCGTTCGTGGTTCCTTGCTTCGTTGCCTGCGAATTGGTAGTCGGAACGTTTGTTTTTCGAGTCGCTGGCCGGATTTCCTCGAGTTCTTGCTTGTGGGGTATTGATCGCGACCGCAATGCAATGCGGAAGGGAATGATGGGAAGGGTGGTGGGCTTTCTTGAGAGTGAAAACTGCGCTCCTGGGTAGTTGTCGGAGCTGATTCTTGGTAAAGAAGGACCGTTGTTTCCTCTTTTGGGTTGCAATAGTCCAAGGCAACGTGTTCCTTCTTTTTCACAGCTTATCCTCATGTGGCTCAGCTACATAGCTGCTGAATGTGCAGTTTTGTCTAATGCAATGAAATGATAACTCCTCAGGGACACTCTTTTCCCTCCCGGAATTATTGTGCTATAAAGTAGTGTTGATTGTCCAAACCCTTGTTTTCTAGCTCTCAAGGAAGTTTTAACTTGGTAAATCTATTGTTCGACTATTCCAAGTTCATGTCTGGCGACAAATTTTTGCTGGATTGACTTTTGATAGATTCTATGCTGAACATTTAATGCCGCACAAGATTTTGGTGCCGTGTTGAATAATTTATGGGGTTTTGATACTACTGGAAAGCTGGTAACTGTACTTTCGAGAAAGTTTGGACTCATTGAGTTCCAAAGAATTTTTGAAGAAATTATTATTTGAGAAATGAGCTGGAAAATGAATTCTTGATCGAGCACCTTTAACTGCATAAGTAATGACTCACATTTCCTCACAAGTCACGGTGGTTGTGGTTTTAATTCTTCCCATCAGTTCCAATACTTATTAATATGTATTTTCAGAATAATAGAATAACGTTTGGATGGGCTATAATTTCCTCCATTGTGGTTACTCTTCCAACCACCCTATTGATTGGCAGGTTACTAGTTAAAGGTATCACCCACATGCAAAATTAACTAGACATAAATGTGGGTGATGTCCATAATTGTAATCCACAGATTAGAATGGTGGTTGGAGGGAATGGATTAGATAGTGAAAATGGTCTTGTTCTCAGATTGCGTTGGAAATCTTTTAGGATTCATTGCAAATTGATCCCCTCAATTGTTATGGAAGTGGCTATGTGTCTCCCATCCCTTGATTTAGCAATTAGCTCCTACCCTCCTTAGTTTGACCATTCTAGGACTCCAAACCAATTGGATGAGATCGGTAGCAAACCAAGGACATGCTCTAAGTTGCAGTTGGCAACTAAATCCTCAAAAATCTGGTGACAAGCTAGTAGATCTGAGAGAATAGATGTGGCATTGGCAGTTGTGGGTTGTGGTTGGAGAAAAGCAGTAGCTGTCTTGGCCAAACTATTTTCGAGGTCTATTTGCAATAGAGTGAAAAAATAGGGCGTCACCTGCAAAAGTTAAGCGGTGAGGGACGTATTGGAGTCAACTCATGGATTTTTAGTCAATCCAATTATTTCCGCATGTATCTTTTCTTATGCAGCAGGAGCTCTGTTTCATGGTATTGGCTTTTAGGTGAAGGGGGACAATCTGAATTGTATCTACTAGGGCTTGTCAAGATGAATACTGTAAAGAAGCTTGAGTTTAACTTTGCACTTGCACATGGCAGAATTTCTTGTCCATGCTTATCACGAATTTTAAAAATAGAATTTTTAGCTGACTGCTATCTAAAAGTTGCCACTTGTTCTGTTGTCAAAGGGGATTGATTGGCAATGTATGACAGTTTTCTCAGTACTGCAATGTTAATTAAAATACAGTAAGATAACCAAAAGAAAATACTGATGACATGCTCTGGTCAGTGTCTTGTGATTCAATGTGAGACTATGTGATGACATACTCCAGTTGGTGTCTAGTGATTCAATGTGAGATTATCTCTCTCTCTCTCTCTCTCTCTCTCTCTCTCTCATATTTGTATGTCATTCCTTCTCTCTTTCCATGTACCAATCTACACTGAAGATCACATAATTGTGAGGTATGGTGGTCTGAAGTTGCTGTTGTTATGGCAGGGTTTGCATCATACCTCGAGGAGCTCAGCAGTGGTGAAGGCCCAATCAAAAGAGGTAAGGCACTTCCAATGGTTCTTTATAGAGGAACTACTTTCAAATTTGGGCTCCTTCATCGACATGCTTCTGGGGTCATCTATTGCCTTAAAGGTTTCCGTTGATGGATCCTCAAATGCTGCTGCTACGCCTCCATCAAAACCTGCAGTACCAGCCTCAGAAACAAAGGACGCTCAGCCACCTGTTGATCCCTCTTCTGCAAGTTTGGCTACTGAGCAGTCAATCTCAGAATTTATCTCTCAAGTTTCAAATCTAGTCAAGTATGTGAACTTTTTGTTTATGTACATCATCTTGTCCAGGGCTCGCTTGTTGTAAATTGTGAATTGCATCTGTTCCATACATATCTGCAGGCTTGTTGATTCTAGAGATATCATGGAGCTGCAGCTAAAGCAGCTTGACTGCGAGCTAATTATTCGCAAGAAAGAGGCCTTGCCTCAACCGCCAGCTCCTGCTCCACCTATGATGATCCCTGCGCCCCCTCCCTGTTGCAGGCCCACCTACCTCAGTTGCACCTGCCGCCCTTGCACCTGCCGCTCCTAGGCCACCACCTTCATCAGCTAGCAAGCCGGCTGAATCATCGCTTCCACCTCTTAAATGTCCCATGGCAGGAACATTCTATCGAAGTCCAGCACCGGGCGAACCCCCATTTGTAAAGGTTTGTTGTCTCTTACTGTGGCTCTACTGAGACTGAAATGGCTGAGCTATAAGTGACTTAAAGACCTTTCCTATTTATGCCTGGATTCTTTATCTACTGGGTCAAATGATTTCACTTTTCTTTCAGAAAGGAGACAAAGTACAGAAAGGACAGGTCATATGCATTATTGAGGCCATGAAATTGATGAATGAAATTGAAGTAAGTGGTTGCTTAGTTTGTAATTTGCAATCATTCTTTATGGTTCAGCTATAGTCTTTTGTCATGATCCGACCCCCAGGATGCATCTGCTTGCATAAGATAGGGCTCCCAGTCCTCTTATGGGCTTGTGGTCATCGTATATTGCTAATTGTCGAGAGAGTTCACTGCTAATTTTGCAATAAATCATTGTTCTTGTCCATCTTGAAGGCTGATCAATCGGGAACTATAGTTGACATTATTGCGGAAGATGGCAAACCAGTCAGCGTTGACACGGTGAGTTAGATTTGCTGATTGACAGACGTTCAACTACTGGTTATCATGTTATTCTTGTATATACTAACCTGACAATTTTTGGTGTCTTTTTGCAGCCACTTTTTATCATCCAACCGTGAACCTTTTATCTTGAGGAGGCAAAAGCACGACTCAGTGGGACGTCGAAGAAGAGTAATTTTCTTTGTACTGTGATGTCATGCGGCATTGAGTGATTCGAGTTGATATATTTTTGAAAGTTGAGTTGATAGGTAGAGAGAAGTAAAAGATGATTTGCTAGTTTTTCCTTTCAATACTGCGTTGTTGCTGGGATGACATACACGAATAAACTTTTGGCTCTTCGCGTCAATTCTATTATGTTCAAGCAGTGGAATGTTATGTGGACAGTATTGTTTGATTCCGCAATCTATCAACTTAGTGAATGCAGTTATCTATGTGCTTGGATTAGACATGTTATATTTTTCGGGTTGTAGAGACTCGTCTGTTTTTTTTTTGGCCCGGGGGGGGCTGCATATCGACAACCGGTTACTGGGTATATGTTATGGATAGCAGATGTTATCGGGCATTGTTTAGGGCTGGCAAGACTGCCTGTGTTTGGCTTTGCTGCTGGTGTTGCTAAAGAAGCGACGTGTGCCAATCCAGTGGTACGAGGGTGAGGTTGGTCCTGTGCCTTGGTTTCACGCCGGAAGGTAATTGACAACGGGAATGGCTCTAGGTGGGGTACGGTCGGCTCGACCCGGCCTTGTGCCCTTGACTCACCATTGTTGGCCTGCCATCTATACATACATTTCTTGTGCAGTTAGCCATGAACTGACTGGCTAACCGTGTGATTACCCAAAAGATGCACCTAAATCTACTGTACCATTTAATCTTTCACTGGCTTGCATATTTTCCTCTTAAAATGTTGAGTTTTGTTTAGAGTGACTTTGATTTTGATTGCTCTTTGAGTTGGGTGTCAACTGTCAGGTACGGATCTAATCCTCTTGGTTTTAGGGCTTTTGCAATTTGGTTGTCTAACTTTTGGTTTGCGTGATCAAGTCCACTAATTTCTCGGATTTTTGCAATTTGATCCTTCGAAGTTTTGTTTTCTGCAATCAAGTGCTTTGTGTGTCTATCTGCTCATTTGGCGCCAAATTAACATCACGCCTCATTTTTTTGTCACGAGTAATGCCGCCAGAGTTGATCAATAGCTCAAAATAAAATTGAGAAGTAAAAACCGCATAATTCTAGAAAGTTGGAGGACTTGATTAATAAACGATTAGTTTCTATTGACAAAGATGAAGGACTGAAAATGTACTTTACTCCATTTTCAATTGTAAGCATTTGAAACGGGGTTTATATATAAAAAAAAAATGATTTCACAAAGATGAAGGGCTGCAAATGTACTTTACTCCATTTTCAATTGTAATTTGTAAGCATTTGGAACTTACATAATATATAAATGTTGATATGTAAATTTACTTATAATCGAAATTGGTCGGGGCAAAACGGAGGATTTCTACAGGCCATCCTAGAGCTTACGGGGTATTTTTAGCGACGTCCGTGCCCCTTAATTGTAAAACTAAAAAATAAAAAAGGAAAGCCAATTTTTTTTTTTTTTTTTTTTAAACCCAGTGGGTTGGTTGAATTCCTCCTCGAGGTTACTAACGAAGTAACTAACTATTTCAGCGTCCTAACAAAAAAAAAAAGAAGGTAACTAACTAGTAACTACTAGTCAATAAAAAGGCAGCGCGTGGAGCGCACACTCCACGCGGGCGCGTGAGGGACTCGCGGCCCTCGACTCGATACCATCTTTTCAACTGTTTCTGAACAGTAACTCCTTTCCCACCAGAAAAAAGAAACAAGAAAAAGAAAAATAATTAATTAAATAAAATGGAAAAAACAAACCTTCCTTTTTCTTCGCTGCCAATTTATTTAAAATCCAATTAAAAACGACACCCCGCAAAAAAAAAAATGGACACGCCTCCCCGGAAAACTCCCATTTTCAACAGACCCCCATCCCTCCCTCCTCCGCCGTCGAAGATGGAGCGCCGCCGCCTTCTCCTCCTCCTCGCCGCCGTCGTGTCCCTCCTCGCCGCCCCGGCAGCGGCCGCCGACGGCGACGGCGACACGATCTACGACCACCTCCGGCGCTACGGCCTCCCCATCGGCCTCCTCCCCAAGGGCATCACCGACTACTCCATCGACCCGGCCACCGGCCAGTTCCGGGTCGGGCTGACCCAGCCGTGCAACGCCAGGTTCGAGAACGAGGTCCACTACGACCTCAACGTCTCCGGCACCCTCCAGTTCGGCGCGATCGGGGAGCTGTCAGGTGTCTCGGCGCAGGAGCTCTTCCTCTGGTTCCCGGTCAAGGGCATCCGCGTCGACGTCCCCAGCTCCGGCGTCATCCACTTCGACGTCGGCGTGGTCGACAAGCAGTTCTCGCTCTCCCTCTTCGAGTCCCCTCCCGATTGCACCGCCGTCGAGCCCGAGGGCGACGACCCCGATCACCCCGATCGCAACGATCCCCAGCTGGCGCTGCATGCCCAGGTTTGACCTAGCTCTGCTTTTCGCTTCCGCCAATTCGGCTCCACTTTGGGTCTTAGGAGACTGCGATGGTCGTGATTGCTGGGAATTCGGGGTGATCAGTGTCGCCGATCGTTTTTTTTTTGCATAATTCGATGCGCTAGTCGGGCCGCATTTTTCAATTTATGCCGGAATTTCTTTCCTTCGTGGTCTGGTGAGGTGAAGCCCGTCGTGATTTTGGGAGCTGAGCTCCTTCGTGTTTGGCTGACTGGTCGTCGTCGTCGTGGTTCTCATTGAGTGTTGCGTTCGGATGCATAGCTGCTGGGATTTTTCTAGAGAGGTGCTGGACCTGCCGGTGCTCTTTCGGCATTATAGGATTGCAAGTGGTTGCCATGGTGCTTTCCTTGTGTGGCTTTGCGCATTCGCTCTAAATTTCTGATCAGTGCATTGCGTTTGTTACTCCAAGACATGATGAATCTTGTCATGAAGCTCTCTGCAATTCCGTGTTTTGGGATTGCCCTTGGTGATTATATAGTTTCGAAAGCAGATTAGTATCTTTTTCTCATTGATCACTCTTTGGCAGCGTGTCCACGGCCACTTGAAATGCATGCTCTGCATTGTATATTGGCCGTCTAGTCATCTGCCCCTTCAGATCAGCCCTTAAACCAGCCTTGAAACTAGCCAATGTGTGACGGGTCCCACTACAGAGAATAAATCTTTTGGCTTTACACCCAAAGGTTCCTAAGCATCCCGCCGAGGTTTTGTTAAGCATCACACTTAAGAGAAGAATTGCATCTCACAATCCCAAAGCAAAGAATTGTCAAGTTCAATTAATAATCAATTATATTTGAAGGAAAGAATTACAACTATATATATGGACTCTCTAAAGTACTTGTCCTAGTCAAAATAGGAGTTCTAATAAATTTCAATAAAACTAGGAAAACAAATTCATCACAGCTAGGAAAAAGAAACATTAAATCCAATCTCAAATAAAATCTGATAGACTCCAATCACTTAAGAAGATTCCTGATTGATCAAAAAGAATAAATAGCAAATCTTCATTTGGTAAGCCTTTTGTAAGTCTTCAAAGGTTGTCGCTATTGTTCTCCATCAAGTTTGAGGCGTAGCATTTTTCTAGAGACAAAAATGTGAACTGCGAATGAAATCGTAATTCCATGTCATAGAAAGATAACGTCTGGTAAATTTTTACCTGAGAATTGTTTTCACTGTCGAATTGCTTGAGCACTTCCATTGATATCACTTTTGACCCTGGAGATTTGGTCCTTGGGGGTGGGTCTTCTTTTTATAATATCTACGTTCGTCATGTTCTATATAGATTCTTGTCTATCACTTTTGAGAGAGCTTGCTGATTTTGTGGGATTAGGTTTCCCCAACTGTGTAAACTTGGTCCTGTTCCTTTCTAGTCTACACAGTTCTCTATGTCACTTTCAGGATTTAAATTTGTTGTCCCATTGCCTTTTACTATGTTTTTTGATAAGGTGGTGGTGATAAATTAATATGTTTCTTCTTCTGGTTTTTTCAGGAGAACGTATTAAAGGCTGTCTCATAGGTGGTGACCAGAAGACGAGGAACAATATATGGTTGCTCCGTTGCTTTGGACCTGAGTCTGTAAGAAGTCTGCTTTGGTAGGTCTATGCTTTTGATATACGCGTGCTTAGTGCTTTCATGTAGACTTTGGGGCCGAAATCTATCTTTAAAGGATTTAGCAAAGAGGAGGGAGAGTGGAGTGTGTGAAAATGAGGAGGAGATGGGTTCTGGTGGTCTGTTCATTATGTTTTGGCTTTAATAAAGATTTCTGGGCGTAGCCTCTGTATCTTGTGATTAAACAGACAGGACAATATTGTTCTCGTGTCATCTGTATATGAGGAGAGTTATTGTTTCATTATAATTATCCACTGACAACGGTTTAGATTGGTTTATGTGGAAGAAACAACTGCAACGTTTCTTTTGGGCTGTGACGGCTCTCTGGTATCATGCAATCAGAGTTCTTATAGCTACAGACGTATCATTGTGATTTACAAATTTTACCCAAAAAAGGTCTGATTTAAAAGAGAAAAAAAGGAGGGACGAGGAGGAGGAGGAGAAGCTACAGAACAGATGTATCAATGGTTGCTGCTCAAATCCTCCAGCAGACAATCTATATGTTCATAATTCTGAGCAATCTTTGCCATGCGAAGATCTGGGTAAGTATGTATAGTTTGAAACGATGTGCAAAAGACGGTAACTGTTTTTCTTTTTACCAGTGTGGGCTTCTAGAGATTCAATGCTCGATTCGTGGCGATGACTGGTATGGTTCCTACAAATACGCAGACTATAAAAGGGGTGGGAATAGAAGTGGCCAGATTAAACCCCTCATTCAAACAAATAATCATTGTGGACGGAAGAGAATTAAAAGTTGTCGTCTGCTTGTAGCTGCATGGATTGATACTACCTGAGTCACTCCATGCACCAGTGTGTACGGGGTCGAATCTGTGCGGGTCATCTTGTGTTCCGTCTTTCTTGACCGACATTTACTTATTGCTGGAGCAAGTGAAGTGCAGTCCTATGCCAAAACTGGATCTGCTTCATTTGATCGATATAGCAGGTATTCTTATGCTTTGACTAGTATGACAGGGATAAAGTGAGCCCGAATTGACGGTGTGATTCTTGTTAGCACCTGATTCTTGCTTATCTTCACTGAGCTGAGATCATCTTCTTCATCAGGCATGATGTCGTGCAATTCATGGGATTTAGTATATATAGGAATGGAGTGTCATGAACCTAAGCTTCATTGTTACGTTCTTGGACAGTTAAAGAGACTCGTTACGGAGATTATAGTAGCATTCCAATTTAGCAGCTCGCAAGAGTGATGTTTATACCAAACCGAGCTATTGATAATCTTGTAAGTCCACCGTTCGAAATTGCTCTATTTTTTAGGAAGATAGCATGACACAAATCGTCATAAGAGGATAGCAGTGTGATTGCAACTGAGAGAGTCTTGGTGTATGTCTCATTTGACTTTGGACTTAATTTTTCAAGTAGGAAAATTACACTTCTATCTAATGCTACACTTCCAACAGTAACCGAAGCATTATTTCGTACCACTAGTGGCATAAATAGAGTTTTCTAGTCTCTGAAATTATCATTAGGAATGCCACAAATTTAAGATTCTTGATACCGAAATTGTACAAAGTTTTATGTTTGAATTTGAATAGATTTAGATCTCGTACTTGCAAGAAATATCAATCATTTCTTTTCCATTTGAAATGTGCTCAATCAATCTATTCGTATAGTATATTTTACCAACTTTTTTTCTTCATTTGAACCTTAAATTATATCCCATGGAGAGGATGCTGAATTTGGAAAAAACCACCTAATCATTTGAAGATACAAGTGATATATTGCTTATCCGTGGATAGTTGCGGCCGAAGGCATAACCGCAGCGTTGCCAGGGGCATGGTGCTGATCGTGGCAGAAAGAGATGTGTTAAGGATTTGGGATTTCGATTTCATGGGACGAGGACCCATGCTGGATCTGTTGAAAGAGATAGGTGATCAGAACACTTTTAAAAACATCATATTTACAGTCAAAATTAGATGGACCCACGTCACAATCCTACTAACGAGATAATCAAACTGATTAGAAAACAGTATATCTTCATCTTGCTTGAAGAATACTTTGTTGTCGGGATGCTATGATGATGAACTTATATACTTTAATTGTCCTCGGAGAATTTTGTAAACAGATGTACTATGATGACAAGGTAATTTCTCATTTAGACAATTCCTCTTGAAGAGATTTGTAACGACGGAAATGATGAAAACACGAAAGTTGCATGAAATGGACTAACAAGGGGAATAGATCAAGTTGACAAGAAGACAAATGTTTTTATTTAGTAATTGATTAATCATCTCCACTCTGAAAGTTGCAAATTTTTCAACCACTGTAATATTGTTAAAAATGTGTAACGACCACGTCAACAATATGTACATACAAATCTAAATTAAGCATGTATAGGTCATATTCACACAGTCACGAGACCTCATATGTAAATTTGTTTGGAGTTCAAGCTAACACGCCATCTATTTATAAGGTCCTCTAGGTTTTAACAAATTCAGTGACCGTGTCTTTACTTAGTAAATGATCAATTATCTCCGCTCTCAAACTGCTACCAATGCAACAAAATAGCCAATCTGCAGTCGAAGGGAAATCACCATCCGGAATCCGCCCTATAGAAATTTAAAAGAGAGTTGATAATTAGCAATAGTTGATCATTCATCATAAACTCCAAGCAATTAAATTCAGCAGCAGCATAGTGCAACACGGTCTTTTGAATAAGAAAAATACAACTATGGAATGACGTGTTTAATCGGAGAAATTGATGTAGAACTCATGCGGTGTTGAGGACTTTCGCATGCAATACATATTCGTTTGTGAGCATAAGGAAGCAATGGACGTGGAATTGCCGCCTGTATAGAAAACAAGGTAGTAATTAAGAAATTAAATAAGAAGTATATTAAAAAATAAAATATGTTTGGTGAAATTAAGATGGTTGTTTATTATTAGTGAATAAACAAGAACTGCGAGTCTAATTCCACATGCTATAAGCGAATCTTGAATAGCTATGAGTATCCATGCATCCACATGCACCATAAACTTCCATTACTTGTCGAAAGTAACAGTGAGTTCAAAGAATGATGCTAAATCCATCTAAGTAAGGGATTTCAAAATCGATGATCGCTTAGCTTTGCTCGTACATACCGATGTTGAACATAGCCGTGCCGGTCCCTACTTTCAATAGAATCTTAACGGAACCTTCCATGATGCTTGACATCTTAAACATACATAGGGATATCAACAGGCGGGTTTAATTTTAACATATGTAGGGATATCCCTTACCCAAATGAGTGCACACCCTACTGAAAATACGAATGTATAAATACTTAACAAGTAAAATCACTATAATACCTTTACGGATTAAGTATATATTTAGTCCTAAGTTTTAGCATTTGTGCAATTTGATCATCTAACTTTTATATTGTGCAGTTGAGCCTCTTACTTTTCGGATGTTTATGAACTGATCCTCCAAGTTTATTCTATGCTATTAAGTTCTCTAAATTTCTCGATTTATGCAATCTTCGATCAATCACTCTAGCTAAATCAATACGTGGCATTGCTTATGTGATAGAAAATAATTGATGCTAATTTGCTGGACGGAAATCAAACGAGAAAATAAAAAGAAAAGGAATTTGACGATGTTGCTAGACAAAGCACTTTATTGCACGAATTAAGGAAGTGGGGGAATTCGATGGCACAGAATAAAATTTAGAGGGCTAAAGTGCACAAATCCAAATGAAAATCAAAGGATCAAGTTGCCCAGACGTTAAAATTTAGAAAACATATTCAGATTTTGGTTTCAAAAATAAAACTAACTTTCAAGTTTTCTAACACATTAAACAATCCCACCATCAAAATGTGCTGATTTTTTGGGATCGCGTAACAAAAGCTCAGTATTTTCATATGTTAAGAGAGAGCCTAAATTTGAATTAGTCAACATATTCAAATGGACTCACTTTTAATCAAAAGCCTAAGTCAATAAATTATTGACCAACTGAGATTATTAACTGCTTCACACCACACTGATTATTCGATGTGAACTTTTTAACACAACTGTCACATATATCTAAACAACCTACAAAATAAAATAAAAAATATTCCTTTTTTTGTGGTTGGACAATGTAAAACAAATTCAGATGTAGCACAATGGGTTTGTTCATGGGACTCGTTCAAGTGGCAAAGTGAAGTTTACATTCAAATGTCATGGGTCAATCAATCTAGTGTTCCTTAACCTGTGCGGCCTCAGGATTTCTATCAAGTCAACCTCATTCACACTTGATTCATCCGAGGTCATACAAAGAGAACTTCGAGAGAGAAGCTCGAGAGTGTATTTGCACTAAAGAACAAGATGATACAACTTGGGGAAGGGGGCCCTATTTATACACGTACTAGATTAATCTTAGCCATTGATCTCCTCTTTGATCTAATGCTAGAGCTTGAATCTCTATAATCATTACATGGCCGTATACTCAAGAGGCTTTAGTCCTTGAGAAGCTTAAGGGTTGTTTGTCTTGGAAAGCTTGAGGGTTACTCATCCATTAATAGGCTCGAGCTTGGATACAAATGGGTCATGGCTTAACGCTTAGGAAACTTCTAGAATGCATCCATTTATTGGGCCTTATCAACGAGGGCGTGTTAATCTCCCCTACCAATTCTGGTGATGCCCTTGTTGCATCTTTAGCAAGAAAGATATTGATGTGTTTCTTGAATTGCCAAAGAGTCTCGAAAAGTTCCCAACTTGCTTCGCTTTTCGGAAGAACCCTCCATTGAACCAAGTACTCCCATTGCGGCGCACAGTTTCACTTTTGTATGACTCAATCCACCATGATGCACTCGACATCTCGATTATACTAGGCTTTTGCCCCAAGTGGCGCTTGTTGTGATTCCTATCGGTTTGAATCTTCCTCGTCTATGTGAAAAGGCATGAGCATACTAATGTGAAATATTGGACGTACCTTGAGTTTTGGTGGCAATTCTAGCTTGTACACGACATTCCCGACCCGTTGCAGCACTCGAAAGGTTCCCTTATAGCAAGGATTGACCTATTGTAACTTGGCCAACACTATGTCCCATGGCTTGAGCCCACTCATGAATTGATGATACGCTCTGTATCATTCATGGAAGGGATTTGAAGTACCAACTCCAAGAATCTCTTCATATACTCACAAACTCCACCCTTTTGCTCTAGACGCTTGAGCTCATCTCGAGCATCCTTCTTTGCATAAGTGGGGAAGTAGTTCCACTAAATTCCTTGACAAATCTAGCCCATGTCATGATAAGTTCCCCACTTCCATCATCTAACCTATGACGTCATCACAGTAATGTGCTATTTGCTAAATACATAGCTACGGTATTTACCCAAGATGTATTGTCAATGATTATCGTGACTTAGAAGTACGCTCCATATACTATAAAATGTCCACATCATTGGCCACTCATGAGCCATTGAACTCTCTCGACTTTGGGGTGTCCATTTGTGGATTGGCTTGCACAATGACCACTCTGTTCACCTGTGTTGCTTCAACCTCCACGAGCTTGCCTTAAGCTCGGTTATTTCCGCGTGCATGGCTACTATCATGGCCTTCAGGGCCTCATCCCGCTATTGCAATTCTTCAGCCAAGGAGCCTAGCATCTCCCTTCGAAGCTCTCCTATGCTAGTTTCGAGCTCTTACATCTCGGCCACGAGCTCCACCTTTTTAGCCTCTGCTCTTTCGATAGTCTGGGTCAAGTCCTCTACCAATCTTTGGACATCCAAGATGATCTCCTTCATAGTGGTCACTCGGTGTTTCATATCCCCCATTAGATACATTGAACTTGAAAAAGCATGGCCTTGCTTGCGCTTGGCGTTGGCCTTCTTGACAACCCTTCCACGATCCTCGCCTTGAGCAATCATGATGTTGGAGCATGGATCGATCATTGTGCTTGGAATGACTATTTTGATACCACTTGTCACAGATCGACCGATCTAGCTTCCCTAACTTATGTGGCCTTAGAATATCTCCCAACTCAGCCTCACTCACACTCAATCCTCAAGGGTCGTACAAAGAGAACTTTGAGAGAGAAGCTTGAGAGTGTATTTGCACTAAGGAACGAGATGATACAACTTGGGAAAGAGGCCCCCTATTTATACAAGGACGAGACTAATCATAGCCTTTGATCTCCCCTTTGATCTAACGGTAGAGCTTAAATCTTTGTAACCATTACACAGCTATATACTCAAGAGGCTTTATGCCTTGAGAAGCTTAAGGGTCGTTGTCTTGGGAAGCTTGAGGGTCACTTGCCCATGGCTCCAGCTTGGATATGATAGAACATGGCCTAATGCTTGGGAAACTTCTAGAGCGCACCCATTTAGTAGGCCTTATCAATCGGGCCGTGTCACAAGTGTAGGTGTTTCCTCCGGAAACACGGGATTATTTCAAGATGATTAGTAGATTATATGCGTCTAGCTCTCCTCAAATATATGTCGATATTCGAACTGAATCACGTAATTTTTAAAAATTTTAATATTATTTCTTGTCTAATTTTTCGGTGATTTTGAATTAATTTAATTGCAAGATTTAATTATAGCGCGTTTGGTAATGATTTTACTCTTGTGAATAATTTTTTATCAGAAATGGTTTTTTTTTTTTATTCTATCCTAGGAATAATTTATGAGTTTTTGAAGATACTTGGTAACTATCCAAAATTTTATTCCCGAGATAGAAATGTGGTTAATAGGATTCTTAAATTTTTTGTTTCTTTAATTTTTTAATACTTTTATTATATTTTTCTTTTTTTCCTTTTCCTTTCTCTTCTTCTTCCTCCTTCTTTGTGGTTGGTCGCCGATTAGAGGCTCGTCATGGCTAAGACGAGGTCCAACAAGCTCATTAGAGGCTTGCCTAGCCATGGCAAGCCTCGGCCTCACAGGTGGCCGGTGGCCTCGCCCTAGCCTAATGAGGCTTAGCCTCATGTTGGCTCGCAAGGCTGAGCTCATTGGGCCACCATGGTGCCAACTCGGCGAGGATGAGCCTTGTCGAGCGAAGCATTGCCTCGTCCTCGCCGACCCTCATTTGGGCAATCATTGGCCATGGCCAAAATCGGTGACCAACCAAAAGAAAAAATAAGAAAAATAAGAAAAGGAAAGAGAAGAAAAGAGAAAAGAGAAAAGAAAGAAAAAAAACTTAAGACTTGATTTTAAGAATTCTTCCCAAGAACAAGAATCGAATTTTTTTATATTTCTTGACTATGTTCTAAATTTATTGTCGAGAGCAAAAAAATAGAATATTTTATTAAACAATTTTTTTTTTGTTCCGAAAAATAAAATAATAGAATCAGTTGTTCCGGGGATGATTACCAAATACGGCCTTAGTTTCAACCTTATATTACAACACATTAATTTACCCGGGCAATGAAAATTAACTCGAGTATCGTTGGGTAGTTTAATCTCATTGCAGCCTCTTAGGATATGTTCTATTGTGGCTTTCTTGTCTTGAATTCGTGGTGTAATTACAAGTTTGGAGAAGGAATCGTTCGCCACCACAAAACGCAAAGCACCGAGACATTTCCTCTGCACAGAAAAGGAGATCAAGCACACGCATCTTTCCCTCTTTCTCGCATCGGAATTCGATAGCAATTTCGCACTCGGTTGAAGGAGGCTTGATTTGAACTTGCTGAGCACGAGAGACATGGCGATTAGAGCGCCGCCAATCACCGGGTTAAGCATGGCCTCGCTGCGCCCTGCCGCTGGTTCTTCGTCTTCCAGTAACAAGCCGTGCGCGCTCAGTGTCCCCCAACTCAAGTCCTCTTTCCTCGGCAATCGCGGAGGTAACCGACCCTTTTCGTTTCTCGCCTCGCACCTTTCTGGGTCTCTCTCAATTTCGAATTTTGATTGAATTTCGAGTCCCTCCTTTTCGCTTCCTTTAGGAACGCAAGAGAGGGAAAGCAGAGGGTATTCTGCTTTGTTTTTTCTCTTATGTTAATCTCCTCTGTTGTGCAATGGCTGTGTCACTTTCACTGTCACGGGGCTTTCTCTGATCGTATGAATTTGCCTTTCTCTGCTTGATTGTTGAGATATTCATGCTGAGATTTTGATGGCCAAATTGCAGCGCTCAGAGCAACTGGGGTGAGAGTTGCCTTTTCCAACAGGTTAACATGTAATGGCCATGGTGGAGGTTCCCTTGGCGCCAGCATGAATATTTTCGATCGATTCGCTAGAGTCATAAGGGTAAAATGCTCATTGCACTCTTGTTGTTCTGATGTCTGATTCCCGTGTTGAATTGAAAGTGTATTGGTTTTTCCTTTTTTGGGTGATGTCTAGTCATATGCGAATGCGATCATCAGTTCGTTTGAGGACCCTGAGAAGATCTTGGAACAAGCTGTACTTGAGATGAATGATGATTTGAGAAAAATGCGTCAAGCCACAGCCCAGGTATGTCCGTTTGACTTGTCTTCTTTGGAAGATGGTGTTCTTTCTTTCTCCCTCTAAGCCACATTCCTTCCTTCCGCTTTCCAGCATCACTTACATAGTAGTAGACTGCTGTTTACACATGGTCTGCAATTTACCAGTGCATAAAGGTGTTGAGTTACTCTATATACACATGCTTTTCTGACGGGAAGTATATTTCGTCTATTAAAGGTTACATGGATTCTCTGAATAGCAAATGGTACTTACCAAAATCTTACCAATGTTCTTCTCTTTCATGAAGGTCTTGGCATCTCAAAAGCAATTAGAAAACAAATACAAAGCAGCGCAGCAAGCTTCTGATGAATGGTGAAGAAATTCTTCACAGCCTTGGTCTATGTTCTTCAATGCTTTGCTGTTATAAGAAAGTCTGTCTTTTTAGATGGTTTTATCATTGTGCTTTATTTGATGATAGGTACAGAAGAGCACAGCTGGCTCTTTCAAAAGGCGATGAGGACCTTGCACGAGAAGCACTTAAGCGCAGAAAGGCTTATGCTGTAAGTTCTTTTGGTCGAAGTAGAATTAGGTTTCACAAAATCATGAATGCCTAGTTGCATGTACAGTTTCTGTAGCTATAAAAGCTGACTACAGCTATGGCTAATGTCCATTGCTTTAGATAGTTGGGGTGGCTGCTCTTGATGAGTTCCTATCCTTTTGGCAATTTTATGGAGAAAATGGGTGAAAGATAACAAATCAGATCATGCTCTGAAAATAGTTTTGACATAGTTTTTTTTTTTTTTTTGGGTATGTTATGTCTAGGATAATGCAGGTGCGCTGAGAGCTCAGCTTGATCAGCAGAAAACTGTTGTGGATAATCTTGTCTCAAATACACGGGTGAGTTAAACTGTTGTACCATACATCTATATTTTTGTCCCATCAGAAAGTAGCAAGCTTTAGAATTGCTTGAGCTGGCATACACATATGTTAGTAAGACTTTCTCAGCTTTGCATGTTGTCCAAATCTTGTCCACTCCAAAAGCCTTGTGAATTTGCAACGTTCAGGGTGTATCTTGTCCTTTTGCTTAATTGTTATCTTTTAATTTATATGCTTGATAAGTTGAGGCACTACCTTAATAAGGGGCTTACCTAGCTATGGCATTGCTTCAAGTTGGGTCTTTCACACAACCCGAGGTTTTTGTTAGTGTTCTACAGTGTCTAGTCAGGAAAAAGATTTCCTTTGTGTGATTCCCCTTATGTGCAGGATTAAGACTAATTTTGAGCGTTACCAGAGTTGCTGGTCTTTTACTTGTTTCTTGAATTGGTCTCGAGGTGGCATCTGTTATCTTACCCTTAAATTCTGAATTGATTCACAAGATTGTGTGGGAAAAGGTCTTTAATTTAAGTTTCCTAATTGGTTTTCTCACCAACATGTCCAGCTATGCTGAGTTTAAATCAACAAAATTCTCATTCATCTAGTTGCATTATATGTTTTCTTCTCTTAGCTCCGGATGATAGGTTTAACTTAGTGAAATTCTCTAATATTCTTCATCAGCTTCTGGAAAGCAAGATCCAGGAGGCAGGGTCAAAGAAAGACACCCTTAGAGCACGTGCACAGTCAGCGAAGTTTGTCTCACCTCTTACTCCAACTACTTTTGTATCATCTCCTAACTTCATAGGATGAACAGCAATGCTTTTGATAAAACTGCAGGACTGCAACCAGAGTCAGTGAGATGCTGGGGAATGTGAACACAAGCAGTGCTCTTTCGGCTTTTGAAAAGATGGAGGAAAAAGGTAGCCTATTTGGTTATTTGAGTGCCTCTCCTACACACATGCTGATAATACAAGTCTTGCTTTACAATCAAAAGAATCTTGTTTTTTCTGCTGAAATTTTAATTGAAATGCATCTATGTTCAGCACATTTTCAACTGTTGCATTTGTCGAAGCACCAATTTTGAAATTACCCTCTAGTGATAAATAAACTGTTTCTTGTCAAAAGTCTCTGAATCAATAATGAAAATGAATGTGAGTCATATGGGCCTGTGCATCAAATGATGCTCAATACTTTGGAGTTGGTGCATGATGTCCAAATACTGTAGATTCCAGAACAATTACTGATATTTTGGCATCCATTAGTTCGCTTACACACCGATTCTACTGCTGTGCGTTAGAATTTACTTCTGATAAACTAAGAAGCATGAGGACCATCAGAAATCAGAATACTTTGAACTCGTTTTACCCTTTCTGAAAATAGTTTCCTGGAAGTTGGTCGTATGACTTTTGAGCTGGCATAGCTGGAGATCTCACAGACTTTGGAAGTACATAGAAATTACTTGTGTTTTAGTAGCACACGACTTTTCAAATCAGCTCTCTTTTTTTCTTTTCTTCTTTTCCTTTTTCTTTTTTTTTTAAAGGTTTTGTCAATTTCTTATGAGGTGTTCTCAACATATGGAGAACCTACTTTGCTCGAATACATGTTCATACACGGCATATGAAGACATGAAATACATGGCTATTATTGGTGTAGACTTTTTTTTCCCCCTGTTTGGTTGGCAACTTGGCATTCATAGATGTTTAGTTGGTTATATTGCATGGCGGGTATAAGATGTAATAATCATCATAATCTTATTGATCTTTGCATTGGTTAGTAGGCTCATTGGTTTCTCATTGTGACAGTGTTGGCAATGGAGTCCCAAGCAGATGCACTAAACCAATTAACAACTGATGATCTTGAAGGAAAGGTAGCATTTCTTTCCTGCTCTATTCCTTCCCTTTATCTTTCCTGCACAACTAAAATTTTACAAGTCCATAGATGCAATTTGTAATGATATCAAAACTGTAAGTGAATATAGAATTGGAAATGACCAATGCCCTGTTTAATGTTCTAATTTCTCAGGTCCAGATTTACAGTGTCACTGTTATTCCCTAATTAAGAGCTGTTTTTGGGCTGATGCAATGACTTGAATCTTCTCTGAAGTAGTGGATGATACTAAAATGGGTTAATAGAATAAACAATCTGGCAAAGCAATTTATTACATTTTCTTGAATAAGTCAAAAAGTCTTATTAGGACACATTGCGAATGACGGAGTTCAGATTTAGCTTTTCTTTTCAGTTTGTACTTGTTGGAAACTCAATCCTAATGTCAGGGAATAGTAACCTTTTACGAATTAGAATGCTTTCTCTTATGCTAAGCATATTTTCAGGTTCTGATTTAAATTATCATATGCAGTATTAGTGCCATAAAGTACAATTAGATGTACTTGTACTGTGAAAGATGAACTAATTTTACAGTTTAATGACGTGAGGAGATAGTAAAAAAATTGCATCCCAGATATCATGTATCTGAGTAACCAGTCTGATTACGGAACTCGTGTGTTCACCTTTGATGTACGATTCAAGGTTGAGATAGCTGAATTTAGGGGTGTGTGTATCAGATAAAAGCTATTCGAGAATTTTTTTCCTTGTCGAGAAAACTCACTCCATGATTTTTCTTTTCCCAGTTTGCGTTGCTAGAGAGTTCTTCTGTTGATGATGATCTCGCAAATTTGAAGAAAGAGCTTTCTGGGGTGTCGAAGGTAATTGTCTGTGCTCTCCTTTCTTGATATGATGCTCTTACATATATACCATTTTTCTTAGTTTACCAACAAAAGTTTTGCCCTCCACTTTGCTTACACTCCTGGGAAGATTTTCTACTCTTGTAGAAATCAGGATAAAAATGTAGCCCAAATAAATAGGATCTCAGACACTTTTCTGAGACATGGGTTGGCAACTGCATTGTGATCGAAGAATGCTTTTAGAGCTTAGTTGGGCCTCCGTGCAAGTTTGAGATAGATAACGCGTTTTTTTGTTAAGTTTTTAATTTGTATTTATGTTCCAAAACAGAAAGGAGACCTTCCGCCTGGCAGATCTGCAGTAGCAGCAAACTCTCCATTTCCCTTTCAAGACTCTGAAATTGAAAAGGAGTTGAACGAGTTGAGGAGGAAAGCTAAAGAGTACTAGACACACTTAGGCACATACACTTTTGTTCTTACTTCGAGTACTTACCTGCCTCAATGGGTTAGCTCACTTTCTTCCTTGATGGCGGAAACATCTTTGTGCAATGGGAGCCCAAATTCGCGAATCTGGAGTTCATATGAAGCTCTTTTTCCCCACATGCGAAGCTCGGGTGATCAGGGACACATTTAACATTAGAATGTGTGCATTTTGTTGCTCTACTCTACTGTTAGTTTCGGCGGTATTGCTCGAATCGATCCCTAATGTACTCTGATCAAGAATTTGAGGCTTGTGTAGCAGCTACTTGAAAGCTTATGATTTTATAGTGATTTTGCCCTTGATGTATGCTTGGTCAGCATCTGTGCTTTTTTGTGCATTAGAACGACACTACATCATTTTCTTATTTTTATGTAATTATTCAAGATTGAATTATGCTATGATGAAACATAACCTACAATTTAAAGTGATCAGGCATTGAAAAATGTGAAAAGTATAACCATGATCTACAATTGGAAAATGTTTGGGCGGTCTAATTGTTTTTTTGCTAGAAGAACTTGAACACAAATTATCTAAATTGTCTGTATTATATTCTCACAATCGCTACCGTTTGGGATATTCTTTTATCGGCTTGCGAGTTCTATTCATGAATTTTCCCTTCAAGCTAAGAAAATGAACACAGATTATGTTATATATTCTAAAAATTCAGGATATAGTTATATATAAATCTGCATATTAATTATTTGAATACTTTGAAATGCTTTAGGTATATCGTGCTAAACAAACATACGAATACTATAAACATGTAAAAACTTTTAAATTGAAATTACAGTCATTCTAATCACGTAAATTTCAAAACAAATTAAGTTGAACTTTCAAAAATTGTGACGAGATTGGATCTACAAGTGAATATGTGGATATTATGAAAATTTTAGGTATTTTTTAGTAAAAATGTTAATACCATGAAAAACTTCTAAACTAATACACTTGTAATAAATTTATTAAAAAAAAATTATTACCAAAAACTCAAAATTGGTATACTTGTGATAAATTTATCATCCATAAATTGAATTATTATCACGAAAAATCACAAACTGGTGGTAAAATCCAAAGCGCTATACACATCAATTGCCCCGTGTTATCTAATTCAGCGATTTCATGATAAAATTTAATGAAAAACTAACAATGGATAAATTTATTATGGGCGTATTAGTTTAGAATTTTTTATGGTTAAAAAGTTAGTTTGGAATAAAATTTATTATAAATATATCAGTTTGAAGTTTTTTATGATATGAACCTTTTGTTAAATAAAAATATGAAAATTACAGATGGTCAAGGCCTTGCAATCAATATTGAATATTTTTACATGATGCAAAAATTAAATTAAATATATACAAAAAATTTAGAAATTACATTGGATAAACTAAATGTTTACGATTCACATTGCACTTTAAACTAAAGTTCAGAGATCATTTTGAATAAGTTGAACGTTAACGGATCACATTACATATGTCAAATTTTGAGACCATTAATGTCATTTTTCTAAAATTGACCAAAAAATCAAAGTGTAAGAGGTAAAAGGGGAAATTTCCAAATAAGTTCTAAAGTGCTCTCATTTTTTTTCAAATAAAGGTCTTAAACGAATCTTATTTCCAATAAGGGCTGAAAGGGATAATGTTTGTCTCAAAAAATGGCATGATCTCACCGATTGCGTAAAGGCATTTCCATCCTTTAATTTTTATTTTATTTTTATTTAAAGGGGCAACTATAGTCCTCTCGCCTAGGTTATTTGGGTTAATACCCTGAAAAATCCCAAACTGGTATACTTGTGACAAATTTACCCCAAACTATTTTTTTTATCACCAAAAACCTCAAACTGGTATATCTTTGACAAATTTACCACAAACTAGTACACTTGTGACAAATTTACCCTCTGTTAGTTTTCGTTAAATTTTATTGTTAAATTATTAAGTTAAATAACACGTGACAGTTAACTGGTAGAATTTTACTCGCCGTTTGTCACAGTTTACAACTTTTGTGATTTTTTTGTGATATTAATCCAATTTAGCGGAGGGTATATTTGTCACAAATTTATCAGTTTGAGTTTTTTGCGGTTGAATAAATTAGTTTGGGGTAAATCTGTCATAAATGTCTGAGTTTAGGGTTTTTATGGTCGGTGGGATAAATTTGTCGTATGTATCAGGTTTGGGGTTTTTCATGATTAAAAAAAAATAATTTTGGGTAAATTTGTCACAAGTGTAATACAGGTTTGGGGTTTTGAGGTATTAACCCTTTTATTTATTTAAGTTTTAGCCTTTTTTGCTTTTAAATTTGATATTTATGTAATCACTTTAGATTCTTATTTAAATTAAAATTTATTTTAAGTTTTTTTTTTTTTTGAGAAAATTAGGATACCTTAAACCTTTGTTTGGAATTTTTGGGGTAAACGTTTGGGGACTGAAAGAATAGAATAAATATCCTAATTGCTCTCTCCCTCTCTCTCTCTCTCTCTCTCTCTCTCTCTACAGTAAGACGCAGCAATGGCGACCGCCTCCGCCTCTCTCCTCCGCCTCTCCCTCCTCCGCCCGCCGACCCCGAAAAACCAGTCGAACCCCGCCGCCACCGCCTTCTCCCGCCCTCCTCCCTCACCCCCTCCCTCCCTCCTTCCCTCAAATTCGAGCCCCAGACCCGCCGCCCCGGGCCCGCCGCCGCCACCCGCGCTTCCTACAGCCCGACCCCGGCCACCGACCGCCTCATCTCCGCCGCGGCCTACACCCTCCCCTTCTTCAACTCCCTCCAGTACGGCCGCTTCCTCTTCCTCAAGTACCCTTCCCTCTCCTTCCTCTTCGACCCCGTCCTCCCGCTCCTCTCCCTCTACAAGTCCGTCCCCTACGCCTCCTTCGTCGCCTTCTTCGCCCTCTACCTCGGCGTCGTCCGCAACCCTTCCTTCAGCCACTACGTCCGCTTCAACGCCATGCAGGCCGTCACCCTCGACGTCCTCCTCGTCCTCCCCCTCCTCCTCCAGCGGATCCTCAGCCCGGGTCGGGCCGGGCTCGCGTACCGGATCATGGTCTGGGGCCACAACGCGGTGTTCGTGTTCAGCGCCGCCTGCTTCCTCTACAGCCTCGCCTCGTCCATCCTGGGCCGGACCCCTTACTTGCCCTTCGTCGCCGGCGCCGCCGGGAGGCAACTCTAGTGCGACAGAGGAGCGCTACGAGGATGATCGGAGTTCTTGGGTAGGTCCGTTTGAATGAGGGAGAGTTTAATTGGTTCTTGTTTGCTTTCTCTGTTTCTTCTGGTCTTTCAATGACACATGTATTTTAGCTGCTGAATGAGGTTCTGGTGGGTTGTAATTGCATTGGTGTTTGGCGGTAGCATTTCTCTCTGGTATAGCAAATGCGTCAAAAGTTTTCCCCTTCTGTCATGTCTACTGGGTTCCAATTCTCACCAGGTTTTCACATCAAGCTCGATTCGGGTTTACTTTTGACGTTGATCCCCTCATCTGGAATGGAGTCCAAACTTTAAATTTCTGTTAATTGGTTGAGGGATGATTAATTGATTATATTGTCATATGCCATACCTCCGAGCCTAACTGCACACGAATGTTGAATATCAATGAGGCAGCTAAAGCAAATTCATTGCCATTTCATCTGCAATGTGCACCTGACAACCACCATCACTGAAAACTAAGATACAAGCAAGAGGGAAGATTGTATGATTTGATTGAGAAGTCCATTGATAGTGGAGTTTAGAGTATTATTTATTGTGTCACGGGCTTTATCTTGGTTTATCTCGCTATCCTATACCTGTACTAATCTCGGTACTTGTCAATTCCATCCCATATGTGTGAATTTTGGCAGCTGCTTTTCTTTGGTTGTTGTGGCAGAACATGGAACTGTAGAAGGAGTGGTTTGCTGATAATCTTGTCATGTACATTGAATTTTATATCAAATTCAGTCCCCTTTTGCTTCTAGAAGTCTTTCACCCTTTCCCTAATCGAATTTCTTGTCTTGCTTCTCCACCAAATTTCACTAATGTGTGTCATTCAAATTCTTAAACTTCACCGGTTTGTGTTAGGTTGGCTCAAATTTGTAGCGGATCTTGCTCTCTCATTGGACTTAGGCACCAATTTTAGAAGGCATTGAGTGTCTATTTTGGGATCCTTCTCTTCTCTTCTTAAATCAAATAGCTGCTCAGTACATTAGACTGGTTGAAATGTATTTTGTAGCCAATTTGGTCAGTGATCCCACATTAAGTAAGGTCATCACGTAGGAGTTATAAAAGTTCCACAGAGAGGAGGTAATAAGGAGATTAATCTATTGTATTGTCTTCAGCATCTGTACGCCAGTTTCTATTTCTTGATAAGTTGTTTTTTAAGTATCAGCGTCCGATATGTGCTGCAGCTGACAACCCAAAAAAGAGAGAGGATTAGAGTATGTGGTCAAGAAGTTTGAAGAGCTTAGCATTAGTTCTTTGTTGGTTCTACTCGAGTTAATATTCTACAAAACGTATTGATCTTGAGAAGCTTCAATTAAAACGACATTGATATATTGTTAGCATACACGCGGTTGTTTCATAGGGATGTTAGTGGAATACTGTGTGAAGAACATCGCTGCAGATTCAGCTGCACATGTGATTGGACAGATTTGCTCATTTTTCATGTACTTCTGTTTAGCTCAATCTGAGTTTACATCCAGAAGCTCATGTTTTTCTCCCCTTTCCTCTTAATCTTGAAATGCGGTGATCTTGCATGATAACTCCTGCTCGGCTCGGCTCGGCTCAGCACCTTCTTATTGGGAGAGCCTACACATTCTGCATATTGTGGCAATCCAAGTAAGAATATGCAGAGGCAATTCAGCCAATGCAAAGTGATTTGCCGCTTGTGCTCCATTGGTATGAAGTTGCATCTGCAGAGTGAAAGCATCTGTTGATCAATGATGGGAATCTGCAATGAGACCCAGTTCCATTCTTTTTTCTGGGAGAAGCAGAGAGTAAATGCATACAACCTGGTACCATGAAGCATTTTTTGCCTGTGCTGTTTTGACCATACGACGTTAGCTCAATGTAGTTCAATCTTTTTAGGCAGTTGATGATTGAGAAATGAAGACGAAAACTCCACGCCTAGGACAATGAAAAGATCATGGTTCTTCTTTGGCTCCTACCCTGCGATACACATGCAACTATCGTGCCAATTGTGGAGGCACGCCATGTGCCTGAGATTGAAGAGTTTCGTTCTGAAATCTAGAAGTACATACAAATGTTGACACATAGATTCACATAATCGTCTGATAAGTTACCTAGTAGGTTATGTGACATTTTAATAGGCTAAGGAATTATATGTAAATGATGTCTATCGACGCGGTACCAATCATATCGATGATTGAGATTCACCAAACCAATGATGAATCGAGATTGGGTAGCAATTTTTCCATGGTTCCTAGATGCCGTATGGACAGTTGAATTTAGTAGGCAATTTTCCGTGGTTCCTAGATGCCATATGGATACTTGAATTTAGTATGCTAAGATCCTCAAAAAATTTCTAAAAGATGAAATTCAGAACTGATTTATTTGGAATGACTTCTTCTACATTTTTACTGAAAGACTCTTCTGATGTGAATTTCATTTAATACAAAGACCATAATTCTTCCAAAATGAACTTGATTAGCCATATAAAATCGTATTTAAATTTTCCATTAACTTTTGAAACTCAAATGGTATTTGAAACATCAAGGGGAAAAGACTGCAAGTACTTTTCGCTTAAAAAAGCCAAAACAAACATGGGCAAAATTATATCCGATGAATAAATTATATTGCAATAAGAAATTAGATTGCATTCCAATACCTTGAACATCGAAACCTAGTTACTTAGCAAACTAGAGTATTAACCCCATGCTACTGTGGGACCAACAGAATTTAACAATCATAAAATTATCGGTTTTCTTCACATTCAAATTTTGATAGCGCGGGTTGATTATTTGTTTTTTGATTTTTCAATATTTATAGTACTCCATATAATTCTCAATTTTATCTGAATACTTTTTCAAAATAAATTATAGAGGTTTTATATACGTGCATTAAGATATTTGAAATCATTCTATTGATGAATGACAAAGAGTAACTAAAAAATTACATTTACATGTAAGAATACATGTTGAATTCTAAGTCGAAGACTTGTTAAGATGATTAGTTCCAAGAGGCCATTCATGTTTTGTCACAATGAAGAAAGAGACACCTTTTTTTTTTTTTTTTTTTTTAAATAGTATCCCATTTTTTTTTTTTTGTCGGTCCTACGCTGCTCCTAGTTTAATTCTCACTTTCAAACTTTTGTCCTGCCTCCTTATAGGGCGTGGAAGTCGAAACTCACTTTTGAAACTAATTCGTCCCCACCCCAACCCCTGAGAAGGTGGGGATTCGAACTCCCATATTAACTGTAATTATTTTGAAGAAAAATCTCAAATAAGGACCCAAAGTAAATATAATTTCTCAAATAAGGATCCGGAGTGGCTGACAAATCTCAAATAAGGACCTGAACCTACCGGCCGGCGAGCGTGTGACATTTCCGGTGGCTGGAATATGGGCAATTTTGTCCCAAAAAATTATAGATAGAAGTTAACAAATCTTAAAAACAAAACCCCCAAACTCTTTACGTTCTTATTCTTCCGCTCTTTATCTTTTACGTTCCTTGTCACCTCTCATTTGGAGAACCCAAATTCTCTGTTGATGGAGCAATATCCCCTGTCTTCCTGAGTTCTAAAGGTACGTGCCCTCCCTCCCTCCCTCTCTCACAATTTGAACGAAAACTGACCTTAGTTAAATGAGAGTGTGAATTAAAATGTATGGTGAACCTAACAAAATATAATGAAGAATCGAGGCCCTTGTGTTACACACAAGTGTCTCAATAACAAAAATGTGGCTTTACTCAAGATTTGTCTTCTTTGTTGGAAAGAAATGAAGACAGAATACAAAAGAAGAAGATATGAAGAAACGAATGTAGGGGTTTCTTGTTGTGTTTCGATTCGTGTTCCATTAACAGAAAATTCCCGTGTTTAGGTCAAAAGAATGTGAAGAGTTTGGGGGTGGTTCTTAGAATTTGTTAATTTCTATATATATTTTTTTTGGACAAAATTGCAGCTACCAGAAATGTCACACTCTCGCCGGCTGGTGAACATTTTGGCCAGCGACTTAGGGTGCGTTTGGTAACATTTCTATTTAAAAATTGTTCTAGGGAATAGAAATAGAAAAAAAGTGTTTGTTAGGGAACAATTTTTGAACAAAAAAAAGGGGTTTGGTAAACTTGTTCCGGGAATAAAAAATGAACAAAAACAAGTTTGGTAAAATTGTATTTTTTTTTTTATTTCTTTTAATTTTTTAATATTTTTATTTTTATTTTCTTTATTTTTTATTTCTATTTTTTTCTTTTTATTTTTTATTTTCTTCTTTTGGCCGGTCGCCGGCCTTGGCCGAGGCCGGCGACCGGCCGACGAGGGGCGGCCGGCCTCGCCCGGCCACGGCGCGGCTCGCCCGGCCGGCCGGCGAGGCCGAGCCTCAACGTGGTTGGGCGAGGCTGGTTGGGGCGAGGCCGAGCCTCGCCCAGGGGGCCGGGCTCACGCCTCCGGCGAGGCTCGTCGGGCCCTCGACGGCCGGCCGCCAGGTGGCCATGGCGAGGCCGGCGACCGGCCAAAGAAAAAAAGAAAAAAAAGAAGAAGAAAAAAAGAAAAAAAGAAGAAGTGTTTCGACGCCGGTTCGGGCCGGGCCGGCGCTCCGGTGGTCGAAACAAAATTTTTCGCCTTAGCCAGGCATTTCACAGGCCAAAGAAAAAGAAAGAAAAAAAGAAAGAAAAAAAGAAAAAAAAGAATGCACCCAAACGCGAAACAAGAAACAAAATTTTTGTTTTCATTTACATTTCGCATTGTTAACAAAAACATAAAAAGTGTTTAAAAACAAAAAAAATAAGTGAAAACAAACGCAGCCTTATTAGCCACTTTGAGTCCTTATTTGGGACAACGGCCACTTCGGGTCTTTATTTGAGAAAATAAGCTCACTTTAGGTTTTTATTTGAGATTTTCCCTTGTTTTGATTACTCAATTCGTGATGATGTAGACAAATGAAAAAAAATCATGTGTCTTCTTTGTAAATAACGATTCCTCAATCATGTATAAAACATATTCACATGCAATTTTATATCAATAGTGAACTTATTTTGGTAATTTTTATTGCGGACCGCCAAAAAAATATAATTTGAAGTTTTCTATTCATCTAAAGTAAAAGGACATACAATAAAAAAAGACAATAAGGAAAATTAAAGAATAAAGTAATAAAATGATAAAGTAAAATAGTAGAGTACTTTAATACAATAAAATTTAATGCATTGATTTTTCTCAACTCACAAATCAAATCTAAGAATAAGATTAGTTGATCAACAAAGTGATTGAAGGAATGAAAAAAAATAAAGCGTAAAAGTAAAAGTTGGTATAAATTTAGTGAAATGAAGATTGAAAGGTCCGATAAAAAAAAAAGGGCTAAAGGGAAAAATGAAAAAGAAATGTTACTGTGATATGTCCTTCTAAAAATCTCCTTTAGTATATTGAAAAGATAATATATGATTATAATTTTTTTCGGCTAGTGATTGAAAAGGAAAAAGAGAAGAAGAAGATAAAAGTGAGCAGGAGTAGGTAACGGAAAAGAGCGAAAAGGACTTCAACAAATCGCTATCCTACCATCACTCAAAATCCAAATTAACTTTAAACTTTATTTATTTTGTAAAAAAATAATTTAAAAGTTATTTTTAAAAATGAATACTTACATCACTAATAAAATGAATGAAAATAAAAAATATATTTGTTATTTAAGAAAATATTTATATGCAAATTGTTGTTGATAATAAAAATATTTTTGTTAACTAATTATTTCAAGCAACACAAATAATCATTTGTAAGAAAATATTATATAAATTATTTATTTTTTTGCGAAATAAATGAAGATAAGATGGAAATTATTAACAAAGTCATGAAAATGAAAAGTTAAAAATTAAATGCAGTAAATGATATTTGTAGAATTTTTTTTAATAAATAAAAAAAGAAATGAGGACGGGTAAAAAAAATCAAAATTCACTTAAATCACTTTTTATGTTCGTACACAATAAAAAACACCCTCCTCTCATCTTATTTTATAGATGTTCCATACATCTCTTCACCAAATTTCAATTAATCTCTATTATCACTTAAATTAATCAGATTAAATTTATTTCGAGAGACATAAATGATATTAAATATATTTTTCAAAAAATAACTATTTATATCGTTCAAAAAATTAACTAATGAAAAATACATTTATTATTAACGTTTGGACTTTGGATTTATCCATTTTTATAAGTGATATGTCTCTCGAAACAAACAAGCGCACCCTTATGGATAGAGGATGGACAGTGAAATTAACATTTTAGCCCAAAAAAAAAAAAAAAAAAAAAGGGAGTGAAATTAATAAAACTTGGAAAAGAAGAAAAGCCCCCGAAAAAAAAAAAAAAAAAAAAAAAAAACACCTGCAGTACCGCATCCTCTCTCTCTCTCTCTCTCTCCTCGCTCATATCTCTCCAGAGCTTTTCTGCAGCGACAAAACCCTAATTTCTCCCCCCATTCCAAATCTCCCTGCGTTCGCTTCGCGTGGCCAGAGCACGAGCAGCGAGAGGGAGGGAGAGAGGGAGGGAGAGGGAGAGCGCCGGCAGCCATGGATGCGATACGGAAGCAGCTGGACGTGCTGATGGGGGCCAACCGCAACGGCGACGTCCGGGAGGTCAACCGCAAGTACTACGACCGCGACGTCTGCCGCATGTTCCTCGTCGGCCTCTGCCCCCACGAGCTCTTCCAGCTCACGGTAACCAAACCCCCCGTGCCCTTACTCGATTGCCGGTGTTTCTTTCTCTATCTAGCTGGTGACGGATCGGTCCCTTGTTACTCTCGTCTGAACGTTCGATTTTGCTTTTTTTTTTCGTTTCGTTTCGTTGCAGAAAATGGACATGGGGCCTTGCCCGAAGGTCCACTCGCTCCAGCTCCGGAAAGAGTATCCTTTTTTTCCGCAAGCTCGCGTCGCGTGTCTTTCGCGCGGCGCTCTCTGCATTAGCGTGCGTCTCTCGCTGGTAGACGGTAATGTATAAACGTGATTTGGCGCCGAGAGACGGGGAGAAGGGTAAGTGGGGTTCTGGGTACCAGGTGAGGTTCAGCTTTGGTTAGGAGCAGGAATTTGGTACGGATGTTTGGGTTGTTTCTTTCGAATATGCAGTTGTGGATTTAGAGACCCTTTTCCTTTTTGAGCTGGGCTATAGGAGTTCCTCGCTAGAATTAGGCGATAATTTGCACGGGTGGGATTTTGTGCAACTGTTTGAAGAAACGTGTCTCCGGACCTTTGTTCTGGCTGCTAGAGCTTTCCGAGTTCTCTTGGCATTTGGTGCCTTAACAACTGGTTACAGATACGAAGAAGCCAAAGTGAAAGGTGTAGACAATTATGACCGAGACTTGGAGGATGTCATTGATCGTCTCATTGTTGAGTGCGATCGGAAAATTGCTAGAGCCCTCAAGAGACTAGAGGAGGATGATGCGAAGGCTGCTATTGCGATCTCTGTGTCTGAGGTTACACAGGTGCTGCTTCGATCTTCCAATTCTTTTTCTTGGTGTGCACATCCTTGAAGTGGTTAACGGTATGGTCTTGGTAAAAATGCAGACACCCGAGATACTTGAGTTGTCGAAGCAGATCAAGGAGAAGCTAAAAGAAGCTGACCAACATGGTTAGTTTAGCAAGCTTCCTTGTCTTCTTAACTAGCATACCTTATAATTTGTCCACTTTAACTGGAAATTCATTGACGTGGTGCATGGAAAAACCTTGGATGAATGTTAATCATTTTTCTCAGATACTTGCTTGAACCATTGTGTGGATTAGGTGGTAGATATTTGAGCTTGTGATAGTGGTCCTTTTTTTTTTTTTATAATGTAAATTTTGGATTGAGGATATAGACCAAGATGTTGATTATCTTGAAGAATTTTATTTCGTCCATGCTTCATTTGGTTCATGCATATTTTGGAATGTGTAGTGTGGTATATACTCACTCTCAATATGCTTCCAGATCTTGAAGGCAAGACAGATCTCAAGATTCGAGCTTTAGAGATTGTCGAAGAACTCAGAACTAAAAGAGCTGATAAGCAGGTAAACTGTTGCTTCGTCAGATTTTAGGCTTTGTTTGGTAATGGGAGGTGATGAAAATTAGGGTTATTATTCAAATTTTCCCTCCTCTTGCTTCTCACAAAAAGATCCCCACTTTCCACCTAAGGTTTCATTTCCCCTATTTTCCCCCATTTCCCTAAAATGCCAGTGGAGATGATCTTTGGTATGACATCATGCATGAAAATTTTGAATGCATTTTTGTTTGGGAAATAGGAATGTTAACAACAAGACATTTGCAATAACTAGTGCAGTTAGTAACTGATTCCTGGTTCTGATGGTAATTTGATGAACGTGTTGTTGTATGTGGTTTTTGACAGTCCATGCTTCTTTTGGATGCATTCAATAAAGACAGGGCATCTTTACCACAACCTCTGCCCAACCCACCACCCTTGGCCCCCTTGCCAGTAGTTGCTCCCGATCCTCGCACTCAAGAGATGATAAATGAGAAGCTGAAGAAAGCAGAGGATCTTGGTTGGTCTTGAAGCTATCGCTCGTTACATTTTTCTTTCAGATTTAAGATTTTGTGGAAATTTTCTGAACGATATTTTGCTGCTAAGAATTGGGTTACTCTTTCATCTATATCTGTTTGCATATTAAAGTGCATCTTTGTTTCATCTCAGTGTTTTATTTAAGATACACCTATAAGATTCAACTTTTAGGGCATAGCTTTGCTGCATCACTTCACGATTTTAATCCAATTCCATTATCTCAGGTGAGCAAGGTATGGTGGATGAAGCACAAAAAGCATTGGAAGAGGCTGAAGCCCTTAAAAAGGTTCTCTTCAAATCTCTTTTCGATTTTTTCATTTGTTTGACAGTTTTACCATGAGTGTTGCTATATCTATATCCTTTAGTGAATTTAATAGTTCATTTTTTGCCTCAGCTGCATGCCAGACAGGAACCTGCACAGGATTCTGCTAAGTACACTGCTGCAGATGTGCGAATTGTGAGTGCAATTTTATTGAAATTGAGTTGTTTATTTTTATGATGCATTCCTTCTCTTTTGGATTACATTGCATTAAGTACACTCTACTGTTGACGTACCCCAAAGCACTCGACAGATTGCATTGCTTGTGCTCCGGAGACGGCAAGGAAATGGGCCTGACTTCTTGACATTAATTCATTACTCAAATTGCTTTATTAAACCTTCTGGCTCAAAAGATTTGACAGGAACTAAGGAAATTTGCTCAATTTGACAGCGTACCCTTAGCTACTAGATGATCCCCTTTATCTTTTTATGCTTGTAAGTCTTGTATCTGCTAGTTATTTGAACATTTTGAACACATCCAGAATTCTGTTAAGAGTTTTTGTGACATGTCTAACCACGAAAACAAGTAAATATTTTGTTACTTTGATGTCATCTCTGTTGCTGTTGGGTCCATGTCTAGTAAGGAATAAAAGTTCAATTTGGGCACATGCATTTTGTGTGATACTCTCTTACTGTTTGATAGTTGCTCCCTGTTCTCATGTTAAAAAATTAAAAGAGTTGCAAGTTTCATTACACAGCAATATTTGCTTGTCTCTCTCCAATTTGGGCTCATCTTTTCAGAAGAACTACCCCAACTTGCTGTTGGTGCTCCAAATCATTACCTGCTCTTTGGTGATCGATAGTTCATGCTGATTCATTTTGTTCATACTTCAACTGACGTACTAATAACGACTGCATTCTTCAATTTTTTTTTTTTTTTTTTTTCAGACTGACCAGAAGCTACGTGTTTGCGACATTTGTGGAGCATTCCTCAGTGTCTATGACAGGTGATTGTCTTGAGTTTTTACTAGTCCCTCTAGATTTCATAGATTGTGTGTGGGAAACGTAGAGTTGGTCTTTGGGTTTTAAGTGCTTCAGCTTTTGACCCGACAATTATCCCTCCTTGTCACCAGCAGGCTTTTGGGCCCAGTATTACGAGGATAACTTTTCCAGCTAAAGAATGTGCGTCTTTTTTTTTTCTGTTTTATGCTTGTAGATCATGCTGTTGTTAGCTGAGTTATCAGAAACTGCATGATTCTTATTCTGTGAACTATCTAACCACTATTTGTGTTAGATTAAGCAAATTATTTTGATGCCTCATGTTGTTTCAGTGACCGTCGTTTAGCGGATCACTTTGGCGGGAAGCTTCATTTGGGTTATATGCAAATCCGTGATAAATTGGCAGAGCTACAGGTGAGATAATTCTGGTTCTTGTCACATGGCTTTTGTACCTTTGTTCGTCCTATATTCTCTGCGATGGGAGATTAAAAAAAGATAGGTCCTCTTGAGCTTACTAGATCCATCATCACTTACTCGTTAATTCATTGAGCATAAATTTTCTTCTCAATGCACTAAGGATATATATGAACAAGTAAATTATCTGTGTGCATCTTCGGACTTGTAGTAGTTTAACTTCTGTCAGATGACAGGCTTGATGAGCTTTAATTATTTGATGGTTGAGTGATCATCTCTGACTCTAATTTGGTTTTCACCTCATCCTGCTATTTGATCGTCTCTGTGTGACATTTGATTAGTTGATTTTAATGATGAGGAGTCTTGAGTGTTTCTTTATACTGAGTTTTCAGGAAGAGAGAAACAAGATCCGTAAGGTTGATCACCATGAGGACAGAAGGTAAATCCTGTGTTCCATCTGCTGGCTGATCTGTGTGTGTGTGTGGGGTTTTCTTTTTATATCTGTCAGATGAATATATGCCTTCTACTATTTTCTTGTTTTCCAAATTCCTAAGCAAATATACTTTCTTTATGCAGATCAAAAGAAAGGAGTAAGGATCGTGATAGGGAATCAAGTAAGGATCGAGAACAAGCGGACAGTCGTGATAGAGGGAGGGATCATGATCGCAGGAGTCGGGATCGTGATAGGTACCATGACAGAGATCGCGGATATGAAAGGGAACGTGACCGAGATATAGATCGTTCCCGCAGCTATGACTCCAGAAGTCGTCGCAGATCACGATCTAGGTCACAGGAACGTTCTAGGGATTATGACCGCCACAGGTACATTTGTTTCCGCGTAAAAGTAAACAAATTGGGTTCTATTGCTCCAATTTTTTATCTTTCAGTTCATGTTCAGCTTTTAGTGCGTATATTGTCTGGGATGAATCAGACATCATGGGAGTGCTGCTGCTGCTGGTTACATATTTTTATTTGTTGCTTGTGTGTTCCATAGTGAGATCTTTTCTAAGAATGGCAGGTTGCAACCGTCATATGGAAATGCAAGTGCAGTCACATTGGTTGTAGATAGAGTGGATTGTGTCAAAATCTGACTTAATGACTTGGTAGTAGAAACAGGAAATTATTAACATGTGCCCTTGCAGGCATAGTTAAACTTTGTTTGACACGCTTTAAAATGTTTAAGGGTAACTTTTCATATCATAATATCTTCGAATGTGTGGTTGCTGGATTTTGATAATTTCGATGCCTTGTAGACATGCATTCCTGTACTGAAGGTATGTTGAAAGATTGCCTTGAGACTCGAGATAACCTTTGAACAAAACCCTTAAGAATATTATTTCATCACTTAATATAGTTTGCAAGATTGTAGAATGTAGAACAGAAAGGTGGAAATTCTTGATTTGTGGAGTAATCTGATGGAACCATTGCAGATATTTTTATTGTTGGTGTCTATTTCTTCTTCAATGCGTGTTTATTTTTCAGTTGAATGATGAATTGCTCACTGAGGATTTTATATTTCATTTTGTGAACCACCATTTTTTCACACCCAGTCTCTCTCTGCCTCGGATTTGGATGTGTTATTATCTCGTTTATAGTTAAATGACCATCTTTAAGTTCAATATGAACTTGTTTTATCTGCAGTATTTGTTTTAATGCACAGTGGTAAGCGTATTTCTTCTTTATTTTGATCACTTGATGTTTGGATTTTCCTCAGGCGTCGTGACCGCTACTAATGGATTATGGACATGAAGATGGAAATGATGTGGTTTCATCACTAAACTCCTGTAGGGAGAGCTTATCTATAACTGTTTGTTCCAAAAATGTTCTGACATGAGCTGTGGTAGTTTCATATGAAGGAGTCTGAGTTTCTGCTTAGGAGGTATAGTTTTTGGCTTGCTGTGTACCATGTATTTTGTACTTCAATTTGCTGGTTGACCTCTGCATTTTCTTATGGGAAGTACCGTTACCTGAGCTTTCATCCTCAAGTTATTTTGCGCCTCTGAGCTTTAGACGAGGGGTCTTATGTCTGTGTGCTCAATCTGAACCATTTGAGGGTTCAACTACATATACAAAGTACACGCACGGTCGAGCTAACTTTTGATGCAGCAACAGCAGAAGACGGAAAGGGTTTTTCGGCCTTTGTCCTCTGCTTGCTTGGTAGATCATGTTCTTTTGACTTGTGGTACTCGAGAATGCCCTGTGGTTAGGAAGTGACAACCAGTGAATGCATCAAACGCACCGATGTTAGTCGAATTGCAAATCCAATATGCTTTGTGAGATCCCATCAAGTGCCTGTAGTTAAACTCATGTGAAAAGACTAGTGCTATCAATTGACTTTTTGGAAACGGGGCAATTGATTAAAACTGTGAATTAGATATTATAGTACAAAGTTTCTACTATGAAAATTACGTATGATGTAGTCAAATTATTAGTTATAGATATGCTCATGATTACTTAGTTTATTTAGTTGATACATCGATATTGGTTGCCCTTTTACACGAAGTTGCTAAAGCGAAAGGTTAACTAATTGGTTAAGACTAGAGTCAACTGCCTTCAGGAAAACTTGCTCATACATAAAATATCAACCAAGCGAAATAGTTAACCCAATTGGCATGTAAAGCAACGTTTTGACTTTTCAATAAATGTTCTTCATGGGAAAGCTATTAACAGAGAGATACTTCGTTTAGATCGATAACACTAGCCAACGACCCCTGGACGGAAATAGCGAAAGTTCGATTGATTGCATTGTTTCGTCCACTTTCGTTGTGGATGGATGTTAGCCCCTTCTTTCATTTGGTGGTGGAATCTTTAGAAAGGCCCAACATTTCAAATCAATTATATCAGGAAAGACCAAGAGGAAGTGGGGACATCCAGATTGATCTGGTTGGTAGCACATAAGAAATTCCACTTCTTGAAAACATTAAACTAGAGAACACATAGCATCAAGAAACTGCACCCCTACTTGAAATTCAGAAGTCCCAGATTGACGTCTGAACTTCGATTGGAACGAGAGTCATATGGCGATGCAGAAATAATTGGGGGAACTCATTACAATGTTCAGGAACAGCCCATTATGTTTGCATGTTACAGCTACAGCTTGAATCAAAACTCTATCGTTACAAAGAGTTGAAACGCAGAAATTTCCAGATGAGGGCGGATGGTGGTGCCAAAACTTCCCTCATTGCCCCTGAAGATGGGCTTGTCACAGCTTCAAAGCTCGTCCTGCAACAAGTAGGAGACATTAATTTACACCAAGACTGCAACTTACATAATGGGCTGAAAAAACTCTAGCAAAATGAAATCAGACCCAGGACGAGTAAATTTCCATGTAAGTTATTTGGAATCCAAAAAATGAAAATTAGTGTTTTATATACTACGAATGGGTAGTCACCACATTATTCCCCTATAATATTACGAAAATATATCAGAAAGATTTGCTTACATGATAATCATCCAGGTAGTCACGGCGATCATGCTGCAAAAGAGAACTTCGCAGTAAGAAAAAACAAGCTTGGAAAAATGCAGGACGAGTGATAATAGAATGCATCATTAGCAGGAAAAGTTCAAGAATCAAGCATTTTCTATTGGAAGATGAGTGACTTGTGAATATGACATGACTGCAAGTTTGCAAGAGCATCTCTACAATTCTTTAGCCTTAATTTTTCTAGGTGAAACTACGTCAGTGAGCTTCAACAGATTTCCGAGTTCATCACTGCTACAGTATGCCAAGAAATATGGGAGACAAGCAGGATCCAATGCGCTGGTAAAAGCAAATTTAAGGCTAATTATAGTAGATACCATCCTAGCCAGAGATAGCTTGCCAAAGGAACTAAATAACAGTTGAGGATGCATCTGACAAGAAGGAATGCAACCAAGTGAGAAAGTCAAGGATCTGATATACAAACCCTTCTATATTTATCTCTGTATCTATCTCGATATCGTCGATCATAACCCCTCTCGCGTCGTCTCCTTTCGCCTTCCTCCCTTGCTATTCGAGCTTCCTGCATATACAAGAGATCCACCACTTGAAGATCATCTCAAGAAATTTAAAGTGAGGGATGTAACATATGACTAATAAATCACTCCTATCACCTCTTCTTCTTGTGCTTTCCTCACTTTTTCTGCTTCTTCAAAGGCCTCCTTTTCAGTCTAAAGTAAACAAGACAATCACTTAAATTAGCCAAAATCTTTTTAGTCTAGGAAATTGCAAAATGGAGTTGAAGAACAGGACTGACCTCTCGATTGGCAAATACTTCCTCCACCACTTGCTTTGCATATTCTGGATCATCACAAATCAAGATATTGTCGAATATTGCACCTGCCTTTACCTGCACACGAACCGTACATTAATTCATTCTCTAAGTCATGGATTTAGCTGTAGCTTCAGAAGGTGAAGCCCAAATATGTTTTCTTATCAAATCCTACCTGCCAAACCTCAATGCCTACATATTGTATTGGCTTCATCACATAAAGGTCGGGGTCATCCTCAAACTCTGCAAACAGGAACATAACCCATTTATTATCCAACAATCTTCTCAGATCAACAGTTAATATTTTTAACATGAATTAATGCTGCAAAAAGATTCAGGCTCTAATGAGATGGTACCTGGATTGTCGATCCAAGGGATCTTCCATTTTCCCTTATAATTGGGATTCTTTATTTTCTGGAGCAAAGGAAAAAGATCAGAAGTTGCAACATTTTATTGAATGTCAAGGCTGTGATCATTTTAGTTATGTATTGTCACACCTTCCGCTTCCATGGTCCTTTAAAGGCAGGATTTGGTACTTTTGGTGGTTTCCATACTCCATCCACTTCTTCATCCCAATTATCAGGCTACAAGATATAGAGCTATTGAGTAAGCATCAACAGCAGAAGTTCTATTGAGCGAAAGGCCAGAGAACTAAAGTAGCTTTCTTCGGAAGCAGCTAAAATAGACTGAAAAAGTGGATGCTACCATGTTCAAAGCAAATTGTCTAACAAAAACAAACTAACCTCTTTAGCTTTTGGATCAGGAATCTCAGAAGGAATTGAATCATATCCCTGTATATGGTGACAAAAAAACTCAATAAATCATTAAAATTCTTGAGAAATCTCTGAAGGGACTCATTATAGGTGGTGATCGAAACAGCCTACCTCGGGTTTGACTTCATTAGGGTTTTCAATGTATTCTCTGTCATCCCAGTCTGCAGGCTGTGACAGACAGCCAGTGAGGTTTTGTTCTTAAGAAATGAAATATGATAGAATCAATGTGATGAAAAGGTTTAAGCTACATCCTGCTGAGGCTTCTACAAAGTTGACAGGAAGAAAAGAAGTGTATTGACTTCGGGCGGATAAAACACGATACAAACTGACATATCAAATCATGGTTCAGGTCCAACTATCAAACATTTGAAGACCACAGCCAAGGAGCAGACCTTTTTAGCATTGACATCTTTAATTCTCCGTGGAGGAAGGATATCCCAGTCTGTGTACATGCTTCCTGAATCCCTTTCTCGATTATCAATCAAAATGCTATAAGTAGCATCTGGCCTGAGGATGAATGTGTAGAAATGAGTCATCTTGTCCGTTTCGCATTCCAAGTCCTTCTTGATGGGGTAATTTTGCCCTTGGTAGGAAAGAATGACATGGAGTTTCTTTGTCTGGGTACCGCATATGTCTGGTCCAAACATTAGGCTGAACACCCAAATTTGAAAAAGAAAATGAAGAATAAGTTAAAATGGAATCTTTGCACAATATTTATGATGGAAAAGGAAATAAAAAATGAATATGAGTGTCCCGAGGTTAGATACAGACATCATATATATCGGAGTCAAGGGGAGGAAACTTGTTATGAGGATATTGCTAGAGGACTTTAGATATAATGGTTAAATCTTGTCACAGGGTAAGCTATTCTCTTTTTAAGGCATCATACTAGCTAGTCATAGCTACAAGCAAGGAGGACATTCAATGTAGTGGAGTGATTGACAGTCTAATCAAATTATCAAGCCTTGATCGATCCTGGGATAGCATGGGCAGTGGAAACTTGTCCTAGGAATCTCTAACATAAGCACCTAGTGTTGTCTATCTTGCCTCTGGAACAGAACTTGACGATAAGAAAACCATGACGAAAAATTCTTATAGAATCTGTCTATGATAAACCAAAAACCAAAGGAGTTGCTTTTGCACACACCAGACAGACCCCCAATTAGAAAACAGAACCAACCTGTAAGGAGTATCCCCGCCAAACTTCTTTTGATTGACAAATCCAGACAGAAGCTTTATGTAACCACCACCGCACTCAATATCTTGCTCAAACTTAATAGAGTATTGGAGAACCAAAGTCCTGTTCTTGTTGCTGAACTCTGGCAGCTTTGCAGATATGGCAGAGTGCGCCGCATCTTTAATAGTCTGGATACCTGCAAAATGAAGAGATTGCAGAACATCATATATACCAGCCAAGCAACAATTTTGGCATGAGATTGATGTGGACTTCATTTATCTGGCCAACTAGACCACGTGCACAACTTACAAATCATCATATATAAACGAAGGCCTTAGGATGCAGTTGGGCCGTAACCAAAGCAATAAGCTAACATCAAGAGAACTTCAATTTATTAAACCAGATACACTGAGGGTGAACTTCGAATTGTGAAACACGAGACACCGAGGGTCCGGAGGGTCACACGATCGAACATTGACAAAAGAGAGACAGATAAAAAATAATCCTTTCAAGAAAAAGGAAGGACGAAAAACCTTTGTCGTCGGGATCGCCGGGCCACTTTCCGGCCGTGTATTTGAACGTCCCAGCCTTCCCTTCGCTCTTCTTCCAGTCGGACACCACCCAACGTCTCTTCCATCCGTCTTCAACCCAAAAACCAAAATCAATCATTCAAGTTTCAAACAGCATCAGAACTATATAGAAGCAAATAAAGAACCGAGAATCGTGGGACCAAGAGCATCGACGGCATCGACAGCATTGACGGAACTGATTCAGCTCCAGTGTTCGCGAAAAGAAACTCTCCACAAACGAAATGGGCATAACGAATAGCATCCTCAGAAGCTTAAAAAGGCTTCCTTGGTTGACAACCAAGCTGACTTCGATCTCCACACAGTTCACTCATCAAAAAGCCAAGATAACAAGAACAAGAAAAAACTGGGAAGAAAGCAATAGAATTAATCAACCAAGCTTCAATATTCTCGACCGCTGCTCCAAAGGGTTGTTGTCCCGAGAAAATGAGAGCATGCGGGTATTGAAATCAACGAGTTGCAGCGGCAGAAACAGGAGCTCAGCAAGAACAGCGAGAGAGAGAGAGAGTACCCAGGAAGCGCTCCTCGAAGATGACCTCGGACAGGGCGAGGCGGGCGAGGGAGGAGAGGAGGAGGAGGAGGGCGAGGCAGAGCGGCGACGTCGGGAGGAGAAAGAGGAGCTGCTGCCTGCGCTCGGTCCCCGCCATTGATGGGGAGAAAGCTCGGGACTTCGCTTGCTGCTTCGGAGTGGCTTCGGTACTTCGGGTTATAAAAAGAGAAGACCTTTCATCTTCCGACCTCCCATTCGCTCTTATTTACGAAAGTGCCATGCTGCCACGACATGCCCACTTTTGCGTTTTGCCTATCCAATAGGAGGCCAAGGAAAATCCCACGTAGGCTCGACTTTCTTTTTGTTTTTTTTTTTAATTATTTGGGACACTTTGTTTTCCGTTTTCATAATTACTTTAATCATTCCGGCGGCCTTTCACACTGAATCCGCTTATCTCATTTCCCGAAAAATTTAAAAATTTGAAAAATATTTTTCTAAAAATAATCGGTTATGTATTTTTATAAAAATGAATGACAGAAAAATATTCTTCTCATCCATGAAAAAATTCAAATATAAATTATTGTAAATCATGAAGACATTTAATGCTGACTAATTATTTTAGATGATCATTTTTAGAAAAATGCTTTTTGAATAAATAAATGGAATTCTAAGACATTGCAACGTGCCCCATTAAAGTACCTAGAATTGCTAATTTACAGGATTTTTTTATCTTCTTCATATACGTGCAGTATGGTCTCCCTCTACATGTTGGCTTGAATTTTTGGATCAGGCTTTTTGACATGATAGCTTATATGCCCTCCTCCAATCTCGATTAACGCCACGCGTAATTTCATCTTTCAGCTCAAAAAATTATCTATATCTGGCATTAACATTATCAAATCTAAAATACTATATACCGAATAAAAAACAACCCAAGCATGGGCGGAGTTGAATAGTAATAATAAATAATATAAATAAATAAAAGGGAATCAATGTTAGACATAGACAAGTGATTGATGAATCAAATAAAAGACAAAAATAAATGTGTCGTGTTGCTTTGTGCTTGACTTTGACTCTTCTTTGTCTATAAACGTGGAAAGGGCCTCTCAGCCAATGAGAAGAAACAGGCCACGTAGCGTCCACCAATACCGTTGCTCCTTTGTTTTGTCAAATCCAAGGCCTGTCGTCCTCCATTTCCCTCTCTCTCTCTCTCTCTCTCTTCCCCACACTTTTTCCTATTTACGGATTATATTATTTCGAAATTACTAAATTAATTACGACCCGACCGACACGGTAAATTGTTCCTTTACGATTATGCCCTTGAACTGGTTTTGCTATTTCCCGCCGGCAATGGTTTCGAACCATGAAACAAGTTTCCGAACGTAGACCGCAAGTCATACGGAAGGTTAACACCAACCATCACGCTAATAGGGGAACACTTGTCCAAATAAATCCTAGATTTACCGTACGATGGCCAGTTTTGTCTTAAACCTTTTTAATTGTGTTGAATTAATCCTAAATATTTTAATAAATTGTCAATATAGTCATTATGGATAATTTTAGTAGAAAATCACTACCAAACGATCTAATTAGCGCCGACTATCTTACTTGGTGTGATGGGCACACGGTCGACATTAAAGTGAATAATTTCTTTATTTATAAAAAATTCCATATTTTTAAAATTATTTTACTTGATGATGTTTTTTCATTTTCTTTATTTTTTTTCTTCTTCATCGTGCTAGCATGATCCTTGGGTGAATGACCCCTAGTGGCCTCTCAGCAAAGGGTTGCGATGGCCTCACTCATTATCGACGAGGACTTCGCAATTCTCACCCAGTGGCCGGTGAAGGTTGCCAACCATCGGCCACTGGCTGGTGGCCTCGCCTGAATAGTGAAGAAGAAATGAGAAAAAAAAGGAGAAAAATATAATAAAAAATCAATAAAAATATATTTTTATGATTAAAAAATTATCCACGTCAATGTTGATTATGTTCTGATTGCGCTAAGTAAGATTGCGCTAGTTTAGGGATTAAGTAGATAATAATGACAATCCTGCAGCTTTTGTGTTTGTATAAAGCCGAGTATCTCTTAGGAGATGGTCAATGTCCTTAGGGAAATAGAAATCATCCCCATCCTCATGATCATATACTTTTTAGTCACTTCGCTAATAATTTTAACAAAACGAATCAAATCGTGATAGAAGGCCGGCTCATCATCGAAGACGTTTAATATAAAGATAATTTTGGGAATAAAAAAAAAAAGAAGAAGGGAAAAAACATTTTATTAGTATTGCCTCCTAGTATGGCCCGTCTCAAGCATCTTGTATTATGAGGCTTTACACTTATTTGAAATAGAATAACGGTATGCTCTCTTAAAGAGTAGCTCATCACAATCGCATGTGTTTCATGAGAAATCTCACGGCAAATAAGAAATTAGTAAAACATACTGGGATTAAAACTATCTGAACACGTATTTGTTAATCCTCCTGTTGCAAGAACTTTGAGAAGATAAAACTTTGAGAGAACATAGCTCATTGTTCAACTATCTTTTTCGAGCGATATTTTTCTTGATTCCGCGTAACTTTTTGAGAAGCTACAAAAGCCATGCTTGGCTATACTGAATGGAAAGAGCATACTGGGCTTTAGGAGCACACCAAACTACAATGGTATTGATGGGTTTTTTATTAGGAGTGTGCAAAAGAACCGGGACCCGCTTGGATTGCCCGGAACCGGACCGGAACCGCCCGGAACCGATGGTTCTTAAGGGAATTGGTCCGGTTCCCGGTTCCACGGGCGGATCCACCCACCCACCCGGACCGGACCGATTGTAATATAATAATATATTGATTTTTAATATTAAAATAAATTTCGAAATTACTAATTAGAAATCTAAATTTTGGGGCTCCATCTCTTCTCATGGTTTCTATGTTTTAATAAGAATTTAATAAACTTTGTAAGTTGCCTTTCAACAATTCAACAAATGACTCATTCAAAGAATACTTTCGGGACTCACATATGACACTATGTTCAAGAATATGTGGAGTACCGGTGGAATTGTTTCTACAAAAAAAAAATTAGTAAGCAAACGTTGTAAGTGATTGAGTATTGTTAGAGGATAAAGGAAAATATGATCTACATATGACAATCATCTAGAATCTTGAACTTAAAGAATATTTTAGATTTCAACTAAAATGATTCAAAAATAGGAAAAAAAACCCGTTTCTCTTCTTTGGTAGTGTTTTCCAATAAAAAAAAAAAATTGTAACCTTAATTAAGCCGGTTCAATTTAAAAAAAAAAATTACTTGTTATGAAAAGTATTCATGGTGAAATTTGGAAAACAATATTATTATTAGTGAGACTGGTTCTATAGATCCACCCGAGAACTGAATCGGACCGGCGGTTTGGTTCTCGGGTTGATCCATACAACAATGGGTGGTTCTCGGTTCTAATTTTTCGGAACCGGTCCTTAGCGGGCGGTTCTCGGTTCTAGGCCGGGAATTGCCCACCCGGACTATGCACACTCCTATTTTTTATATGCATTGATGGGCCTAAGTAGGCTGATCCACCCATGTTGGGCCTAAAAGCCCGACCCGCAAGATAAGGGCCTATGAATGAAGGGTTAAGATATGAAAAGATGCGTTGATGGGTTACGTCTTTTGGAGGAGACACTTTAAGGGAAAAAGAAAAAAAAAGAAGAAGGAACGTACGTGTTTTTCACTTTCTCCCCCTCCAAAAGAACGTAAGAACAATACGCTCCCAAAAATAGAGTTTTCTCCCTTTCAAAGCAACAGTACGCTTATCGGTAAAATGGGATCAGAATTCTTCTTCGAACTTCAACATTGGTGTTTAATCTATGAAACATAAGGTACGTTCGATTTCGTGATGTGCCTTAGGATCGGTGATACATGTGTTTCTTAGGCTTTGCTTCCGTGTTCGTTGTTTTAGGAGTTCGATTAAGTGTCGGATTGCTATAATTGGGAATCCGTTTTTCCCAACAGGTATAAAAGACATTATAGGCTTTTTGATTGATTAGCGCAGTCCAATCATGGACATGCATGTGAACAAGTGAGGTTCGACGCCAATTTGGTTTTCTCCCTAGCTTTGGAAGGAATTAACGTCGGAGTGAAAATGCTCGACGTCGACCCTGCGGTGTTCCGACGGATGCTATCTATCACGGGTTGGGTCGTCACCAACTCCAAAACAAGGACCATCCTCGCAAGCATGTGCATGGCACCTGTCGTCAACATGTGAGTTGGCGAAACTTAAGATTCGATTCAATTATCCATTAAGAATCTTCTGGACCAGTTGGTCGTATTAGTATTCTACGAGGTTCTCGACTAGTGGAAAGTCAGTGGCGTAGATAAGGAAAAGATCTCTGACAAAAGTATAGATTTTTGCACGTAAAGAATTAGGGAACTGATCACAGCTACGGAATACCCGAGACCTCGAGTTTGGTAGCTCCCTATCCAAGTGGATTCCAAGTTCTTTACCCCCAAACTTTAGAGATCTCTTGTAAAATCAGGAGACTCTCTGATTTTTGCCGCAACTCAGTCCGTTTCCTAGCCCTTTACAGTGACTGCAGCAGTCCAGATTGTCAAGTAAGTCTTCTTGCTATCGTAATCTTTTTATTTTGGTCGCTTAAATGGTAGCAATTTCTCCCGGGATCAAAGTTTCGACACATAGTCGAAAGCCTGCAGAATAGGCTCCTCATTATATCTGACTGTATCAAGACCGGCCATATTGTTTAGTGTGTGCATGTGCACTCGTTTTTAATCTAATCCTAAAGAATCTCACCAGCAAGGTTTGGTAGCGAAGCGCCTATGTAATACCTAAAGCAAGGCAGAGCACATTTTATGGGCATCTAAATATTTCGTTTCTTTGCAAAGGGAATGTTAGGTTGGTATTTAACCAAACAAAATAAGTGGACGAGTAGCCACCTCGCATTATTTTTATTTTTTTTTTTATGTATGATATGAATCTGTAAGCAAATAAGGCACAAAGGTGCAACTTCGGGAGACTATTGTGGCCCAAGGAGATTCGGGCAGATTTGGCCTGAGATACTACCTTAAAGGCAGGGCATGTTTGAGTGATTGCTGATGAAGATAGAGTGGTGGTTTATAGTTTTTTGATTCTTTGATGCGTGTTGACAATTATTGTTCTTAAGGTATTATTTGCCCTCACTATTTACTATCAGATTTATAATAAATATACCTCATGGATATATGTCAAAAAAGTTCAATAATTACTTAATTTCTCTCTAAGAATTTTACTTTAAATGTGCTGTTAAACTTGGGTGTAAAAGAAAAATAATAGAAAATATCGTGAAGAAGAGAGAGCTATGAAAAGAGAAGGTGGTTGTTCTTGAACATGTATTTTGAGTAATGTATGATTTGATGTCATTCACAGACAACCAACACATTTTTAGGGAATAAGTACTTTATTCCTACCATAATCACTTTTCTTGATGGAGCATAAGTTCTCCATGTTAACAATTAATTCTTTTCATATCCAACAGTCACCACTTTTCATGTCCAATAATTACTTCTTTTTTTTTTTTTTAATGATAACAAACTATTTCAATAAGGACACAACAATACAAGACAACCTCCTCTTGATGAACAAGAGATAAAGGCACTCTTTCTGAAGACAATTCCTTACGAATTCTCTGCGAAAATGATTAGCTTGGGCTGTCAAACCTCCTCACAATCGGTTATAGTTGCAGAAAGAATTGAAGAAGCGGTGCGTGATGGGAAGATAGACAAAGTAATGTCGAAAATTCGCAAATAGGAAAGGAAAGGATGCGAAGGTAGCGTATGTTCGAGCTCCAATAATACCGAGGCAATTCTCCCCATTGCCTAGGCCACTGTCAGAACTCATACCTACGATTCTAGAAAGGAGAATGATAACCAAATAAATTTCTCGAGACGATCCTCCCAAATTCGATGGATCTGAACTCTCCAAGTCAAGTGAATATTACATGGGTGAGAAAGGGCACGACACAGATAATTGCTTGGCATCGAAGATCAAAATTCAGAACTTATTAGATAGGGAAATACTGTCGTTTAAGGATGCTCAATCTAGCGGGCAACAAAACTTGTTGCCAAATCATCCTGCCCATTGCCTCAACAGAGTTAGAGTTGATCTATCTTCATTATTGATCAATCTAAGAGACACGCTTACCTTACATATCTCGGATTTAGGTGCCCTAGTATGGCCATTTCAATCTCCTTGATTTATTAGGCTTTATACTTATTTGGATTAGAATAAGGATATGCTTCCTGACGAATAGTTGATAAGCCCAAACTACAGATTTATAATCGTACCCTTAAAGTACTCCAAGCGCTCCAGCACCGGAAGGCTAAATGATTTAAATGAGAGAGAGGGACCCCTATTTAGAAAGGAACCCGTCTAATTACTACCGTAAATCTCCACTTGATCTAGTGGTAGAGATCTTACCACATATTGATGTTAACTAAGTGCATCTCTAGAATACAAGTGTACGCTTTCCTTGATACTCATGACAATATTTAAGAGTTCTCATGAAACCCTAGAGGTTTAGAACCTTCAAGACTAGCTCAATTATCTAGGCTACTTCCTCGACCTGTTGTGTCTTGAAAATTTTTGGTCCGTGTAACCCATGTAAACGCCCCCTCCCTCAAGGAAATTTTGACTTAATATCGTTGTTTAGCATATGAAACAAAGTTCATTATGAGCATCATGTAGTTGTATATTTTATTGAGTGCATAAGATGATACGATCAATCAAATTAGTACGATTGATTCATAGAGATTGAAACAAGTTTAATTTAATACGATTTCATCACTCCATCTCGAATTCGATCCAACCCTTGTAGGATTTAAATGGTTTTTGGATTTTAGATCATGAAATGAGTTTGAATCCAATTTTACAAAACACAATATCATGCGTTGAAATAGCACGGCATTTTATGTATTTTACAAAGTATAGCTACATTTAGAAATCAAGTATGTGCTTATACTACATGTACTACGATGAGTACATAGGCTACCAAAAACTTCATGTGACTTTTTAAGTAATTGCCCTTATTCCATTGAACCAACAATTATGATATTGGTTTTATGATAGAAATTGACATGACTCCACATAAATAGTGGTGAGTTTAAGGATCCGTGCCGTTTGTTTTGTGGAAAATGAAAATTTTAAATAATATTTTCTAAAAATGGTTGCTTGTCTTGCTTAAAAATTAAATGAAAAGAATTTCATCATCTACTAAAAGGTTTATACATAAATTTTTGTTGAAAATTTTCATTAACCCATTATTTTAAATGATACAATTACTCATTTTTGGGAAATAATTTTTAAATTGTTCATTTTCCTCAAAACAGTGAAATACAACTTTTAGGAAGAAAAATATTCCAGCGCTTGATTCATAGAAAATAAACTAATTAAGGAAAATATTTTCATCAATAGAAAAAACAAACTGCAAGATCCTCGACAGTGAGTCAACACATTCGCCGCCACCACCTACCATGAGGGCATGGTCACAAGAGGTAGGCAAGTCTAAAGGGGGTTAGCTCATCGATAGGGTTGGCTGGGCTGGTGCTGTGAACAAAGTCAGACTAGATTCAAATGTGGCATTAGAGGGTGAGGTTAGGGCGAAGGACAAATAAAAAGAAAATAAAAAAAAAAAAATCATTTTTGGTAATTTTTTGGTAATTTTTGAAAACTAATTTATTTTTTAAGAAAACTAATTTAATTTTTCATATCAATGAGCGGAAAATACGTTCTAGTTTAATTTCAAGTTTCAGCAAAATACCAAAAATTATTTTTTTTTTTTTTATGGAATCTACAATTCTAGTTTGGTGGCGCAATTTCGTGGAGTTTCAGCAAAATACCAAAAAATATTGTTATTTTCCCGTTACCACAAAATACTGTTATTTTCCCGACATGTCACTTTTTTTTTTTTGGTTAAATGAACGGATTGAAGTTCAGGGGCACAATTGGAAATCGCCGATGCCACGTCAGACGGATTGCTGCTCCGGCCAGTGACCACGTAAGTTGGGTCAGTAACGTAATTATAAGGAAAGGAAGAGGGCAACATGTTCCGGGTCGAAGGGAGGAAGAAAGAGCAGACTTGACTCTGCCGTTGACTCTCCTTTTCAAAGTCTCCGGGGGCTTGACCCCACCCCCGTCCCCAATCTTCCTCGAGTCCGTCGTCTTGCCCCAAACCCAAAGCATACGCGACTTGACTGCTGACCCCTGATTTTCTGCCTCCGCGACTGGTTTACTGACATGGAATTTCAGGAGTAAATTGTACTAGAAAAAGCGAAATTCGACATCTGAAAATTTTCATCGAGATTTAAGACTCTTCCATTCTTCACTCAAGAAATTGCGAACGTTCTTTTAAGGAGAAATAATATAAATGATCTCTCAACTTTAACCAAATGTATAATGTGATTTATGAATTTTTTTTCTTATTTAATATAGTCCATGAATTATATAGCCTGATGTGCAATATAGTTTTCGAATTTTTAATTTATTCAACATGATATCCAAACTTTTTATACATGTTAGTCCTTGATGAAGGTATTCAATATTTAACTTGAATCAAATAAATGATAACATTGAATATTTTCATATAGTATAGGGATTATATTGAATATTTATCAAAAGTTTAATGCCCACATTGACTTAAATAAAATTTTATGAACCACATTACACATCGGGATAAAATTCAGAGATTATATCGAACAAATTAAAAGTTCAAGTACCACATCGAATATTTAGCTAAAGTTCAAAAACTGTTTGTGTAGTTATCTATTTCTAACTTCATTAGAGAATCGTCGCCATGCCTTTCTAATCTCAATGGTATCATCTATCTTCATGGTCCTAGGTTGTATGTGTGTTTTTTGTTTTCCTCCGTCTCGAACCTTGCGGCAGTATAGATTTTGCGCCCAAGTGCTTCCTTTAGCTCTAATAAATGCAAAGAGAATTGTAGAGTATATTTTCAAATGTGAGATGTAATCGAAGGTACATGAATCGCGAGAGATTGTAAATGTTCCATCGCTTATAAAAATGATCAAGAACAATATAATCAACATCGGACGGTGACTTCTAAGAGTCGGCCTAGGAAGTCAACAACCGAACAAAAGTACTATTTTTTTGCAAAAGCTTAGCTCTGAGAAAAGTGTCCAAAGCACAAGCCCATGGAACCCAGCTCAGCTCAGCGATCGCATGCAGCCCATCAAGCCCATCAGCTTTATCATCACCATATATATAAACTACCCATTCTCTCTCCAGCATTTTTCACTCACCCCCTCTATAGCCAATCCCAAGTTCTCCGGTTGTGACAAGGAATCATTTTCCCTCACACCCTCGAGTTCATCGAAGTCTCACAATACTCGGATTGGATTGTAAACATTGTCCCGTGACGAAGAAGGACGGCCAAGTCAGGGTCTGTGTTGATTATTAGGATTTAAATCGAGTTAGCTTCGTACACATGCATGCACCAAATGCTGTCTTCCTTCTAGTTACATCCTTTATCTGTACAAATAGATCTACTATGTGGGTAAACATATCAGTGCATAGGTAGGTAAAAGGTTGTAATCAAGAAAGTAATGATGGCATGAAACATATACCTACAATAGAGTGTGCTAGAAACCATGAGCCCACCGTTTGTACTTTATGAACACCCAAAATTCTTGAAGAACCAAAACTTGGTAAGGAGGGACGTTTAAGTGTCAAAAATTAGGAAATGTACACTTAAATGCCAAAATCAAAGTAAAATGGATAAGTTAAGCACAAATGGCAAGAAAATCCAACCAAAATGTCGACGTAGTGTTCTGTCGGCGAGACAAGTGCAAAACATGTTGTTTTGCATGCTAACATGGCTAAATAAGTCGAAAATGACATTGTTTTGCATGCTAACATGGCTAAATAAGCCGAAACTACGTCGTTTTGGCTTTTATTTGAATTTTAATATAAATATTAATTAAATGAAATCTAAAATTGAATTATTTAAAAAAAAAAAAAATGGAAAGATTGTAGAATAGTGAGGGTTGTGCAAGCCCTTACCGCCACCTCCCCACCCTTGTCGAGGCCCACCAGAGCCGAGAAGGGTTGATGACGGTGGGGGGAGGGTCAATCGAGGTTGTTAGGCCCTAGCTAGGGGTTCACGACCCTAGCCAATGGGCGGGGAGGGTTGCGGCCCTCCCCCAGATCCGAAAAGGGTTAGCCCTCACCTAGTCGGGCCAAAGGCCATCACTGGAGGTGAGGTGGGGTGGCGAAAGAGTTGGTAGATTCGAATGGTTGGGGATTGGTGTTTAGGGTTTGAGGGGAGGACGAAGGTTTTGCCAAGGGAGGAGAAGCGGGAGCTCCTTCAATTTTCCCAATGGAGAAGAAGGTGATTTATAAGGTTTGATTTCGATGTGGTTGATCTTTAGGTTTATTGTGAGCCTTAGGAGGATGAAGGTGAGGGAGAAGGAAGGCAGGTGGGCGGCGGTGTCCCTTGGGCTGATTGGGTGAGGGCTGGAGATTCTCGTCGGATTAGGGGGAGGGCCGCGCCCTCGCTCTAGACCTGGGTGAAGGCTTGCAAGCCCTTGTCGTCGGCCTTTGGCCAAGGCTGGACGATCCTGACTAACCCTACCCCATTGTCGCCGGCCCTTCCCAACGACGGTGGGGAGGCAATGGTGAAGGCTTGCACAGCCTTTGCCAACAAGCCTTATGCAATCTTCTTCTTATCTTTTAAAATTTTTAAATTTAATTTGATTAATATTTATATTAAAATTTAAGTTAAAGGCAAAATGACGTCATTTTAACTTTTTTTTGTTGACTTAGCTCTTTGACAAGCCACTACATAGGTGAGTTATATTAATAAAAAATTGTCACGTAGGATTTCTAGCTAGTGTCACCAAACTTAGCATTCAAATGTCTCAATTTTTTAAAAAAGTTATATTTAGGGTTAATATCCTGAAAAACCTAAAACTGATACATTTGTGACAAATTTACCCCAAACTATTTTTTTGATCACCAAAAACCCCAAACCGGTATATCTTTGACAAATTTACCCCAAACTGATACATTTGTGACAAATTTACCCTCTGTTAGTTTTCGTTAAATTTTATTGTCAAATTATAAAGTTAAATGACACGTGACAGTTGATTGGTATAATTTTACGCTCCGTTTGTCACAATTTACAACTTTTGTGATTTTTTTGTGGTATTAATCCAATTTAACGGATAGTATATTTGTTACAAATTTATCAGTTTGGGGTTTTTTGCGGTTGAATAAATTATTTTGGGGTAAATTTGTCATAAATGTACCAGTTTATGGTTTTTTATGGTCAGTCGGGGTAAATTTGTCACAGGTATACCGTTTTAGGGTTTTTCATAGTCAAATAAATAGTTTGGGGTAAATTTGTTACAAGTGTACCAGTTTGGGGTTTTTCAAGGTATTAACCCTTATATTTATGTGTACATTTCGTTATTTTTGGCATTTAAGTATCTCCCGTACTAAATTTTAGCATTTGCACTATACTTTTGTCGTACTCTATGCATGATTCTTTTCTTTCAAAGACTCTTGGATCCTCTTGCATCCTCATTGTTCCTGAATTGGGAATCTTAATGATTTTATTTTTAGATGAGCTTTGTAAACCTTGCGTTTTCGCAGCTCATCCTACAAAGAAGCTTTCTTTTTATTTTTTCATTCTTCTGCCATGTAATGTGGATGCTCACCGACCAAAATAAAATAAAATGTGGATGTTCATTTTTCTTTAATTTGTACAAAATTTTTGTGAGATTAAAAAAGGAGCTTTCTGCTACTTTATCTATTGTCTAGTCATCTTTGTGCCTCCATGTTCATAATCTTGTGTTCAGTTCAGAGGTTCAGATTTATCTTGGAAGAAGAGCAGAAGAGACCTGCCGCATCCAATGATGCAAAAGATGCACTTGGCGCTAAAATCAGTAGAGAGCGCATTGAAACAGAAGTATGTGTCTATAACATTCCTCTATTGGCTGCTTTATCTCATATAAATGTTTTTTTGGTGGAAGTTCTTGTGGCCTTTATCTTTTCTCTCAACATCTGTTATGGTTTGTATTTTCCGTTTGATTCTTACTTCTCCTTGATGAGATGGGATCAATGTTTTTCCCCTTCTTTGGTATGGCAGGTTGATCTGATGATATCAGGCAATGAACCAGTTAAAGCAGCTTACATCTATGAGTTGCAAACATCTATTAGTTGCAATTGTTTTGGGTTGTCTTCGGTCTAGCTCAGGAACATGAACTGAAATTGCCAGAAGGGCGCGATAGGTTGGTTTGTTGGGTTGGGTTCACAATTGACCATTTTTCAAAGAGTAATTCACACCTATAATATTGAAAACCAATGGTTTAGGACCCACGGAGTGACAATATATAAGGTGAGAAGTAAACCTTGTTTTAAAATTAATGAACGTGGAAGCTAGTCAGGATTTTGTAATGAAGTCAATGTGAAATCACCGAAAATATAAATGAGGAACAATAGAAAATCCAGAGGTTTACATAATTCAGTTCAAATGTTAGTTCCTACAATCATGGAAAGTGTCAGCAGCAACCATCTACTTTAATCGAATAATTGAAGCTACAACCGCTCAACATGCTCAAGTGTTTTTCCTGCCCATATTAAACCCGAACCTAAGATATTAATAAATAAACAACTCATTTTGCACATAAAAAACTCACAGCATAAATTATATTGCTTTGCCCGCGACCAAAGAGGAGCCCCTTTGACATGTCCGAAAATCAAGGAGCTAGTCCGTTCTTAATTTCCTTTCTTCGTAGCACCACTTTCCAAGTAAGTCACTGTGCATCCGTCAAATCCTCCATCTTGCTGTGCGGCTACGACTCTAAAGGAACACAAGTATGTGTTTTGACGTGTGTGTGTGCCCCTTTCTTTGGTTCAATCAATCTGTAATACGTGTGTGCCCCTTTCTTTGGTTGGGCCAATTTGCAGTACTTCAAAGTCTAGCCCTTTGGTTTGGGTTAAACTCGCAAATTTAGTCAACCAGATCGGGTTTCACCGTGTGAAAAGGTGTCTTGATCAATGGAAATGCATATGCTTTTGAAGGTCTTCATTTCTTATATAGTTCAATCCGAAAGAGACTTCACTTGTAACTTGTTAGGACACAAAACCTAGTCACAATGAAAAAGCATATGGCGATTATGTTCCTGTTTTTCTATGCCTAGCTCTCATTATGGATGAGTTCAGCATTGCAAACCAACCGAACGGATCGGCTCGCTTTAATCTACTTCAAAGATAATGTGGACGAGGATCCGCTTGGAGTCCTAAGCTCGTGGAACAACTCTTCTCATCACTGTGAGTGGCAAGGTGTTAAATGCGGTAAACGGCATCCCGAAAGGGTTGTGTCACTCAACCTGATGTTGAAAGGCTTGGGTGGTCTTTTATCGCCTCATGTCGGAAACCTCTCTTTCCTAAGAAGCCTCGTTCTACAAAACAATAGCTTTCGCGGCAAAATTCCACCAAGCATTGGCCACTTATTTCGCCTTCATCATCTTGTCCTTAGTAACAACTATTTCAATGGACAAATGCCTACTAATATTTCTCAATGCTTAAACCTTGAGATTTTGAATCTCATCGATAACCAACTTGTGGGAAAAATTCCTAATGAGCTCGACTCCTTGTCAAAGCTTCAAGTTTTAGATTTGGCTAGTAATAGTCTTACAGGATCTGTTCCTCTTTCTATTGGAAATCTCTCCAAACTTCACACTCTTTCCGTCAAAGAAAATGGGTTGCAAGGAGAGATTCCCAAGACATTGTCCAAGCTTCATGGTTTGTGGTCTGTTCAATTGGCGATTAACCAACTCACCGGCGAGATCCCTCCAGCAATCTTCAACATCTCTGGCACTTTCTATTTCAATGCTGGTGACAACCAATTGAGGGGGAACATTCCTCCTTATATCGGTGATAGTCTTCCTTCTCTCACTTATCTTGATCTTAGGATCAATTTATTTACTGGCATTATACCTCCGTCCTTATCAAATGCCTCCACCCTTCAGTACATCTACTTTAACAATAACAGTTTGCATGGACCAATGCCCCCAAATCTTGGATGGCTAAAAGCTTTTAGAGGAATGTTCCTTGCTTTTAACCAGTTGCAAGATGACTTCAATTTCATTACCTCATTGACTAATTGTTCAAGGTTAGACCATATTTAGGTGGACTCCAATTTTCTTGAAGGTCGGTTGCCAGATTCCATTGGCAATCTTTCCAAGAGCGTTCAAGTAATTTCTATGTCATCCAACCCAATGTATGGAACCATTCCTTCAAGTATTGGAAATCTCTTCAACCTATTTGTTCTTGGCTTAGCAAATAATTCGCTCAACGGCCATGTTCCTTCTTCTATTGGAGCACTCCATAACATGCACGAATTGTTCTTAAGCACTAACATGCTAACGGGAGAGATCCCATCATCGATTGGCAATTTGACATCATTGAATCGCCTTCACTTGTCATTCAATGACTTCTATGGGGAAATACCACATAGTCTTGGTAAATGCAGGCAGGTAATCGAGCTTGAGCTTTCGAACAATAATCTAAGTGGTTCAATCCCAAGGGAGGTTCTTAGCATTTCTACCATTTCGATTATCTTCAGCTTGGCACATAATCAGTTGAGCGGATCTCTTCCATCTCAAGTTGGGTCCTTGGCCAATCTTGTCGAACTAGATTTGTCTTACAATAAGCTGACAGGAAAAATTTCTAGCTACATCAGCAAGTGCTTGCAATTGGAGAGGCTCAACTTAGCAGTCAATTCCTTTCATGGAGAAATTTCTTCGGCTTTAAGCACATTACGGGGCTTACAAGAGTTGGATGTTTCCCATAACGACTTCTTTGGTAAAATCCCGAGCTTTCTCGCTAAACTTACAGATCTAAAGTACTTGAATCTATCTTTAAATAAGTTCGAAGGAGAAGTTCCAAAGCAAGGAGTATTTCTCAATGCTAGTGCAGTGTTCGTCTTTGAGAATAAGAATCTATGAGGAGGTATTGTAGAACTAAATCTTCCTTCTTGCAAATCGAATACCTCTAAATCATTTTGGACCAAAAAAGTTACAGTAGTCACTGCAGTGGCAGCCATCTTTTTTGGCTTCATTTTGTGTCTTTGCCTATTTATCATTTGGTACCGAAGAAAGAAGTCGAAAAAGATTACATCTTCAATTGAATTGCCATTCGAACACCTATTTTCGAGGGTCTCTTATGGGGAGCTCTTTAGAGCCACAAATGGATTCTCTGAGAACAATGTGATCGGAAAAAGGGAGATATGGTACTGTCTATAAAGGAACTATACAGGAAGGCAGCTATGTGGCGATTAAGGTGCTCAACCTGGACCACAAAGGTGCTTCGAAGAGTTTCATCTCGGAATGTCGAACCTTAGGGGCAATAAGACATCGAAATCTCGTGAAGATATTGAACGTGTGCTCAAGCGTGGATTATCATGGCAACAATTTCAAAGCTTTATTATACGAATACATGGCTAATGGGAGCTTAGAGAATTGGATACACCAAGGAAAAGAAGAAGACGTTGAGCATGAAGATAAATATGGAAAACCAGAACATTTGGGACTAATGCAAAGGTTAGACATTGCCATCGACATAGCTTCTGCGATTGAATATCTTCACGAGGATTGCAGCCCAAAGATTGTACATGGAGATTTGAAGCCAAGCAATGTCCTTCTAGACAACGAGATGATGGGGCGAGTTGGGGATTTCGGGCTAGCGAAGATAAGCTTCGTTGCAACGATAGAGGCCATAAACATTGACAACCGTAGCAGCTCAGTGGCAGTGAGGGGTTCTGTAGGCTATGTCCCTCCTGGTAAGAAAATTTTCTCATTAATTGTCTAAGTTTTATTACGTTAACCTCGAAATGAAATTTGGATTGTCATTGCATATCGCTTGATGTACACAATTTTAGAGTATGGCATGGGGGACATGGTATCAACACAAGGCGACATGTACAACTACGGTATTCTTTTATTGGAAATGTTCACCGGGAGGAGACCCACGGAGGAGGCTTTCAAGGACAATTTGAATCTCCACACCTTTGTCAAGATGAATATGCTAGATCGAGTGATGGAGATCATGGACTCGGCCATTTTTAATGGAGAAAACGAGAATGACATTGAGAGGATGAGAGATTGCATTACCTCCGTCCTAGGGATTGGAGTTGCATGTTCAATGGACTTGCCGCGGGATCGGATGGGCATGGCTGAAGCACTCAAGGAACTACATAAGATCAAGGCTATGTATGGAGCCGAGCAAAGGCTTGGTTGAAGCAAGTTTAGCATGCAAACACCTAAACTAGACTTTATCTTAGGATTAATTTAGATTTGAATAAGATAAACATGGATGGTTTAATATAAGTACTCTATCTCCATCTCCATCTCCATCTCTTTCTCCATCATTATCGAAATATTGTCAAATTGTTTTGAGTTTTTGTCAGATTTGATGAAATTAATTTGACTATATAATTTTAATTATATGCCTAAGTAATTAGTTTTCTCATTAGATTACTTTCCTTGCCTTTCCTTGCCTTCACATGTTGTTCTCATTCATATTAATTGTAATCCATAATTGCCTTAATCCAACGAAATCTTTGAATATTCTGATAACATCATAATATCTTCCCTCAAACTCAAGGTTGTTTTAAGGAAATCAACTGGAGTTTGGAACTAGAAAACCAAGCAAGAAAAGGAGCCTTTGTAAGACCATTTGCGATTTGAACATCACAAGGGACATGGACAAGATCAACAGTTCCTTGGAAAATATGTTGTCGAGTAGAGTAACGGTTGTCCTCAATATTTGAGTCCACAGATGAGGGAGACTCGACCAAAGGTGTGGCAATAGTCTGTGGGGAACTTACTTGAGCAAAATTTTTAGCTACATATTAGCAACCTTTAGAGTGGCCTATGCCACAATATGCATTTCAATTCTTTTGTCAATTAGAGAAGATGGTAATGAAGTTTTCGGAGTGATGGAATACATAATATTGTTTCTGTTTAATGTATCTATATTCCATATCAACTCTAAATTACAAAGGCATCAACTTTTCTTCTAACAGAATTTGTAAGCTTGGGGAAGAACATAATCAGAATCAAAGAGGGCCATATCTTTTTGGGAAGGGATATTATCACCGCAATTCTACATCTGGAAAAATATCCATTGTTGCGAATGAGCATGTCCTCCTGGGACAATTAGCTATCCATTACAAGAGTATTAGATGACCGAAATATGAATCCTCCAAGCATTGTGTTATTTCTAGCAAGCATGGCAATGCCACTTTATTTTGAGTGGGGAAAAAAGTCCACGAGTTGAAGTAATTTTAACCTGGAAACCTTGCCTAGCTACTGGTCCATTAGTGATGTCATCCCTATACAAACAAACTTCCAATAAGACTGGGTAACTGATTCGACATCTTTTTGCCAATAATGCAATAACTCTTCACAAGTGCGTGTTTACTTGTCCCACATTGGAAAGTTGGGAGGAGATGGGCTAGTTTATAAGTGTGAGCATTCTCTAATGTGTTTAAAGAAAAGTTTAGGTGTGGGCTAGACCCCACCATACCTGCGTGCGTGTGCGCGAATAATTGTGCGATTTTGGCGAGATTATTAGATGCACTTGGCACTTGTGCGCCCGCAATTTAATTAGCATTAACACCTTTATTTTTATTTTATTTCGTATAGTTATCTTATTAACCTTTATTAGTTCAAAGGTTGTTTTTTGTTTATCAAGTATTTTTTGAAATTATGAAAATTTGAAAGTTTATTTATTTAAAAAATATTTTCCATTATTTTTATTATTCCAAATTTTTATATGTGTCTTTTCAAGATAACCCTTGGAAATGATACTCGTTTAGTTTGCAACATTTCCTAAAGAGTTGCATTTGTTCATTTTGCAACTTCTTCCAAAAGAATATCTTTGTTCACTTTGCGACTTTCCGTGAAAAGTTGCATTTATTATTTAAAAACAATTTGTGTGTGTGTGTGTGTGTGTGTGTGTGTGTGTGTGTGTGACTTTCCGTGAAAAGTTTCATTTATTATTTAAAAACAATTTTGTGTGTGTGTGTGTGTGTGTGTGTGTGTGTTTCAGTTTTTGGATGAGTATGATATCATTTTCAAGTCATCTTGCTAAAACTATAGTAATAATTTTAATCGTTTTCCTAGAGAGACCTTGGAGATATACAAGAATTGTTATATAGTATTTTCATTTGAGACTTTATTGTATCGTAGAGGATATTTGTCTATGACCATTAGCAATATTGTGGGGGCAAATAAATCTTTAAAGAAAATGATATTACGTCTCAAAATCCGATTTGATTGCTTTATTGATTTGAAGCCATATTTGCCAACAAGTTTAAGGATTTATTTTGTTCAACAATGGAGTCGGAAACAATCAAGGTCATGAATCAAAACATGGTGAAATTGGACCGATTCGATGGGAACAACTTTGCTCACTAGAGGGACAATATGATGTTCCTACCCACTGCCCTGAAGATTTCCTACATACTGGATCCTAGCTTGGCGTCTATAGAAGATTCGAAGCCTACTACCGAAGGAGGAGAATCAAGTGCGGAAGCCGTTAAAAGGGTTAACAAGGAGAAGAAGAAATGTGTTGAGGACAAATTGCTTTGTCATGGACATATTCTGAATACACTGTCCGATCGATTGTACAACTTATTCATTGAATTGAAGTCGGCTAGAAAAATTTGGAACGCACTAGAATTCAAGTACAAAACGAAGGAGCAAGGTACTAATAAATATCTAATCGCGAAGTATTTTGATTTCAAGTCAATTGATACCAAACCCTTTTGGGAACAAGTCCATGAGTTGCAAGTGCTAGTGAATAAAATTCATGCCCTCAAGATTGATATTTTAATGCCCTCAAGATTGATATTTTAAAAGCTTTTCAAGTCGAAGCAATTATTGCAAAATTGCCTCCGAGTTGGAAAGACTATGGAAAAAAGGCTGATACACAAGTCAAAGGACATCACCTTGGAGCAAATACAAAAAATCCTCGTATTAAAGAAGAGTCACGTTTATGTGATAATTTTATTTTGTATTATTTCAAGGTGAATGCTGTGGAAAGAAAACAAAAAATTGGCTAGAACTTCAAAGTAAAGAACATGCATAAATTTAAGGAAACATAAAAGAAGAAAAATGGGGTTGTTGTTTTGTTTGTGGCAAACAAGGACACTACATTAAGGATTGCATTCATCGCAAGAGAATATCAAAGGACAAGAACATTTCAACAGTGAAGGCAGATTCGAATTTGGTTGAAGAAACTTATGTGGCCATGATTTCAACCATGTTTTTGAACATGAACATTTGTGAAATTAATGATGCGATGGCTATGGTTTCTAAAATCAACTCTACTCATGTCCAATTCGGTTGGTGGTTAGATTCAGGAGCAACAGTATATGTGTGTAAGGACAAATACATGTTCAAGCAATTTGAAAAGACTATCGACTCAAAATAGATTTTGATGGCGAATAATACTCTTGCAAAGGTTGCTGGAAAAGGCATGGTGGAGATAAACTTCACTTCTGAAAAAAAGATTACTCTTTTTAATGTGTTATTTATACCCGAAATTAGGAAGAACCTTGTTTTTATTGATTTACTTTGTAAGAGGGGATTCTTGGTTTTGTTTGCATCCGACAAGGTTATCTTATCAAATAATGGGCTGTTTGTAGGTAAAGATTATACCAATGATGGCATGTATTAACTGAGTATCAATAATAATTTTGCTAATTTCGCTTATATTGTTGAGTTTTCATTTTTATGACATAGTAGGTTTGCACATATAAATATTCGTTATTTAAGAATATTAAGAAATTAGACTTGATAAATTTCAATGGCGAATTTGATAAGTGTGAAATATGTGCTAAGTCTAAATTTACTAAGAAACCATTTCCTGGTGTTTAAAGAAATTAGAATTTATTGGATTTGGTTCATGGTGATATATGTGAATTCAATGGCATGCTAACATATGATAGTAAAAGATATTTTATTACCTTTGTGGATGATTGTAGTAGGTTTTTATATGTTTATCTCATAAGGTCAAAGAATGAAGCATTTACCATGTTTAAAAAATATAAGGCTGAAGTAAAAAATCAATTATAAATGAAAATAAAAATTCTATGTTTAGATAGAGGTGGAGAACAATTTTTAAATGAATTCTTTTCATTTTGTGAAGTACATGGTATTATTTATCAAGTTTCGGCACCATGTACTCCACAAGAAAATGGTCTCTTGGAGAAATGGTTAATTATATGCTTTTAAATTCAAAGCTACCAATTAATCTTGGGGATGAAGCATTTGATGATGCTATGTCTTCTAAAGATGCTTCTTTTTGGAAAGAAGCTGTAAATGATGAAATTGACTCAATTATGTCCAACAATACTTGGGTATTAATAGATTTACCAAATAATCCAAGCCTATTGGGTGTAAATGGATTTCTAGAAGAAAATATCATTTTGATAGTTCTATCTAAGATTTTAAGGCTAGACTAGTGGTCAAGGGATATAGACAAAAGGAATGAATAAATTATTTTGATACGTATGCTCCTGTTGCACATATAACTTCTATTCGAATTCTTTTTGCTTTAACTTCTATTTATGATCTTTGTATTCATAAAATAGATGTCAAGACTGTTTTTTTGAATATAAACTTAAATAAGGAAATTTACATAGAACAACCAGAGGGTTTCATTCTTCTTGGAAATGAAAAGAAAGTATGTAAATTGATCAAGTCTCTTTACGAGCTTAGGCAAGCTCCTAATCAATGGTATGAAAAATTTGATTCAGTCATACCATCTAATGGTCTCATCCACAATAATGCTAATAAATGTATGTACTCTAGATTCACTAAAGACTATAATGTCTTAGTGTGCTTATATGTTGATGATATGCTTATCTTTGGAACGAACATGACTGGAATTATTGAGACTAAGAAGTATCTAACTTCCATATTTAAAATAAAGGATTTGGGTGAAGTAGATACTATCTTAGGTATTAAAGTTAAGAAACATAGTGGGGCTTATTCTTTAAGCCAATCAGCAACAACACAGGCAAGATCAAATTCCTAGACACCCTTTTGCGAACTTTAAGCATGTCATATTCGCGATCATATGTTGAGAAATTATTAAATAAATATCAATATCTTGATTTCAAGGAAATAACTACTCCATTTGATTCTAGTATTAAATTGAATTATAATACTGATAGAGCGATAACACAACTTGAATATGCAAATGTTATAGGGTCTTTATTATATGCGATACATTGTACTAAACCTAATATTGCTTTTTCTGTATGCAAGTTTAGTAGGTATACTAGTAATCCAAGTATAGAATATTGAAGGGCTATTACCAGAATTTTTGGTTATCTTAAGAGAACTAAAAATTTAGGATTGTTCTATAATAATTATCCAGTTGTATTAGAATGATACACCAATGCTAGTTGGATTATAAGTATGGGAGATGAACATTCCACTTCTGATTGGATTTTCACACTAGGTGGATGTGTTGTATGTTGGGTGAGCAAGAAACAAACATGTATAACTCACTCAACAATATAATCCGAATTTGTTGCTTTAGTAGCAATTGGAAAAGATGCCAAATGGATTAGGAATTTATTATTGGATATCAAATTATGGCCTAGTCCTATGCCTCCTATTTATATCTATTGTGATAGTCAAGTCACATTGGCGAGAGTTTATAGTAGCACATATAATGGTAAGTCTAGATATATTGGTCTAAAATATGAATTTGTGAGATAATTGATTAAAGATGGTACCATAACAATTGCCTACATGATGTCAAGTAATAATTTAGCTGATCCCTTGACAAAAGCAAAACCAAGAGACATGATAATAACGACCACAAGAAATGGGGCCGAACCCTTTAATTGAAATAACTAGTAATGGTAACTCGACTTTTTTTGGAACATCACTAGCTACAAGGTTTAATGGATAAGAACAAGTTACTGAATGTGATTGTTTGATACTAACGTAGTCTTGATATGAGAAGTCAGTATCTCCCGTTTCGTTTTGTAGGTTGAATTGAATTCTTAATGAAGTATAACACAAATTTATAATCTATTAATAGTAATAGAAATACATGGTAGATACTTCACTTATATGAGCTTAGAAGTGGTGACACTTCATACAAAAGTTAGGATTGCTTTTGAAAGAGCTTATGAAACAGGATCAAGCACAAGGCTATAATAATGTGGAGTAATATAAAAAATTTCGCCAAAACAAGAGGTTAGTATATGTACGGTATGTTGATACTATTATTTAAAAGTACAAATTTAAAGTTGAGCTAGTTGTCACTTTGATAAAATGTTGAGATACTTGCAATAAGTAAAAGTTTAACTTGAAAGAAACCTTTATGTATGTCTATTAATCTCACCGAAATTTTGGTTGTATGTTTTTTTTGAAATTTTTTTTATACTTTGAAATCTTTGTTTTATAAACAAAGTGGGGGATTCTTGGAAGTTTGTTTGTAAAACAAACTAAATGTGCTTTTACTTGTCCTTCATTGGAAAGTTGGGAGGAGATGGGCCAATTAATAAGTGTAAACATTCTTTAATGTGTTTGAAGAAAAGCTTAGGTGTGGGTTAGACTTCACCCGCGTGCACAAGTGGGTGAATAATTGCGCAATTTTGGCACAATTATTAAGCGCACTTAGTGCTTGCACACCCACGGTTTACTAAACACTAACCCCATTATTTTTATTTTATTTCATACAGTTATCTTATTAATTTTTATTAGTTCAAATCTTGTTTTTCGTTTATTAAGTATTTTTGGAAATTATGAAAATTCGAAATTTTATTTATTAAAAAAAATATTTTTATTATTTTTATTATTCGAACTTTTATATGTGTCTTTTCAAGACAATTTTGGAAATAATACTCATTCAGTTTGCAACATTTCTTGAAGGATTGCATTTGTTTATTTTGCAAGTTTTTCAGAAAGAATCTTTGTTCACTTTGCAACCTTTCATGAAAAGTCACATATATTGTTTAAAATCGATTTATATATAGATGTGTGTGTGTGTGTGTATGTTTAAAATCGATTTATAAATAGATGTGTGTGTGTGTCAGTTTTTGGATGAACGAGTATGAGATCATTTTTGAGTCTTTTTTCCAAAACTACAACCATATTTTCAATTGTTTTACCAAAGAGACCCTAGAGATATACTAGAATCGCTATCTAGTATTCTCAATTGAAACTTTGTTATATCCTAGAAGATATTTGTCAATGATCATTAGCAACATTATGGGGTAAATAAATCCTTAAAGAAAGTGATATCGAGCCTTAAAATTCAACTTGATTGCTCTATTGATTCGAAGCCATATTTCCCAATGGTCTTTAGTCCCAACCATTTCTGACGTATTCGGTATACTAGACATCCTTGCTTTTAATGATGTTTCCAAAATCTTAGATATCGTAGAGAAGCCGTATGGAACTCTTATATTACCAAAAGCTTTAAGACGTTGGATCATGAATGATCTTGAATTGTATGGCATTGTAAGGCACAGTGGCATAAGGCCTTTGAGCCAACCCACTGAACTTATAGTCTTGAATGTTTTTGAAAAAAGGATTTGCGACTACCGGCTTTTGTTGAAGTAAATGTCATATGAACTTGGTCTGAGATTGCAACATGCCTGTGGTCAAGTTAAAATCTCCATGTATGTGATCTTGAAATCACCTCTAGTCAATCTTGTAGATAGAGGTCCTCATGGCATAGGTTCCCTTCTTTGTGAGCTATTCTTTGGTTCAGTTTCCAATCGACTTGCTTAACTTTTTTTGTTCGCGTGCTACTTGTGGACCATAGCAGTCCAACATAAAGATTTTTTTCATCGACATGGCTTTATTATTGGTGCTCTCCAATAAGAATGCCAGGCCCTTTTACTAAAGTGTGACATGGACATTGAAATGAAGCTTGAAAAATAAACACAAAGAAGCTGTCCCTTGAAGCTTGATTTTGTTCGGTTCAGCTCCAGTTTTGCTCAATTGGAGCTTTACCAATTTTCTTGGAAATACTCATTCGGATCCTATTTTCAGATAATGCGGTGGCTGTCCTAACTCTTTTTACTTTGCTTTTTTGTCCATAAAAACTATGAAGCCTCGTCTTTGTGCCTACTTAACTCTTTTCGGTCCATCCATGTATATGTGCATGTGCAAATATATGATTGAAATGCCGATATGTGACCCCGGAAACAGAGAATAGGCGGTTCTAGTTATTGCAAATTGTTTTTCCTCATGCTTTCGACTCTTTTCTCATGAAATCTTCGACTTTTTCTTTTTTTCAATTTCCCATGTTGTCATATTTTGGTCCCCCAATGAAAGGCTTGATTAAATTGCCCTGCTATCTAGACGTCTGTTATGGAATGGGAAACAGTTATTTGTGAAATTCTCGTGTTTAACCGCATCAGTTTCTATGGCGGATTATTTTTATTCCCGGTTCGATGGATGGTTCATGCTTCTACACTTACTCATTCTTCATGTCCCTTTCTTGTTGCTGCTTGTCTTGATCTTTTTTGCCTTTCGGTAAGAATCACTCTACTTAAATAATTTCATTGGCAGAGCCAAAAATCAGCTTAAATGCTTAGACATGAATGGATTTCTATGATTTTCTTGGTTGATGTCTACTTCCATGAAATTTGTTTTACTTGTTGGATCACTTTTCCACAATGGTCGAAATTACTACGCGTCTTCTTATAAGGACATTGTGAGTGATAGGGGTATGCTAAACGGACTGGCCAAATCGGGAATTGCCTGAATTGGCCTGTTTGGTCCAGTTCTCAAGAGTGTCAGTCCGGTTCTCGGTTATTAAAAGTGGAACCAGTGTTCGGGCAGTCCAGTTCCTAGTTTCAATGGAGAACTAGATTGAGTAAATATACTTTTTAATTTTATTATTTCTTCAAAAAAAAATTAGAAAAATGTGAAGTAAACACTATTTTGGTATGGTTCCAAGTAGTGAGAAAAAAATAATGGAAAAAAAAGTAATAAGAAAAAATAAATGATCATTTCCATTGGACCAGACCGGAACTGAATCGGACCGATGGTGCAGTCCGGTCACCAATTACAATCTTTGGGAATTGAATCAAAACCGATCACCCTAGTGAGTGATCAACCTCATCAGTCCCTCTCGAGTCTCATCTTGATTCTCTCTCTCTATTGAGTCATGATCCCTTAAATGTGTCAAAATCTTGTTTTTGCACCCCAGTAGCCCTTTGAGTCGACAGACGGTGTCGTCTCCGATGTTTACTGCCGACGTTGTGGGATTTTACGTGCTCCACATTACCATGCTTGGGTCGATGAGGATGACTAAGAGGCGCCAAGTTCGCATAAACTGGCCAGATTCTTAGCTTTGTACGGTGGATCGAATTTGCTATGATGAGTTATGTCCACAACTCAATCTCATTTGAAAGACCGATGAACATCATCCTCGCCGTGACAAAAACGTCAACACCGCGTTTGTATATCGGCATGAGAGCTAGAGGTGTTAAAATGGGTCATAGACCCATATATCACCCATTTAAATCATAAATGGGTCATAAATGGGTCACTTGTTTTTGACAAAAAGTTGTTAAATGGGTTTCATAATTAAAAGTTTAAGATATGTGAGTCTTAAGTGGGTTTTAAAAGGGTTGGGTTGAGAACCCATTTTCAACAAAAACTTTATAATCTCTCTCTTCCCTCTTTAACTTTATAAAAATATATTTTTTTTTTATAAAAATTGAAATTATAATTTTTTTTATTTTCTCTTTTCTTTTTCTTTCTTTTTTTTTTCTTTCTCCTTCCTCCTTCCGATCACCGGCACGGTGATGGCGACCGGCCAAGTGAGCCTTGAGCTCGCCGGCCGGGTGAGCCTTGAGCTCGTCGGCGTCGGGTGAGCTCGAGCTCATCGGATTGGCGAGGCGGAGGCCTCGCCGACGGTAGACAAGGCTTGAGCCTCGTTGATCTGGCGAGCCTCAAGCTCGCCCGTGGCCGGCCGCTGGCCGTTGTCGTGGCCGGCGGCCGACCAAAGAAGAAGAAAAATAAAAAAATAAAAAATAAAAAATAATTAAAATTCGATTTTTAAAATAATTATTTTAAAAATTATAAAAATTGTCTATTAAATTTGTGCTGTATAAAAATATTTTAGCAATACAATTTTTAAAAAAATATATATATATATATATATATATATATAAAGTCATAAATCTATTTTATTAATATGGGTTGGGCCGGGTATGAGTCGGAAAATTTACATTATGTATAAATTGGTCATAAATAGGTTAATGAGTCAATTTGAGTTGGACCATTAATGATCCGACCTAAACCCGACCCAACCCACTTGTTTAACGGCTCTTAAGAGCAACAACATAAAAAAAGAAAAAAACAGAGAAAATAGATTGAAAGCCTTTTGATGCCCAACTTTTTGATCTGATGGAGCAATATAGTGTGGGATTTGTTGTGACGTCTATCTTGCAATAGGATGCATGGAAGCATGTGGTCGCAGGTATGTGATGTCGAGCATCGAATAGTAAGTTTTGGGCTACTATTAGATTTGGGAAAAGTATAAAAATAAAAAGTCATAAATCTATTATACAAATGTCAATTTAAGTCAATTTTTTTTAAAAAATTGTTAATTGGGTTCATCCGGCCAATTTAGGTTGAAAATTATTAATGCGGACGTTGGCAGTCCTATATGATACGATTAGCACAAGGATTTTTTTAATACTTTTTAATATATTTTTGTTTTTATTTTTTATAGTCTTCTTTTTTTAATTCCCTTTTTCTTTTTCCTACTCCATCGACAGGAAGAGTAGGGAGAGAAAAGAAAGGAATTTTTTTAAAAAAAATTATAAAATGTCCACATCAATGCCAACTAAATCAGGTAGGACTATTACAGTGTGTTTGTTTATGTTCTTTGTTTTTGTTTTTGAACAAAAATTCTGCTTTTTTGTTCTAGGAACAAAAAAAGAATAGAAATGCGTTTGTTTGCGTTTTTGTTCCAAATATGTTTTTTTGTTCCCAGGGAACAAAAAAAGAATATAAATAACAAACAAGAAAAGTTATTTTTTTGTTCTAGAAACACTTTCAAGAAACAAAATTTCTCTCTCTTCTATTTTTCTTCTTCTTTTTTCTTCTTCTTTTCTTCTTATTTTTCTTTGGCCGGTCGCCGACCTTGGCCATGATCGGCGACCGGTCGTTGAGGGCTGGCGACCTCGCTGGAGTGTCACCGGCCCCTAGTGAGGCTCGGCCTCATCGGATTTGGGCGAGCCCTAGCCTTGCCTCGCGTTGACCAAGCCTCGTTGGCTCGGCGAGCTCGAGCTTGCCCAACCAAGGCGAGGCCAAGCCTCGCCCAACCATGGCGAGGCTCCCCGGCACCCGGTGAGCCTCGCCAGGGGCCGGTGAGCCTTGCGTGGCTAGGCGAGGCTGCCAGCCCTCGTTGGCCGGTCACCGGCCATGGTCGAGGCCGGCGATCGGCCAAAAGAAGAAAAAAAGAAAAAATAAAGAAAAAAAGGAAAAATAAAATAAAAATATTAAAAAATTAAAAGAAACAAAAAAAGAACACAAATTTACCAAACGTGTTTCTATTCTTTTTTTATTCCAGAACAAGTTTACCAAACGTGTTTTTGGTCAAAAATTGTTCCCGGAACAGAAATAGTTTTTTCTAACGGAAAAAAAAAAAAAAAAAAAAAAGAAACACAAACACAAACAAACGCACTATTAGTATTCATATTAATAATTTCAAGCCTAAATTAGCCAGATTGGTTTACTTAACAAAATATGAAAAAGTTTGAGACTAAAATTGATCAAATTAAAAGATTTATAATCAAATCGGTATAAGTATAATAGGTTTAAGACTTTCTGGATGCATTTTCTTATTGGATCTTCCCATTCGGAAGGCATCGAAGTTTTACCATGCTCAAGGAAAAAAAAAAATAATGTGGGCGGTCCAAAGTGTGCCAATGATGCCAACGTCACTCCGAAATGGCGGGACCATTTGCCCTATGCCATGTCTCATTATAAGTTTGTTCTTGCAAAAAAAAAAAAAAAAAATTGGCGTGAATGTTCGCTTGAATCTTTTTTAGTGTAAGCCAATGCAAATCAATTTGGCCAATGAATGAGAGATTTTGTTAGATCAATACCTCTAAAAACTTAAATTGTTAGATATAATCATAGTTTAATGTATATTCTAATAGTGGTGTCGTGTGCTGAAATTTTGTCGCTTTGAGTTCGAATGTCAGTCTTTTTTTAGGAATAAACATTTCAGATTGAATTTTAGTTGCTTCGACAAGCAACGAAAGAATACAAATCTTTATTTCTATCAACATTTGCAGTAATCCAATATCAAATTTCAATCGACCAGATAGGTTATCAATTTTTTTTTTTTATCAATTTTAGCAAATGTATGGTCCATTTAGAATGATTATTATTTTAGTTTAACTCCATAAGTCCCAACTTTAACGTAAATCTTTCATGCAGTATTCATCAACGCCTTCCATGATGACTTCATTTAATGGGAATATGTGAAACCTTTCAAAAGTATAAGCTTAGAAATAATTTCAAGAGATTTAATTATTCAGGGTGAGATTTGTTGGGTTCATTAATATCAAGAGCATCTGCTTTTGGATATATATAGGTGTCAATTTGACTCTTGACTCTTAGGGGTGAAGGAAAATATAGCGCGTGAATTATATAAAATACCATTCAGTGTTAATATTTTTGCTAGATTGTACTTAAAATAATATGAGTTATATAAATTTTTTTGTGATTCCAATCATATGAGACCATTTTTTCATTTTAATATTGTTAATATCAGTTGACCTTTATATTATATTTGGAAATCTAAGTTGGTTATGTCTACCATGTGGTTTTTACTAGATGATGCCTGTCAAACAAATCAAGCCAAGAGAAGAGGAAAAAGTATAGTGTTAAGCATTGTTATATCTTATAACATGAACAAACCCCTTAACTAAGTATTATATTTTTATTCAGAGTGTCTTCTATATTTTAAATTTTTATTCCCATAATCAAATGTTGCAACCATCATAACCATTTTATATGAAATACGACCCATTAAGGAAATTATAGTTTAGCTTGTAATATATTTTATTAAAAGGCGTTCCATTTTCAAATTCTTGAAGAGTTTAAAAAAATATTCTGAAAATAAAGGTAGACAAACAGAAATAATAGCTGCCACATCAATTATAATTTATCTAATGCTAAATTTGATTATATACTTCAAAGAGATTTCTTTACTTACCTTATTTTAATTTTTACAGCATCGAGAGTTAATAGTAAAAGTTCAATTGAAAAATGACCACTCACAGAAAATTATAGTATTTAACTGATAAAAATAAAAGGCTCGGGGGCTTAATCGTGCAATTTACATAAAAGTAGGGGAAATTAGGGTATTACCTAAAAATTTCGAAATGCAGAAAACGCGCATAAGTCGATGTTTCCCTCCCGCTCGTCGCCCTCCGTCTGCAACTCCAAACCTCTTCTCTCTCTCCAAGAAACCAAGAAACCAAGAATCCAAGAAACCTGCGACCTCGTACAATCTCTCTCTCTCTCTCTCTCTCCAAGAAACCCAGAAACCTGCAACCTCGTCCAACCCTCTCTTTCTCTCTCTTTCCAAGAAAACCCAGAAACCTGCGACAGATACTCGCGACCGTTGATGGGTAAGCGCCGGCGAACCGAAATAGCGAAGATCGCCGACCCGGCGGCCCGGCTCGTGACGTACTCAAAGAGGCGCAAGGGCCTCTTCAATAAGGCCTCCGAGCTCTGCCGCCTCTGCGGCGCTCGCGCCGCGGTCGTCGTCTTCTTCCCCGCCGGAAAGCCCTGCTCTTTCGGCGACCCATCGGCCGATGAGATAATCGCCCGATACCTCCGGACCGGCGACGCGATGCCGCAGATGGGTCTGAGCCAGTGGGCGGAATGGGTGGAAACAGAGTGGGACGATTGCGCGACAGAGGAGGACCTCGAGTCCCTGATTCTGAAGTACGAAGCCGTCCGCGATTTTGTGCGGGGAAAGCTGAAGGCCTTGGAGGATGATGATTCACGAGTCAAGGTCGGTGATGGCTATTCTCACGTTCCGACCGACGAGGAGATGGATTCGATGTTCGAGAGTTTCGAAGGTCAAGGCCCAGCGCTTTCGGCTCTGTTGACGGACGGCGAGGGTTTCTTGACTTCGCCGGAAAACTCTGCCGGCGGCGGTGGAAATTTGGCAGCAGACCCCACTCCTGTGCCCTCCGATCTTGGGGATTCTGGGTTTGATCCCGATGACTTTCTGAATCTCTTGGAGGACGACGAGGGTTTCTTGGCTTCGCCGGAGGACACGGCCGTCGGCGGCGGAAATTTGGCGGTGGAGCCCACTCCGGCGCCCTCCGATCTTGGGGATTCTGGGTTTGATCCGGATGACTTTCTTAATCTCATGGAAGACTGCGAGGGTTTCTTGACTTCGCTGGAGGATGATTGGGCCGTCGGCAGCGGAAGCTCGGGCGCCGTTGCGGACCGTGTGGACTCGAAGAATTGGGTGTCCGGATGTAAATATGATCACAGATGTCTTTCTTCCTGGTACACGTACGGTGTCCCGAGGGTTACATGTCTCGAGGACATTCTCCGTCTTCCTTAGGTTTTTTTGTATACCTAAGGAGCGATGATGAAGTAAATAGAAATATTGTTCAATTTTTGAGTCCGGAGCGGATTAATCAATAAAAATTCGATTTTTTGTTCTATTCTTGTTGCAGCTTCTTCTTCTTGCCTGGTGATGATGGTGTCTCTGTGTCCGTGTGAAGAGGAACATTCATTATCTTTACTGTTCTTTCGCTGTTAAAAAGAAGAAGATGGAGGCGGTAAAATCGGTTAGGCCCAATCCATGAGAAAGGCCCATTTTCCAAGCTTAATCGCAGATCGGAAAAAGCATAACCATTCCCATTTAAGACCTTCCGGCGACCTCTCAAATTTGCATCTGCTTCTCTTGTTTTGCTTCAATTCGTTTTCGTTAGCTTTAGTGTGTTGCTTGTCCCAATTCTTCTTCGATTTGAAATGCTGCGGCAAGATAGTGAAGTTTCAGTTTCATCCTACGCATCCATGGCTCATATCCGTGGATGCGTCGACTTCGTCTCCGTTTTGGAATTGGGAGCATCGCCAGGTAGTTCACTGCACATTCTCGTGTTTTACTATGTGTGTTCTGTCTGGAATAAAATGGCGGAGCAATTTACTTGATAATTTTGATGTTTTTGATGTGATGACGAATGTGGGTTCTCCTGATTTTAGGTGATGTATGAGCTGAAAGCGGGCAGCGTCAATGAGAGGTGTTTGATCAGTGCTAAGTTGGAGAAGCTTGCCAAAGGAGAATCAGGCGCATGAATTTAATTAGATTCTGATAATACAGGTATAAGTGAGTGTTGATGAAAGCCCGTTTTAGTTTGCAGCAAGATGGCATTGGTTGTATAGGCATTGATTTGGATGCAATTTGGAAACTGGTTGCAGCTTAGCCACAATGATTGACATTGATTACAAATCTCTGTTACTGGCCCAAAACTCGTATACTCATGAGAAGAACTCGACTTAAAGCATACATCCACATTACTTTCCATTATCCAGACACTTTCGGAGCTTATATTTTTCTGGAAACCATGGCCTTCTATATCATGAACTTCTGCATTAATGGTTTCCTTTTTTGGGTTCGTGTAGAGTCTAAGGGTAAACTGACTGAGTCCATTCGAGGAGGAAGGTAATTGCTCTTTCTATATGAATTTCTTTTTCCTTCATTCACTGTTTTTTGATTCATAAAGCTCCGGAACTGAACTATTTTGCTCATCGTTGAGTTTTAAGTTAGTGAACTTTTATGATGATGACGTATGCTATTGGCAGCCGTGGCATAAACAGTCCCCAGAGTTTACTTCTCCAGCGCCATCAATGAAAGGGCATCATTTTCCTGTCATTTGCTGTGAAAACAGAGCAATTTTTCTGGACTTGGTGATAATGCGAGTACGAGATGTACACAAACAAGCAAGAACTTGACAATAGATCACTACTCTGGCAAGTCCTTACTCGCTGACAAAGCCTGATTTTGATCTGATGACAGTTCTTTGCTTAATGTTACAATATTATAGTTTGAGAGCCACTTTTGTCTTTTGTTTTTTGGTATTTAACAAAACTAATTTTTTTGAGTGCATTGAATTTGAATATTTAAATGTACACTACTGGATGTGCCTCTATCTCTATTTTCTGCAAGTTATTTTTCTTTTCAGACTGAGTTACTGTAGTAAACTTCTGGTTCTTTTAAGTTTATTAACTAGTAGTCAAGCTTGAGGAGTAAGGTCCCCGTGGTAGGACCAGAACCATTGTTAAATCTCAAAGGTAGATTAGTACGTTCAATTCTTGGACTTACTTTGATAAAATGATTTATGCAATGCTTTGATAATAGTTGAGGAATTGCAACTACAGAAGGCTCTATAGTTGATTAGCCAAGGAACTCTCTCTGTTATAAGGTTTTTGGCTCAACTCATTGGTCGTGCCAGTGCATATTTTGTACTTCAGATATAGGTGTTTATCATTATAAATAGCAATCCACCTTGGATACCCAGTTCATGATTGAGTTTGGCCAGAAACTAGAGGCCTTCCAGACTTGGGTTTGCTTAATTTGGAGACCAATCAGGTTTCCAAAGGTTAATAGCATGTATGGAGCTGTTAGACGTGGCAACTTGTTTTGTCGAATTTCCTTATGGAAGTCTTGGATGACATCTTCATGTTGATGTCAATCGTAATTTGTTTGCAGTGATGTATTTCATACCCTTCTTTTTATTATCCCTTTTTCGGCTCCAATCAGTTTCTTATCTTCTAATACTCAAAGGGCAAGAATTAATGTCTGTATAGGTCATTGGAATCTGCATTTGGAACATGAGTTACTCAATCATCTCTTATACTGTTCCTGTTTCTTTTCTTACTAATGGATTACTGTCTGTCGGCTGTTCTTCATCTTTTTAATGCTGATATGTGCTGGTATCTCTGCTGCTTTTTTTCTTGACACAGTATGGAGTTCCTGGCCAGATCCGCAGCTGGAGATGGTCTGCTTGGAATTGGAAGGATCGTCAACATTATCTGTGTTTCAGTGACCATACTCTGTAACTTGTACCATGGATCGCATTTGCCTACAGGCTCAGCCTAAATTCAGGGACCTGAGATTGTTTCCAGATATGGCTGATCCGTTAATCGAATGTAACTTTCCTGAAGAAGTATTAAACAAGCTGTTACAATTGCAGCCATATGTGTCTGCAAGAAGCAGCCTTGGTCCATCCACTGATGAGCAACGTTGTTACTACTCTAAGCTTCCATTCAGTGGCTCCACTGAGGCTGTGCCTGTTCCTCCTCCGGAGCCCAACAAATATTCCCTGGAAGCAAATCGAAGAGAGAGTGACTGCAAAAGGGATGAAGAAAAAGATGACACAGAGAGTACTTGTGGGCAACATCCAAATCACAGGGGATGAAGACAGCACAAATCAGCAGGGCACACAGGTCAATGAAGGACGCAGAGATGACCGGGATACAGGAGAAAATGGTGAGGACAGAAAAGGCAACAAGAATGATCTGATTTGGGTTTGAACAGCAAGAATAGCATGTCGAGGAATGGAAGTGTTACGTTGAGGGACAGAAGCAGTTGGTTCTTGCATGATGGAAGCATTTATTATTATCACAGGATGTGCACAAGCTTGTCTAATGGAAGCGTGTCTTCAGTCCAGGAGACGAGCAGAGACAGCGGAAAATGTTCCTTGAGCCATAAGAGCAGCGAGAGATCATTTGACGGAATTGATCTTTTGAGTCCAAAAGGAAGCGGCAGATATAGCAAAACAGGGCCACTAGATCATGCTGCTTCTGTGGAAGACGATGACATGAGGGGGTTCACGGGATGGGGGCTAAGAAATCTGGTCTTTTGAGTCCAGAAGGAAGCAGCAGATACAGCACAACAAGGTCACCAGATCATGCTGCTTCTTTGGGGGCTGATGACACGGGGGGTTCATGGGATGGGAGCTACAGAATCGATCTTTTGAGTACGAAAGGAAGCAGCAGATACAGCAAAACGGGGTCACTAGATCATACTGCTTATTTTGTGGGAGCTTCTATCAGTGGCACGACAACCACATTATATCAAGACCCTTTCCTTAAAGCGAGACAACAGTGAGGGGTCCCCAGATGATGTCGATTCGATTCATTCCAAGCATTGAGCGATGAGCATGTCCACTCATAATTATAAGTTCCTGTCACTTGGTTATCTTTATTTTACGTACAGACCTTTAAAATCTTTTCTCTTAATTCATTCGTGACTGTCCATCATGGATACATTCTTGTCACTACCGAATGGACGCACATTCGATTGTCACGCTCGTTCAATCAATCAGGTTCTTTGTCACTATAGAGTATGTAACACATTGCTTCTCTGTTCGCGTGTTTCACTGTCGGACTGTGATGCTCTACCAGGAATAAGCAACTGAGAACTATGCATTTTCTCATCAGTGAACTTCCGGTACTCACTTAAAGAACAAATTGTCGATTAGGTCTTTGATTTTCACGATTCAGTAAACAGAGTTATTCCACTGCTCTTGATCTTAGGAGGCAGCAGTCCCTGGTGCCGTACGTACCCATAATGGCCGGTAATCGGCTGCTGGATGCATGATGTGATTCATTGTCGATGGCATCATCGCACGCATGTGGCGCATACTTTATCCGGAGGAATCATTTTCCAGCGTCCAGCCCTACTTGACGCTGACAGGCGTAGATATCGTCGACATGAGGAACTTAAACCTGGACGCCTTAACCCGTTCCTTGTCTATCGTGTGCAAGAACTTGGGCCAAAGAGATTTGACAGTCGAGGATTATGCCTTTACTTAATGCCGGCGATGAATTGAAAACCCGAACTGCAACAGTTGGTGCTGCTCTAATTGATTCGTATGGGAAGCAGATTCGATCCTTCCATTGTGCTGGTTGCTTTGATAACTTTAAGGAACTGAGCTGCATGTTAGGAAGCCACTGAGAATACTCTGTTCAAGTCTTCAAGCTCATGTTAGTGAAGACATCAACAAAATATTCTATAACATTTTTGCCATTTACTTCTGAAGCCAAATTTCGACATTCATAAAGGTAATTAGAGCCACTTTGAAAATTATTCTCAAGCTTATATATTTGAGCGGTTTTCACATGCTCTTGTGACATGAATGTCGTATCTTGAAAGACGTTGATGAGTATAGCAGGAAAGACTTACGTTAAAATTAGAAGTCACGGAGTTAAACTAAAATCGAAAATCATTCTAAACGGACCATAAATTTGTCATAATTGATAAAAAAAAAAAAATTGATAACCTATTGAATAGATCGAAATTTGATATGGGGTGTTTACGCCTAAAAAAGATTAACATTCAAACTCAAAGGTTGATAAAATTTCAGCACGAGAAATCATTGTTAGAATATACAATTATTAAATACCATCTTCATCTAACAATTTAAGTTGGTACAAATAGCGGTCTAACAAAATCTCTCAACCACGAGCCGCACCGATCTACAATGGCTTCTACTAAAAAGACTCAAGCAGACATTCACATCAAAATTTTCGTGCGCTTCCCCGTCGGCTTCCACTGGAGGACACAGCATGCTGCCGATGTCCACCGGAGCCTCAATAGCGATGGTGCCAGTGTCTCCACGGCCCAACGAAGGCTGACGGTGCTCCACGAAGGCCTTCTTCTAGGCCTCGCGAGCATCCGATCGGTAGGCCATCCACTGGTCCTGCTTCTGCAGCAACCGGCTCAATACAAGCGGCAGCGTGCGCATTGGGACCTCCCTCAAGAGCTCCACCATCTCGGGCCCCTCGGTCACAAAGTCTCGAGTATTTGCATGATAAGGCCAATCCACCTGTTATATATAGTGATTTCAAGTCCCTGAACATCTTGTTGGACGAGGCTTTCAATATGAAATTATCCAATTTTGGACTGGCCATGCTCGGGCCTGCCGGAGACAAGATGCCTGTACTCGTACAGGGTTATGGATACTTACGGCCTTTAGGCTCCTATATAGGCAATAACCGTCCAACTTGTATGCTTTCTAATGGTTACACAGAGGGACAGAAGTAGAGTTGGCTCTTGCATGATGGAAGCATTTATTATTATCACAGAATGAGCGCGAGCTTGTCTCATAGAAGCGGGTCTCCAGTCCATGAGATGAGCCAAGACAGTGGAAAATGTTCCTTGAGCCATAAGAGCATTGAGACATCATTTGATGGAATTGATCTTTTTAAGTCCAAAAGGAAGCGGCAGATGCAGCAGAACGGGATCAATGGGTCTTGCTACCTCTTGGGCGGACGATCCACGGGTGGTTCACAGGATGGGAGCTAAGGAATCAATATTTTGAGTTCGAAAGGAAGCAGCAGGTGTAGCAGAACAGGGTCACTTGACGATGCTGCCTCTTTGGCAGACGATGACACGAGGGGTTCATAGGATGGGAGCTAAGGAATCAATCTTCTAAGTTCAAAAGGAAGCGGCAGATACAGCAAAACAGGGTCACTAGATGGTGCTGCCTCTTTGGTGGATGATGACATGGGCCGGGGGGGGGTTGGTGGTTGTGGGGGTTGGTTGGTTTCACAGCATGGGAGCTAATCTTTCGAGTTCAAAAGGAAGCAGCAGATACAGCAAAACAAGGACACTAGATCATGCTGCTTATTTTGGGAACTACGACACGGGGGGTTTCATGGGATGGGAGCTCTATCAACGGCACGACAGCCATGGTATACCAAGAGACCGTACACTTTCCTTGAAACGAGACAACCGTGAGAGATTCTGATGTCAATTTGATTCGTTCCAAGCAATTGACCTACGAGCATATCCCCTCATCATCATAAGTTCCTGTCACTTGGTTATCTTTATTTAACATACAGTTTAAGATCTCTCTCTTATGATCTTGTCGCTACTGAAGATAGGATGCACATTCGATTTTTACGCAGGATGCACATTCCGTAAGAATCACTCTACTTAAATAATTTCATTGGCAGAGCCAAAAATCAGCTTAAATGCTTAGACATGAATGGATTTCTATGATTTTCCTGGTTGATCTCTGCTTCCATGAAATTTGTTTTACTTGCTAGATCACTTTTCCACAATGGTCGAAATTACTACGCGTCTTCTTATAAGGACATTGTGAGTGATAGGGGTATGCTAAACAGACTGCCCAAATCGAGAATTGCCTGAATTGGCCCGTTTGGTCCAGTTCTCGAGAGTGTTAGGTAGTCCGTTTCCTAGTTTCAATGGAGAATTGGACTGAGTAAATATACTTTTTAATTTTATTATTTCTTCAAAAAAATTAGAAAAATGTGAAGTAAACACTACTTTTTAATATAAACAAGGAACAATAGAAAATCCAAAAGTTTACGTAATTTAGTTCAAATGTCAGTTCCTACATTCATGTAAAGTGTCAACGGCAACCATCTACTTTAATCAAATAATTGGAGCTACAATCGCTCAACATGCTCAAGTGTTTTTCTTGTCCATATTAAACCCAAACCTAAGGTATTAATAAATAAACAACTCATTTTGCACATAAAAATCTCACAGCATAAATTATACGCTTTGCCCGCGAACAAAGAGGAGCCCCTTTGACACGTCCGAAAATCAAGGAGCTAGTCCATTCTTAATTTCCTTTCTTCGTAGCACCGCTTTCCAAGTAAGTCACTGTGCATCCGTCAAATCCTCCATCTTGCTGTGCGGCTACAACTCTAAAGGAACACAAGTATGTGTTTTGACGTGTGTGTGTGCCCCTTTCTTTGGTTCAATCAATCTGTAATACGTGTGTGCCCCTTTCTTTGGTTGGGCCAATCTGCAGTACTTCAAAGTCTAGCCCTTTGGTTTGGGTTAAACTCGCAAATTTAGTCAACCAGATCGGGTTTCATCGTGTGAAAAGGTGTCTTGATCAATGGAAATGCATATGCTTTTGAAGGTCTTCATTTCTTATATAGTTCAATCCGGAAGATTGGTTGGGCCAATCTGCAGTACTTGAATTTTTTATTTGTTCAATATAGTCCATGAATTATATAGCCTGATGTGCAATATAGTTCTTGAACTTTTAATTTATTCAACATGATATCCAAACTTTTTATACATGTTAGTCCTTGGTGAAGGTATTCAATATTGTCTGTGAACTTGAATTAAAGAAAGGATGACATTGGATATTTTCATATAGTATAAGGATTAGATTGAATATTTATCAAAATTTTAATGCCCACATTGACTAAAATGAAATTTTATGAACCACATTACACATTGGGATAAAATTCAGAGACTATATTAAACAAATTAAAAGTTCAAGTACCATATTGAATATTTAGCTAAAGTTCAAAAACTATTTGTGTAATTATCCATTCCTAACTTCATTAGAGAATCGTCGCCATGCCTCTCTAATCTCAATGGTATCATCTATCTTCATGGTCCTAGGTTGTATGTGTTTTTTTGTTTTCCTCCGTCTCGAACCTTGCGGCAGTATAGATTTTGCGCCCAAGTGCTTCCTTTAGCTCTAATAAATGCAAAGAGAATTGTGGAGTATCTTTCAAATGTGAGATGTAATCGAAGGCACATGAATCGCTGAGAGATTGTAAATGTTCCATCGCTTATAAAAATGATCAAGAACAATATAATCAACATCGGACGGTGACTTCTACGAGTCGGCCTGGGAATCACCTTCTGAAAGCAGTCGAAGTCAACAACCGAACAAAAGTACAAATTTTTTTGCAAAAGCTTAGCTCTGAGAAAAGTGTCCAAAGCACAAGCCCATGGAACCCAACTCAGCTCAGCGATCGCATGCAGCCCATCAAGCCCATCAGGTTTATCATCACCATATATATAAACTACCCATTCTCTCTCCAGCATTTTTCACTCACCCCCTCTATAGCCAATCCCAAGTGCTCCGGTTGTAACAAGGAATCATTCTCACACCCTCGAGTTCATCGAAGTCTCGCAATACTCGGATTGGATTGTAAACATTGTCCCGTGACGAAGACCGAGTCAGGATCTGTGTTGATTATTAGGATTTAAATTGAGTTAGCTTCGTACACATGCATACACCAAATGCTGTCTTCCTTCTAGTCACATCCTTTATCTGCACAAATAGATGTACTATGTGTGCCCTAGATATGGGTGAGGGCTTACAGGCCCTTGCCGCCGGCCCTTAGCCAAGGCTCGACAACCCTGGCTGACCTTGCTCCCACCGTCGCCGGCCCTTCTTGACAATGGTGGGGAGGCAATGGCGAGGGCTTGCACAGCCTTCGCCAAACAAGCCTTATGCAATCTTCTTCTTCCCTTTTTTTAAGTTTTAAATTTAATTTAATTAGTATTTATATTAAAATTTAAATCGAAGGCAAAACGATGTCATTTTGACTTTTTTTTTGCCGACTTAGCTCTCTAACGAGCCACCACGTAGGCAAGTTATATTAATAAAAAATTACCATGTAGGATTTCCAGCTAGGGTCGCCAAACTTGGTATTCAAATGTCCCAATTTTTTTTATAAACAAAGTTATACTTATGTATACCTTTTGTAACTTTTGACACTTAAGCATCCCCGTACTAAATTTTAGCAATTACACTATACTTTTGCCGTATTTTATGTATAATTCTTTTCTTTCGAAGACTCTTGGATCCGCTTGCATCCTCATTGTTCTTGAATTGGGAATGCTTAATGATTTTATTTTTAGATGAGCTTTGTAAACCTTGCGTTTTCGCAGCTCATCCTACAAAGAAACTTTCTTTTTATTTTTTTCATTCTTCTGCCATGTAATGTGGATGCTCATTTTTCTTTAATTTGTATAATTTTTTTGTGAAATCAAAAGGAGCTTTCTGCTACTTTATCTGGTCATCTTTGTGCCTCCATGTTTATAATCTTGTGTTCATTTCAGAGGTTCAGATTTATCTTGGAAGAAGAGCTGAAGAGACCTGCCGCATCCAATGATGCAAAAGATGCACTTGGAGCTAAAATCAGTAGAGAGCGCATTGAAACAGAAGTATGTGTCTATAATATTCCTCTATTGGCTGCTTTATCTCATATAAATGTTTTTTTGGTGGAAGTTCTTGTGGCCTTTATCTTTTCTCTCAACATCTGTTTATGGTTTGTATTTTCCGTTTGATTCTTACTTCTCCTTGATGAGATGGGATCAATGTTTTTCCCCTTCTTTGGTATGGCAGGTTGATCTGATGATATCAGGCAATGAACCAGTTAAAGCAGCTTACATCTATGAGTTGCAAACATCTATTAGTTGCAATTGTTTTGGGTTGTCTTCAGTCTACCTCAGGAACATGAACTGACATTGCCAGAGGGGCGCGATAGGTTGGTTTGTTGGGTTGGGTTCACAATTGACCATTTTTCAAAGAGTAATTCACACCTATAATATTGAAAACCGAAGGTTTGGGACCCACGGAGTGACAATATATAAGGTGAGAAGTAAACCTTGTTTTAAAATTAATGAACGTGGAAGCTAGTCAGGATTTTGTAATGAAGTCAATGTGAAATAACCGAAAATATAAATGAGGAACAATAGAAAATCCAGAGGTTTACATAATTCAGTTCAAATGTTAGTTCCTACAATCATGGAAAGTGTCAGCAGCAACCATCTACTTTAATTGAATAATAGGAGCTACAATCGCTCAACATGCTAAGTGTTTTTCCTGCCCATATTAAACCCAAACCTAAGGTATTAATAAATAAACAACTCATTTTGCACATAAAAAACTCATAGCATAAATTATACGCTTTGCCCGCGACCAAAGAGGAGCCCCTTTGACACGTCTGAAAATCAAGGAGCTAGTCCGTTCTTAATTTCCTTTCTTCGTAGCACCGCTTTCCAAGTAAGTCACTGTGCATCCGTCAAATCCTCCATCTTGCTGTGCGGCTACGACTCTAAAGGAACACAAGTATGTGTTTTGACATGTGTGTGTGCCTCTTTCTTTGGTTCAATCAATCTGTAATACGTGTGTGCCCCTTTCTTTGGTTGGGCCAATCTGCAGTACTTCAAAGTCTAGCCCTTTGGTTTGGGTTAAAATCTCAAATTTAGTCAACCAGATCGGGTTTCACCGTGTGAAAAGGTGTCTTGATCAATGGAAATGCATATGCTTTTGAAGGTCTTCATTTCTTATATAGTTCAATCCAGAAGAGACTTCACTTGTAACTTGTTAGGACACAAAACCCAGTCACGATGAAAAAGCATATGGCGATTATGTTCCTGTTTTTCTATGCCCAGCTCTCATTATGGACGAGTTCAGCGTTGCAAACCAACCGAACGGATCGGCTCGCTTTAATCTACTTCAAAGATAATGTGGACGAGGATCCGCTCGGAGTCCTAAGCTCGTGGAACGACTCTTCTCATCACTGTGAGTGGCAAGGTGTTAAATGCGGTAAACGACATCCCGAAAGGGTTGTGTCACTCAACCTGATGTCGAAAGGCTTGGGTGGTCTTTTATCGCCTCATGTCGGAAACCTCTCTTTCCTAAGAAGTCTTGTTCTACAGAACAATAGCTTTCGCGGCAAAATTCCACCAAGCATTGGCCACTTATTTCGCCTTCATCATCTCGTCCTTAGTAACAACTATTTCAATGGACAAATGCCTACTAATATTTCTCAATGCTTAAACCTTGAGATTTTGAATCTCATCGATAACCAACTTGTGGGAAAAATTCCTGATGAGCTCGACTCCTTGTCAAAGCTTCAAGTTTTAGATTTGGCTAGTAACAGTCTTACAGGATCTGTTCCTCATTCTATTGGAAATCTCTCCAAACTTCACACTCTTTCCGTCAAAGAAAATGGGTTGCAAGGAGAGATTCCTAAGACATTGTCCAAGCTTCATGGTTTGTGGTCTGTTCAATTGGCGATTAACCAACTCACTGGCGAGATCCCTCCAGCAATCTTCAACATCTTCGGCATTTTCTATTTCAATGCTGGTGACAACCAATTGAGGGGGAACATTCCTCCTTATATCGGTGATAGTCTTCCTTCTCTCACTTATCTTGATCTTAGGATCAATTTATTTACTGGCATTATACCTCCGTCCTTATCAAATGCCTCCAACCTTCAGGACATCCACTTTAACAATAACAGTTTGCATGGACCAATGCCCCCAAATCTTGGATGGCTAAAAGCTCTTAGAGGAATGTTCCTTGCTTTTAACCAGTTGCAAGATGACTTCAATTTCATTACCTCATTGACTAATTGTTCAAGGCTAGACCATATTTGGGTGGACTCCAATTTTCTTGAAGGTCGGTTGCCAGATTCCATTGGCAATCTTTCCAAGAGCGTTCAAGCAATTTCTATGTCATCCAACCCAATGTACGGAACCATTCCTTCAGGTATTGGCAATCTCTTCAACCTATCTGTTCTTGGCTTAGCAAATAATTCGCTCAACGGCCATGTTCCTTCTTCTATTGGAGCACTCCATAACATGCATGAATTGTTCTTAAGCACTAACATGCTAACGGGAGAGATCCCATCATCGATCGGCAATTTGACATCATTGAATCGCCTTCACTTGTCATTCAATGAATTCTACGGGGAAATACCACATAGTCTTGGTAACTGTAGGCAGCTAATCCAACTTGAGCTTTCGAACAATAATCTAAGTGGTTCAATCCCAGGGGAGGTTCTTAGCCTTTTTACCATTTCGATTATCTTTAGCTTGGCACATAATCAATTGAGCGGATCTCTTCCATCTCAAGTTGGGTCCTTGGCCAATCTTGTCGAACTAGATTTGTCTCATAATAAGCTGACAGGACCAATTTGTAGCTTTATTAGCAAGTGTTTGCTATTGGAGAGGCTCAACTTAGCAGTCAATTCCTTTCATGGCGAAATTCCTCTGGCTTTAGGCACATTACGGGGCTTACAAGAGTTGGATCTTTCCCATAATGACTTCTTTGGTAAAATCCCGAGCTTTCTCGCTGAACTTACAGATCTAAAGTACTTGAATCTATCTTTAAATAAGTTCGAAGGAGAAGTTCCGAAGCAAGGAGTATTTCTCAATGCTAGTGCAGTGTTCGTCTTTGAGAATAGGAATCTATGCGGAGGTATTGCAGAACTAAATCTTCCTTCTTGCAAATCGGATACCTCTAAATCATTTTGGACCAAAAAAGTTACAGTAATCATCGCAGTGGCAGCCATCTTTTCTGGCTTCATTTTGTGTCTTTGCCTATTTATCATTTGGTACCGAAGAAAGAAGTCGAAAAAGATTACATCTCCAATTGAATTGCCATTTGAACACCAATTTTCGAGGGTCTCTTATGGGGAGCTCTTTAGAGCCACAAATGGATTCTCTGAGAACAATGTGATCGGAAAAGGGAGATATGGTACTGTCTATAAAGGAACTACACATGAAGGCAGTTGCGTGGCGATTAAGGTGCTCAACCTGGACCACAAAGGTGCTTCGAAGAGTTTCGTCTCGGAATGTCGAACCTTAGGGGCAATAAGACATCGAAATCTCGTGAAGATATTGAACGTGTGCTCAAGCGTGGATTATCATGGCAACGATTTCAAAGCTTTATTATATGAATACATGGCTAATGGGAGCTTAGAGAATTGGATACACCAAGGAAAAGAAGAAGACGTTGAGCATGAAGATAAATATGGAAAACCAGGACATTTGGGACTAATGCAAAGGTTAGACATTGCCATTGACATAGCTTCTGCGATTGAATATCTTCATGAGGATTGCAGCCCAAAGATTGTACATGGAGATTTGAAGCCAAGCAACGTCCTTCTAGACAATGAGATGATGGGGCGAGTTGGGGATTTCGGGCTAGCGAAGATAAGCTCTGTTGCAACGATAGAGGCCAGCTCAGTGGCAGTGAGGGGTTCTTTAGGCTATGTCCCTCCTGGTAAGAAAATTTTCTCATTAATTGTCTAAGTTTTATTTCGTTGGCCTCGAAATGAAATTTGGATTGTCATTGCATATCGCTTGATGTACACAATTTTAGAGTATGGTATGGAGGACATGGTATCAACACAAGGCGACATGTACAGCTACGGTATTCTTTTATTGGAAATGTTCATTGGGAGGAGACCCACGGAGGAGGCTTTCAAGGACAATTTGAATCTCCATACCTTTGTCAAGATGAATATGCTAGATCGAGTCATGGAGATCGTGGACTCGGCCAAATTTAATGGAGAAAACGAGAATGACATTAAGAGGATGAGAGATTGCATTGCCTCTGTCTTAGGGATTGGAGTTGCATGTTCAATGGACTTGCCGCGAGATCGGATGGGCATGGCTGAAGCACTCAAGGAACTACATAAGATCAAGGCTATGTATGGAGCCGAGCAAAGGCCTGGTTGAAGCAAGTTTAGCATGCAAACACCTAAACTAGACTTTATCTTAGGATTAAATTAGATTTGAATAAGATAAACATGGATGGTCTAATATAAGTACTCTATCTCCATCTCCATCTCTTTCTCCATCATTATCGAAATATTGTCAAATTGTTTTGAGTTCTTGTCATATTTGATGAAATTAATTTGACTATATAATTGTAATTATATGCCTAAGTAATTAGTTTTCTCATTAGATTACTTTCCTTGCCTTCACATGTTGTTCTCATTCATATTAATTGTAATCCATAATTGCCTTAATCCAATGAAATCTCTGAATATTCTGATAACATCATAATATCTTCCCTCAAACTCAAGGTTGTTTTAAGGAAATCAACTGGAGTTTGGAACTAGAAAACCAAGCAAGAAAAGGAGCCTTTGTAAGACCATTTGCGATTTGAACATCACAAGCGACATGGACAAGATCAACAGTTCCTTGGAAAATATGTTGTCGAGTAGAGTAACGGTTGTCTTCAATATTCAAGTCCATAGATGAGGGAGACTCGACCAAAGGTGTGGCAATAGTCTGTGGGGACTTACTTGAGCAAATTTTAGCTACATATCAGCAACCTTTAGAGTGGCCTATGCCATAATCTGCATTTCAATTCTTTTGTCAATTAGAGAAGATGGTAATGAAGTTTTCGGAGTGATGGAATACATAATATTGTTTCTGTTTAATGTATTTATATTCCATATCAACTCTAAATTACAAAGGTATCAAGTTTTCTTCTAACCGAATTTGTAAGCTTGGGAAGAACATAATCAGAATCAAAGAGGGCCATATCTTTTTGGGGAGGGATTATTATCACTGCAATTCTACATCTGGAAAAATATCCATTGCTGCGAATGAGCATGTCTTCTTGGGACAATTAGCTATCCATTACAAGAGTATTAGATGACCGAAATATGAATCCTCCAAGCACTATGTTATTTCTAGTAGGCATGGCAATGCCACTTTATTTTGAGTGGAGGGAAAAAGTCCAGGAGTTGAAGTAATTTTAACATGGAAACCTCGCCTAGCTACTGGTCCATTATTGATGTCATCCCAATACAAACAAACTTCCAATAAGACTAGGTAACTGGTTCAACATCTTTTTGCCAATAATGCAAAAACTCTTCACAAGTGTGCTTTTACTTGTCCCACATTGGAAAGTTGGGAGGAGATGGGCCAGTTTATAAGTGTGAGCATTTTCTAATGTGTTTAAAGAAAAGTTTAGGTGTGGGCTAGACCCCACCATACCCCCGTGCGAGTACACGAATAATTGCGCGATTTTGGCGAGATTATTAGATGCACTTAGCACTTGTGCGCCCGCGATTTAATTAGCATTAACCCATTTATTTATTTATTTTTTATTTCGTATGGTTATCTTATTAACCTTTATTAGTTCAAAGGTCGTTTTTTTTATCAAGTATTTTTTTTTGAAATTATGAAAATTCGAAAGTTTATTTATTTAAAAAATATTTTCTATTATTTTTATTATTCCAAATTTTTATATGTTTCTTTTCAAGATAACCCTTGGAAATGATACTCATTTAGTTTGCAACATTTCCTAAATGGTTGCATTTGTTCATTTTGCAACTTCTTCCAAAAGAATATATTTTGTTCACTTTGCGACTTTCCGTGAAAAGTCGCATATATTATTTAAAAAAAAAAATTGTGTGTGTGTTTCAGTTTTTGGATGAGTATGAGATCATTTTCAAGTCATCTTGCTAAAACTACATCAATATTTTCAATTGTTTTCCTAGAGAGACCTTGGAGATTTACAACAATTGTTATATAGTATTCTCATTTGAGACTTTGTTGTATCTTAGAGGATATTTGTCGGTGACCATTAGCAACATTGCGGGGGCAAATAAATCTTTAAAGAAAGTGATATTATGCCTCAAAATCTGATTTGACTGCTTTATTGATTTGAAGCCATATTTCCCAACAAGTTTAACGATTTATTTTGTTCAACAATGGAGTCGGAGACAATCAAGGTCATGAATAAAGACATGGTGAAACTGGACTGATTCGATGGGAACAACTTTGCTTGCTAGAGGGACAATATGATGTTCCTACTCACTGCCTGAAGATTTCCTACATATTGGATCCTAGCTTGGCATCTATAGAAGATTCGAAGCCTACTACCGAAGGAGGAGAATCAAGTGCGGAAGCCATTAAAAGGGTTAACAAGGAGAAGAAGAAATGTGCTGAGGACAAATTGCTTTGTCATGGACATATTCTGAATACACTATCCGATCAATTGTATGACTATTCACTGAAATGAAGTTGGGTAGAGAAATTTGGAACGCACTAGAATTCAAGTACAAAACAGAGGAGCAAGGTACTAATAAATATCTAATCGTGAAGTATTTTGATTTCAAGTCAATTGATATCAAACCCTTGTTGGAACAAGTCCATGAGTTGCAAGTGCTAGTGAATAAAATTTGTGCCCTCAAGATTGATATTTTAGAAGCTTTTCAAGTCGGAGCAATTATTGCAAAATTGCCTCCGAGTTGGAAAAGACTATGGAAAAAATGCCGATACACAAGTCAAAGGACATCACCTTGGAGCAAATACAAAAACATCCTCGTATTAAAGAAGAGTCACGTTTATGTGATAATTCTATTTTGTATTATTTCAAGGTGAATGCTGTGGAAAGAAAACGAAAAATCGGCCAGAACTTCAAAGTAAGGAACATGCATAAATTTAAGAAAACACAGAAGAAGAAAAATGGGGTTGCTGTTTTGTTTGTAGCAAACAAGGACACTACATTAAGGATTACATTCATCGCAAGAGTATATCAAAGGACAAGAACATTCCAACAGTGAAAGCAGATGCGAATTTGGTTGAATAAAATTATGTGGCCATGATTTCAACCATGTTTTCGAACATGAACATTTATGAAATTAATGATGCGATGGCTATAGTTTCTAAAATCAACTCTACTACTGTCCAATTGGGTTGGTGGTTAGATTCAGGAGCAACAGTCCATGTGTGTATGGACAAATACATGTTCAAGCAATTTGAAGAGACTATCGACTCAAAAGAGATCTGATGGCGAATAATACTCTTGCAAAGGTTGCTGGAAAAGGCACGGTGGAGATAAACTTCACTTCTAAAAAGAAGATTACTCTTTTTAATGTGTTATTTATACCCGAAATTAGGAAGAACCTTGTTTTTATTGATTTACTTTGTAAGAGGGGGTTCTCGGTTTTGTTTGAATCCGACAAGGTCATCTTGTCGAAGAATGGGTTGTTTGTAGGTAAAGATTATACCAATAATGGCATGTATTAACTGAGTATCAATAATAATTTTGCTAATTTTGCTTATATTGTTGAGTTTTCATTTTTATGGTATAGTAGGTTGGCACATATAAATATTCGTTATTTAAGAATATTAAGGAATTAGACTTGACAAATTTAAAATGCCGAATTTGGTAAGTTTGAAATATGTGCTAAGTCTAAATTTACCAAGAAACCATTTCCTAATGTTTAAAGAAATTCGAATTTATTTGATTTGGTTCATAGTGATATATGTGAATTCAATGGCATGTTAACACATGATGATAAAAGATATTTTATTACCTTTGTGGATGATTATAGTAGGTTTTTATATGTTTATCTCATAAGGTCGAAGGATGAAGCATTTATCATGTTTAAAAAATATAAGGCCGAAGTAGAAAATTAATTAGAAAGGAAGATCAAAATTCTACGTTCAGATAGAGGTGGAGAACAATTTTTAAATGAATTCTTTTCATTTTGTGAAGAACATGGTATTATTTATCAAGTTTTGGCATCATGTACTCCACAACAAAATGGTCTCTTGGAGAAATGGTTAATTGTATACTTTCAAATTCAAAGTTATCAATTATTCTTGGGGAAGAAGCATTGTTTATTGCATTAATAGAATACCTTCTAAGAAAAATGACATGACCCCTTATGAAGCATGGAAATGTAGAAAATCAAATTTGTCATATCTTAAAGTATGGGGGTGTTTGGCATACTACTGAATACCAAACCCCAAGGGAATAAAACTTAGACTTAGAGCTATCAAAAGTGTTTCCGTTTGATATGCCGAAAACTGTAAAGCTTGTAGACTTCTTGACTTAGAGTCCAATGTCATTGTAGAATCGAGAGACGTTATATTCTTTAAGAATAAATATTCTACAAGTTCTGAAATTATTGAAAATTAAAATTTGTGGAAACTCAAATAGATTCTCAAGAGAAAAAAACGAATGATTCTAAAGATATGATTGAACCGAGGAGAAGCACTAGAGCCAAGAAATTAAAAGACTTAGGTCCTCATTTTATTACTCATGTTTTTCTTGTTGAATGAGACAAAGATAATAACATAATAAATAAATATCATTTAGTATTAAATTTAGAAGATTACTCATGTTTTTCTTGTTGAATGAGACAAAAATAATAACGTAATAAATAAATATCATTTAGTATTAAATTTAGAAGACGACCTAAAAGCTTTGATGATGCTATGTCTTCTAAAGATGCTTCTTTTTGGAAAAAGCTGTAAATGATGAAATGGACTCAATTATGTCCAACAATACTTGGGTATTAGTAAATTTACCTAAAGATCCAAGCCTATTAGGTGTAAATGGATTTCTAGAAGAAAAAATCATTTTGATGGTTCTATCCAAAATTTTAAGGCTAGATTAGTGGTCAAGGGATATAGACAAAATGAATGAATAAATGATTTTGATATGTATGCTCCTATTGCACATATAACTTCTATTCGAATTATTTTTGCTCTAACTTCTATTTATGATCTTTGTATTCATAAAAATAGATGTCAAGACTGCTTTTTTGAATGGAAACTTAAATAAGGAAATTTACATAGAACAACCAGAGGGTTTCATTCTTCCTGGAAATGAAAAAAAAGTATGTAAATTGATTAAGTCTCTTTACAGGCTTAAGCAAGCTCCTAATTAGTGGTATGAAAAAATTGATTCGATTATACTATCTAATGGTCTCATCCACAATAATGCTAATAAATGTATGTACTCTAGATTCACTAAAGACTATAATGTTTTAGTGTGCTTATATGTTGATGATATGCTTATCTTTGGAATGAACATGATTGGAATTATTGAGATTAAGAAATATCTAACTTCCATGTTTAAAATAAAGGATTTGGGGTGAAGTAGATACTATCTTAGGTATTAAAGTTAAGAAACATAGTGGGGGTTATTCTTTAAGCCAATGTAATTATGTTGAGAAATTATTAAATAAATTTCAACATCTTGGTTTCATGGAAATAAATACTCCATTTGATTCTAGTATTAAATTGAATTATAATATTGATAGAGCGGTAGCACAACTTGAATATGCTAATGTTATAGGGTCTTTATTATATGCGATGCATTGTACTAAACCCGATATTGTTTTTTCTATATGTAAGTTTAGTAGGTATACTAGTAATTCAAGTATAGAATATTGAAGGGCTATTACTAGAATTTTTGGTTATCTTAAGAGAACTAAAAATTTAGGATTGTTCTATAATAATTATCCGGTTGTGTTAGAAGGATACACCGATACTAGTTGGATTATAAGTGTAGGAGATGAACATTCCACTTCTAATTGGATTTTCACACTAGGTGGATGTGTTGTATATTGGGTGAGCAAGAAACAAGCATGTATAACTCACACAACAATATAATCCGAATTTGTTGCTTTAGTAGCAACTGGAAAAGAGGCCGAATGAATTAGGAATTTATTATTGGATATCAAATTATGGCCTAGTCATATGCCTCCTATTTATATCTATTGTGATAGTCAGGCCACCTTGGTGAGAGTTTATAGTAGCACATATAATGGTAAGTCTAAATATATTAGTCTAAAATATGAATTTGTGAGGTAATTGATTAAAGATGGTACCATAACAATTGCCTACATGATGTCAAGTAGTAATTTAGTTGATCCCAAAGGCAAAACCAAGAGACATGATAATAACGACCTCACAAGAAATGGGGCTGAAACCCTTTAATTGAAATAACTAGTAATGGTAACCCGACTTTTTTGGAACATCACTAGCTACAATGTTTAATGGATAAGAACAAGTTACTGAATGTGATTGTTTGATACTGACGTAGTCTTGATATGAGAAGTCAGTATCTCCTGTTACGTTTTGTAGGTTGAATTGAATTCTTAATAAAGTACAGCACAAATTTATAATCTGTTAATAGTAACAAAAACACATGGTAGATACTTCACTTATATGAGCTTAGAAGTGGTGCCACTTCTTACAAAAGTTAGGATTGCTTTTTAAAGAGCTCATGAAACAGGATCAAGCACACGGCTATAATAGTGTAGAGTAATATAAAACTTTTCATCGAAACAAGAGGTTAGTATATGTACGGTATGTTCGATTCTATTATTTAAAAGTACAAATTTAAAGTCTAGCTACTTGTCACTTTGATAAAGTTTTGAGATACTTGCAATAAGTAAAAGTTTAACTCGAAAGAAACATTTATGTATGTCTATTAATCTCACCGAAATTTTTGTTGAATGCTTTTTTTTTTTTTTTTTAATACTTTGAAATCTTTGTTTTACAAACAATTTGTTTGTAAAACAAACTAAATGTGCTTTTACTAGTCCTACATTGGAAAGTTAGGAGGAGATGGGCCAATTAATAAGTGTAAACATTCTTTAATATGTTTAAAGAAAAGCTTAGGTGTGGGTTAGACTTCACCCGCGTGCACAGGTGGGCGAATAATTGCGCGATTTTGGCACAATTATTAAGCGCACTTAGTGCTTGCACACCCACGGTTTACTAAACACTAACCCCATTATTTTTATTTTATTTCGTACAGTTATCTTATTAATTTTTATTAGTTCAAATGTTTTTTTTTTGTTTATTAAGTATTTTTGGAAATTATGAAAATTGAAATTTTATTTATTAAAAAATATTTTTTATTATTTTTATTATTCCGAACTTTTATATGTGTCTTTTCAAGACAATTTTGGAAATAATACTCATTCAGTTTGCAACATTTCCCGAAGGATTGCATTTATTTATTTTGCAACTTTTTTAGAAAGAATATATTTATTCACTTTGCAACCTTTCATGAAAAGTCGCATATATTGTTTAAAATCAATTTATATATAGATGTGTGTGTGTGTGTGTGTGTGTTTTAGTTTTTGGATGAACGAGTATGAGATCATTTTTGAGTCTTTTTTCCAAAACTACAACTATATATAAAACCGATTATTTTCAATTATTTACCAAAGAGACCCTAGAGATATACTTGAATTGCTATCTAGTATTCTCATTTGAGACTTTGTTATATCCTAGAGGATATTTGCCAGTGATCATTAGCAACATTATGAGGTAAATAAATTCTTAAAGAAAGTGATATCGAGCCTTAAAATCCAACTTGATTGCTCTATTGATTCAAAGCCATATTTCCCAACGGTCTTTAGTCCCAACCACTTTTGACCTATTCGGTATACTAGACATCCTTGCTTTTAATTATGTTTCCAAAATCTTAGCTATCGTAGAGAAGCCGTATGGAACTCTTATATTACCAAAAGCTTTAAGAGGTTGGATCATGAATTATCTTGAATTGTATGGCATTGTAAGGCACAGTGGCATAAGGCCTTTGAGCCAACCCACTGAACTTATAGAGTCTTGAATGTTTTTGAAAAAAGGATTTGCGACTACCGGCTTGTGTTGAAGTAATGTCATATGAACTTGGTCTGAGATTGCAACATGCCTGGGGTCAAGTTAAAATCTCCATGTATGTGATCTTGAAATCACCTCTGGTCAATCTTGTAGATAGAGGTCCTGGTGGCATAGGTTGCCTTCTCTGTGAGCTATTCTTTGGTTCAGTTTCCAATTGACTTGCTTATCTTTTTTTGTTCGCGTGCTACTTGTGGACCATAGCAGTCCAACATAAAGATTTTTTTCATCTGGCTTGGCTTTATTATTGGTGCTCTCCAATAAGAATGCCACTGGGTAGGCCCTTTTACTAAAGTGTGACATGAACATTGCAATGAAGCTTGAAAAATAAACACAAAGAAGCTGTCCCTTGAAGCTTGATTTTGTTCGGTTCAGCTCCAGTTTTGCTCAATTGGAGCTTACCAATTTTCTTGGAAATACTCATTCGGATCCTATTTTCAAGTAATGCGGTGGCTGTCCTAGCTCTTTTTACTTTGCTTTTTTGTCCATAAAAACTATCAAGCCTCCTCTTTGTGCCTACTTAACTCTTTTTGGTCCCATCCATGTATATGTGCATGTGCAAATATATGATTGAAATGCCAATATGTGACCCCAGAAACAGAGAATAGGCGGTTCTAGATATTGCAATTTGTTTTCCCTCATGCTTTCGACTCTTTTTCTCATGAAATCTTCGACTTTTTGTTTTTTCAATTTCCCATGTTGTCATATTTAGGTCCCCCAATGAAAGGCTTGATTAAATTGCCCTGCTATCTAGACGTCTGTTATGGAATAGGAAATAGTTATCTGTGAAATTCTCGTGTTTAACTGCATCAGTTTCTATGGCGGATTATTTTTATTCCCAGTCCGATGGATGGTTCATGCTTCTACACTTACTGATTCTTCATGTCCCTTTCATGTTGCTGCTTGTCTTGATCTTTTTTGCCTTTCGGTAAGAATCACTCTACTTAAATAATTTCATTGGCAGAGCCAAAAATCAGCTTAAATGCTTAGATGTGAATGGATTTTTATGATTTTCCTGATTGACGTCAGCTTCCATGAAATTTGTCTTACATGCTGGATCACTTTTTTACAATGGTCAAAATTACCTAGTGTCTTCTTATAAGGACATTGTGAGTGATAGGGGTGTGCAAAATGGACCGCCCAAATTGGGAACTGCCTGAATTGGCCCGTTTGGTCCAATTCTTGAGAGTATCGGTTCGGTTCTTGGTTCTTAAAAGTGGAACCGGTGTCCGGACAGTCCGATTCCGGTTTCAAGGGAGAACCAGACTGAGTAAATATACTTTTTTATTTTATTATTTCTTCAAAAAAATTAGGAAAATATGAAGTAAACACTATTTTGATCCGGTTTCACGTAATGAGAAAAAAAGTAATAAGAAAAAATAAATGATCATTTCCACTGGACTAGACCGGAACTGAACCAAACCAATGGTGCGGTCCGGTCACCGGTTCCAATTTTTGGGAATCGGACTAGATCGAAACCGATCACCTCTAGTGAGTGATCATCTCGTCAGTCCCTATCGAGTCTCATCTTGATTCTCTCCCTATTAAGTCATGATCCCTTAAATGTGTCAAAATCCTGTTTTTGCACCCCAGTAGATGATGGTTCATTGGTCTTCCTCAAAGGAGCGAACTTGCAAGAAAGCTCCTCAAGTTGCTGCCTCACCGTTCATTTTGGCAAGTGCTTAAATAATGTCGGCGGTCTCGACAAGGCACTTTCTTTCTATCCCAAGTGTGCCAACGATGCCAACGTCACTCCGAAATGGCGGGACCATTTGCCCTACGCCATGTCTCACTATAAGTTTGTTCTTGCAAAATAATTTTGGCGTGAATGTTCGATTGAATCTTTTTAAGTGTAAGCCAATGCAAATCAATTTGGCCAATGAATGAGAGATTTTGTAAGAGATCAATGCTTCTAAAAAATTAAATTGTTAGATATAATTATAATTTAATGTATATTCTAACAATGATGTCGTGTGCTGAAATTTTATCGCTTTGAGTTCGAATGTCAAGTCTTTTTTAGGAATAAACATCGCAGATTGAATTTTAGTTGTTTTGACAAGCAACGAAAGAATACAAATATTTATTTCTATCAACATTTGCAGTAATCCAGTATCAAATTTCAATTGACTAGATAGGTTATCATTTTTTTTTTTTATCAATTATAGCAATAGTATGGTCCGTTTAGAATGATTATTATTTTAGTTTAACTCCATAACTCCCAACTTTAACGTAAATCTTTTGTGCAGTATTCATCAAGGCCTTCCATGATATGACTTTCATTTAACAGGAATATGGAAAACCTTTCAAACATATAAGCTTAAAAATAATTTCAAGAGATTTAATTATTCAAGGTGAGATTTGCTAGGCTCATTAATATCGAGAGCATCTGCTTTCAGATATATATATATATATATATATATATATATATATATATTACTATTCGGTGTCAATTTGACTCTTGACTCTTAGGGGTGAAGCAAAATATAGCGTGTGAATTATATAAAATACCATTCAATGTTAATATTTTTGCTAGAGTGTACTAAAAATAATATGAGTTATATACTTGTTTTTGTGATTCTAATCATATGAGACCATTTTTTTCATTTTACTATTGTTAATATCAGTTGACCTTTACATTATATTTGGAAATCTAAGTTGGTTATGTCTACCATGCGGTTTTTACTAGATGATGCCTGCCTAACAAATCGAGCCAAGAGGAGAAAAAGTATAGTATTAAGCATTGTTATATCTTATAACATGAACAAACCCCTTAACTAAGTATTATATTTTTATTCAGAGTGTCTTCTATATTTTAAATTTTTGTTCCCATAATCAAATGTTGCAACCATCATAACCATTTCATATGAAATACTGACCCATTAAGGAAATTATAGTTTAGCTTGTCATATATTTTATTAATAGGCATTCCATTTTCAAATTCTTGAAGAGTTTAAAAAAATATATATATTCTGAACATAAAGGTAGACAAACAAAAATAATAGCTGCCACATCAATTATAATTTATCTAATGCTAAATTTGATTATATACTTCAAAGAGATTTCTTTACTTACCTTATTTTAATTTTTACAGCATCGAGAGTTAATAGTAAAAAATTCAATTGAAAAATGACCACTCACAGAAAATTATAGTATTTAACTGATAAAAATAAAAGGCTCGGGGGCTTCATCGTGCAATTTACATAAAAGTAGGGGAGATTAGGGTATTACCTAAAAATTTCGAAATGCAGAAAACGCGCATAAGTCGATGTTTCCCTCCCGCTCGTCGCCCTCCGTCTGCAACTCCAAACCTCTTCTCTCTCTCTCCAAGAAACCAAGAAACCAAGAAACCTGCGACCTCGTACAACCCACTCTCTCTCTCTCCAAGAAACCCAGAAACCTGCAACCTCGTCCAACCCTCTCTTTCTCTCTCTTTCCAAGAAAACCCAGAAACCTGCGACAGATACTCGCGACCGTTGATGGGTAAGCGCCGGCGAACCGAAATAGCGAAGATCGCCGACCCGGCGGCCCGGCTCGTGACGTACTCAAAGAGGCGCAAGGGCCTCTTCAATAAGGCCTCCGAGCTCTGCCGCCTCTGCGGCGCTCGCGCCGCGGTCGTCGTCTTCTCCCCCGCTGGAAAGCCCTGCTCTTTCGGCGACCCATCGGCCGATGAGATAATCGCCCGCTACCTCCGGACCGGCGACGCGATGCCGCAGATGGGTCTGAGCCAGTGGGCGTAATGGGTGGAAACAGAGTGGGACGATTGCGCGACAGAGGAGGACCTCGAGTCCCTGATTCTGAAGTACGAAGCCGTCCGCCATTTTGTGCGGGGAAAGCTGAAGGCCTTGGAGGATGATGATTCACGAGTCAAGGTCGGTGATGGCTATTCTCACGTTCCGACCGACGAGGAGATGGATTCGATGTTCGAGAGTTTCGAAGGTCAAGGCCCAGCGCTTTCGGCTCTGTTGACGGACGGCGAGGGTTTCTTGACTTCGCCGGAAAACTCTGCCGGCGGCGGTGGAAATTTGGCAGCAGACCCCACTCCTGTGCCCTCCTATCTTGGGGATTCTGGGTTTGATCCCGACGACTTTCTGAATCTCTTGGAGGACGACGAGGGTTTCTTGGCTTCGCCGGAGGACTCGGCCGTCGGCGGCGGAAATTTGGCGGTGGAGCCCACTCCGGCGCCCTCCGATCTTGGGGATTCTGGGTTTGATCCGGATGACTTTCTTAATCTCATGGAAGACTGAGAGGGTTTCTTGACTTCGCTGGAGGATGATTGGGTCGTCGGCAGCGGAAGCTCGGGCGCCGTTGCGGACTGTGTGGACTCGAAGAATTGGGTGTCCGGATGTAAATATGATCACAGGTGTCTTTCTTCCTGGTACACGTACGGTGTCCCGAGGGTTACATGTCTCGAGGACATTCTCCGTCTTCCTTAAGTTTTTTTGTATACCTAAGGAGCGATGATGAAGTAAATAGAAATTAGGGTATTGTTCAATTTTTGAGTCCGGAGCGGATTAATCAATAAAAATTCGATTTTTTGTTCTATTCTTGTTGCAGCTTCTTCTTCTTGCCTGGTGATGATGGTGTCTCTGTGTCCGTGTGAAGAGGAACATTCATTATCTTTACTGTTCTTTCGCTGTTAAAAAGAAGAAGAAGATGGAGGCGGTAAAATCGGTTAGGCCCAATCCATGAGAAAGGCCCATTTTCAAAGCTTAATCGCACATCGGAAAAAGCATAACCATTCCCATTTAACACCTTCCGGCGACCTCTCAAATTTGCATCTGCTTCTCTTGTTTTGCTTCAATTCGTTTTCGTTAGCTTTAGTGTGTTGCTTGTCGCAATTCTTCTTCGATTTGAAATGCTGCAGCAAGATAGTGAAGTTTCAGTTTCATCCTACGCATCCATGGCTCATATCCGTGGATGCGTCGACTTCGTCTCCGTTTTGGAATTGGGAGCATCGCCAGGTAGTTCACTGCACATTCTCGTGTTTTACTATGTGTGTTCTGTCTGGAATGAAATGGCGGAGCAATTTACTTGATAATTTTGATGTTTTTGATGCGATGACGAATGTGGGTTCTCCTGATTTTAGGTGATGTATGAGCTGAAAGCGGGCAGCGTCAATGAGAGGTGTTTGGTCAGTGCTAAGTCGGAGAAGCTTGCCAAAGGAGAATCAGGCGCATGAATTTAATTAGATTCTGATAATACAGGTATGAGTGAGTGTTGATGAAAGCCTGTTTTAGTTTGCAGCAAGATGGCATTGGTTGTATAGGCATTGATTTGGATGCAATTTGGAAACTGGTTGCAGCTTAGCCACAATGATTGACATTGATTACAAATCTCTGTTACTGGCCCAAAACTCGTATACTCATGAGAAGAACTCGACTTAAAGCATACATCCACATTACTTTCCATTATCCAGACACTTTCGGAGCTTATATTTTTCTGGAAACCATGGCCTTCTATATCGTGAACTTCTGCATTAATGGTTTCTTTTTTTGGGTTCTTGTAGAGTCTAAGGGTAAACTGACTGAGTCCATTCGAGGAGGAAGGTAATTGCTCTTTCTATATGAATTTCTTTTTCCTTCATTCACTGTTTTTTGATCCATAAAGCTCCGGAACTGAACTATTTTGCTCATTGTTACTCGAGTGTTAAGCTGGTGAACTTTTATGTTGACGACGTATGCTATTGGCAGCCGTGGCATAACCAGTCCCCAGAGTTTACTTCTCCAGCACCGCCAATGAAAGGGCATCATTTTCCTGTCATTTGCTGTGAAAACAGAGCAATTTTTCTGAACTTGGTGATAATGCCAGTACGAGATGTACACAAACAAGCAAGAACTTGACAATAGATCACTACTCTGGCAAGTCGTTACTCGCTGACAAAGCCTGATTTTGATCTGATGACAGTTCTTTGCTTAATGTTACAATATCATAGTTTGAGAGCCACTTTTGTCTTTTGTTTTTTGGCATTTAACAAAACTAATTTTTTTGAGTGCATTGAATTTGAATATTTAAATGTACGCTACTGGATGTGCCTCTATCTCTATTTTCTGCAAGTTATTTTTCTTTTCAGACTGAGTTAGTGTAGTAAACTTCTGGTTCGTTAATCTGGGTTCTTTTAAGTTTATTAACTAGTCGTCAAGCTTGAGGAGTAAGGTCCCCATGGTAGGACCAGAACCATTGTTAAATCTGAAACGTAGATTAGTAAGTTCAATTCTTGGACTTACTTTGATAAAATGATTTATGCAATGCTTTGATAATAGTTGAGGAATTGCAACTACAGAAAGCTCTATAGTTGATTAGTCAAGGAACTCTCTCTGTTATAAGGTTTTTGGCTCAACTCATTGGTCGTGCCAGTGCATATTTTGTACTTCAGATATAGGTGTTTATCATTATAAATACCAATCCACCTTGGATAACCCAGTTCATGATTGAGTTTGGCCAGAAACTAGAGGCCTTCCAGGCTTGGGTTTGCTTAATTTGGAGACCAATCAGGTTTCCAAAGATTAATAGCATGTATCGAGCTGTTAGACGTGGCAACTTGTTTTGTCGAATTTCCTTATGGAAGTCTTGGATGACATCTTCATGTTGATGTCAATCGTAATTTGTTTGCAGTGATGTATTTCATACCCTTCCTTTTATTATCCCTTTTTCGGCTCCAATCAGTTTCTTATCTTCTAATACTCGAAGGGCAAGAATTAATGTCTGTATAGGTCATTGGAATCTGCATTTGGAACACGAGTTACTCAAATATCTCTTATACTGTTCCTGTTTCTTTTCTTACTAATGGATTACTGTCTGTCGGCTGTTCTTCATCTTTTTATTGCTGATATGTGCTGGTATCTCTGCTGCTTTTTTTGTTGACACAGTATGGAGTTCCTGGCCAGATCTGCAGCTGGAGATGGTCTGCTTGGAATTGGAAGGATCGTCAACATTATCTGCGTTTCAGTGACCATACTCTGTTACTTGCATGGATCGCATTTGCCTACAGGCTCAGCCTAAATTCAGGGACCCGAGATTGTTTCCAGATATGGCTGATCCGTTAATCGAATGTAACTTTCCTGAAGAAGTATTAAACAAGCTGTTACAATTGCAGCCATATGTGTCTGCAAGAAGCAGCCTTGGTCCATCCACTGATGAGCAACGTTGTTACTACTCTAAGCTCCCATTCAGTGGCTCCACTGAGGCTGTGCCTGTTCCTCCTCCGGAGCCCAACAAATATTCCCTGGAATCAAATCGAAGAGAGAGTGACCACAAAAGGGATGAAGAAAAAGATGACACAGAGTACTTGTGGGCAACATCCAAATCACAGGGGATGAAGACAGCACAAATCAGCAGGGCACACAGGTCCATGAAGGACGCAGAGATGACTGGGATACAGGAGATAATGGTGAGGACAGAAAAGGCAACAATAATGACCTGATTCGGGTTTGAACAGCAAGAATAGCATGTCGAGGAATGGAAGTGTTACGTTGAGGGACAGAAGCAGTTGGTTCTTGCATGATGGAAGCATTTATTATTATCACAGGATGTGCACAAGCTTGTCTAATGGAAGCGTGTCTTCAGTCCAGGAGACGAGCAGAGACAGCGGAAAATGTTCCTTGAGCCATAAGAGCAGCGAGAGATCATTTGACGGAATTGATCTTTGAGTCCAAAAGGAAGTGGCAGATATAGCAAAACAGGGCCACTAGATCATGCTGCTTCTGTGGAAGACGATGACATGAGGGGGTTCACGGGATGGGGGCTAAGAAATCGGTCTTTTGAGTCCAGAAGGAAGCAGCAGCTACAGCACAACAAGGTCACCAGATCATGCTGCTTCTTTGGGGGCTGATGACACGGGGGGTTCACGGGATGGGAGCTGCAGAATCGATCTTTTCAGAACGAAAGGAAGCAGCAGATACAGCAAAACAGGGTCACTAGATCATGCTGCTTATTTTGTGGGAGCTTCTATCAGCGGCACGACAACCACATTATATGAAGACCCTTTCCTTAAAGCGAGACAACAGTGAGGAGTCCCCAAATGATGTCGATTCGATTCATTCCAAGCATTGAGCGATGAGCATGTCCACTCATAATTATAAGTTCCTGTCACTTGGTGACCTTTATTTTACATACAGACCTTTAAAATGTTCTCTCTCTTAATTCATTCGTGACTGTCCATCCTGGATACATTCTTGTTGCTACCAAATGGACGCACATTCGATTGTCACGCTCGTTCAATCAATCAGGTTCTTTGTCACTATAGAGTATGTAACACATTGCTTCTCTGTTCGCGTGTTTCACTGTCGGACTGTGATGCTCTACCAGGAATAAGCAACTGAGAACTATGCATTTACTTGTCAGTGAACTTCCGGTACTCATTTAAAGAAAAAATTGTCGATTAGGTCTTTGTTTTTCACGATTCAGAAAACAGAGTTATTCCACTACTCTTGATCTTAGAAGGCAGCGGTCCCTGGTGCCGTACGTACCCATAATGGCCGGCAATTGGCTGCTGGATGCATGATGTGATTCATTGTCGACGGCATCATCGCACGCATGTGGCGCATACTTTATCCGGAGGAATCATTTTCCAGCTTCCAGCCCTACTCGACGCTGACAAGCGTAGATATCGTCGACATGAGGAACTTAAACCTGGACACCTTAACCCGTTCCTTGTCTATCGTGTGCAAGAACTTGGGCCAAAGAGATTTGACAGTGGAGGATTATGCCTTAACTTAATGCCGGCGATGAATTGAAAACCCGAACTGCAACAGTTGGTGCTGCTCTAATTGATTCGTATGGGAAGCAGATTCGATCCTTCCATTGTGCTGGTTGCTTTGATAACTTTAAGGAACTGAGCTGCATGTTAGGAAGCCACTGAGAGTACTCTGTTCAAGTCTTCAAGCTCATGTTAGTGAAGACATCAACAAAATATTCTATAACATTTTTGCCATTTTTACTTCTAAAGCCAAATCTCGACATTCATAAAGGTAATTAGAGCCACTTTGAAAATTATTCTCAAGCTTATATATTTGAACGGTTTTCACATGCTCTTGTGATATGAATGTCGTATCTTGAAAGACGTTGATGAGTATAGCAAGAAAGACTTACGTTAAAATTAGAAGTCACGGAGTTAAACTAAAATTGAAATCATTCTAAAGGGGCCATAAATTTGTCATAATTGATTAAAAAAAAAAATTGATAACCTATTGAATAGATCGAAATTCGATATGGGGTGTTTATGCCTAAAAAAGATTAACATTCAAACTCAAAGGGTCTCAACCACAAGCCGCACCGATCTACAATGGCTTCTACTAGAAAGACTCAAGCAGACATTCACATCAAAATTTTCGTGCGCTTCCCCACTGGCTTCCACCGGAGGACACAGCACGCTGCCAATGTCCACCGGAGCCTCAATAGCTATGGTGCCAATGTCTCCACGGGCCAACGAAGGCTGACGGTGCTCCACGAAGGCCTTCTTCTAGGCCTCGCGAGCATCCGATCGGTAGGCCATCCACTGGTCCTGCTTCTGCTGCAACCGGCTCAATACAAGCGGCAGCGTTCGTGTTGGGTCCTCCCTCGAGAGCTCCACTATCTCGGGCCCCTTGATCATCATACATCCTCCCGATGCACCTCAACTCTCCAGCCGTCAGGTGACAGCCATCGCGGCACCCGGCGGCCAGTCTCCCGACGCGGGACATCGCCGATCGAATAAGGCCGATCATCACAGTCCGGGTTGCACATGTCATCCTCACAATCGAACAGCACGCGCTCATGCGTGCTCTTGACGAGTGCCAGGAAGGTACTCCTCGGCTCTTCTCCTTTGATCTCAGGCTTTTCACCGGTGTTCCAAACTGCGAGTTCGTTCCCCAACTCGCCGAATGCCGCATGATGGTCAGAGCCTTTTACGCTATGGATCAGAGCAGAGCCTTCCGATCGAAGTTCTGCGAAACTCTGCAATCAAATCTCGATGATCCGCAAAGAGACCGCACAGCTTCTCGAAAAACAACTCCTCGTCGTTTTCCTTGCACAGACTGGGTTTCGCAGAACGCCACGAACACATCTCGGCAGCGCAGGAATTGGATATTCGCTTTGTTGCCGAAATGCACAAGCCACCGATGGAGTCGACACTCCTGCGCCTTGAGGGCGGTGCGCTTTCTCCGAGGAATATGCACAGGACTGTTCATTTCCATTGCTTCTCAAGGATTTCTCATAAGGGAAGGTGATGATTGATGAACTTGTGTTCTTGTGGCGGGAAGAGGGTATTTAACTGCTGAAGCTTTCCTATTATAGCTCTCTGTCCAGCTTGGGAGGGAGGAAAATCCACTTCCTATCTCCGCTTATGAATTTTCCTCCAAAATTCATAATAAAAGAAGTTCTTTTTTATCCATTTCAAAAGTTAGGTTAAAATAATTTATAGCTCTGCATGTCGATTTTGACCTTTACATGATATTTGGAAACCTAAGTTGATTTTGTAAGCATATGATTTTGGTAGATGATGCCTATCTAAAAAGCTGAGCCAGGTGAAGAGAAAAAGTATACCATTAAGTGAAGTTATAAAAAGTATAGCATTAAGTGTTGCTATATCTTATTTATATATGAACAAGCCTATTAATAACGTCTTTCAACACTGTATTATGCTTATAGTTAGAGTGTCGTTCATTTTTTAAATTTTTATTCCTATATTCAAATGTCACAAATATCATAATTATTTTATACGAAATACTGAACCATCAAGGAAATTACATTTTAGTTTATTATATATTTTCTTAACAGGTGTTTCCAATTTCAAATTTTTGAAGAGATTAGAAAGAAAAAAAAATTCAGAAAATAGAGTTAGACAAGCAGAAAATAATAGTTACCACGGAAATTATAATTTATCCTAAGGAATTGAAGAAATCACCGTTCGCAGGAAATTAGAGTATTTAATTGATAGAAATAAAAAGCTCGAGGGCTTAATTGCACAATTTACTTAAAAGTAGGGGAAATTAGGATATTACCAAAAAGTCGAAATGCCAAAACGCGCGTAAGTTGATATATCCCCTCCCGCTCGTCGCCCTCCGTCTGCAACTCCAAACCTCTTCTCTCTCTTTCTCTCTCTCTCTCTCTCTCTCTAAGAAACCAAGAAACCTGCGACCTCGTTCCCCCCGCTTTCTCTCTCTCTCTCCAAGAAAACCCAAAAACCTGCGGCAGATACTTCCGATCGTTGATGGGTAAGCGCCGGCGAACCGAAATAGCGAAGATCGCCAACCCGGCAGCCCGGCTTGTGACCTACTCGAAGCGGCGCAAGGGCCTCTCCAACAAGGCCTCCGAGCTCTGCCGCCTCTGCGGCGCTCGCGCCGCAGTCGTCGTCTTCTCCCCTGCCGGCAAGCCCTGCACTTTCGGCGACCCATCGGCCGATGAGATAATCGCCCGCTACCTCCGGACCGGCGACGCGATGCCGCCGATGGGTCTGACCGAGTGGGCGGAATGGGTGGAAACAGAATTGGACGGTTGCGCGACAGAGGAGGACCTCGAGTCTCTGATCCTGAAGTACGAAGCCGTCCGCGATCGTGCGCGGGAAAAGCTGAAGGCGTTGGAGGATGTTTCCCAAGACAAGGTCGGCGCGGCCCATTCTCACGTTCTGACCGACGAGGAGATGGATTCGATGTTCGAGAGTCTCGAAGGTCAAGGGCCGGGGCTTTCGGCTCTGTTGACGGACGGCGACGGTTTCTCGACTTCGCCGGAGAACTCTGCCGACGACGATGGAAATTTGGCAGAGCCCAACCCGAGGTCGCCCTCGCTGGATCTGGTGAGGGTCGAGCCTCGTCCATGGCCGGCGAGGGCGATCCCCGCCAGCTCAGCGGCGACCGGCTAGAAGAAAAAAAGAAAAAAAAAAAAATTTAAAAATATTAAAATATTATTAAAAGTTGTCCACATCAACGCCGATTAGGCCACGTCAGTTGGCCGGTGTCCAGTCAACAAAATCCGACCAAAATTAGCCGGAAAAGACTGAATTGAGATAATGTAAAAATGTTTAGAACTAAATCGGCATAAAAAAAAAGTTTAGGACTAAATCGATACAAAAACAAAAGGTTTGAGACTTTTTTTGACATTTTTCCTCTTTCTCCTATATTGCATAGATCACTTAAAAAAAAAGACGACTCCTCTGGTTTTTAAGTGTTAGAGGGCCTTCAAGGTAGAAAGGTGGAGGCTTCTTTGTTTGCGTTGTGTGAAATGGCCATCATCACATTTAGCTCTTTACCAGCTAGTTAGGCCGTACGCTGTATTATCTTCATCATTTGATATGTTAAAGTGCAGTTTGAGGGTGTTAGTGAACTAAAACACCTCATATTCGATGATCTATGGGGAAAGGAGCAGATTAATATATCGAAATTATTCTTTATTCTTTCACAAGAGAACAAAACATGCTAAGCGACGTGAACTATCACTTTCTTGCAAGTAACTCTCAAGGATAGAGATGTAATGGCAAACGTGGTTCAACACAGGCGACTAGTGGATTAGCAAGAAACAGATCTTCAAAGGACTCGTCAAGATTGATGCTCGTGACATCAGGTGGTGCCTTCCAGTAAAACCCTTGAACCATCCTTGCAAGAAGCATGACGGTCATCGTAGTCCCGAGCATCAGAGCCACACAGCCGCGCCGCCCAGTGCTGAAGGAAATGAAGCGTAAGTCCGGCTCTATGAGCTGAACTTCAGTGCTTCCACTAGTAAAGTGCCGCTCCGGCCTAAACTCGAGCGGCTTGTTCCAAACCTTAGGGTTTCGTCCGAGGCCGAGACGACTCAATAGCACATGACTTCCCTTTGGGATAAAGTAGCCGCTGACAATGGCATCGGACATGGCCATGTGCGTGGGGACGAAAGGTGCGATTGGATGGAGCCGGAAGGCCTCTCGGATGCATGCTTTTATATAATTAAGATGTGGGATGTCACATTCCCGGACTAGTCGCTCTTTACCAACGACCCTGTCTAGTTCCTCCATTGCTGTCTTGAGGATTTTGGGTTGGTTTATCATCTCGGCCAAGACCCATTCAACCGCGTTTGCGGGATTATCAACACTTGCAAACATTATTTCCTGCAAATATAGATTTTGCTTGGTTATGTTTTTGTACTTCATCCATATATTTCCTATGTATCTTTTACACCCTCGAAATTCATTTTTTAAAAAAAAAAGACAATGCTTAGAGGCTATAATTCAACTGAAATTGAATTTTGCCAGTTTATTTGTCTATGAACTTTTTAGCTCAGAAATCACGATTACATTTTATTTGTTTTGAATTATGAGAAAAGATTACCTTCCATTTGTTTTGTTTTTTCTTTTCATGTAAACACAAGAGGGACAAGGATGATATCAGTGCCATATATGGTGCCGACTTTGGTAACTTCTCAAACAATTATTTAAGTGTCACAACTTTTAAAGGGTAATCACATGAGTGACTCTGTTAACAAAAAATTGAACGTAAAACAGTGGGGTCACTTAAAAGACATTTTTGAAATGTTTCGACATGAAATTGATTATCCATAAAATTTCAGCACCAAAGTAAGTGTTTTTAAAGTTTTGGCATAAAACATTTTTAATTGTGTAGTGCCTAATCTATATTCGGATCAAAGTCGTTAAACACATGCATAAATTGAGAAATTGGGTTCCAATCGTCTCCCAAGCTTTCCCTAGATGATCAGAGGAAAGTAGTCCATTTCCACAAGGCTCCAAATTTATTGTTCAATCTCAAAATGGAGCAAGATTAAAGAAGAAAGAAATGTGAAGGTACGAGAGGTAAAGAAAATTTTTTTACTTCCTTTTTTTCTCGTAGGACAACAAATAGACTTTATGATTTTCAATGAAATTATCCAGAAAGAGTGGTCGCTCCTTGATTTTGCTTTTGTGGCTAACAAAACAAAGAAGAATAGAGGCAAAGTTAGAATATTTGCTTTATGATTTCTGCTTTCGACTCACCTTGTCGTTTTTTAAAATTTCTAATCTTAAGAGTTTTAGAGAAAAGATTTCATAAATGATCACTTTTGTGCCAATACTTTATGAGCATCATTTTAGTATCAAAACTTTTTATACACGTCCATTCAAGTAATTCTAGTGAAACATGTCAGATTTTCCAGCAAACGAAATCAGTGAAGTACTTAATTGATTGCTTTTCAAAAGTTGTTACACTATCGTTTCAAAAGTTTTAGCAAAAAAGTGGGTTATATACGGAAGTTGTGACACTAATGTGGTGTTATCATCGATGATGTCAGAATAGAATGGTAATATCTGATAGGTTCTTCACTCTTGAGAAAGACAAGGTAAATTGAGCTGCTTCTGTTAATGTGAAAACAAATATTTTGACGACGTATCAAAGTAAATATACATATATACCAAAGAGATCTATTCGACATATGCATACACAGGTAAAAAAAGAGTCATTTTAAAGAGAAAGGAGCTAGTACACTCATGTTTACATCTTACCGTTATTTGTGCTTTGATTTCTTCAGGTGTAAGGAGTGCCTTTCCCTCTGAATCTTCCAGAGTAATAAGAACATCAAGCAAATCATGAGGCTCATCGATGGCAGATTCCTCGTTCGAGTTGCCGAAACTCCTCCATTTTTTGATCCTTGAGTCAATAATTGGGTCATGATAGTTGTTAACAGTCCTGACAGCCTCATTAACGAACTTTTCATGACCATCTAAATCAAGCCCTACCAACCAAGGAAAATAGTCAGATATGCAAAATGCATATAAATACTTAATTATGGTAAATATTGCCTCCACGTGTTCTTCCTCAGCAATGGTCGGTCCACCGTCTGCCCTTTCCACTCCGATGCATCTTTTACCAAACACTAATTTCCGGATTACATTTCCAGTATATTGTCTGGTGACGGTCCTCACATTTACAGTTCCGCTCGAGCTTTTGCTTCGATTGTAAATATACTTAACCAGATTGTCCGCTTCATCGGTTCTTTTATCCTTGAGCCAATGATGTCTTGCGGGGGAGATTATTTCAGAAACTAAAACTCTCCTCATTTTCTTCGATTGGTTGCCGTAAGGAGTTATACCTGCTGTGAGGTATCCGCGACTATATATTCGTGTTGCCATCGAAGTAGGCCTCGATGAAAATGTTGCATCGTGCTTCTTGAGGAATTCTTGGGCGATTTCAGGGCATGTCACGGGAATGACGTGAACATTGCCGAGCCGAATACATGCAATATCAGTGTCCATCTCCTTCATGAGGCGGTGTATCCACCGGAATGTCGACTTTTCACGCAGCATCTCGGGCACACAGCCAATGATGGGCCACGGGGCAGGACCAGGGGGAAGTCGCGGCTCCGATTTTCCATTTTTATGGATACTCCTGGACTTAATTTTCTTTATGTATATAAGGAAAAGGGTCAGAACTACGAAGAGGAGGGCTATAGAATTGGTGGAGACCATTTTGTTTGCTTTGGATATTTAGGAGAGGCTAAGCTTCAAGGAATCTAAGCATTTTCTTATTTCTTCTTGGAGGGGAAAGTCACCTATAAATAGGCAAATCAATTGCTAGCCACGTAGCAAAGGATTTGGATCTGCTTCAATATAGATTGACCAAACTGTCATTAATTTAAAGTCTATGTTAATTATTTCTTTTTGGACAGGTCTCTCATTTGGTCTTTGTTTAGTCTCCTGGACTTTAATTTCGTTATGTGTATAAGGAAAGGGATCAGAACTACGAATGGTGGAGATTATTTTGTTTGCTTTGGATATAAAGGAGAGGCTAGGCTCCAAGGAATCTAAACATTTTCTTATTTCTTCTTGGAGGGGAAAGTCACCTATAAATAGGCAAATCAATTGCTAGCCACATAGCAAAGGAGTTGGATCTGCTTCAATATAGATTGACCAAACTGTCATTAATTTAATTAAGTCTATGTTAATGATTTCTTTTTGGACAGGTCTCTCATTTGGTCTTTGTTTAGTCTCCTCGACTTTAATTTCGTTATGTGTATAAGGAAAAGGATCAGAACTACGAATGGTGGAGATTATTTTGTTTGCTTTGGATATAAAGGAGAGGCTAGGCTCCAAGGAATCTAAGCATTTTCTTATTTCTTCTTGGAGAAAATATGCAAATCAAGGTCTCGCAAGATAGCGAAGTATTTGGATATACTTTCAATATAGATTGACCAAAACTGGCACTGATTTAAGCAAGTCTATGTTAATTATTTCTTTTTGGACACTTCTCAGATGGTCTTGGTAATTGTCTAGTCACTCAATTAAAGAGGAAAAAATTCTCGCGACAAGCCTCTAAAAGACAGGCTGTCTTCGACCAACAATCACATGTTTGGAATTAAACTAAATTGGATGATGTAATTGATTGAACCACTTATAAGATTTTAATTACCGACCATCAGGAAAGTGGATGTCCCAAGAAGACAAGACAAACAAAACAACCACCTATGATTCCCGTGATAAGGATAATCATATAAGCAACTTTCCCCATTAGACAAACACAAAAGTTTACATAGAAAATCTGGGTTGATATAAAATATGGACTTGTACTTGAAAGTCTAAGAATTATGTATATAAAAAGAGATGCTCTTGACAAAATTTGGCTGAAAGGATCTATCTGCGTCGTCCTTAGTGGAGGAGGCGTTTTTTTTAAGGCAACACATTTCTATGTTTCTCGCTTGAGGACAATTTGTTTGCTGTTCGACGCGACCACCAGTTTATAGTTGTCCACATCTTTTAATTTCTAACATGACAAATTAATTTCGTATACAAGTCATATCCACAATTAATGCTAAATTGCACGGAGGAGCATACATACAACTCAAACGGCAGAATTTTGAGGGTCTCTTTCCATACATATATGTGAGGCTTATAGTCATTCCATATAGGCAAATTGTTTGAAAATTGTATTCTACTTTTTTTTTTGGGGTCGAAAGTAACATTTTTTGTTCATTATCACAGAAAAAGAGAGAGAAATAATGCGGTCCAATTGCAAATCAAGACAAATTCCAAATAGTTTTAAAGCAAACATGTTTAAGATAACAAGATAATCATCATAACAAAATTAGGGGTCAAATGCTCAAAGAGTGATATGTGACTTTTTCAAAACAAAATCTGTGGCCAATCATCGACTCCATCATCATTATTGAGCACACACTGAGAACTCCATCTGTTACTATGGCTTTGGCTTTCAACGGTGCACCCCTAGGTTTGGCATCCATATGACCCTCACCATTTAAAATAAAAAGGTTGACTGAGCACAAATCTCACTATGAGAGCGAAACCTTCGCAGAGCTCCATCAATTTCTTGCGAAACTAGACTTGTACACCAATGAAACCAAAGGGAGGTGAAACCACAAAAATATACATGCAAAAATCCTCAAATTTACACTAGATCGGGATAGAAACCTTCTTGAAATTGGAGAGAGAAGCTTGTAGATCAAGATTAGATAAAAAAAAAAAAAAAACAAAGTTCCCCGAATGGGAGAAACGTAAGGAAAAGAAAATAGAAAACTCAATCAATCAAAAAAAAAAAAAGGACGAGAGAGAGATCTAGCTCAAACCCTCCCCTCCATGGAGTTTGAAGAAGAAAGTTGTGTGCAGACCATAGGAAGATGAAAGGAGGAGGCTGGCGGCTAGGATTTAGATGTATGTGTCTAATTTCAAATGAATCATTTTTCATACCAGGAGTCTTCTAAAGGAAGTTATCCGCCTTATGCCCTAAATACACAACTCCGGCCAAGAAATTTGAGAAGAGTATACTATTTCTATTTGTTTGTTTAGTCATTCCACATAGGCAAATTGTTCGAAAATTGTATTCAATCTTTTTTTTTTTTGGGTCGAAAGTAACAGTTTGTTCATTATCACAGAAAAAGAGAGAGAAATAATGCGGTCCAATTGCAAATCAAGACAAATTCCAAATAGTTTAAATGCTAAACATGTTTAAGATAACAAGATAATCATCATAACAAAGTTAGGGGTCAAATGCTCAAAGAGTGATATATGACTTTTTCAAAACAAAATTTGTGGCCAATCATCGACTCCATCTTCATTATTGAGCACACATCGAGAACTCCATCTGTTACTATGGCTTTGGCTTTCAACGGCGCATGCCTAGGTTTGGCGTCCCTACGACCCTCACCATTTGAAATAAACAGGTTGACTAAGCACAAATCTAACTATGAGAGCGAAACCTTCACAGAGCTCCTCCAATTTCTTGCGAAACTGGACTTGTACACCAATGAAACCTAAGGGAGGCAAAACCCCAAAAATATACACGCACAAATCCTCAAATTTACACTAGCTCGGGATAGAAACCTTCTTGAAATTTGAGAGAGAAGCTTGTAGATTTAGATTAGATAAAAAAAAAAAAAAAAAAAAAAAACAAAAAAAGCTCCTCGAATGGGAGAAAAGTAAGGAAAAGAAAATAGAGAATTGAATCACTCAAAAAAAAAAAAAAAAAAAAACGACGAGAGAGAGATCTAGCTAAAACCCTCCCCTCCATGGAGGTTGAAGAAGAAAGTTGTGGGCAAATGAGAGGAAGATGAAAGGAGGAGGCTGGGGGCTAGGGTTTAGATGTATGTGTCAAATTTCAAATGAATCATTTTTCATCTCGGGAGTCTTCTCAAGGAAGTTATCCGCCTTATGCCCTAAATACACAACTCCGGCCAAGAAATTCGAGAAGAGTATAGTATTTCTTTTTGTTTGTTTAGTCATTCCATATAGGCAAATTGTTCGAAAATTGTATTCCATTTTTTTTTTTTTTTGGGTTGAAAGTAACATTTTGTTCATTATCACAGAAATAGAGAGAGAAATAATGCGGTCCAATTGCAAATCAAGATAAATTCCAGATAGTTTAAAAGCTAAACATGTTTAAGATAACAAGATAATCATCATAACAAAGTTAGGGGTCAAATGCTCAAAGAGTGATATATCACTTTTTCAAAACAAAATCTGTGGCAAATCATCGACTCCATCTTCATTATTGAGCACACATCGAGAACTCCATTTGTTACTATGGCTTTGGCTTTCAACGGTGTACGCCTAGGTTTGGCGTCCCTACGACCCTCACCATTTCAAATAAAAAGGTTGACTGAGCACAAATCTAACTACGAGAGCGAAACCTTCACAGAGCTCCTCCAATTTCTTGTGAAACTGGACTTGTACACCAATGAAACCTAAGGGAGGCGAAACCCCAAAAATATACACGCACAAATCCTCAAATTTACACCAGATCGGGAAAGAAACCTACTTGAAATTGGAGAGAGAGGCTTGTAGATCTAGATTAGATAAAAAAAAAAAAAAACAAACAAACAAACAAAAAAAGCTCCCCGAATGGGAGAAAAGTAAGGAAAAGAAAATAGAGAATTGAATCAATAAAAAAAAAAAAAGGAGAAGAGAGAGATCTAGCTAATGAAACGTAAGGTAGGCAAAACAAGCTGTGTGCAGATGAGAGGAAGATCTAGCAAAAACCCTCCCCTTGAAGCTAACTAAACCTAACAGTTTGTTCATTATCACAGAAAAAGAGAGAGAAATAATAAGGTCCAATTGCAAATCAAGACAAATTCCAGATAGTTTAAAAGCTAAACATGTTTAAGATAACAAGATAATCATCATAACAAAGTTAGGGGTCAAATGCTCAAAGAGTGATATGTGACTTTCTCACAACAAAATCTGTGGCAAATCATCGACTCCATCTTAATTATTGAGCACACATCGAGAACTCCATCTATTACTATGGCTTTGGCTTTCAACGGTGCATGCCTAGGTTTGGCGTCCCTACGACCCTCACCATTTCAAATAAAAAGGTTGCTGAGCACAAATCTAACTATGAGAGGGAAACCTTCACAGAGCTCCTTCAATTTCTTGCGAAATTGGACTTGTACACCAATGAAACCTAAGGGAGGCAAAACCCCAAAAATATACACGCACAAATCCTCAAATTTACACTAGATCGGGATAAAAACCTTCTTGAAATTGGAGAGAGAAGCTTGTAGATCTAGATTACATAAAAAATAAATAAATAAAAAAACAAAAAAAGCTCCCCGAATGGGAGAAAAGTAAGGAAAAGAAAATAGAAAACTGAATCGATCAAAAAAAAAAAAAGGAGGAGAGAGAGATCTAGCTCAAACCCTCCCCTCCATGGAGGTTGAAGATGAAAGTTATGTTCAGATCAGAGGAAGATGAAAGGAGGAGGCTGGCAGCTAGGGTTTAGATGTATGTGTCTAATTTCAAATGAATCATTTTTCATCCGAGGAGTCTTCTAAAGGAAGTTATCCGCCTTATGCCCTAAATACACAACTCTGGCGAAGAAATTTGAGAAGAGTATAATATTTCTATTTCTTTGTTTAGTCATTCCATATAGGCAAATTGTTCGAAAATTGTATTCTATCTTTTTTTTTTGGGTCGAAAGTAACAGTTTGTTTATTATCACAAAAAAAGAGAGAGAAATAATGCGGTCCAATTGCAAATCAAGACAAATTCAAGATAATTTAAAAGCTAAACATGTTTAAGATAACAAGATAATCATCATAACAAAGTTAGGGGTCAAATGCTCAAAGAGTGATATGTGACTTTCTCACAACAAAATCTGTGGCAAATCATCGACTCCATCTTAATTATTGAGCACACATCGAGAACTCCATCTATTACTATGGCTTTGGCTTTCAACGGTGCACGCCTAGGTTTGGCGTCCCTACGACCCTCACCATTTCAAATAAAAAGGTCGACTGAGCACAAATCTAACTACGAGAGCGAAACCTTCACAGAGCTCCTCCAATTTCTTGCGAAACTGGACTTATACACCAATGAAACCTAAGGGAGGCAAAACCCCAAAAATATACACGCACAAATCGTCAAATTTACACTAGATCGGGATAGAAACCTTCTTGAAATTGGAGAGAGAAGCTTGTTGATCTAGATTAGATAAAAACAAAAAAACAAACAAAAAAAGCTCCCCGAATGGGAGAAAAGTAAGGAAAAGAAAATATAGAATTGAATCAATCAAAAAAAAAAAAATAAGGAGGAGAGAGAGATCTAGCTAAAGAAACCTAAGAGAGGCAAAAAAAGTTGTGTGCAGATGAGAGGAAGATCTAGCAAAAACCCTCCCTTTGAAGCTATCTAAACCTAACAGTTTGTTCATTATCACATAAAAAGAGAGAGAAATAATGCGGTCCAATTGCAAATCAAGACAAATTCCAGATAGTTTAAAAGCTAAACATGTTTAAGATAACAAGATAATCATCATAACAAAGTTAGGGGTCAAATGCTCAAAGAGTGATATGTGACTTTCTCACAACAAAATCTGTGGCAAATCATCAACTCCAGCTTAAGTAATGAGCACACATCGAGACCTCCATCTATTACTATGGCTTTGGCTTTCAACGGTGCAAGCCTAGGTTTGCGTCCCTACGACCCTCACCATTTCAAATAAAAAGGTCGACTGAGCACAAATCTAACTACGAGAGCGAAACCTTCACAGAGCTCCTCCAATTTCTTGCGAAATTGGACTTGTACACCAATGAAACCTAAGGGAGGCAAAACCCCAAAAATATACACACACAAATCCTCAAATTTACACTAGATCGGGATAGAAACCTTCTTGAAATTGGAGAGAGAAGCTTGTAGATCTAGATTAGATAAAAAAAAAAAAAAAAAGAAACAAAAAAAGCTCCCCGAATGGGAGAAAAGTAGGGAAAAGAAAATAGGGAATTGAATCAATCAAAAAAAAAAAAAAGGAGGAGAGAGAGATCTAGCTAATGAAACCTAAGGGAGGCAAAACAAGTTGTGTGCAGATGAGAGGAAGATCTAGCTAAAACCCTCCCCTTGAAGCTAATGAAACCTAACAGTTTGTTCATTATCACAGAAAAAGAGAGAAATAATGCGGTCCAATTGCAAATCAAGACAAATTTCAGATAGTTTCAAAGCTCAACATGTTTAAGATAACAAGATAATCACCATAACAAAGTTAGGGGTGAAATGCTCAAAGAGTCATATGTGACTTTCTCACAAGAAAATCTGTGGCAAATCATCGACTCCATCTTAATTATTGAGCACACATCGAGACCTCCATCTATTACTATGGCTTTGGCTTTCAACGGTGCACGCCTAGGTTTGGCGTCCCTACGACCCTCACCATTTCAAATAAAAAGGTCGACTGAGCACAAATCTAACTATGAGAGCGAAGCCTTCACAGAGCTCCTCCAATTTCTTGCGGAACTAGACTTGTACACCAATGAAACCTAAGGGAGGCAAAACCCCAAAAATATACACACACAAATCGTCAAATTTACACTAGATCGGGATAGAAACCTTCTTGAAATTGGAGAGAGAAGCTGGTAGATGTAGATTAGATAAAAAAAAAAAAAAAAACAAACAAAAAAAGCTCCCCGAATGGGAGAAAAGTAGGGAAAAGAAAATAGAGAATTGAATCAATAAAAAAAAAAAAAAAAAAAAGGAGGAGAGAGAGATCTAGCTAATGAAACCTAAGGGAGGCAAAACAAGTTGTGTGCAGATGAGAGGAAGATCTAGCTAAAACCCTCCCCTTGAAGCTAATGAAACCTAACAGTTTGTTCATTATCACAGAAAAAGAGAGAAATAATGCGGTCCAATTGCAAATCAAGACAAATTCCAGATAGTTTAAAAGCTAAACATGTTTAAGATAACAAGATAATCATCATAACAAAGTTAGGGGTCAAATGCTCAAAGAGTGATATGTGACTTTCTCACAACAAAATCTGTGGCAAATCATCGACTCCATCTTAATTATTGAGCACACATCGAGAACTCCATCTATTACTATGGCTTTGGCTTTCAACGGTGCACGCCTAGGTTTGGCGTCCCTACGACCCTCATCATTTAAAATAAAAAGGTTGCTGAGCAGAAATCTAACTATCACAGGGAAACGTTCACAGAGCTCCTTCAATTTCTTGCGAAATTGGACTTGTACACCAATGAAACCTAAGGGAGGCAAAACCCCAAAAATATACACGCAAAAATCCTCAAATTTACACTAGATCGGGATAAAAACCTTCTTGAAATTGGAGAGTGAAGCTTCTAGATCTAGATTAGATAAAAAAAAAAAAAACAAACAAAAAAAGCTCGCCGAATGGGAGAAAAGTAAGGAAAAGAAAATAGAAAACTGGATTGATCAAAAAAAAAAAAAAAAGGAGGAGAGAGAGACCTAGCTCAAACCCTACCCTCCGTGGAGGTTGAAGATGAAAGTTATGTTCAGATTAGTGGAAGATGAAAGGAGGAGGCTTGTAGCTAGGGTTTAGATGTATGTGTCCAATTTCAAATGAATCATTTTTCATCCGAGGAGTCTTCTAAAGGAAGTTATCCACCTTATGCCCTAAATACACAACTCTGGCGAAGAAATTTGAGAAGAGTATAATATTTCTATTTCTTTGTTTAGTCATTCCATATAGGCAAATTGTTCGAAAATTGTATTCTATCGTTTTTTTTTTTTTTTTTTTGGGTCGAAAGTAACAGTTTGTTTATTATCACAGAAAAAGAGAGAGAAATAATGCGGTCCAATTGCAAATCAAGACAAATTCCAGATAGTTTAAAAGCTAAACATGTTTAAGATAACAAGATAATCATCATAACAAAGTTAGGGGTCAAATGCTCAAAGAGTGATATGTGACTTTCTCACAAGAAAATCTGTGGCAAATCATCGACTGCATCTTAATTATTGAGCACACATCGAGAACTCCATCTATTACTATGGCTTTGGCTTTCAACGGTGCACACCTAGGTTTGGCGTCCCTACGACCCTCATCATTTAAAATAAAAAGGTTGCTGAGCAGAAATCTAACTATCACAGGGAAACCTTCACAAAGCTCCTTCAATTTCTTGCGAAATTGGACTTGTACACCAATGAAACCTAAGGGAGGCAAAACCCCAAAAATATACACGCACAAATCCTCAAATTTACACTAGATCGGGATAAAAACCTACTTGAAGTTGGAGAGAGAAGCTTGTAGATCTAGATTAGATAAAAAAAAAAAAAAAAAAAAAACAAAAACAGCTCCCCGAATGGGAGAAAAGTAAGGAAAAGAAAATACAAAACTAAATCGATCAAAAAAAAAAAAAGGTGCAGAGAGAGATCTAGCTCAAACCCTCCCCTCCATGGAGGTTGAAGATGAAAGTTATGTTTAGATCAGTGGAAGATGAAAGGAGGAGGCTAGCAGCTAGGGTTTAGATGTATGTGTCTAATTTCAAATGAATCATTTTTCATCCGAGGAGTCTTCTAAAGGAAGTTATCCGCCTTATGCCCTAAATACACAACTCTGGCGAAGAAATTTGAGAAGAGTATAATATTTCTATTTGTATGTTTAGTCATTCCATATAGGCAAATTGTTCGAAAATTGTATTCTATCTTTTTTTTTTTGGGTCGAAAGTAACAGTTTGTTCATTGTCACAGAAAAAGAGAGAGAAATAATGCGGTCCAATTGCAAATCAAGACAAATTCCAGATAGTTTAAAAGCTAAACATGTTTAAGATAACAAGATAATCATCATAACAAAGTTAGGGGTCAAATGCTCAAAGAGTGATATGTGACTTTCTCACAAGAAAATCTGTGGCAAATCATCGACTCCATCTTAATTATTGAGCACACATCGAGAACTCCATCTGTTACTATGGCTTTGGCTTTCAACGGTGCACGCCTAGGTTTGGCGTTCCTACGACCCTCACCATTTCAAATAAAAAGGTTGCTGAGCACAAATCTAACTATGAGAGGTAAACCTTCACAGAGCTCCTTCAATTTCTTGCGAAATTGGACTTGTACACCAATGAAACCTGAGGGAGGCAACACCCCAAAAATATACACGCACAAATCCTCAAATTTACACTAGATCGGGATAAAAACCTACTTGAAATTGGAGAGAGAAGCTTGTAGATCTAGATTAGATAAAAAAAAACAAACAAAAACAGCTCCCCGAATGGGAGAAAAGTAAGGAAAAGAAAATACAAAACTAAATCGATCAAAAAAAAAAAAGGTGGAGAGAGAGATCTAGCTCAAACCCTCCCCTCCATGGAGGTTGAAGATGAAAGTTATGTTTAGATCAGGGGAAGATGAAAGGAGGAGGTTGGCAGCTAGGGTTTAGATGTATGTGTCTAATTTCAAATGACTCATATTTCATCTGAGGAGTCTTCTAAAGGAAGTTATCCGCCTTATGCTCTAAATACACAACTCTGGCGAAGAAATTTGAGAAGAGTATAATATTTCTATTTCTTTTTTTAGTCATTCCATATAGGCAAATTGTTCGAAAATTGTATTCTATCGTTTTTTTTTTTTTTTTTTTGGGTCGAAAGTAACGGTTTGTTTATTATCACAAAAAAAGAGAGAGAAATAATGCGGTCCAATTGCAAATCAAGACAAATTCCAGATAGTTTAAAAGCTAAACATGTTTAAGATAACAAGATAATCATCATAACAAAGTTAGGGGTCAAATGCTCAAAGAGTGATATGTGACTTTCTCACAAGAAAATCTGTGGCAAATCATTGACTGCATCTTAATTATTGAGCACACATCGAGAACTCCATCTATTACTATGGCTTTGGCTTTCAACGGTGCACGCCTAGGTTTGGCGTTCCTACGACCCTCGCCATTTCAAATAAAAAGGTTGCTGAGCACAAATCTAACTATGAGAGGTAAACCTTCACAGAGCTCCTTCAATTTCTTGCGAAATTGGACTTGTACACCAATGAAACCTGAGGGAGGCAAAACCCCAAAAATATACACGTACAAATCCTCAAATTTACACTAGCTCGGGATAAAAACCTACTTGAAGTTGGAGAGAGAAGCTTGTAGATCTAGATTAGCTAAAAAAAAAAAAACAAACAAACAAAAACAGCTCCCCGATTGGGAGCAAAGTAAGGAAAAGAAAATAGAAAACTAAATCGATCAAAAAAAAAAAAAAAGGTGGAGAGAGAGATCTAGCTCAAACCCTCCCCTCCATGGAGGTTGAAGATGAAAGTTATGTTTAGATCAGTGGAAGATGAAAGGAGGAGGCTGGCAGCTAGGGTTTAGATGTATGTGTCTAATTTCAAATGAATCATTTTTCATCCGAGGAGTCTTCTAAAGGAAGTTATCCGCCTTATGCCCAAAATACACAACTCTGGCGAAGAAATTTGAGAAGAGTATAATATTTCTATTTCTTTGTTTAGTCATTCCATATAGGCAAATTGTTCGAAAATTGTATTCTATCTTTTTTTTTTGGGTCGAAAGTAACAGTTTGTTCATTATCACAGAAAAAGAGAGAAATAATGCGGTCCAATTACAAATCAAGACAAATTCCAGATAGTTTAAAAGCTAAACATGTTTAAGATAACAAGATAATCTCATAAAAAAGTTAGGGGTCAATTGCTCAAAGAGTGATATGTGACTTTCTCACAACAAAATCTGTGGCAAATCATCGACTCCATCTTAATTATTGAGCACACATCGAGAACTCCATCTATTACTATGGCTTTGGCTTTCAACGGTGCATGCCTAGGTTTGGCGTCCCTACGATCCTCACCATTTCAAATAAAATGGTTGCTGAGCACAAATCTAACTAGGAGAGGGAAACCTTCACAGAGCTCCTTCAATTTCTTGCGTAATTGGACTAGTACACCAATGAAACCTAAGGGAGGCAAAACCCCAAAAATATACACGCACAAATCCTCAAATTTACACTAGATCGGGATAAAAACCTTCTTGAAATTGGAGAGAGAAGCTTGTAGATCTAGATTACATAAAAAAAAAAAAAAAAACAAACAAAAAAAAAGCTCCTCGAATGGGAGAAAAGTAAGGAAAAGAAAATAGAAAACTGAATCGATCAAAAAGAAAAAAAGGGAGGAGAGAGAGATCTAGCTCAAACCCTCGCCTCCATGGAGGTTGAAGATGAAAGTTATGTTCATATCAGAGGAAGATGAAAGGAGGAGGCTGGCAGCTAGGGTTTAGATGTATGTATCTAATTTCAAATGAATCATTTTTCATCCGAGGAGTCTTCTAAAGGAAGTTATCCGCCTTATGCCCTAAGTACACAACACTGGCGAAGAAATTTGAGAAGAGTATAATATATCTATTTCTTTGTTTAGTCATTCCATATAGGCAAATTCTTCAAAAATTGTATTCTATCTTTTTTCTTTTGGGTCGAAAGTAACAGTTTGTTCATTATCACAGAAAAAGAGAGAAATAATGCGGTCCAATTGCAAATCAAGACAAATTCCAGACAGTTTAAAAGCTAAACATGTTTAAGATAACAAGATAATCATCATAACAAAGTTAGGGGTCAAATGCTCAAAGAGTGATATGTGACTTTCTCACAAGAAAATCTGTGGCAAATCATCGACTCCATCTTAAGTATTGAGCACACATCGAGACCTCCATCAATTACTATGGCTTTTGCTTGCAATGGTGCACGCCTAGGTTTGGCGTCCCTACGACCCTCACCATTTCAAATAAAAAGTTTGACTGAGCAGAAATCTAACTATGAGAGCGAAACCTTCACAGAGCTCCTCCAATTTCTTGCAAAACTGGACTTCTACACCAATGAAACCTAGGGGAGGCAAAACCCCAAAAATATACACGCACAAATGCTAAAATTCACAGTAGATCGGGATGGAAACCTTCTTGAAATTGGAGAGAGAAGCTTGTAGATCTAGATTAGATAAAAAAAAACAAACAAACAAACAAAAAAGCTCGCTGAATGGGAGAAAAGTAAGGAAAGGAAAATAGAGAATTGAAGCAATGAAACAAAAAAAAAAGGAGGAGAGAGAGATCTAGCTAATGAAACCTAAGGGAGGCAAAACAAGTTGTGTGCAAATGAGAGGAAGATCTAGCTAAAACCCTCCCCTTGAAGCTAATGAAACCTAACAGTTTGTTCATTATCACAGAAAAAGTGAGAGAAATAATGCGGTCCAATTGCAAATCAAGACAAATTCCAGATAGTTTAAAAGCTCAAAATGTTTAAGATAACAAGATAATCATCATAACAAAGTTAGGGGTCAAACGCTCAAAGAGTAATATGTGACTTTCTCACAACAAAATTTGTGGCAAATCATCGACTCCATCTTAATTATTGAGCACACATCGAGAACTCCATCTATTACTTTGGCTTTGGCTTTCAACGGTGAACGCCTAGGTTTGGCGTCCCTACAACCCTCACCATTTCAAATAAAAAGGTTGCTGAGCACAAATCTAACTATGAGAGGGAAACCATCACAGAGCTCCTTCAATTTCTTGCGAAATTGGACTTGTACACCAATGAAACCTAAGGGAGGCAAAACCCCAAAAATATACAAGCACAAATCCTCAAATTTACACTAGATCAGGATAAAAACCTTCTTGAAATTGGAGAGAGAAGCTTGTAGATCTAGATTAGATAAAAAAAAAAAAAGAAACAAAAACAGCTCGCCGAATGGGAGAAAAGTAAGGAAAAGAAAATAGAAAACTGAATCGATCAAAAAAAAAAAAAAAAAGCGAGGAGAGAGAGATCTAGCTCAAACCCTCCCCTCCATGGCGGTTGAAGAAGAAAGTTGTGTGCAGATGAGAAGAAGATGAAAGGAGGAGGCTGGGGGCTAGGGTTTAGATGTATGTGTCTAATTTCAAATGAATCATCTTTCATCCGAGGAGTCTTCTAAAGGAAGTTATCCGCCTTATGCCCTAAATACACAACTCCGGCCAAGAAATTTGAGAAGAGTATAATATTTCTATTTCTTTGTTTAGTCATTCCATATAGGTAAATTGTTCGAAAATTGTATTCTATCTTTTTTTTTTTTTTTGGGTAGAAAGTAATAGTTTGTTCATTATCACAGAAAAAGAGAGAGAAATAATGCGGTCCAATTGCAAATCAAGACAAATTCCAGATAGTTTAAAAGCTAAACATGTTTAAGATAACAAGATAATCATCATAACAAAGTTAGGGGTCAAATGCTCAAAGAGTGATATATGACTTTTTCAAAACAAAATTCTTGGCCAATCATCGACTCCATCCTCATTATTGAGCACACATCGAGAAGTCCATTTGTTACTATGGCTTTGGCTTTCAACGGAGCACACCCAGGTTTGGCGTCCCTACGACCCTCACCATTTAAAATAAAAAGGTTGATTGAGCACAGTTCTAACTACGGGAGCGAAACCTTAACAGAGCTCCTACAATTTCTTGCGAAACTGAACTTGTACACCAGTGAAACCTAAGGGAGGCAAAAACCCAAAAATATACACGCACAAATCCTCAAATTTACACTAGATAACCTTCGTGAAATTGGAGAGAGAAGCTTGTAGATCTAGATTAGATAAAAAAAAAAAAAAAAACAAACAAAAAAAGCTCCACGAATGGGAGAAAAGTAAGGAAAAGAAAATAGAGAATTGAATCAATCCAAAAAAAAAAAAAAAAAAAAGGAGGAGAGAGAGATCTAGCTAAAACACTCCCCTCCATGGAGGTTGAAGAAGAAAGTTGTGTGCAGATGAGAGGAAGATGAAAGGAGGAGGCTGGGGGCTTGGGTTTAGATGTATGTGTCTAATTTCAAATGAATCATTTTTCATCCCAGGAGTTTTCTCAAGGAAGTTATCCGCCCTATTCCGTAAATGCACAACTCTGGCTAAGAAATTCGAGAAGAGTATAGTATTACTATTTCTTTGTTGAGTCATTTCATATAGGCAAATTGTTCAAAAATTGTAATCTGTTTTTTTTTTTTTTTTTTTTTTGGGTCGAAAGTAACATTTTGTTCATTATCCCAGAAAAAGAGAGAGAAATAATGCGGTCCAATTGCAAATAAAGACAAATTCCAGATAGTTTTAAAGCTAAACATGTTTAAGATAACAAGATAATCATCTTAACATAGTTAGGGGTCAAATGCTCAAAGAGTGATATATGACTTTTTCAAAACAAAATTTGTGGCCAATCATCGACTCCATCTTCATTATTGAGCACACATCGAGAACTCCATTTGTTACTATGGCTTTGGCTTTCAACGGTGCACACCTAGGTTTGGCATCCCTATGACCCTCACCATTTCAAATAAAAAGGTTGACTAAGCACAAATTTAACTACGAGAGCGAAACCTTAACAGAGCTTGTCAAATTTCTTGCGAAATTGGACTTGTACACCAATGAAATCTAAGGGAGGCAAAACCCCAAAAATATACACGCACAAATCCTCAAATTTACACTAGATCGGGATAGAAACCTTCTTGAAATTGGAGAGAGAAGCTTGTAGATCTCGATTAGAGAAAAAGAAACAAACAAAAAAAGCTCCCCGAATAGGAGAAAAGTAAGGAAAAGAAAATAGAAGACTGAATCGATCAAAAAAAAAAAACGAGGAGAGAGAGATCTAGCTCAAACCCTCCCCTCCATGGAGGTTGAAGAACAAAGTTATGTGCAGATCAGAGCAAGATGAAAGGAGGAGGCTGGCAGCTAGGGTTTAGATGTATGTGTCAAATTTCAAATGAATCATTTTGCATCCTAGGAGTCTTCTAAAGGAAGTTATCGAGAACTCCATCTGTTACTATGGCTTTGGCTTTAAATGGTGCACGCCTAGGTTTGGCGTCCCTACGACCCTCACCATTTAAAATAAAAAGGTTGAATGAGCACAAATCTAACTTTGAGAGAGAAACCTTCACAGAGCTCCTCCAATTTCTTGCGAAACTGGACTTGTACACCTAAGAAACCTAAGGGTGGCTAAACTCCAAAAATATACACGCACAAATCCTCAAATCTACACTAGATCGGGACAGAAACCTTCTTGAAATTGGAGAGAGAAGCTTGTAGATCCATATTAGATAGATTAGAAAAAAAAAATCAAACAATAAAAGCTCCCCGATTGGGAGAAAAGTAAGGAAAAGAAAATAGAGAATTGAATCAATCAAAAAAAAAAAAAAAAAAAAAAAAAGCAGGAGAGAGAGATATAGCTAAAACCCTCCCCTCCATGGAGGTTGAAGAAGAAAGTTGTGCGCAGATGAGAGGAAGATGGAAGGAGGAGGCTGGCGGCTAGGGTTTAGATGTTTGTGTCTAATTTCAAATGAATCATTTTTCATCCCAGGAGTCTTCTAAAGGAAGTTATCCGCCTTATTCCTTAAATACACAACTCCGGCCAAGAAATTCGAGAAGAGTATAGTATTACTATTTCTTTGTTTAGTCATTCCATCTAGGCATTCGAAAATTATATTCTATTATTTTTTTTTCGGTTGAAAGTAACATTTTGTTCATTATCACAGAAAAAGAGAGAGAAATAATGCGGTCCAATTGCAAATCAAGACAAATTCCAGATAGTTTTAAAGCTAAACATGTTTAAGATAACAAGATAATCATCATAACAAAGTTAGGTGTCAAATGCTCAGAGTGTGATATATGACTTTTTCAAAACAAAATTTGTGGCCAATCATCGACTCCATCTTCATTATTGAGCACACATCGAGAACGCCATCTGTTATTATGGCTTTGGCTTTCAACGGTGCATGCCTAGGTTTGGCATCCCTACGACCCTCACCATTTCAAATAAAAAGGTTGACTAAGCACAAATCTAACTATGAGAGCGAAACCTTCACAGAGCTCCTCCAATTTTTTGCGAAACTGGACTAGTACACCAATGAAACCTAAGGGAGGCGAAACCCCGAAAATAAACACACACAAATCCTCAAATTTACACTAGATTGAGATAGAAACCTTCTTGAAATTGGAGAGAGAAGCTTGTAGATCTAGATTAGATAAAAACAACAAACAAAAAAAGCTGCCCGAATGGGAGAAAAGTAAGGAAAAGAAAATAGAGAATTGAATCACTCAAAAAAAAAAAAAAGGAGGAGAGAGAGATCTAGCTAAAACCCTCCCCTCGATGGCGGTTGAAGAAGAAAGTTGTGTGCAGATGAGAGGAACATGAAAGGAGGAGGCTGGCGGCTGGGGTTTAAATGTATGTGTCTGATTTCAAAAAAATCATTTTTCATCCCAGGAGTCTTCTAAAAGAATTTATCCGCCTTATGCCCTAAATACACAACTCCGGCCAAGAAATTCAAGAAGAGTATAGTATTACTATTTCTTTGTTTAGTCATTCCATATAGGCAAATTGTTTGTAAATTGTATTCTATCTTTTTTTTTTTTTTTTCGGTCAAAAGTAACATTTTCTTCATTATCACAGAAAAAGAGAGAAATAATGCGGTCCAATTGCAAATCAAGACAAATTCAAGATAGTTTAAAAGCTCAACATGTTTAAGATAACAAGATAATCATCATAACAAAGTTAGGGGTCAAATGCTCAAAGAGTAATATGTGACTTTCTCACAACAAAATCTATGGTAAATCATCGACTCCATCTTAATTATTGAGCACACATCGAGAACTCCATCTATTACTATGGCTTTGGCTTTCAACGGTGCACACCTAGGTTTGGCGTCCCTACGACCCTCGCCATTTAAAATAAAAAGGTTACTGAGCACAAATCTAACTATGAGAGGAAAACTTTCACAGAGCTCCTTCAATTTCTTGCGAAACTGGACTTCTACACCAATGAAACCTAAGGGACGCGAAACCACAAAAATATACATACAAAAATCCTCAAATTGACACTAGATCAGGATAGAAACCTTCTTGAAATTGGAGAGAGAAGGTTGTAGATCTAGATTAGATAAAAAAGAGAAAACCAACAAAAAAAGCTCCCCAAATGGGAGAAAAGTAAGGAAAAGAAAATAGAGAATTGAATCAATCAAAAAAAAAAAAAATAAGGAGGAGAGAGAGATCTAGCTAAAACCCTCCCCTCCATGGAGGTTGAAGAAGAAAGTTGTGTGCAGATGAGAGGAAGATGAAAGGACGAGGCTGGGGGCTAGGGTTTAGATGTATGTGTCTAATTTCAAATGAATCATTTTTCATCCCAGGAGTCTTCTCAAGGAAGTTATCCCCCTTATTCTCTAAATACACAACTCCGGCCAAGAAATTCGAGAAGAGTATAGTATTACTATTTCTTGGTTGAGTCATTCCATATAGGCAAATTGTTCAAAAATTGTAATCTATTATTTTATTTTATTTTGGTCGAAAGTAACATTTTCTTCATTATCACAGAAAAAGAGAGAGAAATAATGTGGTCCAATTGCAAATCAAGACAAATTCCAGATAGCTTTAAAGCTAAACATGTTTAAGATAACAAGATAATCATCATAACATAGTTTGGGGTCCAATGCTCAAAGAGTGATATATGACTTTTTCAAAACAAAATTTGTGGCCAATCGTCGGCTCCATCTTCATTATTGAGCACATATCGAGAACTCCATCTGTTACTATGGCTTTGGTTTTCAACGGTGCACGCCTAGGTTTGGCATCCCTATGACCCTCACCATTTCAAATAAAAAGTTTGACTAAGCACAAATCTAACTAGGAGAGCGAAACCTTCACAAAGCTCCTCCAATTTCTTTCGAAATTGGACTTGTACACCAATGAAACCTAAGGGAGGCAAAACCCCAAAAATATACACGCACAAATCCTCAAATTTACACTAGATCGGGATAGAAACCATCTTGAAATTGGAGAGAGAAGCATGTAGATCTAGATTAGATAAAAACAACAAACAAAAAAAGCTCCTCGAATGGGAGAAAAGTAAGGAAAAGAAAATAGAGAATTGAATCAATCAAAAAAAAAAAAAAAAAAAAAAGGAGGAGAGAGAGATCTAGCTAAAACCCTCCCCTCCATGGAGGTTGAAGAAGAAAGTTGTGTGCAGATGAGAGGAGGATGAAAGGAGGAGGCTAGGGGCTAGGGTTTAGATGTATGTGTCTAATTTCAAATGAATCATTTTTCATCCCAAGAGTCTTCTAAAGGAAGCTATCCGCCTTATTCCCCAAATACACAACTCCGGCCAAGAAATTCGAGAAGAGTATAGTATTACTATTTCTTTGTTTAGTCATTCCATATAGGCCAATTGTTTGAAAATTATATTCTATTATTCTTTTTTTTTGGTCGAAAGTAACATTTTGTTCATTATCCCAGAAAAAGAGAGAGAAATAATGTGGTCCAATTGCAAATCAAGACAAACTCCAAATAGTTTTAAAGCTAAACATGTTTAAGATAACAAGATAATCATCATAACAAAGTTATGGGTCAAATGGTCAAAGAGTGATATATGACTTTTTCAAAACAAAACCTGTGGCGAATCATCGACTCCATCTTAATTATTGAACACACATCGAGAACTCCATCTGTTACTATTGCTTTGGCTTTCAACGGTGCACGCCTAGGTTTGGCGTCCCTACAACCCTCACCATTTAAAATAAACAGGTTGACTGAGCAGCAAATCTAACTATGAGAGCGAAACCTTCACAGAGCTCCTCCAATTACCTGCGAAACTGGACTTGTACACCAATGAAACCTAAGGGAGGCGAAACCCCACAAATATAAACGCACAAATCCTCAAATTTACACTAGATCGGGATAGAAACCTTCCTGAAATTGGAGAGAGAAGCTTGTAGATCTAGATTAGATAAAAAAAATGAAAAAAAAAAGCTCCCTGAATGGGAGAAAAGTAAGGAAAAGAAAATAGAGAACTGAATCAATCAAACAAAAAAAAAAAAAAAAAAGGAGGAGAGAGAGATCTAGCTAAAACCCTCCCCTCGATGGAGGTTGAGGAAGAAAGTTGTGTGCAGATGAGAGGAAGATGAAAGGAAGAGGCTGGGGGCTAGGGTTTAGATGTATGTGTCGAATTTCAAATGAATCATTTTTCATCCCAGGAGTGTTCTCAAAGAAGTTATCCGCCTTATGCCCTAAATACACAACTCCGGCCAAGAAATTCGAGAAGAGTATTGTATTACTATTTGTTTGTTTAGTCATTCCATATAGGCCAATTGTTCGAAAATTGTATTCTATTATTTATTTATTTTTTGGGTCGAAAGTAACATTTTGTTCATTATCACAAAAAAAGAGAGAAATAATGCGGTCCAATTGCAAATCAAGACAAATGCCAGATAGTTTTAAAGCTAAACATGTTTAAGATAACAAGATAATCATCATAACAAAGTTATGGGTCAAATGCTCAAAGAGTGATATGTGACTTTTTCAAAACAAAACCTGTGGCGAATCATCGACTCCATCTTAATTATTGAACACACATCGAGAACTCCATCTGTTACTATGGCTTTGGCTTTCAATGGTGCACGCCTAGGTTTGGCGTCCCTACAACCCTCACCATTTAAAATAAAAAGGTTGACCGAGTAGCAAGTCTAACTATGAGAGTGAAACCTTCACAGAGCTCCTCCAATTACCTGCGAAACTGGACTTGTACACCAATGAAACCTAAGGGAGGCGAAACCCCAAAATATACCCGCACAAATCCTCAAATTTACACTAGATCGGGATAGAAACCTTCTTGAAATTGCAGAGAGAAGCTTGTAGATCTAGATTAGATAAAAATAAAAAATAAAAAAGGCGCCCTGAATGGGAGAAAAGTAAGGAAAAGAAAATAGAGAATTGAATAAATCAAAAAAAAAAAAAAGGAGGAGAGAGAGATCTAGCTCAAACCCTCCCCACCATGGAGGTTGAAGAAGAAAGTTGTGTGCAGATGAGAGGAAGATGAAAGGAGGAGGCTGGTGGCTAGGGTTTAGATGTATGTGTCTAATTTCAAATGAATCATTTTTCAACCTAGTAGTCTTCTAAAGGAAGTTATCCGCCTTATGCCCAAAATACACAACTCCGGCCAAGAAATTCGAGAAGAGTATAGTATTACTATTTTTTTGTTTAGTCATTCCATATAGGCACATTGTTTGGAAATTGTATTTTATATATATATATATATATATATATATTTTGTGGGTTGAAAGTAACATTTTGATCGTTATCACAGAAAAAGAGAGAGAAATAATGCGGTGCAATTGCAAATCCAGAGAAATTCAAGATAGTTTTAAAGCTAAACATGTTTAAAATAACAAGATAATCATGATAACAAAGTTAGGGGTCAAATGCTCAAAGTGTGATATGTGACTTTTTCAAAACAAAATCAGTGGCAAATCATCAATTCCATCTTAATTATTGAGCACACATCGAGAACTCCATATGTTACTATGGCTTTGGCTTTCAACGGTGCACGCGTGGGTTTGGCGTCCCTACGACCCTCACCATTTAAAATAAAAAGGTTGACTGAGCACAAATCTAACTATGGGAGTGAAGCCTTCACGGAGCTCACCCAATTTCTTGCAAAACTGGACTTGTACACCATTGAAACCTAAGGGAGGCAAAACCCCAAAAATATACTCGCAAAAATCCTCAAATTTACATTAGATCAGGATAGAAACCTTCTTGAAATTGGAGAGAGAAGCTTGTAGATCTAGATTAGATAAAAAAAAAAACAAACAAACAAACAAACAAAAAAAGCTCCCCGAATGGCAGAAAAGTAAGGAAAAGAAAATAGAGAATTGAATCAATCAAAAAAAAAAAAAAAAACAAAGGAGGAGAGAGAGATCTAGCTAAAACCCTCCCCTCCATGGAGGTTGAAGAAGAAAGTTGTGTGCAGATGAGAGGAAGATGAAAGGACGAGGCTGGGGGCTAGGGTTTAGATGTATGTGTCTAATTTCAAATGAATCATTTTTCATCCCAAGAGTCTTCTAAAGGAAGTTATTCGCCTTATTCCCCAAATACACAACTCCGGCCAATAAATTCGAGAAGAGTATAGTATTACTATTTCTTTGTTTAGTCATTCCATATAGGCCAATTGTTCGAAAATTATATTCTATTATTCTTTTTTTTTGGTCGAAAGTAACATTTTGTTCATTATCCCAGAAAAAGAGAGAAATAATGTGGTCCAATTGCAAATCAAGACAAACTCCAAATAGTTTTAAAGCTAAACATGTTTAAGATAACAAGATAATCATCATAACAAAGTTAGGGGTCAAATGCTCAAAGAGTGATTTATGACTTTTTCAAAACAAAATCTGTGGCCAATCATCGACTCCGTCATCATTATTGAGCACACATCGAGAACTCCATCTGTTACTATGGCTTTGGCTTTCAACGCTGCACACCTAGGTTTGGCGTCCCTATGACCCTCACCATTTAAAATAAAAAGGTTGATTGAGCACAAATCTAACTATGAGAGCAAAACCTTCACAGAGCTCCTCCAATGTCTTGCGAAACTGGACTTGTACACCAATGAAACCTAAGGGAGGGGAAACCACAAAAATATACATGCAAAAATCCTGAAATTTACACTAGATCGGGATAGAAACCTTCTTGAAATTGGAGAGAGAAGCTTGTAGATATAGATTAGATAAAAAAAAAAAAAAAAAAAAAAGGAAAGCTCCCTGAATGTGAGAAAAGTAAGGAAAAGAAAATAGAAAATTGAATCAATCATAAAAATAAAATAAAAAAGGCGGAGAGGGAGATCTAGCTAAAACGCTCCCCTCCATGGAGGTTGAAGAAGAAAGTTGTGTGCAGATGAGAGGAGGATGAAAGGAGGAGGGCGGGGGCTAGGGTTTAGATGTATGTGTCTAATTTCAAATGAATCATTTTTCATCCCGGAGTCTTCTAAAGGAAGTTATCCGCCTTATGCCCTAAATACACAACTCCGGCCAAGAAATTCGAGAAGAGTATAGTATTTCTATTTGTTTGTTTAGTCATTCCATATAGGCAAATTGTTCGAAAGTTGTATTCTTTTTTTTTTTTTTTTTGGGTCGAAAGTAACATTTTGTTCATCATCACAGAAAAAGAGAGAGAAATAATGTGGTCCAATTGCAAATCAAGACAAATTCTGTCATGAAAAGGGACAAAGAGGAAAAAGTTCTGTAATCGTGAAGGAGGATGTCGAGGAAAACTGTTATCCTTCATTGAATTGTAATCTCTGTGCAAGATGTATTTAATTACAACGAAGAATCAATAAAAGGAAATAGAAATATACTCCTATCTTTCTAGTCCTAAAATAAAAAGCTTTGTATCACTTTTCAATTGGTATATTCTAAGTGAATCATATCTTCCAACACTCCCCCTGAAGCTGGTGGTCTGTATATGTCCAAGACACCAAGCTTGTTTAGAAGATATGCATGTTGTCTTGGACAAAGAGGTTTAGTAAATATATCCGCAGGTTGCTCCACGGTTCTGATTCCACTTGTCTCGACTATCCCTTCTTGAATCTTCTCTCGAGTAAAATGACAATCCACTTCTATATGCTTTGTCCTCTCATGCAATACGGGATTTGCTGCAAGCTTGAGTGCTGAATCATTGTCACAAAAAAGTAGAGTTGGTCCTTTAACTTGTGCCCCGAGATCCATAAGTAGACCCCTTAACCAGTCTATTTCACAAACATTCTTGGCCATAGATCTATATTCAGCTTCATTTGAAGATAATGATACAGTAGACCGTTTCTTTGTCTTCCATGAAAGTAATGATTCTCCGAACTTGATACAGAAACCAGTGATAGATCTCCTACTCATAGGACATGTGGCATAATCCGCATCACAATAGGCCGTCATTTCCATGTTGCATTTTCGAGAAAGAAGTATCTCTAAGCCTGGACATGTCTTCAAGTATCTCACAATCTTCAAGGCCGCATTCATGTGAGATTGTTTTGGACTGTGCATAAATTGACTAAAAGTTTGTACTGCATAGTAGATATCCGGCCTAGTTATGGTCAAATATATAAGTTTCCCTACGAGTCGCTGATATCCTGATGGATCTTTTAACAGAGGATCATCAAAAGAAGATATACCAATATCATACTCGATAGAAGTCAGCTTGGCATTTTGCTCGATAGGAATAATTGATGGTCTGTAGCCCGACAGTCCTACTTCTGATATGATCTACATCACGAATTTTCGTTGGCATAGTGAGATTTCTTGATCTGAACGAGCTATCTCAATTCCAAGGAAATACTTAGGTGGTCCTAAGTCTTTGATGTGAAAAGTGGAATGCAGATACTCTTTAAGTTTCTTTATAGCAGAATCATCATTTCCCATGATAAGTATGTCATCAACATAGATCATCAAATAAATAGATGACATACCTTTTGTCCAGGTGAATAAAGCATAATCATACTTGGATTGTTTGAACCCAGCAGCCATAAGTGCATTAGTGAATTTGGCATACCATTGCCGAGAGGCTTGCTTCAATCCATAAAGAGATTTGCGAAGACGACATACCTTAGACTCCCCCTGTCTCTGTAATCCTGGTGGAAGCTCCATGTATATCTCCTATTTCAGATCACCATGCAAGAAAGCATTATGAACATCCATCTGAAAAGCAGCAACCGATAGGAAAGAACGAACAGTGACATCTTTCGCTTCTGGCGAGAAAGTTTCATGATAGTTTAATCCTTCTCGCTGTGTGAAACCTTTGGCCACTAACCGGGCTTTATATCTTTCTACAGAACCGTCTGCTCTGTATTTAATCTTGTATACCCACTTACACCCAATGGGTTTGCGATGAGCGGGTAATGATACTATATCCCAAGTTTGATTTTCTACCAAGGCATGCAATTCTGACTCCATGGCCTTTTGCCAATGAGGATCATTTCTTGCCTCGTTATAACTAGAGGGTTCTAGTTCCTCAGAAATATGGCTCATACAACACAGATGTTTTGGCGATAATCTATCAAAGGAAATATAAGCGGAGATAGGGTAACGAGTACCTGATGATCTTGAAGAACCACATATAAATTCTTGCGTCCAAGTTGGTGGACGAGTAGCTCGACCAGAACGTCACAATGGCTCATGTGGTATGACAAATGATTCTTCAGTAAGATTTGCTTCTGAAGAATTCTGCAACTGTGTCGGCTCTTCTATAGGAGATTCTTCAATGGAATCAGGGATAGGGTTTTCAATAACCACTGGGGACAAAATATCTGCTAGTCTTGGAGGAGAAGCAATAAGAAGTGTTCCCCCAGAAGATAAGTCTTCTTCCATTAAGAAGTGATCATCCCTTGTCTTCTCATTTTCAGATGAAGAATTGAAATGTGAGAATGGAAAAATATCTTCATGAAAAACATCCCTACTTACAAAAAAATTCCCAAAAGATGGTTCATAAAGCCTGTATCCCTTTTGCAAAGTTGGATAACCCATGAATATGCATTGTCTGGCACGTGGTGCCATCTTATCTCTATGCCCGACTGTAGTCATGTAGCAAAGACTTCCAAAAACTCTGAGATGGCTCAAATTCGGTTTCCTTTCATATAACAGCTCAAAAGGTGCCTTCCCTTTTAGAATTCGTGACGGCATGCGATTGATCAGATATGCTGCCGTAACCACACAATCTCCCCAAAAATTCTCGGGAATAGAAGCTTGGAATTTAAGAGCTCGTGCTACTTCTAAGAGATGACGATTTTTTCTCTCAACAATTCCATTTTGTTGTGGTGTATAGGTGCAGGAACTCTCATGCAAGATTCCATGTAAGGAAAATAAAGAGGCACATTCAGCATTAAAAAACTCTCTTCCATTGTCAATTCGTATTTGACAGATTGTTTTTCCAAATTGAGTTTTAAACAAGGAAAGGAAGGTCTTTAGATAAGAAAAGACCTTATTTTTAGATTGCATAAGGAATATCCATGTGGCACAAGAGAAATCATCCACAATTGTGAGAAAGAAGCGAGACCCATCATGATTCAAAGTATGATATGGCCCCCAAACATCAGCATGGATTAGAGAAAAAATCTCATATGTTCTAGAAGTGCTATTTTGAAAAGGAGCACGTGTTTGTTTTGCTATGGGACAGATCGGACATTCAGGACAAGGAAATGATGCAGAGTGGCCCAATCTTTTATGACTAAGAGAAATCATTTCATTGGTAGCAGCATTACACAATGATTTATTGAATGCAACAGAAGATAATTTAGAAAGATGCGGAAACTTCATCCAAAAAAATAGCCCTTGATTGACTCTACCCAAGCCCATCAGTTTGCTAGTTGAAAGGGCCTGAAAGAAGCATTTATCAAAATGGAAAAGGATTCGACATGAGTTTTCTTGACAAGCTCAAGCAACTGATATGAGATTGAAGTGAAACTCAGGGACATATAATACATTTCGAAGAGTAATAAGGGAACTAAGATTCACAGTACCAGTCATTGTGACTTTAGTAATGTGTCCATTCGATAGCTATACCGATATGGGGATAGATAATTTGGCAATGTCAGAAAGAAAAGTTTTATCACAGACTATGTGGTCACTAGCACCTGAATCAATAATCCATGCATTCTTCGAAATTGAATTCATCAAGCAATAAGAAGTACCTGTGAAACTTCCACCCTTATCAAAAGCATCCAATTTCTTCAATGCTTCCATCACTTCTTGATATTGTTCATGGGTAACTGTATTTCCCATAGGTTGGCCCGATACCTAAAAAACTGAGGACAATTTCCCTTTCTCTTTTTCTCCTGGTCTTCCATGCAATTTTCAACAGTTTTCAATTGTATGATGCAGACGCTTACAATAATCACAATACATTTTACCTTTTCCTTTGGGCCCATTATTTTTTGCAAAAGGATATCTGGTCGTGGGCTGGTTGAATTTTTCTTCTGCTACCTCTAATTTGTTCCACAAGGCCGAAAGTCTATTATAAATCGTCGCAATTGTCATATTCCCATGTTTCAAATCTGAGATCTGTTGTGTGAGTGAAAAGATCTTTACTTGATCGAGTTTTCCATACATCTCTTGTATGTTTTCCTACATCTTTTTTGAATCCTCCGTCGGGGGATGTCCGGCCGTGACTTCAAACGCGATGCAGTTTCCTATCCAGGTTCGGACTAGTTGATTGCATCTCCTCCAAAGCCGTGCCATTCGCTCGTCGAGGGGAATCGGTAAGGTACCGTCGATGAACACCTCTTTACCCTTTGTTACCAGTGCCCTCCGGAATTCACGCGACCAACTTGAATAGTTGTTAGCACCCTTTAGCTGCTAACTGATAATTTTGAGCTCCGGTCCATCTCCGTTTGTCGTATAAAGGGGGTCGCTGGGTTCCGGCCGACCACTGGCATCGAGGATTTGGTATGGAGGAAAGAAGCCGGGCATAGGATTCAGGTAGGGATTCGTTCCCTGACCTGAGCCGCTCGACCCATATCCGTGACCCGCATTGTGAAAATCCGAGTAGGGATTCGTTCCCATACCCGGTACAGTCATTCCGCCCATCTACTTTGGGTCGATGGTTGGGCTTGCCCCATCGTTGGTTGGTGGGCCCCCATCGGCTCGCACGCTGCTCTGGTAGCCAGGCGATGAGGCATTAGGGTTTAGCCCCTGATACCATGGATATGGCATCCATGGATATGGGTAGCCCAAAAAGGCCTGCCTTATATTAGCCTGAGCTTGAAACTGCTGCCACTGCACGTGTTGAGCTTGCTGTTGAATCTGATTTTCTGCTGTTCAGATGTAGGAACCACAACTGATGAATCTTGGTCATCCAGGTTTCGCGACGGTACCTCTCTCATAGTTTGATCGACTGGAGTTGAGGTAGAAACTTGCGATTTCATCATGAGGTAAAAAAATTGATTCCTGTGGTAACTCTTTTGCAGATAAAGCTTCTTCTAGGTAATCAACAATTTGATTCCTTCGGCAACACTTTTCTGGGAATTGGAGTTCCTTGAAGTAATCGAAGCAGAAGCAAGAAATTAGGTCAGAACCGTGGATGGCTCTGATACCATGTCACAAAAAGGGACAAAGAGGAAAAAGTTCTAGAATCATGAAGGAGGATGTCGAGGAAAACTATATTCCTTCATTGAATTGTAATATCTGTACAAGATGTATTTAATTACAAAGAAGAATCAATAAAAGGAAATACAAATATTCTCCTATATTTCTAGTCCTAAAATAAAAAGCTTTGTATCAATTTACAATTGGTATATTCTAAGTGAATCATATCTTCCAACAAATTCTAGATAGTTTAAAAGCTCAACATATTTAAGATAACAAGATAATCATCATAACAAAGTTAGGGGTCTGTCGCGACCCGATTTCGCCGCCCTCAATGTCGAAGGGAGAAAGGTCGGATTTAGGGATACTTGATCATAAGATCGCAAGCTCTCCCAAGCTCGTACCCCGCGTGACAGTGAATTTATTTATACAATCTAGGTATTTAACAACCTAAGAACATACATGAGTCGCCACTAGCCTTATATATATTTTTGGGGGTTGGCTAGAAAACCCAATCGAGGGTCGAGAGAGTTCCCTCGATTCTTACGCAACCAGATATCTAGATTCGGGGACTTGGGTTATGCTAATATAACTATTAGCGCCCTTTCGGTACCTAACAATATGTTGTGTTTTTCCTAACATGTCCATGCATCTCTTTTTATATTTTCGGGATTACCAATTCTAAGCTAAGCGATCACACGTGGTGGATTACTTTTATGCTATTCTATTTCTAAAAGAAAAACAATAAAATGAATCAATCAGAGAAATTGAAAGTGCAAGACATGAAGTAAACAATGAAGAAAAAGCAGTAAATCTAGTCATGCAATCCTAAAGAATATGAAAGAGAAAACAATCAGGAAAGAAAGGAAACCCGCAACTCGTCGGGTTTTATACAATGCATGGAGCCCGAGACATACATCGGGAAAACAAATGGTACAAAATAATAGTTGGAATGGACATCGACTTCCATCGTCTTCACACCAAAATCCATCTTTGGAATCCTAATCTAAACCTAATCTAAGAAAAATGGATAACTATGTGCATACAAATGAAAGAAACAATCATCACATATCAAAACAGTCAAAAGCAAAATAGTATGGCGAATCAATCATAAGCAAATCAGAAAATGATGCATGGTAATTAACTTGCTAAGCCATCTAGTCAATGCATGAAAATTATGAAATTTGAACATGACATAGGGCTAAATGTGAGGAACAAATTCGGTTAAGACATTTAACCCTAAATCCATGTGCAAAAAATTACACAAATTCATTAACATTGACATGTGATTAGTCATTAGGGAGCAAAATGCATTCCAATTTCAATTACGACACATCAATTATTTCACTTCAAAGCTAACAGCAACTACCCACATAAAAAGACAGCATGTTATACATCATCAAAGTTAGTATGCATGATATTCTAAAAAGAAAGTTTTAAGAAAGTTAGTATGCATGATCTCACTCACTAAGAGATAGGCATGAATCTAACCAAAAATGTGTCATATAGAATAAAGGATGACAAACATTTCTCATCGAGAACTCAAAACATAATTGTGATCACATGGATGATGTGGACAAAATTTTATTGAGGACTCAACTTCAAAATCATCATGCATAAGATCATACAAGAATGGTAAACAATCGGATTCATAGGGACAAGACAGCATTGCAGTTCAAGACAAATTCCAGATTTCAAAGCTCGATTTAAAAAAAAGAGAGGCAGGGCAAATGATTACCAAATCGCACATATAATATGTCTATGGAAAGCTTGAGAAGTCTATTACAAATCTCTAGAAGACATTAAGTTGTAATAGCATCATCTACCAGCTCGTTCCAGTTAAAGCAGAAAATTGCAGTAAGACAAAACAGTAAATCAACCTAAAAACTACTGCAGAATTGACAGACTTTGTAGGTGTTTTTCGATGACCGAATGACATCCGTTCAGGGCGTGCAACATATCAAATCGAAGCTTGAGAAGTCTATTTTCTATGTCTAGAAGGGCTTGATATAAAAAAACGTCATTTAGCACCTCATTTAAGCCAAAACAGAAAGTGACATATCAGGCATACGAAATTTCAGATCAAGGCAAATCAAATTCAAAGAAAATAAGATGATCAGATTCAGCAAAAAGAAACAGAATATATCATGCAATATTTGGACCCTCAGCCTACTCAAATGATACATGAATTCCATAATATTTCGGCAAGTCATAAGTATAGATGTCAAAGACAAGTGTAATGAAAACATCTATCTTTAGATCAATGCACAAAAGAACACAGAAATTCATTAACCTCAGTAGGTTTAACAATTTATTCAAGACAACATATGATTAAAGAACAGGCATAGGTCATGCTAGAAATTATCATCGAAGGATTGGAATCAAAATTTCCAGAGAATGCAAATGACCACAATCAACATTTTGATCATCTATTGTTGACACCTAATTTAGGATCAAATTTTTTATAAGAGATAATAAATAAAATAAAGCATTTGGGTTTGTGGAGGGAGATTTCAAAAAAAAAAAAAAAACGAATTTTGAATAATGAAGCATTTTTATCGTTGAACACATATCTTCATTTCAAAATTTTAAAAAATTAATGAGGGGAATTAATGGGATTTGTCTAGCGATATGGAAAGAACGGATACTCACTCAAATATTGGGCGTGAATCTGGATATGTTCGCGGCAATATAAATAAATTGCGAAAGAAGATGAGGGATTTACGGCAACAAATCAGGGCTAAGATTTTGGCAATCCCCACGATCAAAGAGCACAGATTCCGACTTTCCAATATTAAATGGAAGTCTTGTATTATAAAAGGGACACGTCGAGTCGTAACCAAGGGGGGGAGCGAATTAAAAAAATTCAGAGAGCAAAAAAAAAATTTCTGTCGTTTAGGGGGCCTTGACTTCGTCTTCCGTCGAAAAATAGAGAAATAAAGGCCTTCTTTTTGCTGGTCCCAAGGTCAGCAAATGGAGAACTTTTTCTTCTGCTGAAATGTGAGCAAGAATGTACGAAGACAAGGTGAGAGAAAGGTGAAGAAAGAAGAAAAAATTCCTCCGTTGGTGTTGAGCCAAAAAGAATTCTTTTCCCCTCTGACAAGCCGCAGAGGAAAAGAGAAGTCAACAGTAATGTCAGAAGCAGAAAAGTAAAAGGGAGCAGAAAAGTAGACGTGCAGCAGAGAAAAGAAAAAAAAAAGAAGATAAAAAAGAAAAAGAAAGGGGCTGTTCATCTTCTTCACGCACGCCTCACCCCCCCGGTGGTCCAAACCCTCACCGGCACACTTCCGACGCTCCACGCCGCCGCACCAGCACGTCCTTCGGCCACTCCGGCCCGAGCCGTGCCGACCACCGTCGCACTACCGCCTCGGACACCGCCGCGTCTCCGCCTCCTCTGCTCCACCGCGTCAACACCGAAGCTCCGCCACCCTCTTGCCGAGCACCTCGCCGCGCTCGTCACCGCTCGCCACCCATCCGGAGCCCTCTACCCACGACGCCCACGGCCGCAACTTGATCCAGCCACCGGAGTCCTCTCGGCAAGTCTCCGATCGACTCACTAGAGCCCACACCGCCACTCCGCCTCAGCCGCGAGCCTGCCATCTCCGACGCCGACGCTCGCCGCGCCACCATTTGCCTTCGCCGGAGTTTCCCTTTGCTAAGCCTGCGAACCACCGCCTCCGGGTCCCTGTTGATTCCCTAGGTAGTTTTTATTTTTAATTTTCTTTAGTTGGTAGTTTAGGTTATTTCTTTTTCTTTTATGTTATTTTTGTTGTTTATTTGATAGCATATTTAGTTTAGTTATTTAAATATTGGGTGTTAATATATGCATTATCCGTAGATTTTACCTCAAATTATTATAGTTATTAATTTGGTCCGAGAGACGTCGGATCATTTTTTTAATTATAATAATTTTTGGTTTTGTGGTAGAATTTCAATTGTTAAATCACAATAATTATTTAATTTGGTCCGTAAGACTTCGGACCAAATTTGTAATTATTTTGATTTCCTCGTTGTAATTATAGAGTTAAAATAATTGTTAATTTAATCCGTGAGACAACGGATTATCTTTTCGGTTATTTTAATTCTTATCTTAGTTTTTATGTAAAAATAATTACTTGTCTTCTTTCGAGAAAATGAAAATTAAAAAAAAAACATTATAAAAAGGGAATAGTGAAAAATTTTAAAAATTTGCATGAGCATGTGAGTCATATAGGTTTATTAAATTAAGACACGTAGGTTTAAATTAACCTTTAGGAATTTTTTTAGAACTTCACCCTTAGATAGTTGTTTTTTAGTCAAGATTAGATTTAAACTTTTTTTTATTTAGGAAAAGTTTGCATGATATATAAAAAAGTAAAAATAAAAAATAAAAAATAATAGGTGCATATTAACTAGTTTGCATAATAGGAACATTTAATTAGAGTTTGCATATTAATAAATTAGGATTGCATCATATTATCATGTTTTAGTAATCCCATCGTGTAATTTTTAATTGCATCTAATTAACATTTTTTTTTTTAAAGAAAAACACAAAAATCATTTACTTGGTTAATTAATAAATTAGTTCATAATTAATCTCATTTCATATCATCATTGTTTAGTGTAGGTTGCATACATTAAAAAAAAAAAGAATCGTTAAAAAATCACAAAAGAGCATGCATATAGAATTGTTATGTCATGCATCCCATGTCATGTAGTATATGCACATTTAGGATTGTATAAATTAGATTGCATACATATAGTTCAAATTAGGCCATATAAATTGCATTTCACATATCATTAAAGTAAAATTCATGCATATTAATTTTAGATTTAGATTGCATAATAATAAAAATTAGATATCATGTCATTTAGAAAATCATGTTTAGGGCATGCATTTTTATTAATAGTTTTTTGTAAATGTTTATTTTAGAGATTGAACTTTAATAAAGTTATAGTTTATGATTTCTCTTGAACTTAGCATTTCGGTTTATTGAATGTTATTTCATTGATTGTGTACCTGCATGACCACCATTTGCATGTTAGTAACTTAGGTTAAAATTAATCAAGACTGCCTAATTCGCTCGAGAGCCAGATCTCCCCGAGCCCTCTGTCAGCACCGCTGTTGTTGTCGTCGTCATCGTCGCCGTGACCGCCGTCGCCTCCGATCAATCGAAATCCTCTGAAAACCCTAACCGTCGAGCCACCAATCCGAAAGCCCCCAACCCGCTCGAGAGAGAAATCGTTTTCAGAGAGAGAGAGTGTGAACTTTTTCGGGCCAGAATCCCCCTGAGAGACCGTTTAGGCCCTGGTTTTTCTTCGAGAGAGGGATCCTCTTTCGCCAGAGAGAGATCGTCCGAGAGAAAAGAGAGAGAGTGTGTCTGTTTTCCCCCCCTTCTTTTGTTTTTTTTTTTTTTTCTTTTCTTGTTTTCTTTTCATTTTTCTTCTCTCCTTTTTATTTCTTATTATGTTTTCATTCATTCATTTTTTTTTAAAATCTTTTTGGTTCTTTATTTATTTTTATTTTTTTTGTAAAAAGAATGTTTAAAATGTCAACAAAAAATCGGGTATCAACAGGGTCAAATGCTCAAAAAGTAATATGTGACTTTTTCAAAACAACATTTCTGGCCAATCATTGACTCCATCTTCATTATTGAGCGCACATCGAGAACTCCATCTGTTACTATGGCTTTGGCTTTCAACGCTACACACCTAGGTTTGGCGTCCCTATGACCCTCACCATTTAAAATAAAAACATTGACTGAGCACAAATCTAACTATTACAGCGAAGCCTTCACAGAGCTCATCCAATTTCTTGCGAAACTGGACTTGTACACCATTGAAACATAAGGGAGACGAAACCCCAAAAATATACTTGCAAAAATCCTCAAATTTACATTAGAATCGGGATAGAAACCTTCTTGAAATTGGAGAGAGAAGCTTCTAGATCTAGATTAGATATAAAAAAAAAAAAAAAAAAAGCTCCCGAATGGGAGAAAAGTAAGGAAAAGAAAATAAAGAATTGGATCAATCAAAAAAAAAAAAAAAAAAAAGGAGGAGAGAGAGATCTAGCACAAGCCCTCCCCTCCATTGAGGTTGAAGAAGAAAGTTGTTTGCAAATGAGAGGAAGATGAAAGGAGGAGGCTGGTGGCTAGGGTTTAGATGTATGTGTCTAGTTTCAAATGAATCATTTTTCATCCTAGGAGTCTTTTAAAGGAAGTTATCCGCCTTTTGCCCTAAATACACAACTCCGGCCAAGCAATTCGAGAAGAGTATAGTATTTCTATTTGTTTGTTTAGTCATTCCATATAGGCAAATTGTTTGAAAATTGTATTCTAGTTTTTTTTTTTTTTTTGGGTCGAAAGTAACATTTTGTTCATTATCATAGAAAAAGAGAGAGAAATAATGCGGTCCAATAGTAAATCAGGACAAATTCCAAATAGTTTTAAAGCTAAACATGTTTAAGATAACAAGATAATCATCATAACAAAGTTAGGAGTTAAATGCTCAAAGAGTGATATGTGACTTTTTCAAAACAAAATCTGTGGCCAATCATCGACTCCGTCTTCCTTATTGAGCACACATCGAGAACTCCATCTATTACTATGGCTTTGGCTTTCAACGGTGCACGCCTAGGTTTGGCGTCCCTACGACCCTCACCATTTAAAATAAAAAGGTTGACTGAGCACAAATCTAACTATGAGAGCTAAACCTTCACAAAGCTCTCCAATTTCTTGCGAAACTGAACTTGTATAGCAATGAAACCTAAGGGAGGCGAAACCACAAAAATATACATGGAAAAATCCTCAAATTTACACTAGATCGGGATAGAAACCTTCTTGAAATTGGAGAGAGAAGCTTGTAGATCTAAATAAGATAAAAAAAAAAAAAAGCTCCCCGAATGGGAGAAAAGTAAGGAAAAGAAAATAAAAAATATAATCAAAAAAAAAAAAAAAAGGACGAGAGAGAGATCTAGCTAAAACCCTCCCCTCCATGGAGGTTGAAGAAGAAAGTTGTGTGCAGATGAGAGGAAGATGAAAGGCTGGCGGCAAGGGTTTAGATGTATGTGTCTAATTTCAAATGAATCATTTTTCATCCCAGGAGTCTTCGAAAGGAAGTTATCTGCCTTATGCCCTAAATACACAACTCCGGCCAAGAAATTCGAGAAGAGTATAGTATTTCTATTTGTTTGTTTAGTCATTCCATATAGGCAAATTGTTCGAAAATTGTATTGTATTTTTTTTTTTTTTTTTTGGGTCGAAAGTAACATTTTGTTCATTATCACAGAAAAAGAGAGAGAAATAATGCGGTCCAATTGCAAATCAAGACAAATTCTGTCACGAAAAGGGACAAAGAGGAAAAAGTTCTGTAATCGTGAAGGAGGATGTCGAGGAAAACTGTATTCCTTCATTGAATTGTAATCTCTGTGCAAGATGTATTTAATTACAATGAAGAATCAATAAAAGAAAATAGAAATATTCTCCTATCTTTATAGTCCTAAAATAAAAAGCTTTGTATCAATTTTCAATTGGTATATTCTAAGTGAATCATATCTTCCAACACTCCCTGAAGCTGGTGGTCTGTATATGTCAAAGACACCAAGCTTGTTTAGAAGATATGCATGTTGTCTTTGACAAAGAGGTTTAGTAAATATATCCGCAAGTTGCTCCACGGTTCTGATTCCTCTTGAGTGATATGTGACTTATTCAAAACAAAATCTGTGGCCAATCATCGACTCCATCTTCATTATTGAGCACACATCGAGAACTCCATCTGTTACTATGGCTTTGGCTTTCAACGGTGCACACCTAGGTTTGGCGTCCCTACGACCCTCACCATTTCAAATAAAAAGGTTGACTGAGCACAAATCTAACTATGAGAGCAAAACCTTCACAGAGCTCCCCCAATTTCTTGCGAAACTGGACTTGTATAGTAATGAAACCTAAGGGAGGCGAAACCCCAAAAATATACATGCAAAAATCCTCAAATTTACACTAGATTGGGATAGAAACCTTCTTGAAATTGGAGAGAGAAGCTTGTAGATCTAGATAAGATTAAAATAAAAAAGCTCCCCGAATGGGAGAAAAGTAAGGAAAAGAAAATAGAGAATTGAATCAATCAAAAAAAAGAAAAAAGGAGGAGAGAGAGATCTAGCTCAAACCCTCCCCACCATGGAGGTTGAAGAAGAAAGTTGTTTGCAGATGAGAGGAAGATGAAAGGAGGAGGCTGGTGGCTAGGGTTTAGATGTATGTGTCTAATTTCAAATGAATCATTTTTCAACCCAGTAGTCTTCTAAAGGAAGTTATCCGCCTTATGCCCAAAATACACAACTCCGGCCAAGAAATTCAAGAAGAGTATAGTATTACTATTTTTTTGTTTAGTCATTCCATATAGGCACATTGTTTGGAAATTGTATATATATTGGGTCGAAAGTAACACTTTGTTCGTTATCACAGAAAAAGAGAGAGAAATAATGCGGTCCAATTGCAAATCAAGACAAATTCCAAATAGTTTTAAAGTCATGTTTAAAATAACAAGATAATCATCATAACAAAGTTAGGGGTCAAATGCTCAAAGAGTGATATGTGACTTTTTCAAAACAAAATCTGTGGCCAATCATCGACTCCATCATCATTATTGAGCACACATTGAGAACTCCATCTGTTGCTATGGCTTTGGCTTTCAACGGTACACCCCTAGGTTTGGCGTCACTACGACCCTCACCATTTAAAATAAAAAGGTTGATTGAGCACAAATCTGACTATGAGAGCGAAACCTTCACAGAGCTCCTCCAATTTCTTGCGAAACTGGACTTGTACACCAATGAAACCTAAGGGAGGCGAAACCACAAAAATATACATGGAAAAATCCTCAAATTTACACTAGATCGGGATAGAAACCTTCTTGAAATTGGAGAGAGAAGCTTGTAGATCTAGATTAGATAAAAAAAAAAAAAAAAACAAAAACAAAAATAACAAAAAAACAAACAAACAAACAAACAAACAAAAGGCTCCCCGAATGGGAGAAAAGTAAGGAAAAGAAAATAGAAAATTGAATCAATCAAAAAAAAAAAAAAAGGAGGAGAGAGAGATCTAGCTAAAACCCTCGCCTCCATGGAGGTTGAAGAAGAAAGTTGTGTGCAGATGAGAGGAAGATGAAAGGCTGGCGGCTAGGGTTTAGATGTATGCGGCTAGGGTTTAGATGTATGTGTCTAATATCAAATGAATCATTTTTCATCCCAAGAGTCTTCTAAAGGAAGTTATCCACCTTATGCCCTAAATACACAACTCCGGCCAAGAAATTTGAGAAGAGTATAGTATTTCTATTTTTTTTTGTTTAGTCATTCCATATAGGCAAATTGTTCGAAAATTGTATTCTTTTTTTTTTTTTTTTTTGGGTCGAAAGTAACATTTTGTTCATTATCACAGAAAAAGAGAGAGAAATAATGCGGTCTAATTGCAAAACAAGACAAATTTCAGATAGTTTAAAAGCTAAACATGTTTAAGATAACAAGATAATCATCTTAACAAAGTTAGGGGTCAAATGCTCAAAAAGTAATATGTGACTTTTTCAAAACAACATTTCTGGCCAATCATCGACTCCATCTTCATTATTGAGCACACATCGAGAACTCCATCTGTTACTATGGCTTTGGCTTTCAACGCTGCACACCTAGGTTTGGCGTCCCTACAACCCTCACAATTTAAAATAAAAAGGTTGACTAAGCACAAATCTAACTATGAGAGCGAAACCTTCAAAGAGCTCCTCCAATTTCTTGCGAAACTGGACTTGTACACCCATGAAACCTAAGGGAGGCGAAACCCCAAAAATATACATGCACAAATCCTCAAATTTACACTAAATTGGGATTGAAACCTTCTTGAAATTGGAGAGAGAAGCTTGTAGATCTAGATTAGATAAAAGCAAAAAAAAACAAAAACAAAAAGCTCCCCGAATGGGAGAAAAGTAAGGAAAAGAAAATAAAAAATATAATCAATCAAAAAAAAAAAAAAAGGAGGAGAGAGATATCTAGCTAAAACCCTCCCCTCCATGGAGGTTGAAGAAGAAAGTTGTGTGCAAGTGAAAGGAAGATGAAAGGCTGGCGGCTAGGCTTTAGATGTATGTGTCTAATTTCAAATGAATCAATTTTCATCCCAAGAGTCTTCTAAAGGAAGTTATCTGCCTTATGCCCTAAATACACAACTCCGGACAAGAAATTTGAGAAGAGTATAGTATTTCTATTTGTTTGTTTAGTCATTCCGTATAGGCAAATTGTTTGAAAATTCTATTCTATTTTTTTTTTTTTTTGGGTCGAAAGTAACATTTTGTTCATTATCACAGAAAAAGAGAGAGAAATAATGCGGTCCAATTGCAAATCAAGACAAATTCCAGATAGTTTAAAAGCTTAACATGTTTAAGGTAACAAGATAATCATCATAACAAAGTTAGGGGTCAAATGCTCAAAAAGTAATGTGTGACTTTTTCAAAACAAAATTTCTGGCCAATCATCGACTCCATTTTCATTATTGAGCACACATCGAGAACTCCATCTGTTACTATGGCTTTGGCTTTCAACGCTGCACACCTAGGTTTGGCGTCCCTACGACCCTCACAATTTAAAATAAAAAGGTTGACTGAGCACAAATCTAACTATGAGAGCGAAACCTTCACAGAGCTCCTCCAATTTCTTGCGAAACTGGACTTGTACACCAATGAAACCTAAGGGATAAAAAACCCCAAAAATATACATGCACAAATCCTCAAATTTACACTAGATCGGAATAGAAACCTTCTTGAAATTGGAGAGAGAAGCTTGTAGATCTAGATTAGATAAATAAAAAACAAACAAAAAAGCTCCCCGAATGGGAGAAAAGTAAGGAAAAGAAAAGAGAGAACTGAATCAATCAAAAAAGAGAAAAAGTGGAGAGAGAGATCTAGCTCAAACCCTCCCCTCCATGGTGGTTGAAGAAGAAAGTTGTGTGCAGATGAGAAGAAGATGAAAGGAGGAGGCTGGGGGCTAGGGTTTAGATGTATGTGTCTAATTTCAAATGAATCATTTTTCAACCCAGGAGTCTTCTAAAGGAAGTTATCCACCTTATGCCCTAAATACACAACTCTGGCCAAGAAATTCGAGAAGAGTATAGTATTACTATTTCTTTGTTTAGTCATTCCATATAGGAAAATTGTTCGAAAATTGTATTCTATTTTTTTTTTTTTTTTGGTCAAAAGTAACATTTTGTTCATTATCACAGAAAAAGAGAGAGAAATAATGCTGTCCAATTGGAATTGAAGACAAATTCCATATAGTTTTAAAGCTAAACATGTTTAAGATAACAAGATAATCATCATAACAAAGTTAGGGGTCAAATGCTCAAAGAGTGATATATGACTTTTTCAAAACAAAATTTGTGGCCAATCATCGACTCCATCTTCATTATTGAGCACACATCGAGAACTCCATCTGTTACTATGGCTTTGGCTTTCAACGGTGCACACCTAGGTTTGGCGTCCCTACGACCCTCACCATTTCAAATAAAAAGGTTGACTGAGCACAAATCTAACTATGAGAGTGAAACCTTCACAGAGCTCCTCCAATTTCTTGCAATACTGGACTTGTACACCAATGAAACCTAAGGGAGGCAAAACCCCAAAAATATACACGCACAAATCCTCAAATTTACACTAGATCGGGATAGAAACCTTCTTGAAATTGGAGAGAGAAGCTTGTAGATCTAGATTAGATAAAAAAAAAAAAAAAAAAACAAACAAACAAACAAAAAAAGCTCCCCGAATGGGAGAAAAGTAAGGAAAAGAAAAGAGAGAATTGAATTGATCAAAAAAGGGAAAAAGAGGAGAGAAAGATCTAGGTCAAACCCTCCCCTCCATGGAGGTTGAAGAAGAAAGTTGTGTGCAGATGAGAGGAAGATGAAAGGAGGAGGCTGGCGGCGAGGGTTTAGATGTATGTGTCTAATTTTAAATGAATCATTTTTCATCCCAGGAGTCTTCTAAAGGAACTTATCCGCCTTATGTCCTAAATACACAACTCCGACCAAGAAATTCGAGAAGAGTATAGTATTACTATTTCTTTGTTTACTCATTCCATATAGGCAAATTGTTCGAAAATTGTATTATATATATATATATATATATATATATATATTTGGGTCGAAAGTAACATTTTGTTCGTTATCACAGAAAAAGAGAGAGAAATAATGCAGTCCAATTGCAAATCAAGACAAATTCCATATAGTTTTAAAGCTAAACATGTTTAAAATAACAAGATAATCATGATAACAAAGTTAGGGGTCAAATGCTCAAATTGTGATATGTGACTTTTTCAAAACAAAATCTCTGGCCAATCATCGACTCCATCTTCATTATTGAGCACACATCGAGAACTCCATCTGTTACTATGACTTTGGCTTTCAACGGTGCACGCCTAGGTTTGGCGTCCTTAAGACCCTCACCATTTCAAATAAAAAGGTTGACTGAGCACAAATCTAACTATGAGAGCGAAACCTTCACAGAGCTCCTCCAATTTCTTGCGAAACTAGACTTGTACACCAATGAAACGTAAGGGAGGCGAAACCCCAAAAATATACACACACAAATCCTCAAATTTACACTAGATCAGGATAGAAACCTTCTTGAAATTGGAGAGAGAAGCTTCTAGATCTAGATTAGATTAAAAAAAAAAAAAAAAAAAAAAGCTCCCTAAATGTGTGAAAAGTAAGGAAAAGAAAATAGAGAATTGAATCAATCAAAAAAAAAAAAAAAAAAAACGGAGAGAGAGATCTAGCTCAAACCCTCCCCTCCATGGAGGTTGAAGAAGAAAGTTGTGTGCAAATGTGAGGAAGATGAAAGGAGGAGGTTGGCGGCTAGGGTTTAGATGGATGTGTCTAATTTCAAATGAAGCATTTTTCATCACAGGAGTCTTCTAAAGGAAGTTATCCACCTTATGGCCTAAATACACAACTCCGGCCAAGAAATTCGAGAAGAGTATAGTATTACTATTTTTTTGTTTAGTCATTCCATATAGGCAAATTGTTCGAAAATTGTATTCTAGTTTTTTTTTTTTTGGGTCGAAAGTAACATTTTGTTCATTATCACATAAAAAGAGAGAGAAATAATGCGGTCCAATTGCAAATCAAGACAAATTCCAGATAGTTTTAAAGCTAAACATGTTTAAGATAACAAGATAATCATCTTAACAATGTTAGGGGTCAAATGCTCAAAGAGTGATATGTGACTTTTTCAAAACAAAATCTGTGGCTAATCATCGATTCCATCTTCATGATTGAGCACACATCGAGAACTCCATTTGTTACTATGGCTTTGGCTTTCAACGGTGCATGCCTCGGTTTGGCGTCCCTACGACCCTCACCATTTCAAATAAAAAGGTTGACTGAGCACAAATCTAACTATGAGAGCGAAACCTTCACAGAGCTCCTCCAATTTCTTGCGAAACTGGACTTGTACACCAATGAAACCTAAGGGAGGCGAAACCCCAAAAATATACGTGCAAAAATCCTCAAATTTACACTAGATCGGGATAGAAACCTTCTTGAAATTGGAGAGAGAAGCTTGTAGATCTAGATAAGATTAAAAAAAAAAAAAAAAAAAAAAAAGCTCCATGAATGGGAGAAAAGTAAGGAAAAGAAAATAGAGAAATGAATCAATAAAAAAAAAAAGGAGAGAGAGATCTAGCTCAAACACTCCCCTCCATGGAGGTTGAAGAAGAAAGTTGTTTGCAGATGAGAGGAAGATGAAGGGAGGAGGCTGGCGGCTAGGGTTTAGATGTATGTGTCTAATTTCAAATGAATCATTTTTCATCCCAGGAGTCTTCTAAAGGAAGTTATCCGCCTTATGCCCTAAATACACAACTCAGGCCAAGAAATTCGAAAAGAGTATAGTATTTCTATTTGTTTTTTGAATCCCATGCATTTTGTTTTGGATCTAGAGTTCCATTTGAGTCACGAGTTAATGTTAGTATTTATGTTTTGTTTGGAAATTCTTGGTTTTTGAGGAAAAAGACACTATAAGTGTTATATTTTTCCCATAATGCTCACTTTAATGCAAAAAATTTTCAAGCAAATATTTGAGTGTCACTTTGGTAAAAAAAAAAAATGTGACTACTTAAGTGTCATTGATAATTGGTATTGCTGGAAAATCTGATGTGACAATATTATAGCACAAACTTTTTGATGTGGCTCGCCATCAACGTGAAGTTAGCAAAATTAATGCTTAACGAGGTTGTTTGGCCATTCATTTGCCTCAAATCCCTAACCCTAATTCCTCAAATTGGGGCAAATTATCTTATGAATTTTAATAGATAAATGGAGAAGTGGAAAACAATCGTTTTGCTCTTGATTTCTTCTTTTCCTCTTCGATTTTTCGACCCGTTCGTTTTAGGAAAACGAATTTCAACGTTGTTGCAACCGAGCTTCTTCGGTGCCAAATTGCCATCATGGACTGTCTTCGACCCTTGCAAAATGAGGACCACACACCGGTAAAATCATGACGACCATAGAGATCATCGAGCAGACTTGCCAGAGCACTATCATTTTCGATGGTAGACCACAAAGCATGTCACAGACTGAATTTTCCCATATCCTTGTGAACTGAAATGCGGAGCTTGTGGCATTGGGGTGAAGAGTGACTTATACAAAAGGGATGACACATCTCGTTTATGGAAGTAGCGGTAGTGTGTTTGTGTTAGGAATGCTATAGTGAAATGAATACCATCTTAGAGGATCTTTGAAGGTCGGGTTGGCCTCCCATGTACAAATTGATTGGGAGCTAACTTCGTCCTTCCGATAAGGCCATGGTAGGCTGATATTAGTTTGTTTTAATAAAGTGACTTGTATGTCTGTTGCGACCTACCTTGAGATAAATCACGAAAAGAAAAGCTAATGGATTACTAAGTATGGACCCTCGTAAGCACAACTAATCGCAACTTTGGGGTTTTGATTTAATCAATATAACATGTAATTCAAGTTAATTAGGAGTCGTTGTTAATATGTTATAGATCGATTAGAAACTCAAGCAAAATATGGGAAAACACTTTACTTCTGCGAACTAGAGATTCATGGATACAAGATTTGATTATACTAGATAAATCTAACGCCCTTTCGTTACATTTTCTATTATTTTAAAAATATCTCTGCAAGCATCTTAGTTAATTTTAATCTTAAACCACTAACATATGATGGGTGATCATGCGAGTGTACAAACAAAAAATTAACACTATAATTATAGTGATGAATAAATATAGCTCAAGGAGATAGAAAAAACCTTAGATGCACTAAGGCACTGTTTAGTAACCATTCAAACAGTGCCTGATTATGATTTTTTGTTCTCAAAATCAGTTTGGGAACATAATCACGTTTGGTAAAATTTTTGTTCCCAGGAATAGTTTTGGACAAGAATTGAGAATATAAAAAAAAAAAAAAATGTGATTCTCGGTCTAGGAATCAAAAAAAGAATCAAAATAGTGAAAGTCTTATCTCCTCTACTCACGTTCTCTCGTCCTCTCATCTCCTCTGCTCAGTCATTCTCTCCCTCCTCAAGAACGGCGACGGCGACTTCTGCTTCTTCATCGTTGAAGCTACTCTTTCAAGGTGAGTTCCTTTCACTCGTAGCTATGGGTGGTTGTCGGCTGATTTGGGTGACGGCTCGCTCATCATCGCCATCATTTGTCATCTGCGACAACTGGCGGGAGTGCCATTGGGCTCGAGTCGGCGGGCGCCCGTGCTGATTTGGCCGAGGGGTCCAAATCGGCAAGCGCCCTCGCCGATCTGGCTAAGGGGTCGCTCGCCGAGCTGGCCAAGGGCGAGCCCTTGACTCGAATCGGCAGGCAACCTCACCAATCTAGCCCAGGGGTGGCAATTCCACGCAGCGATTGTGAAGCCGATGAGGTAGTTGTGCCTATTTTGTTGCTGGTTTAATCATGCTGAATTTGGATATATTCTTGCAATGTCGAGCACTCTCCGTTGTTCTATAGCTCTTTCGTAGTTCATTCATGTATCTAAGTTGTTGTCAGTTGTTGTTCGATAAATATTTTGGTCGATTATATGGAGTGAACTGCCATGACCAAAGATCAATCAGAGCTCGCGTGTTCACTTGTATGGTAGGAAAGTTCCCTTTTTGATCTTATTCTTTTCTTCTACTTGTGTATGGTGGCTGGTGGAAAAGAACCTTTTGGTCTCATTCTCGTAGTTCCCTACTGGTTAGCCCCTTTTTAGTTTTATACTGTGGAGGTTTTCGAGCTAATCGACATTTAGGAATGCCGCCTCTTAAGAAATCCGATGCATGACTGGGAGATTCTACTTCAATGCTGGTAGATACAAGGTTCATGATTGCCTTGTTTCAGATGTGGTTGTTGTACTCATTGGCGTATTCTTTATTGTGTCGAATTAGTTTAAGAGATTTGGACTGCTCTTTCGTTCAACCTTTTGTTCTTTCAACAAACAATTCCTATCCTGCATTTTTTAGCTTTTTGTCTTTCCCCCCTTAAACGTGAATCTGCTGTCAATTTTCTGTGCAGTTAATATATGTTATCTATGCCAAATTTTCCTCTTGTTTGAGACCTTGTGCTTTCTAACTTCTAACGGAGGCCTTTCTTATCCATTTGGCTCCTTTAGCTTCCTCCTATGGGACATTGTGGTGCATATGCGATTCTGAATTAGGCTGGACTAATTGGGAAATTGTTCACTCCTATTGTTATTGCAAAGAATTTGTTCCAGTTAAGGATGAGATTTCTGGGTTTGGTGGAGAAACCTGGCAATGATAGCTCGGTTGTTTATAAGTGTATATGATTTTATAGTTGACATGCTTGCAAAGGTTTGTTTTCGGGAATGGTAATTTTCAGGGCTTTTTTCGGAATTGATCTTTTCTCTAGGTATAAAGACCTGGAAAGCTGCACTTGTGAAGTTTTGTTTCTTCTCATTGAAAGGGAATTTTGTAAGATCCCAGCAATTTGTGTGTGAGGGTTTTTTGAGTTTTGAGGTCAGAACACTTGAGGAGAATGAACTTGCATCTTAGATGCTGAATTTAAATTTGGTAGATGGTCCTCTTGCATTCTCAGTGTTACCTTTTTGTGGATTCTCAAATGCCTATTGTCCATATGAGATACTTTCTATGAATCTTTTATGGATGGCCTCATCGGTTGGGTATCCCAGTATTAGTGTTAGCCCCAGGTTTGTTTTGTCACAAGCTTCGTATTGGATTTAGGTCACGTTTGACATAATTTCTTTAAAGGAAAATGGACATTAGCAGTCTTTTCAAGCTGTTGATTCATTTTGAGTACAAAGGTTGCGATTCATTCTAAGTAAGTGATCCTATTTCAGGTTAGCTAGAAGTTGTGGGTTTGAAGTTATGGGTTTGCATTTGAACAAGAAGCCACCTCAAGTGAGTTTCATTGGAGCATCTTTTTCTTTTTTCCCTACTTACTCGGTTACACTTTATCTTCCATGATAGTTTTAAGTGTCATCTCAATTAATTTATATGATGCTCAATCAAGGTTAAATGGCATCCTAGAAAGATATGTTCAATGCAAAATGGACTAAGCCTTTAACCAACTTGTTTGTAAGATTGTTGGTAGAGGAGGTTCAAAAGGGAAATCGCACAACTTCTACTTTTAACAAAGCAGGGTGGAACAACATATGAGCTGAATTCAATAAACAGTCAAGATACCAATATAACCTATTGCAGTTGAATAATAAAGTGAACAAACTGAGAAGACAGTATGGTAGTTTTAAGAAACTCATTTCACAATCTGGCTTTGGCTGGGATAATGTGAATAACACAGTTATTGTCGACGATCCAAGTATTTGGCACTCTCACATCAGGGTATGTTTTAAGTTTCGATCATTTTGATATTATGATAGATGTAAGTTTTAGAAGATTTGATTATGTTATTGACATATGTCATTATTATGAAAATTGCAAGACAATAATGAGTGGGCAAAATTCAAGAATGATGGATTTCCTTAATATCCTGAACCGTGCATTGTATTTGGTGATACATATGCTACTGGAGAGCATGCCGTAGGAAATGCCGAAAATTTGACGTTGTCAGAGGATGGTGACAATAATGGTGGCAATGCAACTGGTGATCCATAGGACTTAGGTGAACACCACATTGATGATGACATTTTTATATCCCAGTATACTTCTACTCCCATTCATAACAAGCACAGGTTGGATAGGACTCCAAATGTCAAGAGGAGAAGAAATAGTTCCTCATTTGATATTGCAGACACATGCAAAGCTATCCAAGACATGCTCAAAGTTAGGTCGAGTCAATTTGGGAGTGGATCTGTTAGCTCACAAGTCACACAACCACCACCACCACCTGAAGACCGCTTCTCTATATCAGTTGTGATTGATATTCTGCTTAATATGAATGACTTGGAGCAAAATCTTTACAACAAAGCAGTGGAACGAGCATGTGTTAGTGTCGTATGGAGAGAGGCTTTCATCATATCACCAGCTGAAAGGAGACATGGACTTCTTCAATGTCTTTAATAGATGTTGAGATATGTTTTATGGATTGCATGTGGTTTCACTTGATTGTGTGATTTAATTGTTCAAACTCTTTTGTATTGTTGTATGGATAATATGGATTGTGTGAGATTTTTATATTTGATTTGCTTCTCCTTTAGAACTTATATTATTGATTATTATTGGATTCTTTTTAGATTTCTTTATTAATGTTATTGTATTTGTGTGATGATATAGGTACTATGGAAGAGGGATCAAATAGTATGTCTAATGAGCAGGTAGAATCAATTGACCAATTCTTGGATGACGATGATCTTGACATATTGATAGCATGGTTATGTATGGTTTGCGATGGACATGTCTGTGCATATGAAAGAACCTATTAGGGACAACAAACTATCGAGACCGAAATGGATGAGAGAGATTATTTGTGGACATTTAGATAGAATATATGAAGCCTTCAGGATGGAGAGGCATGTTTTTCTGAACCTATGTGATTTGATGAGGATAAAAGGTTGGTTGAAAGATAGTCGGTATGTTAGGATAGATGAACAAGTTGGGATCTTCTTATCTTTGGTTCGTCATAATAACTCAACTAGAGATTTATGTGAGAGATTTCAACGTTCAGGACAAATAATCAGCACGTATTTTAATTTAGTGTTGAAAGTAGTTCTCAAACTTGCAAAAGAGATTATCAAATCACCATCATTTGATGTTGTTCCACCGGAAATTCTTATGGATCCTAAGCATGAATGCTATTTCAAGGTATAGTTTTAATATCAATTGTGCATCATCAAATACATGTAGTTGATAATTTATGAATTTTCATAAATTTACATGATTTTTTTTTCAAAATAAATTCATAGGGTTGCGTAAGTGCTATTGATGGCACTCATATAAATGCTATCGTCCCCAGGTCTCAGCAAATCCAATATAGAGGCAGAAAATGAAATACCACTCAAAATGTGTTATGTGTTTGTTCGTTTGATATGAAATTTACTTTCATTTATTGTAGGTGGGAAGGATCTGTCAACGATTGTTGAGTGCTTTCGACAGCACTTGCGACTCATCAATTGCAATTTGCTCGACCACCACCAGGTATTTGATTTGTTTATAAGGAGAAATTCATTTTATGATTATTTCATCGTTGCATATCATAACTAATTTATATATATATATATATATATATAAATTATTGGCAAATACTACGTGGTAGGTTTTGGTTATGTAGCACTCCCGGGATTTTTAATTCCGTTTAAAGGTAAACGATATCATCTGAATGATTATAGGGGGAGTGGAAGACGGCTAAGGATAGCAAGAGAATTATTCAACCATAGATATTCTTCTTTAAGAAATGTCATTGAGAGGTCATTTGGGGCATTAAAGAATCGCTTCACCATTTTGAGACACATGCCTCCATTTACAATAAAAAAAAAAAAAAAAAAAGCTAGCACTTATTGTAATTGCATGTTGTGCTCTTCATAATTATATTCGTGACCAAGATAGGATGGACAAAAAAATTTGCCGATATGGAGATCCGGAGTACCCATTTGGAACTAGAGAAGTGGAGGTTGTAGATGATACATCAAATGAGGAAGCAATGAAGATAAACATGCTTTGGAGAAGTATTGCAAATCAAATGGCAATGGATTACAATATGCTGGAAATTCAATAACTTTATGTTTCTGACCTTTGTAATATTGTTTTTAATTATTGACTTATCAAAGCCAATATTCAAAGTTGAACAATGGACTACGTTATTTCAGTATTCATTTATGGATAAGTTGTAGTGATGAGTTTCTCGTTAAAGCCTTTTCTTTGTTTCAAAGAGTCCTGTTGGTTTGAAGACTTTTATCTTCTTAAACATTGGGTGTTCGGTTTTGGGGAAGGGAATATATATATATATATATATATATATATATATAGAGAGAGAGAGAGAGAGAGAGAGAGAGAGAGAGAGAGAAGTATCTTGGCTAAATTAAAATTAACATCCATCCATTTTGAATTCAAAATGGATTAGATATTTAATCACATAAAAGTAAATATTAATTGGAAATGAGAAATCACCATGATAAAAAAACTCTTTTTAAATATAAATAATATTGAAATTCTAATAAGAAAACCAAATTTAAAATAACAACAATTTTTGTTTTTATTTTTATCTATTTTTTTATTTCTATATTTTATTTTAATTTCTTCCTATTCTGAAATATATATTTGCTATATATAGAATACGTATTTAATTTTATATTATAATTTAGTATTTATATTTATTACATATTTTAGGGATATTAGTATAGTTTATACTATGGTTTATTATTTACTATTTAATAAAAATTGATTAGTTAATATTTTTATTACTTAGTATAAAAATATAATTAATCAGTGAATGGTTTATGAAAATTCAATATCAAATTTACATTCATCTAAAAATGTAATTAAAAAAGAATTGGAATAGAAATTTTATACAGGTATTCGTTACCAAACTGCCCTCCGATCTTGGGGATTCTGGGTTTGATGCCGATGACTTCTTGAATCTCCACGATGGCGAGGGTTTTTGGCTTCGCCGGAGGACTCAGCCGTCGGCGGCGGAAATTTGGCAGTGGAGCCCACTCCGGCCCTCCGATCTTGGGGATTCTGGGTTTGATCCGGATGATTTTCTTAATCTCATGGAGGACTGCGAGGGTTTCTTGACTTCGCTGGAGAACTCTGCCGACGGCGGTGGAAATTTGGCAGCGGACCCCACTCCCGTGCCCTCCGATCTTGGGGATTCTGGGTTTGATCCGGATGAATTTCTCAATCTCTTGGAGGACGGCGAGGGTTTCTTGACTTCACCGGAGGAGTACTGGGCCATCAGCGGCGGAAGCTCGGCCGCGGATGCAGACTTGGCGGACTCGAAGAGCTGGACGTCCGGATGTGAATTTTCTTACTCGTACATGTACAGTGTCCCGAGGGTTACATGTCTGGAGGACATTCTCTGTCTTCCTTAGGTTTTTTTTATATACACGAGGAACGACGATGAACAAAAATAGGAGTTAGGGTATTGTTCAATTTTTTAGTCCGGAGCGGATTAATCAATAAAAATTCAATTCTTTGGTTCTACTCCTGTTGCATCTTCTTCTTATTGCCTGGTGATGATGATGTCTGCGTGTGGGTTTCATTTACTGTTCTTTCGCTGTTAAGAAGATAAAGAAGAAGATGAAGATGAAGATGGAGGCCGTAAAAATTGGTTAGACCCAATACATGACGAATGGGCCCAATTTCAAAGCTTAATTGCTTGAATTCGTTTTCAGTTTCGTCGCTGGATCGAAATCCCCGTTTCCGTTATGCTCTAGTGTATAGCTTGTTTCCTTTCTCCGTCAATCCGGAATGCTGCTGCTGAGATCGTTTTGGCCGAAGGGGGACAAAATTGTGAAGTTCCAGTTTCATTCGGCGCATCCATGGCTCGTCTCCGTGGATGCGTCGGACTTTGTCCCCGTTTTGGAATTAGGAGCATCGTTAGATAGTTCATCACGCATTCTTGGGTCATACTATGTGTATTCTGTATGGAATGGAATGTAGGAGCAATTTACTTGATAATTTCGATGTTGTTGACGTGATGATGATTGTGGGTTCTTCTAATTTTCGGGCTTCACCATGTGTGTATGTGTGCGCATGTTTTGATGTGATGATGATCGTGGGTTCTTCTGGTTTTGGGTGATTCATGAGCTAAAACGTGTTGATGAGAGGCGTTTGGGTCGGTGCTAAGTTGGAGAAGCTTGCCGAAGGAAAATCTCAAGTGCATACAATTGATTAGATTTTGATAGAAAAGATAGGAAGTGAGTCGTGATAAAAGTTCGTTCTAGTTGCAGTAGATGGCATTATTTTTATAAGCATTTGTTTGGATGCCACTTGGAAATTAGTCACGGCTTAGTTGCAGCAGGAATTCTCTAATCAAATTAATGTGTATATGATTGATAAATTGAGTAAATCTGTGTCGATGTCTAGTCACATGAATTGAAACATTGAAGCATTGAACACTGATTCCGAAACAGATCTATGATATCGGCCCACAGCTCATATGCTCGTGAGAAGAGCTAACTTAGAAGCATACGAGCACAATTCTCTACATTGGTCACACACTTTCAAACGGATTCTTTTTCTGCAGACCAGTCAGTTGGTCTTCTGTACAATGAACTTCTGCTTTAATGATTTCTCTTCTTCTTTTTCGCCTTTTTTGGGTTTTTGAGTCTAAGTGTAAACATGTTTGAGGGAAAAAGTCATGGATAATGCAAGTCCAGTTATTGACTTTACTTCATTAGAGAATCGTCGCCATGCCTTTCTAATCTCAATGGTATCATCTATCTTCTTGGTCCTAGGTTGTATGTGTTTTTTGTTTTCCTCCGTCTCGAACCTTGCGGCAATATAGATTTTGTGTCGAAGTGCATCCTTTAGCTCTAATAAATGCAAAGAGAAATGTAGAGTATCTTTTCAAATGTGAGATAGAATCGAAGGTACATGAATTGCGAGGGATTGTAAATGTTCCATCGCTTATAAAAATGATAAGAACAATATAATCAACATCGGACGGTGACGTCTACGAGTCGGCCTAGGAATCACCTTCTGAAAGCAGTCGAAGTCAACAACCGAACAAAAGTACTATTTTTTTGCAAAAGCTTAGCTCTGAGAAAAGTGTCCAAAGCACAAGCCCATGGAACCCAACTCAGCTCAGCGATCGCATGCAGCCCATCAAGCCCATCAGCTTTATCATCACCATATATATAAACTACCCATTCTCTCTCCAGCATTTTTCACTCACCCCCTCTATAGCCAATCCCAAGTGCTCCGGTTGAGACAAGGAATCATTTTCCCTCACACCCTCGAGTTCATTGAAGTCTCGCAATACTTGGATTGGATTGTAAACATTGTCCCGTGATGAAGAAGGACGGCCGAGTCAGGGTCTGTGTTGATTATTAGGATTTAAATTGAGTTAGCTTCGTACACATGCATGCACCAAATGTTGTCTTCCTTCTAGTCACATCCTTTATCTGCACAAATAGATGTACTATGTGTGCCCCAAATATGAGTGAGGGCTTGCAGGCCCTCGCCGCCGGCCCTTAGCCAAGGCTCGACAACCCTGGCTGACCTTGCTCCCATCGTCGCCGGCCCTTCTCGACAATGGTGGGGAGGCAATGGCGAGGGCTTGCACAGCCTTCACCAAACAAGCCTTATGCAATCTTCTTCTTCCCTTTTTTAAAGTTTTAAATTTAATTTAATTAGTATTTATATTAAAATTTAAATCGAAGGCAAAACGATGTCATATTGACTTTTTTTTGCCAACTTAGCTCTCTAACGAGCCACCACGTAGGCGAGTTATATTAATAAAAAATTAACATGTAGGATTTCCAGCTAGGGTCGCCAAACTTGGTATTCATATGTCCCAATTTTTTTTTATAAACAAAGTTATACTTATGTATACCTTTCGTAACTTTTGACATTTAAGCATCCCCGTACTAAATTTTAGCACTTACACTATACTTTTGCCGTATTTTATGTATAATTCTTTTCTTTCGAAGACTCTTGGATCCGCTTGCATCATCATTGTTGTTGAATTGGGAATGCTAAATGATTTTATTTTTAGATGAGCTTTGTAAACCTTGCGTTTTCGCAGCTCATCCTACAAAGAAGCTTTCTTTTTATTTTTTTTCATTCTTCTGCCATGTAATGTGGATGCTCATTTTTCTTTAATTTTTTTGTGAAATCAAAAGGAGCTTTCTGGTCATCTTTGTGCCTCCATGTTTATAATCTTGTGTTCATTTCAGAGGTTCAGATTTATCTTGGAAGAAGAGCTGAAGAGACCTGCCGCATCCAATGATGCAAAAGATGCACTTGGAGCTAAAATCAGTAGAGAGCGCATTGAAACAGAAGTATGTGTCTATAATATTCCTCTATTGGCTGCTTTATCTCATATAAATGTTTTTTTGGTGGAAGTTCTTGTGGCCTTTATCTTTTCTCTCAACATCTGTATATGGTTTGTATTTTCCGTTTGATTCTTACTTCTCCTTGATGAGATGGGATCAATGTTTTTCCCCTTCTTTGGTATGGCAGGTTGATCTGATGATATCAGGCAATGAACCAGTTAAAGCAGCTTACATCTATGAGTTAAAAACATCTATTAGTTGCAATTGTTTTGGGTTGTCTTCAGTCTACCTCAGGAACATGAGGACATTGCCAGAAGGGCGCGATAGGTTGGTTTGCTGGGTTGGGTTCACAATTGACCATTTTTCAAAAAGTAATTCACACGTCTAATATTGAAAACCGGTGGTTTAGGACCCACGGAGTGAGAATATATAAGGTGAGAAGTAAACCTTGTTTTAAAATTAACGAACATGGAAGCCAATCAGGATTTTGTAATGAAGTCAATGTGAAATCACCGAAAATATAAATGAGGAACAATAGAGAATCCAGAGGTTTGTGTAATTAAATTCAAGTGTCAGTTCCGACATTCATGAGAAGTGTTAGTAGCAACCATCTACTTTAATCGAAAAATTGGAGCTACAACCGCTTAACATGCTCAAGTATTCATGCCTATATTAAACCCAAACTGCAAGGTATTAATAAATAAACAACTTATTTTGCACATAAAAAACTCACAGCATAAATTACACTCTTTGCCCGCGACCAAAGAGGAGCCCCTTTGACACGTCCAAAAATCAAGGAGCTAGTCTGTTCTTAATTTCCTTTCTTCGTAGCACCGCTTTCCAAGTAAGTCAATGTGCATCCGTCAAATCCTCCATCTTGCTGTGCGGCTACGACTCTAAAGGAACACAAGTATGTGTTTTGACGTGTGTGTGCGCCCCTTTCTTTGGTTCAATCAATCTGTAATACGTGTGTGCCCCTTTCTTTGGTTGGGCCAATCTGCGGTACTTCAAAGTCTGGCCCTTTGGTTTGGGTTAAACCTGCAAATTTAGTCAACCAGATCGGGTTCACCGTGTGAAAAGGTGTCTTGATCAATGGAAATGCATATGCTTTTGAAGGTCTTCATTTCTTATATAGTTCAATCCAGAAGAGACTTCACTTGTAAGTTGTTAGGACACAAAACCCAGTCACGATGAATAAGCATATGGCGATTATGTTCCTGTTTTTCTACGCCCAGCTCCCATTATGGACGAGTTCAGCGTTGCAAACCAACCGAACGGATCGGCTCGCTTTAATCTACTTCAAAGATAATGTGGATGAGGATCCACTCGGAGTCCTAAGCTCATGGAACGACTCTTCTCATCACTATGAGTGGCAAGGTGTTAAATGCGATGGACAACATCTCGAAAGGGTCGTGTCACTCGACTTGATGTAAAAAGGCTTGGGCGGTCTTCTATCGCCTCATGTCGGAAACCTCTCTTTCCTAAGAAGCCTCGTTCTACAGAACAATAGCTTTCGCGGCGAAATTCCACAAAGCATTGGCCACTTATTTCGCCTTCGTCGTCTCATCCTTAGTAACAACTATTTCAGTGGACAAATGCCCACTAATATTTCTCAATGCTTAAACCTTGAGATTTTGAATCTCATCGATAACCAACTTGTGGGCAAAATTCTCGATGATCTCGGCTCCTTGTCAAAACTTCAAGTTTTAGATTTGGCTAGTAACAGTCTTGCAGGATCTATTCCTTATTCTATTGGAAATCTCTCCAAACTTCACACTCTTTCCGTCAAAGAAAATGGGTTGCAAGGAGAGATTCCCAAGACATTGTCCAAACTTCTTCGTTGGTGGTCTGTTCAAGTGGCGATTAACCAACTCACCAGTGAGATCCCTCCAGCAATCTTCAACATCTCCGGCATTTTCTATTTCAATGCTGGTGACAATCAATTGAGGGGGAGCATTCCTCCTTATATCGGTGATAGTCTTCCTTGTCTCACTTATCTTGATCTTAGGAGCAATTTATTTACTAGCATTATACCTCCGTCCTTATCGAATGCCTCCGGCCTTCAGTACATCTACTTTTGCAATAACAGTTTGCACGGACCAATGCCCCCAAATCTTGGACGGCTAAAAGCTCTTAGAGGAATGTTCCTTGCTTTTAACCAGTTGCAAGATGACTTCAGTTTCATTACCTCATTGGCTAATTGTTCAAGGCTAGACCATATGTGGGTGGACTCCAATTTTCTTGAAGGTCGGTTGCCGGATTCCATTGGCAATCTTTCCAAGAGCATTCAAGTAATTTCTATGTCATCCAACCGAATTTATGGAACCATTCCTTCAGGTATTGGCACTCTATTCAACTTGTCTGTTCTTGGCTTAGCAAACAATTTGCTTGATGGCCATGTTCCTTCTTCTATTGGAGCACTCCATAACATGCACGAATTGTTCTTAAGCACTAACATGCTAACGGGAGAGATCCCATCATCGATCGGCAATTTGACATCATTGAATTGCCTTAACCTGTCATTCAATGACTTATACGGGGAAATACCGCATAGTCTTGGTAACTGTAGGCAGCTAATCCAGCTTGAGCTTTCGAACAATAATCTGAGTGGTTCAATCCCAAGGGAGGTTCTTAGCCTTTTTACCATTTCGATTATCTTCAGCTTGGCACATAATCAGTTGAGCGGATCTCTTCCATCTCAAGTTGGGTTCTTGGTCAATCTTGTCGAACTAGATTTGTCTCATAACAAGCTGACATGACCAATTTCTAGCTATATCAGCAAGTGCTTGCAATTGGAGAGGCTCAACTTAGTAGTCAATTCCTTTCATGGCGAAATTCCTCTGGCTTTAGGCACATTACGGGGCTTACAAGAGTTGGATGTTTCCCATAACGACTTCTTTGGTAAAATCCCGAGCTTTCTCGCTAAACTTACAGATCTAAAGTACTTGAATCTATCTTTAAATAAGTTCGAAGGAGAAGTTCCAAAGGAAGGAGTATTTCTCAATGCTAGTGCAGTGTTTGTCTTTGAGAATAGGAATCTATGTGGAGGTATTGCAGAACTAAATCTTCCTTCTTGCAAATCGAATACCTCTAAATCATATTGGACCAAAAAAGTTAAAGTAATCACCGTAGCGGCAACCATCTTGTCTAGCTTCATTTCGTGTCTTTGCCTATTTATCATTTGGTACCGAAGAAAGAAGTCGAAAAACATTACATCTTCAATTGAATTGCCATTCGAACACCAATTTTCGAGGGTCTCTTATGGTGAGCTCTTTAGAGCCACAAATGGATTCTCTGAGAACAATGTGATCGGAAAAGGGAGATATGGTACTATCTATAAAGGAACTACACAGGAAGGCAGCTGTGTGGCGATTAAGGTGCTCAACCTGGACCACAAAGGTGCTTCGAAGAGTTTCGTCTCGAAATGTCGAACCTTAGGGGCAATAAGACACCGAAATCTCGTGAAGATATTGAACGTGTGCTCAAGCGTGGATTATCATGGCAACGATTTCAAAGCTTTATTATACGAATACATGGCTAATGGGAGCTTAGAGAATTGGATACCCCAAGGAAAAGAAGAAGACGTTGAGCATGAAGATAAATATGGAAAACCAGGACATTTGGGATTAATGCAAAGGTTAGACATTGCCATCGACATAGCTTCTGCGATTGAATATCTTCACGAGGATTGCAGCCCAAAGATTGTACATGGAGATTTGAAGCCAAGCAACGTCCTTCTAGACAACGAGATGATGGGGCGAGTTGGGGATTTCGGGCTAGCGAAGATAAGCTCTGTTCCAACGATAGAGGCCGTGGACATTGACAACCGCAGCAGCTCAGTGGCAGTGAGGGGTTCTGTAGGCTAAGTCCCTCCCGGTAAGAAAATTTTCTCATTAATTGTCTAAGTTTTATTTCGTTGGCCTTGAAATAAAATTTGGATTGTCATTGCATATCGCTTGATGTACACAATTTTAGAGTATGGCATGGGGGACATGGTATCAACACAAGGCGACATGTACAGCTACGGTATTCTTTTATTGGAAATGTTCATCGGGAGGAGACCCACGAAGGAGGCTTTCAAGGACAATTTGAATCTCCACACCTTTGTCAAGATGAATATGCTAGATCGAGTGATGGAGATCGTGGACTTGGCCATTTTGAATGGAGAAAACGAGAATGACATTGAGAGGATGAGAGATTGCATTGCCTCTGTTGTAGGGATTGGAGTTGCATGTTCAATGGACTTGCCGCGAGATCGGATGGGCATGGATGAAGCACTCAAGGAACTACATAAGATCAAGGCTATGTATGGAGCCGAGCAAAGGTTTGGTCGAAGCAAGTTTAGCATGCAAACACCTAAACTAGACTTTATCTTAGGATTCAATTAGATTTGAATAAGATAAACATGGATGGTCTAATATAAGTACTCTATCTCCATCTCCATCTCTTTCTCCATCATTATCGAAATATTGTCAAATTGTTTTGAGTTTTTGTCAGATTTGATGAAATTAATTTGACTATATAATTTTAATTATATGCCTAAGTAATTAGTTTTCTCATTAGATTACTTTCCTTGCCTTCACATGCTGTTCTCATTCATATTAATTGTAATCCATAATTGCTTAATCCAATGAAATCTCTGAATATTCTGAAAACATCATAATATCTTCCCTCAAACTCAAGGTTGTTTTAAGGAAATCAACTGGAGTTTGGAACTAGAAAACCAAGCAAGAAAAGGAGCCTTTGTAAGATCATTTGCAATTTGAACATCACAAGGGACATGGACAAGATCAGTAGTTCCTTGGAAAATATGTTGTCGAGTAGAGTAACGGTTGTCCTCAATATTCAAGTCCATAGATGAGGGAGACTCGACCAAAGGTGTGGCAATAGTCTATGGGGACTTACTTGAGCAAATTTTAGCTACATATCAGCAACCTTTAGAGTGGCCTATGCCACAATATGCATTTCAATTCTTTTGTCAATTAGAGAAGATGGTAATGAAGTTTTCGAAGTGATGGAATACATAATATTGTTTCTGTTTAATGTATTTATATTCCAGATCAACTCTAAATTACAAAGGCATCAAGTTTTCTTCTAACCGAATTTGTAAGCTTGGGAAGAACATAATCAGAATCAAAGAGGGACATATCTTTTTGGGGAGGGATTATTATCACTGCAATTCTACATCTGGAAAAATATCCATTGCTGCGAATGAGCATGTCCTCTTGGGACAATTAGCTATCCATTACAAGAGTATTAGATGACCGAAATATGAATCCTCCAAGTACTGTGTTATTTCTAGTAGGCATGGCAATGCCACTTTATTTTGAGTGGAGGGAAAAAGTCCATGAGTTGAAGTAATTTTAACCTGGAAACCTCGCCTAGCTACTGGTCCATTATGAATGTCATCCCAATACAAACAAACTTCCAATAAGACTAGGTAACTGGTTCAACACCTTTTTGCCAATAATGCAATAACTCTTCACAAGTGCGCTTTTACTTGTCCCACATTGGAAAGTTGGGAGGAGATGGGCCAGTTTATAAGTGTGAGCATTCTCTAATGTGTTTAAAGAAAAGTTTAGGTGTGGGCTAGACCCCACCATACCCGCGTGAGAGGACATGAATAATTGCGCGATTTTGGCGAGATTATTAGATGCACTTAGCACTTGTGCGCCCGCGATTTAATTAGCATTAACCCATTTATTTTTATTTTATTTTGTATGGTTATCTTATTAACCTTTATTAGTTCAAAGGTCGTTTTTTGTTTATCAAGTATTTTTTGAAATTATGAAAATTCGAAAGTTTATTTATTTAAAAAATATTTTCTATTATTTTTATTATTCCAAATTTTTATATGTTTCTTTTCAGGATAACCCTTGGAAATGATACTCGTTTAGTTTGCAACATTTCCTAAATGGTTGCATTTGTTCATTTTGCAACTTCTTCGAAAAGAATATCTTTGTTCACTTTGTGACATTCCGTGAAAAGTCGCATATATTATTATTATTTTTTTTTAAATTGTGTGTGTGTGTGTGTGTGTGTGTTTCAGTTTTTGGATGAGTATGAGATCATTTTCAAGTCATCTTGCTAAAACTACATCAATATTTTCAATTGATTTACAAGAATTGTTATATAGTATTCTCATTTGAGACTTTGTTGTATCTTAGAGGATATTTGTCGGTAATCATTAGCAACATTGTGGGGGCAAATAAATCTTTAAAGAAAGTGATATTATGCCTCAAAATCTAATTTGATTGCTCTATTGATTTGAAGCCATATTTCCCAACAAGTTTAAGGATTTATTTTGTTCAACAATGGAGTCGGAGACAATCAAGGTCATGAATAAAGACATGGTGAAACTGGACCGATTCGATGGGAACAACTTTGCTCGCTAGAGGGACAATATGATGTTCCTACTTACTGCCTGAAGATTTCCTACATACTGGATCCTAGCTTGGCATCTATAGAAGATTCGAAGCCTACTACCGAAGGAAGAGAATCAAGTGCGGAAGCCATTAGAAGGGTTAACAAGGAGAAGAAGAAATGTGCTGAGGACAAATTGCTTTGTCATGGACATATTCTGAATACACTGTCCGATCAATTGTATGACTATTCACTGAAATGAAGTTGGCTAGAGAAATTTGGAACGCACTAGAATTCAAGTACAAAACGAAGGAGCAAGGTACTAATAAATATCTAATCGCGAAGTATTTTGATTTCAAGTCAATTGATATCAAACCTTCCATGAGTTACAAGTGCTAGTGAATAAAATTTGTGTTCTCAAGATTGATATTTTAGAAGCTTTTCAAGTCGGAGCAATTATTGCAAAATTGCCTTTGAGTTGGAAAAGACTATGGAAAAAATGCCGATACACAAGTCAAAGGACATCACCTTGGAGCAAATACAAAAACATCCTCGTATTAAAGAAGAGTCACGTTTATGTGATAATTCTATTTTGTATTATTTCAAGATGAATGTTGTGGAAAGAAAACGAAAAATCGGCCAGAACTTCAAAGTAAAGAACATGCATAAATTTAAGAAAACACAAAAGAAGAAAAATGGGATTGTTGTTTTGTTTGTAGCAAACAGGGACACTACATTAAGGATTACATTCATCGCAAGAGTATATCAAAGGACAAGAACATTCCAACAGTGAAAGCAGATGCGAATTTGGTTGAAGAAAATTATGTGGCCATGATTTCAACCATGTTTTCGAACATGAACATTTATGAAATTAATGATGCAATGGCTATGGTTTTTGAAATCAACTCTACTACTGTCCAATTTGGTTGGTGGTTAGATTTAGGAGCAACAGTCCATGTGTGTAAGGACAAATACATGTTCAAGCAATTTGAAGAGACTATCGACTCAAAAGAGATCTGATGGCAAATAATACTCTTGCAAAGGTTGCTGGAAAAGGCACGGTGGAGATAAATTTCACTTCTGAAAAGAAGATTACTCTTTTTAATGTGTTATTTATACTCGAAATTAGGAAGAACCTTGTTTTTATTGATTTACTTTGTAAGAGGGGGTTCTCAATTTTGTTTGAATCCGACAAGGTTATCTTGTCGAAGAATGGGTTGTTTGTAGGTAAAGATTATACCAAGAATGTCATGTATTAACTGAGTATCAATAATAATTTTGCTAATTTTGCTTATATTGTTCAGTTTTCATTTTTATGGTATAGTAGGTTGGCACATATAAATATTCGTTATTTAAGAATATTAAGAAATTAGACTTGATAAATTTTAATGGCGAATTTGATAAGTTTGAAATATGTGCTAAGTCTAAATTTACTAAGAAACCATTTCCTAATGTTTAAAGAAATTCGAATTTATTTGATTTGGTTGTGATATATGTGAATTCAATGGCATGTTAACACATGATGGTAAAAGATATTTTATTACCTTTGTGGATGATTGTAGTAGGTTTTATTTGTTTATCTCATAAGGTCGAAGGATGAAGCATTTATCATGTTTAAAAATATAAGGCCGAAGTAGAAAATTAATTAGAAAGGAAGATCAAAATTCTACGTTCAGATAGAGGTGGAGATCAATTTTTAAATGAATTCTTTTCATTTTGTGAAGAATATGGTATTATTTATCAAGTTTCGGCATCATGTACTCCACAACAAAATGGTCTCTTGGAGAAATGGTTAATTGTATGCTTTCAAATTCAAAGTTATCAATTATTCTTGGGGAAGAAGCATTGTTTATTGCATTAATAGAATACCTTCTAAGAAAAATGACATGACCCCTTATGAAGCATGGAAATGTAGAAAATCAAATTTGTCATATCTTAAAGTGTGAGGGTGTTTGGCATACTACTAAATACCAAACCCCAAGAGAATAAAACTTAGACTTAGAGCTATCAAAAGTGTTTCCGTTGGATATGCCGAAAACAGTAAAGCTTATAGACTTCTTGACTTAGAGTCCAATGTCATTGTAGAATCAAGAGATGTTAAATTCTTTAAGAATAAATATTCTACAAGTTCTGCAATTATTGAAAATAATTTAAAATTTGTGGAAACTCAAATAGATTCTCAAGAGAAAAAAACGAATGATTCTAAAGATATGATTGAACCGAGGATAAGCACTAGAGCCAAGAAATTAAAAGACTTAGGTCCTCATTTTATTACTCATGTTTTTCTTGTTGAATGAGACAAAGATAATAACATAATAAATAAATATCATTTAGTATTAAATTTAGAAGATCACTCATGTTTTTCTTGTTGAATGAGACAAAAATAATAACGTAATAAATAAATATCATTTAGAATTGAATTTAGAAGACGACCTAAAAGCTTTGATGATGCTATGTCTTCTAAAGATGTTTCTTTTTGGAAAGAAGCTGTAAATGATGAAATAGACTCAATTATGTCCAATAATACTTGGGTATTAGTAAATTTACCAAAAGATCCAAGCCTATTGGGTGTAAATGGATTTCTAGAAGAAAAAATCATTTTGATGGTTCTATCCAAGATTTTAAGGCTAGATTAGTGGTCAAGGGATATAGACAAAATGAATGAATAAATTATTTTGATATGTATGCTCCTATTGCACATATAACTTCTATTCGAATTCTTTTTGCTCTAACTTCTATTTATGATCTTTGTATTCATAAAAATAGATGTCAAGATTGCTTTTTTGAATGGAAACTTAAATAAGGAAATTTACATAGAACAACCAAAAGGTTTCATTCTTCCTGGAAATGAAAAGAAAGTATGTAAATTGATTAAGTCTATTTACGGGCTTAAGCAAGCTCCTAATTAGTGGTATGAAAAAATTGATTCAATTATACTATCTAATGGTCTCATCCACAATAATGCTAATAAATGTATGTACTCTAGATTCACTAAAGACTATAATGTTTTAGTGTGCTTATCTTTGGAATGAACATGACTGGAATTATTGAGATTAAGAAATATCTAACTCCCATGTTTAAAATAAAGGATTTGGGTGAAGTAAATACTATCTTAGGTATTAAAGTTAAGAAACATAGTGGGGGTTATTCTTTAAGCCAATGTAATTATGTTGAGAAATTATTAAATATATTTCAACATCTTGGTTTCAAGGAAATAAATTTTCCATTTGATTATAGTATTAAATTGAATTATAATATTGATAGAGCGGTAGCACAACTTGAATATGCAAATATTATAGGGTCTTTATTATATGCGATGCATTGTACTAAACCTGATATTGTTTTTTCTGTATGTAAGTTTAGTAGGTATACTAGTAATCCAAGTATAGAAATTGAAGGGCTATTATCAGAATTTTTGGTTATCTTAAGAGAACTAAAAATTTAGGATTGTTCTATAATAATTATCCGGTTGTGTTAGAAGGATACACCGATACTAGTTGGATTATAAGTGTGGGAGATGAACATTCCACTTCTGATTGAATTTCACACTAGGTGGATGTGTTGTATATTGGGTGAGCAAGAAACAAGCATGTATAACTCACTCAACAATATAATCCGAATTTGTTGCTTTAGTAGCAACTGAAAAAGAGGCCGAATGAATTAGGAATTTATTATTAGATATCAAATTATGGCCTAGTCTTATGCCTCTTATTTATATCTATTGTGATAGTCAGGCCACCTTGGCGAGAGTTTATAGTAGCACATATAATGGTTAGTCTAAATATATTAGTCTAAAATATGAATTTGTGAGGTAATTGATTAAAGATGGTACCATAACAATTGCCTACATGATGTCAAGTAATAATTTAGCTGATCCCTTGACAAAGGCAAAACCAAGAGACATGATAATAACGACCTCACAAGAAATGGGGCTGAAACCCTTAATTGAAATAACTAGTAATGGTAACCTGACTTTTTTGGAACATCACTAGCTACAAGGTTTAATGGATAAGAATAAGTTACTGAATTTGATTGTTTGATACTGACGTAGTCTTGATATGAGAAGTCAGTATCTCCCGTTACGTTTTGTAGGTTGAATTGAATTCTTAATAAAGTATAGCACAAATTTATAATTTGTTAATAGTAACAGAAACATATGGTAGATACTTCACTTATATGAGCTTAGAAGTGGTGCCACTTCTTACAAAAGTTAGGATTGCTTTTTAAAGAGCTCATGAAACAGGATCAAGCACATGGCTATAATAGTGTAGAGTAATATAAAATTTTTTGCCGAAACAAGAGGTTAGTATATGTACGGTATGTTCGATTCTATTATTTAAAAGTACAAATTTAAAGTCGAGCTACTTGTCACTTTGATAAAATTTTGAGATACTTGCAATAAGTAAAAGTTTAACTCGAAAGAAACATTTATGTATGTCTATTAATCTCACCGAAATTTTGGTTGTATGTTTTTTTTTTTAATTTTATACTTTGAAATCTTTGTTTTACAAACAAAGTGGGGGATTGTTGGAAATTTGTTTGTAAAACAAACTAAGGGTGTGTTTGTTTTGCGAAAAACAATTTCCGGGAAAACGTTTTCCTCATTTTCCAACGTTTGGTTCATTTAGGAAAATGAGTCAACGAAAAATGTTTTCCTAGTCAATGGAAAATGTTTTCCTTCCAAAACTTAAATTTAGGAAAACGATTTCCCCTTTGAAAGAACCGGAAAACGTTTTCCAAAATGTTTTAAGGTCCTTGCTTGATAAAAAATTTATTATTAAAAAGAATTTCTAATTAAAAATTTTGAATCTGTTATTATTATATCTTTTTTTTTTTTTTTTTTTTTTTCTCTTTTATTTCTTTGCCTATGAACGTAAACCCTAACTCCTCCCCCTCTCTCCTTCTCCTTCACCCCATCCCTTTCATTTTGACTTGCTCTTATGACTGGAAATCATGTCCATTTTCAAAAAAAAAATAATAAATAAATAAATAAATAAAATATGTGTATGAATTCAAGTTTCCTTTTCATTTTGTAGGTTCAAATTCTAGATTTACTAAACTAATCAAGAAAAATCCATTTATTAAGTAATATGGACTCAACATATTAATTTGGAAGTAAGACACACACTATTGTCAATTGTTAGGTCAAATGTCAATCAATCATTTTTCAAATGCGATCCAAATACTAGAAAATACTTTCGGTTACATATTACCAAACAAAGGAAAACTAACCATTTTCCTGGAAAATGGTTTCCCGGAAACATTTTCCAAAAACATTTCGTTTTCCGCGAAACAAACACACCCTAAATGTGCTTTTACTTGTCCTACATTGGAAAGTTGGGAGGAGATGAGCCAATTAATAAGTGTAAACATTATTTAATGTGTTTAAAGAAAAGCTTAGGTGTGGGTTAGACTTCACCCGCGTGCACAGGTGAGCGAATAATTGCGCAATTTTGGCACAATTGTTAAGCGCACTTAGTGCTTGCACACCCACGATTTACTAAACACTAACCCCATTATTTTTATTTTATTTCGTACAGTTATCTTCTTAATTTTTATTAGTTCAAATGTTTTTTTTGTTTATTAAGTATTTTTGGAAATTATGAAAATTGAAATTTTATTTATTAAAAATTATTTTTATTATTTTTATTATTCGAACTTTTATATGTGTCTTTTTTTTTTTTTTTTGTCAGTCCTACTCTATTCCTATTCTATACTCACTTTCAGACTTTTGCCCTGCCTCTTGCAGGGCATGGGAGTCGAAACCCACTCTTGAAACTTACGCGTCCCCACCCCATCCCCCCTGAGAAGGTGGGGATTTGAACCCCTCACCTCCCTCTTCCATGTTGGAAGGGTGGCCACTAGGGCGAATCCTAGTGGTTTTTTATATGTGTCTTTTCAAGACAATTTTGGAAATAACACTCATTCAGTTTGCAACCTTTCCCAAAGGATTGCATTTATTTATTTTGCAACTTTTTTAGAAAGAATATATTTGTTCACTTTGCAATTTTTCATGAAAAGTCGCATATGTTGTTTAAAACCGATTTATATATAGATGTGTGTGTGTGTGTCAAGTTTTTGGATGAACAAGTATGAGATCATTTTTTAGTCTTTTTTCCAAAACTACAACTATATACAAAAACCGATTATTTTCAATTATTTTACCAAAGAGACCCTAGAGATATACTTGAATTGCTATCTAGTATTCTCATTTGAGACTTTGTTATATCCTAGAGGATATTTGCCAGTGATCATTAGCAACATTATGAGATAAATAAATTCTTAAAGAAAGTGATATCGAGCCTTAAAATCCAACTTGATTGCTCTATTGATTCGAAGCCATATTTCCCAACGGTCTTCAGTCCCAACCACTTTTGACCTATTCGGTATACTAGACATCCTTGCTTTTAATTATGTTTCCAAAATCTTAGATATTGTAGAGAAGTCGTATGGAACTCTTATATTACCAAAAGCTTTAAGAGGTTGGATCATGAATGCTCTTGAATTGTATGGCATTGTAAGGCACAGTGGCATAAGGCCTTTGAGCTAACGCACTGAACTTATAGAGTCTTGAATGTTTTTGAAAAAAGGATTTGCGACTACCGGCTTGTGTTGAAGTAATGTCATATGAACTTGGTCTAAGATTGCAACATGCCCGTGGTCAAGTTAAAATCTCCATGTATGTGATGTTGAAATCACCTCTGGTCAATCTTGTAGATAGAGGTCCTAGTGGCATAGGTTGCCTTCTCTGTGAGCTATTCTTTGGTTCAGTTTCCAATTGACTTGCTTATCTTCTTTTGTTCGCGTGCTACTTGTGGACCATAGCAGTCCAACATAAAGATTTTTTTCATCTGACTTGGCTTTATTATTGGTGCTCTCCAATAAGAATGCCACTGGGTAGGCCCTTTTACTAAAGTGTGACATGGACATTGCAATGAAGCTTGAAAAATAAGCACAAAGAAGCTGTCCCTTGAAGCTTGATTTTGTTCGATTCAGCTCCAGTTTTGCTCAATTGGAGCTTACCAATTTTCTTGGAAATACTCATTCGGATCCTATTTTCAGGTAATGCGGTGGCTGTCCTAGCTCTTTTTACTTTGCTTTTTTGTCCATAAAAACTATCAAGCCTCCTCTTTGTGCCTACTTAACTCTTTTTGGTCCCATCCATGTATATGTGCATGTGGAAATATATGATTGAAATGCCGATTTGTGACCCCAGAAACAGAGAATAGGCGGTTCTAGATATTGCAATTTGTTTTCCCTCATGCTTTCGACTCTTTTCTCATGAAATCTTCGACTTTTTCAATTTCCCATGTTGTCATATTTTGGTCCCCCAATGAAAGGCTTGATCAAATTGCCCTGCTATCTAGACGTCTGTTATGGAATAGGAAACAGTTATCTGTGAAATTCTCGTGTTTAACTACATCAGTTTCTATGGCGGATTATTTTTATTCCCGGTCCGATGGATGGTTCATGCTTCTACACTTACTGATTCTTAATGTCCCTTTCTTGTTGCTGCTTGTGTCGATCGTTTTTGCCTTTCGAGAAGAATCACTCTACTTAAATAATTTCATTGGCAGAGCCAAAAATCAGCTTAAATGCTTAGACATGAATGGATTTCTATGATTTTCCCGGTTGATGTCTGCTTCCATGAAATTTGTTTTACTTGCTGGATCACTTTTCCACAATGGTCGAAATTACTACGCGTCTTCTTATAAGGACATTGTGAGTGATAGGGGTATGCTAAACGGACTGCCCAAATTGGGAACTGCCTGAATTGGCCCGTTTGGTCCAGTTCTCAAGAGTGTCGGTCCGATTCTCAGTTGTTAAAATTGGAACCGGTGTCCGGGCAGTCCGCTTCCCAGTTTCAAGGGAGAACCGGACTAAGTAAATATACTTTTTTATTTTATTATTTCTTCAAAAAAATTAGGAAAATGTGAAGTAAATACTATTTTGGTCTGGTTTCAAGTAGTGAGAAAAAAAGTAATGGAAAAAAAGTAATAAGAAAAAATAAATGATCATTTCCATTGGACCAGATCAGAATCGGACCGGATCGATGGTGCGGTCCCGTCACCGGTTCTGATTTTTGGGAATAGATCGAAACCGATCACCCCAAGTGAGTGATCATCTCGTCAATCCCTCTTGAGTCTCATCTTGATTCTCTCCCTATTAAGTCATGATCCCTTAAATGTGTCAAAATCTTGTTTTTGCACCCCAGTAGACGATGGTTCATTGGTCTTCCTCAAAGGAGCTAACTCGCAAGAAAGCTCCTCAAGTTGCTGCCTCACCACCACTCATTTTGGGAAGTGCTTAAATAATGTCGGCGGTGTCAACAAGGCACTTTCTTTCTATCCCAAGTGTGCCAATGATGCCAACGTCACTTCGAAATGGCGGGACCATTTGCCCTATGCCATGTCTCATTATAAGTATGTTCTTGCAAAAAAAAAAAAAAAAAAATCGGCGTGAATGTTCACTTGAATCTTTTTTAGTGTAGGCCAATGGAGATCAATTTGGCCAATGAATGAGAGATTTTGTAAGATTAATGCCTCTAAAAACTTAAACTGTGAGATATGATCATAGTTTAATGTATATTCTAACAATGGTGTCGTGTGCTGGAATTTTGTCGCTTTGAGTTCGAATGTCGGTCTTTTTTAGGAATAAACATTGCAGATTGAATATTAGTTGTTTCAACAAGCAACGAAAGAATACACATATTTATTTCTATCAACATTTGCAGTAATCCAGTATCAAATTTCAATCGACTAGATAGGTTATCAATTTTTTTAATCAATTATAGCAAATGTATGGTCTATTTAGAATGATTATTATTTTAGTTTAACTCCATAATTCCCAACTTTAACGTAAATCTTTCATGTTGTATTCATCAACGCCTTCCATGATATGACTTTCATTTAATAGGAATATGGGAAACCTTTCAAACATATAAGCTTAAAAATAATTTCAAGAGATTTAATTATTCAAGGTGAGATTTGCTGGGCTCATTAATATCGAGAGCATCTGCTTTCGGATATATATATTACTATTCGGTGTCAATTTGACTCTTGACTCTTAGGGGTGAAGGAAAATATAGCGTGTGAATTATATAAAATACCATTCAGTGTTAATATTTTTGCTAGAGTGTACTAAAAATAATATGAGTTATATACTTGTTTTTATGATTCCAATCATATGAGACCATTTTTTTCATTTTACTATTTTTAATATCAGTTGACCTTTACATTATATTTGGAAATCTAAGTTGGTTATGTCTACCATGCGGTTTTTACTAGATGATGCCTGCCTAACAAATCAAGCCAAGAGAAGAGAAAAAGTATAGTATTAAGCATTGTTATATCTTATAACATGAACAAACCCCTTAACTAAGTATTATATTTTTATTCAGAGTGTCTTCTATATTTTAAATTTTTATTCCTATAATCAAATGTTGCAACCATCATAACCATTTCATACGAAATACTGACCCATTAAGGAAATTAAAGTTTAGCTTGTCATATATATTATTAATAGGCGTTCCATTTTCAAACTCTTGAAGAGTTTTAAAAAAAAAAAAGATTTCTTTACTTACCTTATTTTAATTTTTACAGCATCGAGAGTTAATAGTAAAAAAATCAATTGAAAAATGACCACTCACAGAAAATTATAGTATTTAACTGATAAAAATAAAAGGCTCGGGAGCTTAATCGTGCAATTTACATAAAAGTAGGGGAAATTAGGGTATTACCTAAAAATTTCGAAATGCAGAAAACGCGCATAAGTCGATGTTTCCCTCCCGCTCGTCGCCCTTCGTCTGCAACTCCAAACCTCTTCTCTCTCTCTCTCTCTTCTCTCTCTCCAAGAAACCAAGAAACCTGCGACCTCGTAAAATCCACTCTCTCTCTCTCTCTCCAAGAAACCCAGAAACCTGCAACCTCGTCCAACCCTCTCTTTCTCTCTCTTTCCAAGAAAACCCAGAAACCTGCGACAGATACTCGCGACCGTTGATGGGTAAGCGCCGGCGAACCGAAATAGCGAAGATCGCCGACCCGGCGGCCCGGCTCGTGACGTACTCAAAGAGGCGTAAGGACCTCTTCAATAAGGCCTCCGAGCTCTGCCGCCTCTGCGGCGCTCGCGCCGCGGTCGTCGTCTTCTCCCCCGCCGGAAAGCCCTGCTCTTTCGGCGACCCATCGGCCGATGAGATAATCGCCCGCTACCTCCGGACCGGCGACGCGATGCCGCAGATGGGTCTGAGCCAGTGGGCGGAATGGGTCAAAACAGAGTGGGACGATTGCGCGACAGAGGAGGACCTCGAGTCCCTGATTCTGAAGTACGAAGCCGTCCGCGATTTTGTGCGGAGAAAGCTGAAGGCCTTGGAGGATGATGATTCACGAGTCAAGGTCGGTGATGGCTATTCTCACGTTCCGACCGACGAGGAGATGGATTCGATGTTCGAGAGTTTCGAAGGTCAAGGCCCAGCGCTTTCGGCTCTGTTGACGGACGGCGAGGGTTTCTTGACTTCGCCGGAAAACTCTGCCGGCGGCGGTGGAAATTTGGCAGCAGACCCCACTCCTGTGCCGTCCGATCTTGGGGATTCTGGGTTTGATCCCGATGACTTTCTGAATCTCTTGGAGGACGACGAGGGTTTCTTGGCTTCGCCGGAGGACTCGGTCGTCGGCGGCGGAAATTTGGCGGTGGAGCCCACTCCGGCGCCCTCCGATCTTGGGGATTCTGGGTTTGATCCGGATGACTTTCTTAATCTCATGGAAGACTGCGAGGGTTTCTTGACTTCGCTGGAGGATTATTGGGCCGTCGGCAGCGGAAGCTCGGGCGCCGTTGCGGACTGTGTGGACTCGAAGAATAGGGTGTCCGGATGTAAATATGATCACAGGTGTCTTTCTTCCTGGTACACGTACGGTGTCCCGAGGGTTACATGTCTCGAGGACATTCTCCGTCTTCCTTAGTTTCTTTTGTATACATAAGGAGCGATGATGAAGTAAATAGAAATTAGGGTATTGTTCAATTTTTGAGTCCGGAGCGGATTAATCAATAAAAATTCGATTTTTTGTTCTATTCTTGTTGCAGCTTCTTCTTCTTGCCTGGTGATGATGGTGTCTCTGTGTCCGTGTGAAGAGGAACATTCATTATCTTTACTGTTCTTTCGCTGTTAAAAAGAAGAAGAAGATGGAGGCGGTAAAATCGGTTAGGCCCAATCCATGAGAAAGGCCCATTTTCAAAGCTTAATCGTAGATCGGAAAAAGCATAACCATTCCCATTTAAGACCTTCCGGCGACCTCTCAAATTTGCATCTGCTTCTCTTGTTTTGCTTCAATTCGTTTTCGTTAGCTGTAGTGTGTTGCTTGTCACAATTCTTCTTCGATTTGAAATGCTGCGGCAAGATAGTGAAGTTTCAGTTTCATCCTACGCATCCATGGCTCATATCCGTGGATGCGTCGACTTCGTCTCCATTTTGGAATTGGGAGCATCGCCAGGTAGTTCACTGCACATTCTCGTGATTTACTATGTGTGTTCTGTCTGGAATAAAATGGCGGAGCAATTTACTTGATAATTTTGATGTTTTTGATGCGATGACGAATGTGGGTTCTCCTGATTTTAGGTGATGTATGAGCTGAAAGCGGGCAGCATCAATGAGAGGTGTTTGGTCAGTGCTAAGTTGGAGAAGCTTGCCAAAGGAGAATCAGGCGCATGAATTTAATTAGATTCTGATAATACAGGTATAAGTGAGTGTTGATGAAAGCCCGTTTTAGTTTGCAGCAAGATGGCATTGGTTGTATATGTGAAGAAGTTGAGAACAGAAGCAGAACAGAAATGAAGAACTGAATGAAGAATTGAGCTTCTGAATTCAATCAATTTTGGAGAGAGTTTTTCGCAAAGAGCATCATTCTTCCATCTCTTTACTACTAAGTATTTATATCATTTCACATACAGTGAGAACAAGAAATGAAACCAACAAACTTGTTAACTGAACTTACTGAAAACAAAACAACTAACAGAAAAAGGAAGTATTCAGTTACAACTCAAAACTGAATATCTATTCTTTAATGAGCACGTGTTGTTGATGTAAGTCATGTCATCTTCGTTCAGCTTGTCTTTATCCACAAATACGAAGTTAGACTCGTTGCTTCTAGTCTTGATCAAATTATCAGCAATATCAAGTGCTACTTCGTTTCCCCTGTTTTCAACATTCAGCTTCGGCTCCAGCTTGAACTTCTTTACTTCACTTCTTTTGTTTTCACCAGAACTACACTCTTGATCAGCAGCATTTAGCTTCTGCTTGAGCTTATATCCTTTAACAGTATAGGCATTGATTTGGATGCAATTTGGAAACTGGTCGCAGCTTAGCCACAATGATTGACATTGATTACAAATCTCTGTTACTGGCCCAAAACTCGTATACTCATGAGAAGAACTCGACTTAAAGCATACATCCACATTACTTTCCATTATCCAGACACTTTCGGAGCTTATATTTTTCTGGAAACCATGGCCTTCTATATCATGAACTTCTGCATTAATGGTTTCCTTTTTTGGGTTCTCGTAGAGTCTAAGAGTAAACTGACTGAGTCCATTCGAGGAGGAAGGTAATTGCTCTTTCTATATGAATTTTTTTTCCTTCATTCACTGTTTTTTGATTCATAAAGCTCCAGAACTGAACTATTTTGCTCATTGTTACTTGAGTTTTAAGTTAGTGAACTTTTATGATGATGACGTATGCTATTGGCAGCCATGGCATAACCAGTCCCCAGAGTTTACTTCTCCAGCGCCATCAATGAAAGGGCATCATTTTCCTGTCATTTGCTGTGAAAACAGAGCAATTTTTCTGGACTTGGTGATAATGCGAGTACGAGATGTACACAAACAAGCAAAAACTTGACAATGGATCACTACTCTGGCAAGTCCTTACTCGCTGACAAAGCCTGATTTTGATCTGATGACAGTTCTTTGCTTAATGTTACAATATTATAGTTTGAGAGCCACTTTTGTCTTTTGTTTTTTGGTATTTAACAAAACTAATTTTTTTGAGTGCATTGAATTTGAATATTTAAATGTACGCTACTGGATGTGCCTCTATCTCTATTTTCCGCAAGTTATTTTTCTTTTCAGACTGAGTTAGTGTAGTAAACTTCTGGTTTGTTAATTCTGGTTCTTTTAAGTTTATTGACTAGTCGTCAAACTTGAGGAGTAAGGTCCCCATGGTAGGACCAGAACCATTGTTAAATCTCAAACGTAGATTAGTAAGTTCAATTCTTGGACTTACTTTGATAAAATGATTTATGCAATGCTTTGATAATAGTTGAGGAATTGCAACTACAGAAGGCTCTATAGTTGATTAGTCAAGGAACTCTCTCTGTTATAAGGTTTTTGGCTCAACTCATTGGTCGTGCCAGTGCATATTTTGTACTTCAGATATAGGTGTTTATCATTATAAATAGCAATCCACCTTGGATACCCAGTTCATGATTGAGTTTGGCCAGAAACTAGAGGCCTTCCAGGCTTGGGTTTGCTTAATTTGGAGACCAATCAGGTTTCCAAAGGTTAATAGCATGTATCGAGCTGTTAGACGTGGCAACTTGTTTTGTCGAATTTCCTTATGGAAGTCTTGGATGACATCTTCATGTTGATGTCATTCGTAATTTGTTTGCAGTGATGTATTTCATACCCTTCTTTTTATTATCCCTTTTTCTGCTCCAATCAGTTTCTTATCTTCTAATACTTGAAGGGCAAGAATTAATGTCTGTATAGGTCATTGGAATCTGCATTTGGAACATGAGTTACTCAATCATCTCTTATACTGTTCCTGTTTCTTTTCTTACTAATGGATTACTGTCTGTCGGCCGTTCTTCATCTTTTTAATGCTGATATGTGCTGGTATCTCTGCTGCTTTTTTTCTTGACACAGTATGGAGTTCCTGGCCAGATCTGCAGCTGGAGATGGTCTGCTTGGAATTGGAAGGATCGTCAACATTATCTGTGTTTCAGTGACCATACTCTGTTACTTGTACCATGGATCGCATTTGCCTAGAGGCTCAGCCTAAATTCAGGGACCCGAGATTGTTTCCAGATATGGCTGATCCGTTAATCAAATGCAACTTTCCTGAAGAAGTATTAAACAAGCTGTTACAATTGCAGCCATACGTGTCTGCAAGAAGCAGCCTTGGTCCATCCACTGATGAGCAACGTTGTTACTACTCTACGCTTCCATTCAGTGGCTCCACTGAGGCTGTGCCTGTTCCTCCTCCGGAGCCCAACAAATATTCCCTGGAAGCAAATCGAAGAGTGAGTGACCTTAAAAGGGATGAAGAAAAAGATGATACAGAGAGTACTTGTGGGCAACATCCAAATCACAGGGGATGAAGACAGCACAAATCAGCAGGGCACACAGGTCAATGAAGGACGCAGAGATGACCGGGATACAGGAGAAAATGGTGAGGACAGAAAAGGCAACAATAATGATCTGATTCGGGTTTGAACAGCAAGAATAGCATGTCGAGGAATGGAAGTGTTACGTTGAGGGACAGAAGCAGTTGGTTCTTGCATGATGGAAGCATTTATTATTATCACAGGATGTGCACAAGCTTGTCTAATGGAAGCGTGTCTTCAGTCCACGAGACGAGCAGAGACAGCGGAAAATGTTCCTTGAGCCATAAGAGCAGCGAGAGATCATTTGACGGAATTGATCTTTTGAGTCCAAAAGGAAGCGGCAGATATAGCAAAAGAGGGCCACTAGATCATGCTGCTTCTGTGGAAGACGATGACATGAGGGGGTTCACGGGATGGGGGCTAAGAAATCGGTCTTTTGAGTCCAGAAGGAAGCAGCAGATACAGCACAACAAGGTCACCAGATCATGCTGCTTCTTTGGGGGCTGATGACACGGGGGGTTCACGGGATGGGAGCTACAGAATCGATCTTTTGAGTACGAAAGGAAGCAGCAGATACAGCAAAACAGGGTCACTAGATCATGCTGCTTATTTTGTGGGAGCTTCTATCAGCGGCACGACAACCACATTATATCAAGACCCTTTCCTTAAAGCGAGACAACAGTGAGGGGTCCCCAGATGATGTCGATTCGATTCATTCCAAGCATTGAGCGATGAGCATGTCCACTCATAATTATAAGTTCCTGTCACTCGGTTATCTTTATTTTACGTACAGACCTTTAAAATCTTCTCTCTTAATTCATTCGTGACTGTCCATCATGGATACATTCTTGTCACTACCAAATGAACGCACATTCGATTGTCACGCTCGTTCAATCAATCAGGTTCTTTGTCACTATAGAGTATGTAACACATTGCTTCTCTGTTCGCGTGTTTCACTGTCGGACTGTGATGCTCTACCAGGAATAAGCAACTGAGAACTATGCATTTTCTCGTCAGTAAACTTCCGGTACTCACTTAAAGAACAAATTGTCGATTAGGTCTTTGATTTTCACGATTCAGAAAACAGGGTTATTCCACTGCTCTTGATCTTAGATGGCAGCAGTCCGCCAGTGCCGTATGTACTCATAATGGCCGGCAATCGGCTGCTGGATGCATGATGTGATCTATTGTCGACGGCATCTCACGCATGCAAGAACTTGGGCCAAAGAGACTTCGCAGTCGAGGACTTTGAGCTCAGTCCGTTCGTGGACCGAGGAGAAAGGGGGCTCAACTGGAAGAGGATTATGCCTTAACTTAATGCCGGCGATGAATTGAAAACCCGAACTGCAACAGTTGGTGCTGCTCTAATTGATTCGTATGGGAAGCAGATTCGATCCTTCCATTGTGCTGGTTGCTTTGATAACTTTAAGGAACTGAGCTGCATGTTAGGAAGCCATTGAGAATGCTCTGTTCAAGTCTTCAAGCTCATGTCAGTGAAAACATGAACAAAATATTTTATAAGATTTTTGCCATTTTTATTTCTGAAGCCAAATTTCGACATTCATAAAGGTAATTAGAACCACTTTGAAAGTTATTCTCAAGCTTATATATTTGAGCGGTTTTCACATGCTCTTGTGACATGAATGTCGTATCTTGAAAGACGTTGATGAGTATAGCAAGAAAGACTTACGTTAAAATTAGAAGTCACGGAGTTAAACTAAAATCGAAAATCATTCTAAACGGACCATAAATTTGTCATAATTGATAAAAAAAAAAAAAAATTGATAACCTATTGAATAGATCGAAATTTGATATGGGGTGTTTACGCCTAAAAAAGATTAACATTCAAACTCAAAGGTTGATAAAATTTCAGCACGAGAAATCATTGTTAGAATATACAATTATTAAATACCGTCTTCATCTAACAATTTAAGTTGGTAAAAATAGCGGTCTAACAAAATCTCTCAACCACGAGCCGCACCGATCTACAATGGCTTCTACAAAAAAGACTCAAGCAGACATTCACATCAAAATTTTCGTGCGCTTCCCCGTCGGCTTCCACTGGAGGACACAGCATGCTGCCAATGTCCACCGGAGCCTCAATAGCGATGGTGCCAGTGTCTCCACGGCCCAACGAAGGCTTACGGTGCTCCACGAAGGCCTTCTTCTAGGCCTCGCGAGCATCCGATCGGTAGGCCATCCACTGGTCCTGCTTCTGCCGCAACCGGCTCAATACAAGCGGCAGCGTGCGCATTGGGACCGCCCTCAAGAGCTCCACCATCTCGAGCCCCTTGGTCACAAAGTCTCGAGTATTTGCATGATAAGGCCAATCCACCTGTTATATATAGTGATTTCAAGTCCCTGAACATCTTGTTGGACGAGGCTTTCAATATGAAATTATCCAATTTTGGACTGGCCATGCTCGGGCCTGCCGGAGACAAGATGCCTGTACTCGTACAGGGTTATGGATACTTACGGCCTTTAGGCTCCTATATAGGCAATAACCGTCCAACTTGTATGCTTTCTAATGGTTACACAGAGGGACAGAAGTAGAGTTGGCTCTTGCATGATGGAAGCATTTATTATTATCACAGAATGAGCGCGAGCTTGTCTCATAGAAGCGGGTCTCCAGTCCATGAGATGAGCCAAGACAGTGGAAAATGTTCCTTGAGCCATAAGAGCATTGAGACATCATTTGATGGAATTGATCTTTTTAAGTCCAAAAGGAAGCGGCAGATGCAGCAGAACGGGATCAATGGGTCTTGCTACCTCTTGGGCGGACGATCCACGGGTGGTTCACAGGATGGGAGCTAAGGAATCAATATTTTGAGTTCGAAAGGAAGCAGCAGGTGTAGCAGAACAGGGTCACTTGACGATGCTGCCTCTTTGGCAGACGATGACACGAGGGGTTCATAGGATGGGAGCTAAGGAATCAATCTTCTAAGTTGAAAAGGAAGCGGCAGATACAGCAAAACAGGGTCACTAGATGGTGCTGCCTCTTTGGTGGATGATGACATGGGGTGGGGGGGGGGCGCGGCGGGGCGCGGCGGGGCGGGGGTGTGGTTGGTTTTCACAGCATGGGAGCTAATCTTTCGAGTTCAAAAGGAAGCAGCAGATACGACAAAACAAGGACACTAGATCATGCTGCTTATTTTGGGAACTACGACACGGGGGGTTTCATGGGATGGGAGCTCTATCAACGGCACGACAGCCATGGTATACCAAGAGACCGTACACTTTCCTTGAAACGAGACAACCGTGAGAGATTCTGATGTCAATTTGATTCGTTCCAAGCAATTGAGCTACGAGCATATCCCCTCATCATCATAAGTTCCTGTCACTTGGTTATCTTTATTTAACATACAGTTTAAGATCTCTCTCTTATGATCTTGTCGCTACTGAAGACAGGATGCACATTCGATTTTTACGCAGGATGCACATTCCGTAAGAATCACTCTACTTAAATAATTTCATTGGCAAAGCCAAAAATCAGCTTAAATGCTTAGACATGAATGGATTTCTATGATTTTCCTGGTCGATCTCTGCTTCCATGAAATTTGTTTTACTTGCTAGATCACTTTTCCACAATGGTCGAAATTACTACGCGTCTTCTTATAAGGACATTGTGAGTGATAGGGGTATGCTAAACAGACTGCCCAAATTGAGACCTGACTGAATTGGCCCGTTTGGTCCAGTTCTCGAGAGTGTTAGGCAGTCCGTTTCCTAGTTTCAATGGAGAACTGGACTGAGTAAATATACTTTTTAATTTTATTATTTCTTCAAAAAAAATTAGAAAAATGTGAAGTAAACACTACTTTTTAATATAAACGAGGAACAATAGAAAATCCAGAAGTTTACGTAATTCAGTTCAAATGTCAATTCCTACATTCATGTAAAGTGTCAACAGCAACCATCTACTTTAATCGAATAATTGGAGCTACAATCGCTCAACATGCTCAAGTGTTTTTCCTGTCCATATTAAACCCAAACCTAAGGTATTAATAAATAAACAACTCATTTTGCACATAAAAATCTCACAGCATAAATTATACGCTTTGCCCGCGACCAAAGAGGAGCCCCTTTGACATGTCCGAAAATCAAGGAGCTAGTCCGTTCTTAGTTTCCTTTCTTCGTAGCACTGCTTTCCAAGTAAGTCACTGTGCATCCGTCAAATCCTCCATCTTGCTGTGCGGCTACGACTCTAAAGGAACACAAGTATGTGTTTTGACGTGTGTGTGTGTGCCCCTTTCTTTGGTTCAATCAATTTGTAATACGTGTGTGCCCCTTTCTTTGGTTGGGCCAATCTGCAGTACTTCAAAGTCTAGCCCTTTGGTTTGGGTTAAACTCGCAGATTTAGTCAACCAGATCGGGTTTCACCGTGTGAAAAGGTGTCTTGATCAATGGAAATGCATATGCTTTTGAAGGTCTTCATTTCTTATATAGTTCAATCCGGAAGATTGGTTGGGCCAATCTGCAGTACTTGAATTTTTATTTGTTCAATATAGTCCATGAATTATATAGCCTGATGTGCAATATAGTTCTTGAACTTTTAATTTATTCAACATGATATCCAAACTTTTTATACATGTTAGTCCTTGGTGAAGGTATTCAATATTGTCTGTGAACTTGAATTAAAGAAAGGATGACATTGGATATTTTCATATAGTATAAGGATTAGATTGAATATTTATCAAAATTTTAATGCCCACATTGACTAAAATGAAATTTTATGAACCACATTACACATCGGGATAAAATTCAGAGACTATATTGAACAAATTAAAAGTTCAAGTACCATATTGAATATTTAGCTAAAGTTCAAAGACTATTTATGTAATTATCCATTCCTAACTTCATTAGAGAATCGTCGCCATGCCTTTCTAATCTCAATGGTATCATCTATCTTCATGGTCCTAGGTTGTATGTGTTTTTTTGTTTTCCTCCGTCTCGAACCTTGCGGCAGTATAGATTTTGCGCCCAAGTGCTTCCTTTAGCTCTAATAAATGCAAAGAGAATTGTAGAGTATCTTTCAAATGTGAGATGTAATCGAAGGCACATGAATCGCTGAGAGATTGTAGATGTTCCATCGCTTATAAAAATGATCAAGAACAATATAATCAACATCGGACGGTGACTTCTACGAGTCGGCCTAGGAATCACCTTCTGAAAGCAGTCGAAGTCAACAACCGAACAAAAGTACAATTTTTTTTGCAAAAGCTTAGCTCTGAGAAAAGTGTCCAAAGCACAAGCCCATGGAACCCAACTCAGCTCAGCGATCGCATGCAGCCCACCAAGCCCATCAGATTTATCATCACCATATATATAAACTACCCATTCTCTCTCCAGCATTTTTCACTCACCCCCTCTATAGCCAATCCCAAGTGCTCCGGTTGTGACAAGGAATCATTCTCTCACACCCTCGAGTTCATCGAAGTCTCGCAATACTCGGATTGGATTGTAAACATTGTCCCGTGACGAAGACCGAGTCAGGATCTGTGTTGATTATTAGGATTTAAATTGAGTTAGCTTCGTACACATGCATACACCAAATGCTGTCTTCCTTCTAGTCACATCCTTTATCTGCACAAATAGATGTACTATGTGTGCCCTAGATATGGGTGAGGGCTTACAGGCCCTCGCGGCCGGCCCTTAGCCAAGGCTCGACAACCCTGGCTGACCTTGCTCCCACCGTCGCCGGCCCTTCTCGACAATGGTGGGGAGGCAATGGCGAGGGCTTGCACAACCTTCGCCAAACAAGCCTTATGCAATCTTCTTCTTCCCTTTTTTTAAGTTTTAAATTTAATTTAATTAGTATTTATATTAAAATTTAAATCGAAGGCAAAACGACGTCATTTTGACTTTTTTTTGCCGACTTAGCTCTCTAACGAGCCACCACGTAGGCGAGTTATATTAATAAAAAATTACCATGTAGGATTTCCAGCTAGGGTCACCAAACTTGGTATTCAAATGTCCCAATTTTTTTTATAAACAAAGTTATACTTATGTATACCTTTCGTAACTTTTGACACTTAAGCATCCCCGTACTAAATTTTAGCACTTACACTATACTTTTGCCGTATTTTATGTATAATTCTTTTCTTTTGAAGACTCTTGGATCCGCTTGCATCCTCATTGTTGTTGAATTGGGAATGCTTAATGATTTTATTTTTAGATGAGCTTTGTAAACCTTGCGTTTTCGCAGCTCATCCTACAAAAAACTTTCTTTTTATTTTTTTCATTCTTCTGCCATGTAATGTGGATGCTCATTTTCTTTAATTTGTATAATTTTTTTTGTGAAATCAAAAGGAGCTTTCTGCTACTTTATCTGGTCATCTTTGTGCCTCCATGTTTATAATCTTGTGTTCATTTCAGAGGTTCAGATTTATCTTGGAAGAAGAGCTGAAGAGACCTGCCGCATCCAATGATGCAAAAGATGCACTTGGAGCTAAAATCAGTAGAGAGCGCATTGAAACAGAAGTATGTGTCTATAATATTCCTCTATTGGCTGCTTTATCTCATATAAATGCTTTTTTGGTGGAAGTTCTTGTGGCCTTTATCTTTTCTCTCAACATTTGTATATGGTTTGTATTTTCCGTTTGATTCTTACTTCTCCTTGATGAGATGGGATCAATGTTTTTCCCCTTCTTTGGTATGGCAGGTTGATCTGATGATATCAGGCAATGAACCAGTTAGGGCCTGTTTGGTAACCATCCCAAAGCAGTCTTGGCATTCGATTTTTGTTCCCAGAATCGGTTTGGGACGAGAATCGCGTTTGGTAAAATTTTTGTTCCGGGGAACAAATTTGTTCCCAGAATCAGTTTGGGACGAGAATCAAGAATCAAAAAAAAGTTGATTCTTGTTCCGGGAACAAAATTGAGAATCAAAACCCTTCTTCTTCTCTTTTCTTCTTCTTCATCGACCGCCATCTCGCGACCGCCGCCCGCCGCCGTTCACCGCCACCGGTCGCCGGAGGCTCTCGTTTGGCCTAAAAAAAAAAAAAAAAAAAAAAGAATAGGAGAAAAAAATAAAAAAAATAAAAAAACTAAAAAAGAAGAATAGGAGAAAAAATAAAATAATAAAAAATAAAAATTAAAAATTAAAAAATTAAAAAAAAGGAAAAAAAAAAAAAAAAAAAAAGGAAAAAGGAAAAAAATTAAAATTAAAAAATTAAAAAAGGAAAAAGAAAAAATAAGAAAAAATAAGAAAAAAAAAAAAAAAAGAAAAAAAAAAGAAAAAAAGGAAAAAAGAAAAAAAGAAAAAAAGAAAGAAGAATAGGAGAAAAATAAAAAATTAATAAAATAATAAAATAAAGAAAATAAAGAAAAAAAAAAAGAAAGAAGAATAGGAGAAAAAATAAAAAATTAATAAAATAATAAAATAAAGAAAATAAAGAAAAAAAAGAAAATTAAAAAATTAAAAAAAAAAAAAAAAAAAGAAAATAAAAGGAAAAAAAAAAAAGAAAAAAAATAAAGAAGAATAGGAGAAAAATAAATAAAAAAATAAAAAAAAAAAAAATAAAAAATAAAAAAAAAAAAAGAAAAAAAAAAAAAAAAGGAAAAATAAGGAAAAAGGAAAAAAAAAAAAAAAGGAAAAAATTATTTAAAAATTAAAATAAATTAATTTGGAACAGAATCAATGAACACGTTACCAAACGCAATTCTATTCCAGAATCAAAAATTTTGTACAGTTACCAAACACCTTTTTTTACTCAGAATCAGTTCCCGGGAACAGAATCAAAAATAATCATTTCTGATCAGAATTTGTTCCCGGGAACAGAATCGTTACCAAACGCGCCCTTAAAGCAGCTTACATTTATGAGTTGCAAACATCTATTAGTTGCAATTGTTTTGGGTTGTCTTCAGTCTACCTCAGGAACATGAACTGACATTGCCAGAGGGGCGCGATAGGTTGGTTTGTTGGGTTGGGTTCACAATTGACCATTTTTCAAAGAGTAATTCACACCTATAATATTGAAAACCGATGGTTTAGGACCCACGGAGTGACAATACATAAGGTGAGAAGTAAACCTTGGTTTAAAATTAATGAACGTGGAAGCTAGTCAGGATTTTGTAATGAAGTCAATGTGAAATCACCGAAAATATAAATGAGGAACAATAGAAAATCCAGAGATTTACATAATTCAGTTCAAATGTTAGTTCCTACAATCATGGAAAGTGTCAGCAGCAACCATCTACTTTAATCGAATAATTGGAGCTACAATCGCTCAACATGCTCAAGTGTTTTTCCTGCCCATATTAAACCCAAACCTAAGGTATTAATAAATAAACAACTCATTTTGCACATAAAAATCTCACAGCATAAATTATACGCTTTGCACGCGACCAAAGAGGAGCCCCTTTGACACGTCCGAAAATCAAGGAGCTAGTCCGTTCTTAATTTCCTTTCTTCGTAGCACCGCTTTCCAAGTAAGTCAATGTGCATCCGTCAAATCCTCCATCTTGCTGTGCGGCTACGACTCTAAAGGAACACAAGTATGTGTTTTGACGTGTGTGTGCGCCCCTTTCTTTGGTTCAATCAATCTGTAATACGTGTGTGCCCCTTTCTTTGGTTGGGCCAATCTGCGGTACTTCAAAGTCTGGCCCTTTGGTTTGGGTTAAACTTGCAAATTTAGTCAACCAGATCGGGTTCACCATGTGAAAAGGTATCTTGATCAATGGAAATGCATATGCTTTTGAAGGTCTTCATTTCTTATATAGTTCAATCCGGAAGAGACTTCACTTGTAAGTTGTTAGGACACAAAATCCAGTCACGATGAATAAGCATATGGCGATTATGTTCCTGTTTTTCTACGCCCAGCTCCCATTATGGACGAGTTCAGCGTTGCAAACCAACCGAACGGATCGGCTCGCTTTAATCTACTTCAAAGATAATGTGGATGAGGATCCACTCGGAGTCCTAAGCTCATGGAACGACTCTTCTCATCACTGTGAGTGGCAAGGTGTTAAATGCGATGGACAGCATCTCGAAAGGGTCGTGTCACTCGACTTGATGTAAAAAGGCTTGGGCGGTCTTCTATCGCCTCATGTCGGAAACCTCTCTTTCCTAAGAAGCCTCGTTCTACAGAACAATAGCTTTCGCGGCGAAATTCCACAAAGCATTGGCCACTTATTTCGCCTTCGTCGTCTCATCCTTAGTAACAACTATTTCAGTGGACAAATGCCCACTAATATTTCTCAATGCTTAAACCTTGAGATTTTGAATCTCATCGATAACCAACTTGTGGGCAAAATTCTCGATGATCTCGGCTCCTTGTCAAGCTTCAAGTTTTAGATTTGGCTAGTAACAGTCTTGCAGGATCTATTCCTTATTCTATTGGAAATCTCTCCAAACTTCACACTCTTTCCATCAAAGAAAATGGGTTGCAAGGAGAGATTCCCAAGACATTGTCCAAACTTCTTCGTTTGTGGTCTGTTCAAATGGCGATTAACCAACTCACCAGTGAGATCCCTCCAGCAATCTTCAACATCTCCGGCATTTTCTATTTCAATGCTGGTGACAATCAATTGAGGGGGAGCATTCCTCCTTATATCGGTGATAGTCTTCCTTGTCTCACTTATCTTGATCTTAGGAGCAATTTATTTACTAGCATTATACCTCCGTCCTTATCGAATGCCTCCGGCCTTGGTACATCTACTTTTGCAATAACAGTTTGCACGGACCAATGCCCCCAAATCTTGGACGGCTAAAAGCTCTTAGAGGAATGTTCCTTGCTTTTAACCAGTTGCAAGATGACCTCAGTTTCATTACCTCATTGGCTAATTGTTCAAGGCTAGACCATATTTGGGTGTACTCCAATTTTCTTGAAGGTCGGTTGCCGGATTCAATTGGCAATCTTTCCAAGAGCATTCAAGTAATTTCTATGTCATCCAACCGAATTTATGGAACCATTCCTTCAGGTATTGGCACTCTCTTTAACTTGTCTGTTCTTGGCTTAGCAAACAATTTGCTTGATGGCCATGTTCCTTCTTCTATTGGAGCACTCCATAACATGCACGTATTGTTCTTAAGCACTAACATGCTAACGGGAGAGATCCCATCATCGATCGGCAATTTGACATCATTGAATTGCCTTAACTTGTCATTCAATGACTTCTACAGGGAAATACCGCATAGTCTTGGTAACTGTAGGCAGCTAATCCAGCTTGAGCTTTCGAACAATAATCTGAGTGGTTCAATCCCAGGGGAGGTTCTTAGCCTTTTTACCATTTCGATTATCTTTAGCTTGGCACATAATCAGTTGAGCGGATTTCTTCCATCTCAAGTTGGGTTCTTGGTCAATCTTTTCGAACTAGATTTGTCTCACAACAAGCTGACAGGACCAATTTGTAGCTATATCGGCAAGTGCTTGCAATTGGAGAGGCTCAACTTAGCAGTCAATTCCTTTCATGGCGAAATTCCTCTGGCTTTAGGCACATTACGGGGCTTACAAGAGTTGGATGTTTCCCATAACGACTTCTTTGGTAAAATCCCGAGCTTTCTCGCTAAACTTACAGATCTAAAGTACTTGAATCTATCTTTAAATAAGTTTGAAGGAGAAGTTCCAAAGGAAGGAGTATTTCTCAATGCTAGTGCAGTGTTTGTCTTTGAGAATAGGAATCTATGTGGAGGTATTGCATAACTAAATCTTCCTTCTTGCAAATCGAATACCTCTAAATCATTTTGGACCAAAAAAGTTAAAGTAATCACCGTAGCGGCAGCCATCTTGTCTGGCTTCATTTCGTGTCTTTGCCTATTTATCATTTGGTACCGAAGAAAGAAGTCGAAAAACATTACATCTTCAATTGAATTGCCATTTGAACACCAATTTTCGAGGGTCTCTTATGGTGAGCTCTTTAGAGCCACAAATGGATTCTCTGAGAGCAATGTGATCGGAAAAGGGAGATATGGTACTGTCTATAAAGGAACTACACAGGAAGGCAGTTGTGTGGCGATTAAGGTGCTCAACCTGGACCACAAAGGTGCTTCGAAGAGTTTCGTCTCGGAATGTCGAACCTTAGGGGCAATAAGACACCGAAATCTCGTGAAGATATTGAACGTGTGCTCAAGCGTGGATTATCATGGCAATGATTTCAAAGCTTTATTATACGAATACATGGCTAATGGGAGCTTAGAGAATTGGATACACCAAGGAAAAGAAGAAGACGTTGAGCATGAAGATAAATATGGAAAACCAGGACATTTGGGACTAATGCAAAGGTTAGACATTGCCATCGACATAGCTTCTGCGATTGAATATCTTCACGAGAATTGCAGCCCAAAGATTGTACATGGAGATTTGAAGCCAAGCAACGTCCTTCTAGACAACGAGATGATGGGGCGAGTTGGGGATTTCGGGCTAGCGAAGATAAGCTCTGTTGCAACGATAGAGGCTGTGGACATTGACAACCGCAGCAGCTCAGTGGCAGTGAGGGGTTCTGTAGGCTATGTCCCTCCCGGTAAGAAAATTTTCTCATTAATTGTCTAAGTTTTATTTCGTTGGCCTTGAAATGAAATTTGGATTGTCATTGCATATCACTTGATGTACACAATTTTAGAGTATGGCATGGGGGACATGGTATCAACACAAGGCGACATGTACAGCTACGGTATTCTTTTATTGGAAATGTTCATCGGGAGGAGACCCACGGACGAGGCTTTCAAGGACAATTTGAATCTCCACACCTTTGTCAAGATGAATATGCTAGATCAAGTGATGGATATTGTGGACTCAAACATTTTTAATGGAGAAAATGAGAATGACATTGAGAGGATGAGAGATTGCATTGCCTTCGTCCTAGGGATTGGAGTTGCGTGTTCAATGGAGTTGTCGCGGGATCGGATGGGCATGGCTGAAGCACTCAAGGAACTACATAAGATCAAGGCTATGTATGGAGCCGAGCAAAGGCTTGGTTGAAGCAAGTTTAGCATGCAAACACCTAAACTAGACTTTATCTTAGGATTAAATTAGATTTGAATAAGATAAACATGGATGGTCTAATATAAGTACTCTATCTCCATCTCCATCTCTTTCTCCATCATTATCGAAATATTGTCAAATTGTTTTGAGTTTTTGTCAGATTTGATGAAATTAATTTGACTATATAATTTTAATTATATGCCTAAGTAATTAGTTTTCTCATTAGATTACTTTCCTTGCCTTCACATGTTGTTCTCATTCATATTAATTGTAATCCATAATTGCTTAATCCAATGAAATCTCTGAATATTCTGATAACATCATAATATCTTCCCTCAAACTCAAGGTTGTTTTAAGGAAATCAACTGGAGTTTGGAACTAGAAAACCAAGCAAGAAAAGGAGCCTTTGTAAGATCATTTGCGATTTGAACATCACAAGGGACATGGACAAGATCAATAGTTCCTTGGAAAATATGTTGTCGAGTAGAGTAACGGTTGTCCTCAATATTCAAGTCCATAGATGAGGGAGACTCGACCAAAGGTGTGGCAATAGTCTGTGGGGACTTACTTGAGCAAATTTTAGCTACATATCAGCAACCTTTAGAGTGGCCTATGCCACAATATGCATTTCAATTCTTTTGTCAATTAGAGAAGATGGTAATGAAGTTTTCGAAGTGATGGAATACATAATATTGTTTCTGTTTAATGTATTTATATTCCAGATCAACTCTAAATTACAAAGGCATCAAGTTTTCTTCTAACCAAATTTGTAAGCTTGGGAAGAACATAATCAGAATCAAAGAGGGCCATATCTTTTTGGGGAGGGATTATTATCACTGCAATTCTACATCTGGAAAAATATCCATTGCTGCGAATGAGCATGTCCTCTTGGGACAATTAGCTATCCATTACAAGAGTATTAGATGACCGAAATATGAATCCTCCAAGCACTGTGTTATTTCTAGTAGGCATGGCAATGCCACTTTATTTTGAGTGGAGGGAAAAAGTCCAGGAGTTGAAGTAATTTTAACCTGGAAACCTCGCCTAGCTACTGGTCCATTATCGTTGTCATCCCAATACAAACAAACTTCCAATAAGACTAGGTAACTGGTTCAACATCTTTTTGCCAATAATGCAATAACTCTTCACAAGTGCGCTTTTACTTGTCCCACATTGGAAAGTTGGGAGGAGATGGGCCAGTTTATAAGTGTGAGCATTCTCTAATGTGTTTAAAGAAAAGTTTAGGTGTGGGCTAGACCCCACCATCCCCGCGTGAGAGGACACGAATAATTGAGCAATTTTGGCGAAATTATTAGATGCACTTAGCACTTGTGCACCCGCGATTTAATTAGCATTAACCCATTTATTTTTATTTTATTTCATATGGTTATCTTATTAACCTTTATTAGTTCAAAGGTCGTTTTTTGTTTATCAAGTATTTTTGAAATTATGAAAATTCGAAAGTTTATTTATTTAAAAAATATTTTCTATTATTTTTATTGTTCCAAATTTTTATATGTTTCTTTTCAAGATAACCCTTGGAAATGATACTCGTTTAGTTTGCAACATTTCCTAAATGGTTGCATTTGTTGATTTTGCAACTTCTTCGAAAAGAATATCTTTGTTCACTTTGTGACTTTCCGTGAAAAGTCGCATATATTATTTAAAAAAAAAAAAAATTGTGTGTGTGTGTGTGTGTTTCAGTTTTTGGATGAGTATGAGATCATTTTCAAGTCATCTTGCTAAAACTACATCAATATTTTCAATTGTTTTCCTAGAGAGACCTTGGAGATTTAAGAGAATTGTTATATAGTATTCTCATTTGAGACTTTGTTGTATCTCAGAGGATATTTGTCGGTAACCATTAGCAACATTGTGGGGGCAAATACATCTTTAAAGAAAGTGATATTATGCCTCAAAATCTAATTTGATTGCTCTATTGATTTGAAGCCATATTTCCCAACAAGTTTAAGGATTTATTTTGTTCAACAATGGAGTCGGAGACAATCAAGGTCATGAATAAAGACATGGTGAAACTGGACCGATTCGATGGGAACAACTTTGCTCGCTAGAGGGACAATATGATGTTCCTACTCACTGCCTAAAGATTTCCTACATACTGGATCCTAGCTTGGCATCTATAGAAGATTCGAAGCCTACTACCGAAGGAAGAGAATCAAGTGCGGAAGCCATTAAAAGGGTTAACAAGGAGAAGAAGAAATGTGCTGAGGACAAATTGCTTTGTCATGGACATATTCTGAATACACTGTCCGATCAATTGTATGACTATTCACTGAAATGAAGTTGGCTAGAGAAATTTGGAATGCACTAGAATTCAAGTACAAAACAAAGGAGCAAGGTACTAATAAATATCTAATCGCGAAGTATTTTGATTTCAAGTCAATTGATATCAAACCTTGTTGGAACAAGTCCATGAGTTACAAGTGCTAGTGAATAAAATTTGTGTCCTCAAGATTGATATTTTAGAAGCTTTTCAAGTCGGAGCAATTATTGCAAAATTGCCTCTGAGTTGGAAAAGACTATGGAAAAAATGCCGATACACAAGTCAAAGGACATCACCTTGGAGCAAATACAAAAACATCCTCGTATTAAAGAAGAGTCACGTTTATGTGATAATTCTATTTTGTATTATTTCAAGGTGAATGCTGTGGAAAGAAAACGAAAAATCGGCCAAAACTTCAAAGTAAAGAACATGCATAAATTTAAGAAAACACAAAAGAAGAAAAATGGGGTTGCTGTTTTGTTTGTAGCAAACAGGGACACTACATTAAGGATTACATTCATCGCAAGAGTACATCAAAGGACAAGAACATTCTAACAGTGAAAGCAGATGCGAATTTGGTTGAAGAAAATTATGTGGCCATGATTTCAAGCATGTTTTCGAACATGAACATTTATGAAATTAATGATGCAATGGCTATGGTTTCTGAAAACAACTCTACTACTGTCCAATTTGGTTGGTGGTTAGATTTAGGAGCAACAGTCCATGTGTGTAAGGACAAATACATGTTGAAGCAATTTGAAGAGACTATCGACTCAAAAGAGATCTGATGGCGAATAATACTCTTGCAAAGGTTGCTGGAAAAGGCACGGTGGAGATAAATTTCACTTCTGAAAAGAAGATTACTCTTTTTAATGTGTTATTTATACCCGAAATTAGGAAGAACCTTGTTTTTATTGATTTACTTTGTAAGAGGGGGTTCTCAGTTTTGTTTGAATCCGACAAGGTTATCTTGTTGAAGAATGGGTTGTTTGTAGGTAAAGATTATACCAAGAATGTCATGTATTAATTGAGTATCAATAATAATTTTGCTAATTTTGCTTATATTGTTGAGTTTTCATTTTTATGGTATAGTAGGTTGGCACATATAAATATTCGTTATTTAAGAATATTAAGAAATTAGACTTGATAAATTTTAATGGCGGATTTGATAAGTTTGAAATATGTGCTAAGTCTAAATTTACTAAGAAACCATTTCCTGATGTTTAAAGAAATTCGAATTTATTTGATTTGGTTGTGATATATGTGAATTCAATGGCATGTTAACACATGATGGTAAAAGATATTTTATTACCTTTGTGGATGATTGTAGTAGGTTTTATTTGTTTATCTCATAAGGTCGAAGGATGAAGCACTTATCATGTTTAAAAAATATAAGGCCGAAGTAGAAAATTAATTAGAAAGGAAGATCAAAATTCTACGTTCAGATAGAGGTGGAGATCAATTTTTAAATGAATTCTTTTCATTTTGTGAAGAATATGGTATTATTTATCAAGTTTCGGCATCATGTACTCCACAACAAAATGGTCTCTTGGAGAAATGGTTAATTGTATGCTTTCAAATTCAAAGTTATCAATTATTCTTGGGGAAGAAGCATTGTTTATTGCATTAATAGAATACCTTCTAAGAAAAATGACATGACCCCTTATGAAGCATGGAAATGTAGAAAATCAAATTTGTCATATCTTAAAGTGTGAGGGTGTTTGGCATACTACTAAATACCAAACCCCAAGAGAATAAAACTTAGACTTAGAGTTATCAAAAGTGTTTCCATTGGATATGCCGAAAACAGTAAAGCTTATAGACTTCTTGACTTAGAGTCCAATGTCATTGTAGAATCGAGAGACGTTAAATTCTTTAAGAATAAATATTCTACAAGTTCTGAAATTATTGAAAATAATTTAAAATTTGTGGAAACTCAAATAGATTCTCAAGAGAAAAAAACGAATGATTCTAAAGATATGATTGAACCAAGGATAAGCACTAGAGCCAAGAAATTAAAAGACTTAGGTCCTCATTTTATTACTGATTTTTTCTTGTTGAATGAGACACAGATAATAACATAATAAATAAATATCATTTAGTATTAAATTTAGAAGATCACTCATGTTTTTCTTGTTGAATGAGACAAAAATAATAACGTAATAAATAAATATCATTTAGAATTGAATTTAGAAGACGACCTAAAAGCTTTGATGATGCTATGTCTTCTAAAGATGTTTCTTTTTGGAAAGAAGCTGTAAATGATGAAATAGACTCAATTATGTCCAATAATACTTGGGTATTAGTAAATTTACCTAAAGATCCAAGCCTATTGGGTGTAAATGGATTTCTAGAAGAAAAAATCATTTTGATGGTTCTATTCAAGATTTTAAGGCTAGATTAGTGGTCAAAGGATATAGACAAAATGAATGAATAAATGATTTTGATATGTATGCTCCTATTGCACATATAACCTCTATTCGAATTCTTTTTGCTTTAACTTCTATTTATGATCTTTGTATTCATAAAAATAGATGTCAAGACTGCTTTTTTGAATGGAAACTTAAATAAGGAAATTTACATAGAACAACCAAAAGGTTTCATTCTTCCTGGAAATGAAAAGAAAGTATGTAAATTGATTAAGTCTATTTACGGGCTTAAGCAAGCTCCTAATTAGTGGTATGAAAAAATTGATTCAATTATACTATCTAATGGTCTCATCCACAATAATGCTAATAAATGTATGTACTCTAGATTCACTAAAGACTATAATGTTTTAGTGTGCTTATCTTTGGAATGAACATGACTGGAATTATTGAGATTAAGAAATATCTAACTTCCATGTTTAAAATAAAGGATTTGGGTGAAGTAAATACTATCTTAGGTATTAAAGTTAAGAAACATAGTGGGGATTATTCTTTAAGCCAATGTAATTATGTTGAGAAATTATTAAATATATTTCAACATCTTGGTTTCAAGGAAATAAATATTCCATTTGATTATAGTATTAAATTGAATTATAATATTGATAGAGCGGTAGCACAACTTGAATATGCAAATATTATAGGGTCTTTATTATATGCGATACATTGTACTAAACCTGATATTGTTTTTTCTGTATGTAAGTTTAGTAGGTATACTAGTAATCCAAGTATAGAATATTGAAGGCTATTATAAGAATTTTTGGTTATCTTAAGAGAACTAAAAATTTAAGATTGTTCTATAATAATTATCCGGTTGTGTTAGAAGGATACACCAATACTAGTTGGATTATAAGTGTGGGAGATGAACATTCCATGTCTGATTGAATTTCACACTAGGTGGATGTGTTGTATATTGGGTGAGCAAGAAACAAGCATGTATAACTCACTCAACAATATAATCCGAATTTGTTGCTTTAGTAGCAACTGAAAAAGAGGCCGAATGAATTAGGAATTTATTATTAGATATCAAATTATGGCCTAGTCTTATGCCTGCTATTTATATCTATTGTGATAGTCAGGCCACCTTGGCGAGAGTTTATAGTAGCACATATAATGGTAAGTCTAAATATATTAGTCTAAAATATGAATTTGTGAGGTAATTGATTAAAGATGGTACCATAACAATTGCCTACATGATGTCAAGTGATAATTTAGCTGATCCCTTGACAAAGGCAAAACCAAGAGACATGATAATAACGACCTCACAAGAAATGGGGCTGAAACCCTTTAATTGAAATAACTAGTAATGGTAACCTGACTTTTTTGGAACATCACTAGCTACAAGGTTTAATGGATAAGAACAAGTTACTGAATGTGATTGTTTGATACTGACGTAGTCTTGATATGAGAAGTCATTATCTCCCGTTACGTTTTGTAGGTTGAATTGAATTCTTAATAAAGTATAGCACAAATTTATAATTTGTTAATAGTAACAGAAATACATGATAGATACTTCACTTATATGAGCTTAGAAGTGGTGCCACTTCTTACAAAAGTTAGGATTGCTTTTTAAAGAGCTCATGAAATAGGATCAAGCACATGGCTATAATAGTGTAGAGTAATATAAAACTTTTCGCCGAAACAAGAGGTTAGTATATGTACGGTATGTTCGATTATATTATTTAAAAGTACAAATTTAAAGTCGAGCTACTTGTCACTTTGATAAAATTTTGAGATACTTGCAATAAGTAACAGTTTAACTCGAAAGAAACATTTATGTATGTCTATTAATCTCACCGAAATTTTGGTTGTATGCTTTTTTTTTTTAATTTTATACTTTGAAATCTTTGTTTTACAAACAAAGTGGGGGATTGTTGGAAATTTGTTTGTAAAACAAACTAAATGTGCTTTTACTTGTCCTACATTGGAAAGTTGGGAGGAGATGAGCCAATTAATAAGTGTAAACATTCTTTAATGTGTTTAAAGAAAAGCTTAGGTGTGGGTTAGACTTCACCCGCGTGCACAGGTGGGCGAATAATTGCGCAATTTTGGCACAATTATTAAGCGCACTTAGTGCTTGCACACCCACGATTTACTAAACACTAACCCCATTATTTTTATTTTATTTCGTACAGTTATCTTCTTAATTTTTATTAGTTCAAATGTTTTTTTTTGTTTATTAAGTATTTTTGGAAATTATGAAAATTCGAAATTTTATTTATTAAAAATTATTTTTTATTATTTTTATTATTCGAACTTTTATATGTGTCTTTTCAAGACAATTTTGGAAATAATACTCATTCAGTTTGCAACCTTTCCCAAAGGATTGCATTTATTTATTTTGCAACTTTTTTAGAAAGAATATATTTGTTCACTTTGCAACCTTTCATGAAAAGTCGCATATATTGTTTAAAACTGATTTATATATAGATGTGTGTGTGTGTGTGTGTGTGTGTGTGTGTGTGTGTGTGTGTGTGTGTCAAGTTTTTGGATGAATGAGTATGAGATCATTTTTGAGTCTTTTTTCCAAAACTACAACTATATATAAAACTGATTATTTTCAATTATTTTACCAAAGAGACCCTAGAGATATACTTGAATTGCTATCTAGTATTCTCACTTGAGACTTTGTTATATCCTAGAGGATATTTGCCAGTAATCATTAGCAACATTATGAGATAAATAAATTCTTAAAGAAAGTGATATCGAGCCTTAAAATCCAACTTGATTGCTCTATTGATTCGAAGCCATATTTCCCAACGGTCTTCAGTCCCAACCACTTTTGACCTATTCGGTATACTAGACATCCTTGCTTTTAATTATGTTTCCAAAATCTTAGATATCGTAGAGAAGCCGTATGGAACTCTTATATTACCAAAAGCTTTAAGAGGTTGGATCATGAATGATCTTGAATTGTATGGCATTGTAAGGCATAGTGGCGTCAGGCCTTTGAGCCAACGCACTCAACTTATAGAGTCTTGAATGTTTTTGAAAAAAGGATTTGCGACTACCGGCTTGTGTTGAAGTAATGTCATATGGACTTGGTCTGAGATTGCAACATGCCTGTGGTCAAGTTAAAATCTCCATGTATGTGATCTTGAAATCACCTCTGGTCAATCTTGTAGATAGAGGTCCTAGTGGCATAGGTTGCCTTCTCTGTGAGCTATTCTTTGGTTCAGTTTCCAATTGACTTGCTTATCTTTTTTTGTTCGCGTGCTACTTGTGGACCATAGCAGTCCAACATAAAGATTTTTTTCATCTGACTTGGCTTTATTATTGGTGCTCTCCAATAAGAATGCCACTAGGTAGGCCCTTTTACTAAAGTGTGACATGGACATTGCAATGAAGCTTGAAAAATAAGCACAAAGAAGCTGTCCCTTGAAGCTTGATTTTGTTCGATTCAGCTCCAGTTTTGCTCAATTGGAGCTTACCAATTTTCTTGGAAATACTCATTCGGATCCTATTTTCAGGTAATGCGGTGGCTGTCCTAGCTCTTTTTACTTTGCTTTTTTGTCCATAAAAACTATCAAGCCTCCTCTTTGTGCCTACTTAACTCTTTTTGGTCCCATCCATGTATATGTGCATGTGGAAATATATGATTGAAAGGCCGATATGTGACCCCAGAAACAGAGAATAGGCGGTTCTAGATATTGCAATTTGTTTTCCCTCATGCTTTCGACTCTTTTCTCATGAAATCTTCGACTTTTTCAATTTCCATGTTGTCATATTTTGGTCCCCCAAATGAAAGGCTTGATTAAATTGCCCTGCTATCTAGACGTCTGTTATGGAATAGGAAACTTGATTATACGTGAAATTCTCGTGTTTAACCGCATCGGTTTCTATGGCGGATTATTTTTATTCCCGGTCCGATGGATGGTTCATGCTTCTACACTTACTGATTCTTAATGTCCCTTTCTTGTTGCTGCTTGTCTCGATCGTTTTTGCCTTTCGGTAAGAATCACTCTACTTAAATAATTTCATTGGCAGAGCCAAAAATCAGCTTAAATGCTTAGACATGAATGGATTTCTATGATTTTCCTGGTTGATGTCTGCTTCCATGAAATTTGTTTTACTTGCTGGATCACTTTTCCACAATGGTCGAAATTACTACGCGTCTTCTTATAAGGACATTGTGAGTGATAGGGGTATGCTAAACGGACTACCCAAATTGGGAACCGCCTGAATTGGCCCGTTTGGTCCAGTTCTCAAGAGTGTCGGTCCGATTCTCAGTTGTTAAAAGTGGAACCGGTGTCCGGGCAGTCCGCTTCCCAGTTTCAAGGGAGAGCCGGACTAAGTAAATATACTTTTTTATTTTATTATTTCTTCAAAAAAAATTAGGAAAATGTGAAGTAAATACTATTTTGGTCTGGTTTCAAGTAGTGAGAAAAAAAGTAATGGAAAAAAAGTAATAAGAAAAAATAAATGATCATTTCCATTGGACCAGATCAAAATCGGACTGGACCGATGGTGCGGTCCGGTCACCGGTTCCGATTTTTGGGAATAGATCGAAACCGATCACCCCAAGTGAGTGATCATCTCATCAGTCCCTCTTGAGTCTCATCTTGATTCTCTCCCTATTAAGTCATGATCCCTTAAATGTGTCAAAATCTTGTTTTTGCACCCTAGTAGACGATGGTTCATTGGTCTTCCTCAAAGGAGCTAACTCGCAAGAAAGCTCCTCAAGTTGCTGCCTCACCACCACTCACTTTGGGAAGTGTTTAAATAATGTCGGCGGTGTCAACAAGGCACTTTCTTTCTATCCCAAGTGTGCCAACGATGCCAACGTCACTTCGAAATGGCGGGACCATTTGCCCTATGCCATGTCTCATTATAAGTATGTTCTTGCAAAAAAAAAAAAAAATCGGCGTGAATGTTCACTTGAATCTTTTTTAGTGTAGGCCAATGCAGATCAATTTGGCCAATGAATGAGAGATTTTGTAAGATTAATGCCTCTAAAAACTTAAACTATGAGATATGATCATAGTTTAATGTATATTCTAACAATGGTGTCGTGTGCTGAAATTTTGTCGCTTTGAGTTCGAATGTCGGTCTTTTTTAGGAATAAACATTGCAGATTGAATATTAGTTGTTTCAACAAGCAACGAAAGAATACACATTTATTTCTATCAACATTTGCAGTAATCCAGTATCAAATTTCAATCGACTAGATAGGTTATCAGTTTTTTTAATCAATTATAGCAAATGTATGGTCTATTTAGAATGATTATTATTTTACTTTAACTCCATAATTCCCAACTTTAACGTAAATCTTTCATGTAGTATTCATCAACGCCTTCCATGATATGACTTTCATTTAATAGGAATATGGGAAACCTTTCAAACATATAAGCTTAAAAATAATTTCAAGAGATTTAATTATTCAAGGTGAGATTTGTTGGGCTCATTAATATCGAGCATCTGCTTTCGATATATATATATATATATATATATATATATATATATATTACTATTTGGTGTCAATTTGACTCTTGACTCTTAGGGGTGAAGGAAAATATAGCGTGTGAATTATATAAAATACCATTCTGTGTTAATATTTTTGCTAGAGTGTACTAAAAATAATATGAGTTATATACTTGTTTTTATGATTCCAATCATATGAGACCATTTTTTTCATTTTACTATTGTTAATATCAGTTGACCTTTACATTATATTTGGAAATCTAAGTTGGTTATGTCTACCATGTGGTTTTTACTAAATGATGCCTATCTAGCAAATCGAGCCAAGAGAAGAGAAAAAGTATAGTATTAAGTAGTGTTATATCTTATAACATGAACAAACCCCTTAACTTAGTATTATATTTTTATTCAGAGTGTCTTCTATATTTTAAATTTTTATTCCTATAATCAAATGTTGCAACCATCATAACCATTTTATACGAAATACTGACCCATTAAGGAAATTATAGTTTAGCTTGTCATATATTTTATTAACAGGCATTCCATTTTCAAATTCTTGAAGATTTTAAAAAAAATATATTCTGAAAATAAAGGTAGACAAACAGAAATAATAGCTGCCACATCAATTATAATTTATCTAATGCTAAATTTGATTATATACTTCAAAGATATTTCTTTACTTACCTTATTTTAATTTTTACAGCATCGAGAGTTAATAGTAAAAAATTCAATTGAAAAATGACCACTCACAGAAAATTATAGTATTTAACTGATAAAAATAAAAGGCTCGGGGGCTTAATCGTGCAATTTACATAAAAGTAGGGGAAATTAGGGTATTACCTAAAAATTTCGAAATGCAGAAAACGCGCATAAGTCGATGTTTCCCTCCCGCTCGTCGCCCTCCGTCTGCAACTCCAAACCTCTTCTCTCTCTCTCCAAGAAACCAAGAAACCTGCGACCTCGTACAACCCTCTCTCTCTCTCTCTCTCTCTCTCCAAGAAACCCAGAAACCTGCAACCTCATCCAACCCTCTCTTTCTCTCTCTTTCCAAGAAAACCCAGAAACCTGCGACAGATACTTGCGACCGTTGATGGGTAAGCGCCGGCGAACCGGAATAGCGAAGATCGCCGACCCGGCGGCCCGGCTCGTGACGTACTCAAAGAGGCGCAAGGGCCTCTTCAATAAGGCCTCCGAGCTCTGCCGCCTCTGCGGCGCTCGCGCCGCGGTCGTCGTCTTCTCCCCCGCCGGAAAGCCCTGCTCTTTCGGCGACCCATCGGCCGATGAGATAATCGCCCGCTACCTCCGGACCGGCGACGCGATTCCGCCGATGGGTCTGAGCCAGTGGGCGGAATGGGTGGAAACAGAGTGGGACGATTGCGCGACAGAGGAGGACCTCGAGTCCCTGATTCTGACGTACGAAGCCGTCCGCGATTTTGTGCGGGGAAAGCTGAAGGCCTTGGAGGATGATGATTCACGAGTCAAGGTCGGTGATGGCTATTCTCACGTTCCGACCGACGAGGAGATGGATTCGATGTTCGAGAGTTTCGAAGGTCAAGGCCCAGCGCTTTCGGCTCTGTTGACGGACGGCGAGGGTTTCTTGACTTCGCAGGAAAACTCTGCCGGCGGCGGTGGAAATTTGGCAGCAGACCCCACTCCTGTGCCCTCCGATCTTGGGGATTCTGGGTTTGATCCCGATGACTTTCTAAATCTCTTGGAGGACGACGAGGGTTTCTTGGCTTCGCCGGAGGACTCGGCCGTCGGCGGCGGAAATTTGGCGGTGGAGCCCACTCCGGCGCCCTCCGATCTTGGGGATTCTGGGTTTGATCCGGATGACTTTCTTAATCTCATGGAAGACTGCGAGGGTTTCTTGACTTCGCTGGAGGATGATTGGGCCGTCGGCAGCGGAAGCTCGGGCGCCGTTGCGGACTGTATGGACTCGAAGAATTGGGTGTCCGGATGTAAATATGATCACAGGTGTCTTTCTTCCTGGTACACGTACGGTGTCCCGAGGGTTACATGTCTCGAGGACATTCTCCGTCTTCCTTAGGTTTTTTGGTATACCTAAGGAGCGATGATAAAGTAAATAGAAATTAGGGTACTGTTCAATTTTTGAGTCCGGAGCGGATTAATCAATAAAAATTCGATTTTTTGTTCTACTCTTGTTGCAGCTTCTTCTTCTTGCCGGGTGATGATGGTGTCTCTGTGTCCGTGTGAAGAGGAACATTCATTATCTTTACTGTTCTTTCGCTGTTAAAAAGAAGAAGAAGATGGAGGCGGTAAAATCGGTTAGGCCCAATCCATGAGAAGGGCCCATTTTCCAAGCTTAATCGCAGATCGGAAAAAGCATAACCATTCCCATTTAAGACCTTCCGGCGACCTCTCAAATTTGCATCTGCTTCTCTTGTTTTGCTTCAATTCGTTTTCGTTAGCTTTAGTGTGTTGCTTGTCGCAATTCTTCTTCGATTTGAAATGCTGCGGCAAGATAGTGAAGTTTCAGTTTCATCCTACGCATCCATGGCTCATATCTGTGGATGTGTCGACTTCGTCTCCGTTTTGGAATTGGGAGCATCGCCAGGTAGTTCACTGCACATTCTCGTGTTTTACTATGTGTGTTCTGTCTGGAATGAAATGGCGGAGCAATTTACTTGATAATTTTGATGTTTTTGATGTGATGACGAATGTGGGTTCTCCTGATTTTAGGTGATGTATGAGCTGAAAGCGGGCAGCGTCAATGAGAGGTGTTTGGTCAGTGCTAAGTGGGAGAAGCTTGCCAAAGGAGAATCAGGCGCATGAATTTAATTAGATTCTGATAATACAGGTATGAGTGAGTGTTGATGAAAGCCTGTTTTAGTTTGCAGCAAGATGGCATTGGTTGTATAGGCATTGATTTGGATGCAATTTGGAAACTGGTTGCAGCTTAGCCACAATGATTGACATTGATTACAAATCTCTGTTACTGGCCCAAAACTCGTATACTCATGAGAAGAACTCGACTTAAAGCATACATCCACATTACTTTCCATTATCCAGACACTTTCGGAGCTTATATTTTTCCGGAAACCATGGCCTTCTATATCGTGAACTTCTGCATTAATGGTTTCCTTTTTTGGGTTCTTGTAGAGTCTAAGGGTAAACTGACTGAGACCATTCGAGGAGGAAGGTAATTGCTCTGTCTATAAGAATTTCTTTTTCCTTCATTCACTGTTTTTTGATTCATAAAGCTCCGGAACTGAACTATTTTGCTCATCGTTGAGTTTTAAGTTAGTGAACTTTTATGATAATGATGAAAGGGCATAACCAGTCCTCAGAGTATACTTCTCCAGCGCCATCAATGAAAGGGCATCATTTTCCTGTCGTTTGCTGTGAAAACAGAGCAATTTTTCTGGACTCGGTGATAATGCGAGTACGAGATGTACTCAAACAATCAAGAACTTGACAATAGATCACTACTCTGGCAAGTCCTTACTCGCTGACAAAGCCTGATTTTGATCTGATGACAGTTCTTTGCTTAATGTTACAATATTATAGTTTGAGAGCCACTTTTGTCTTTTGTTTTTTGGTATTTAACAAAACTAATTTTTTTGAGTGCATTGAATTTGAATATTTAAATGTACGCTGCTGGATGTGCCTCTATCTCTATTTTCTGCAAGTTATTTTTCTTTTCAGACTGAGTTAGTGTAGTAAACTTCTGGTTCGTTAATTCTGATTCTTTTAAGTTTATTAACTAGTCGTCAAGCTTGAGGAGTAAGGTCCCCATGGTAGGACCAGAACCATTGTTAAATCTCAAACGTAGATTAGTAAGTTCAATTCTTGGACTTACTTTGATAAAATGATTTATGCAATGCTTTGATAATAGTTGAGGAATTGCAACTACAGAAGGCTCTATAGTTGATTAGTCAAGGAACTCTCTCTGTTATAAGGTTTTTGGCTCAACTCATTGGTCGTGCCAGTGCATATTTTGTACTTCAGATATAGGTGTTTATCATTATAAATAGCAATCCACCTTGGATAACCCTGTTCATGATTGAGTTTGGCCAGAAACTAGAGGCCTTCCAGGCTTGGGTTTGCTTAATTTGGAGACCAATCAGGTTTCCAAGGGTTAATAGCATATATCGAGCTGTTAGTCGTGGCAACTTGTTTTGTCGAATTTCCTTATGGAAGTCTTGGATGACATCTTCATGTTGATGTCAATCGTAATTTGTTTGCAGTGATGTATTTCATACCCTTCTTTTTATTATCCCTTTTTAGGCTCCACTCAGTTTCTTATCTTCTAATACTGGAAGGGCGAGAATTAATGTCTGTATAGGTCATTGGAATCTGCATTTGGAACATGAGTTACTCAATCATCTCTTATACTGTTCCTGTTTCTTTTCTTACTAATGGATTACTGTCTGTTGGCCGTTCTTCATCTTTTTAATGCTGATATGTGCTGGTATCTCTGCTGCTTTTTTTGTTGACACAGTATGGAGTTCCTGGCCAGATCTGCAGCTGGAGATGGTCTGCTTGGAATTGGAAGGATCGTCAGAGATTGTTTATGATCCAATTGATAGTCAACATTATCTGTGTTTCAGTGACCATACTCTGTAACTTGTACCGTGGATCGCATTTGCCTACAGGCTCAGCCTAAATTCAGGGACCCGAGATTGTTTCCAGATATGGCTGATCCATTAATCGAATGTAACTTTCCTGAAGAAGCAAACGAGCTGTTACAATTGCAGCCATATGTGTCTGCAAGAAGCAGCCTTGGTCCATCCACTGATGAGCAACGTTGTTACTACTCTAAGCTTCCATTCAGTGGCTCCACTGAGGCTGTGCCTGTTCCTCCTCCGGATCCCAACAAATATTCCCTGGAAGCAAATCGAAGAGAGAGTGACCGCAAAAGGGATGAAGAAAAAGATGACACAGAGTACTTGTGGGCAACATCCAAATCACAGGGGATGAAGACAGCACAAATCAGCAGGGCACATAGGTCAATGAAGGACGCAGAGATGACCGGGATACAGGAGAAAATGGTGAGGACAGAAAAGGCAACAATAATGATCTGATTCGGGTTTGAACAGCAAGAATAGCATGTCGAGGAATGGAAGTGTTACGTTGAGGGACAGAAGCAGTTGGTTCTTGCATGACGGAAGCATTTATTATTATCACAGGATGTACACAAGCTTGTCTAATGGAAGCGTGTCTTCAGTCCACGAGACGAGCAGAGACAGCGGAAAATGTTCCTTGAGCCATAAGAGCAGTGAGAGATCATTTGACGGAATTGATCTTTTGAGTCCAAAAGGAAGCGGCAGATATAGCAAAACAGGGCCACTAGATCATGCTGCTTCTGTGGAAGACGATGACATGAGGGGGTTCACGGGATGGGGGCTAAGAAATTGGTCTTTTGAGTCCAGAAGGAAGCAGCAGATACAGCACAACAAGGTCACCAGATCATGCTGCTTCTTTGGGGGCTGATGACACGGGGGGTTCACAGGATGGGAGCTACAGAATCGATCTTTTCAGAACGAAAGGAAGCAGCAGATACAGCAAAACAGGGTCACTAGATCATGCTGCTTATTTTGTGGGAGCTTCTATCAGTGGCACGACAACCACATTATATCAAGACCCTTTCCTGAAAGCGAGACAACAGTGAGGGGTCCCCAGATGATGTCGATTCGATTCATTCCAAGCATTGAGCGATGAGCATGTCCACTCATAATTATAAGTTCCTGTCACTTGGTTATCTTTATTTTACATACAGACCTTTAAAATCTTCTCTCTTAATTCATTCGTGACTGTCCATCATGGATACATTCCTGTCACTACCAAATGGACGCACATTCGATTGTCACGCTCGTTCAATCAATCAGGTTCTTTGTCACTATAGAGTATGTAACACATTGCTTCTCTGTTCGCGTGTTTCACTGTCGGACTGTGATGCTCTACCAGGAATAAGCAACTGAGAACTATGCATTTTCTCGTCAGTGAGCTTCCGGTACTCACTTAAAGAACAGATTGTCGATTAGGTCTTTGATTTTCACGATTCAGTAAACAGAGTTATTCCACTGCTCTTGATCTTAGAAGGCAGCGGTCCCTGGTGCCGTACATACCCATAATGGCCGGCAATCGGCTGCTGGATGCATGATGTGATTCGTTGTCAACGGCATCATCGCACGCATGTGGCGCATACTTCCGGAGGAATCATTTTCCAGCTTCCAGCCCTACTCGACGCTGACAGGCGTAGCTATCGTTGACATGAGGAACTTAAACCTGGACACCTTAACCCGTTCCTTGTCTATCGTGTGCAAGAACTTGGGCCAAAGAGATTTGACAGTGGAGGATTATGCCTTAACTTAATGCCGGCGATGAATTGAAAACCCGAACTGCAACAGTTGGTGCTGCTCTAATTGATTCGTACGGGAAGCAGATTCGATCCTTCCATTGTGCTGGTTGCTTTGATAACTTTAAGGAACTGAGCTGCATGTTAGGAAGCCACTGAGAATACTCTGTTCAAGTCTTCAAGCTCATGTTAGTGAAGACATCAACAAAATATTCTATAACATTTTTGCCATTTTTACTTCTGAAGCCAAATTTCGACATTCATAAAGGTAATTAGAGCCACTTTGAAAATTATTCTCGAGCTTATATATTTGAACGGTTTTCACATGCTCTTGTGACATGAATGTCGTATTTTGAAAGACGTTGATGAGTATAGCAGGAAAGACTTACGTTAAAATTAGAAGTCACGGAATTAAACTAAAATCAAAATCATTCTAAATGGACCATAAATTTGTCATAATTGATAAAAAAAAAAAAAAAATTGATAACCTATTGAATAGATCAAAATTCGATATGGGGTGTTTATGCCTAAAAAAGATTAACATTCAAACTCAAAGGGTCTCAACCACGAGCCGCACCGATCTACAATGGCTTCTACTAGAAAGACTCAAGCAGACATTCACATCAAAATTTTCGTGCGCTTCCCCACCGGCTTCCACCGGAGGACACAGCACGCTGCCAATGTCCACCGGAGCCTCAATAGCTATGGTGCCAATGTCTCCACGGGCCAACGAAGGCTGACGGTGCTCCACGAAGGCCTTCTTCTAGGCCTCGCGAGCATCCGATCGGTAGGCCATCCACTGGTCCTGCTTCTGCTGCAACCGGCTCAATACAAGCGGCAGCGTGCGTGTTGGGTCCTCCCTCGAGAGCTCCACTATCTCGGGCTCCTTGATCACCATACATCCTCCTGATGCACCTCAACTCTCCATCGGTCAGGTGACAGCCATCGTGGCGCCCGGCGGCCAGTCTCCCGATGCAGGACATTGCCGATCGAATAAGACCGATCATCACAGTCCGGGTTGCACATGTCATCCTCACAATCGAACAGCACGCTCTCATGCGCGCTCTTGACGAGTGCCAGGAAGGTACTCCTCGGCTCTTCTCCTTTTATCTCAGGCTTTTCCCCAACTCGCCGAATGCCGCATGATGGTCAGAGCCTTTTACGCTATCGATCGGAGCAGAGCCTTCCGATCGAAGTTCTGCGAAACTCTGCAATCAAATCTCGATGATCCGCGAAGAGACCGCACAGCTTCTCGAAAAACAACTCCTCCTCGTTCTCCTTACACAGACTGCAGGATTGGCAGAACGCCACATACACATCTCGGCAGCTCAGGAATCGGATATTCGCTTTGTTGCCGAAGTCCACAAGCCGCCGACGGAGTCAACACTCCTGCGCCTTGAGGGCGATGCGCTTTCTCCGAGGAATATGCACAGGACTGCTCATTTCCATTGCTTCTCAAGGATTTCTCATAAGGGAAGGTGATGATTGATGAACTTGTGCTCTTGTGGCGGGAATAGGGTATTGATATATAGGGCAACTCCCAAGTTCAAACTCGGTTCCTCCTCTTTTAGCTGCTGAAGCTTTCCTATTATAACTCTCTGTCCAGCTTGGGAGGGAGGAAAATCCACTTCCTTTCTCCGCTTATAAATTTTCCTCCAAAATTCATAATAAAAGAAGTTTTTTTTATCCATTTCAAAAGTTAGGTTAAAATAATTTATAGTTCTGCATGTCGATTTTGGTAGATAATGCCTATCTAAAAAGCTGAGCCAGGAGAAGAGAAAAAGTATACCATTAAGTGAAGTTATAAAAAGTATAGCATTAAGTGTATTGTGCTTTTAGTTAGAGTCTCGTTCATTTTTTTAAATTTTTATTCCTATATTCAAATGTCGCAAATATCATAATTATTTTATACGAAATACTAACCCATCAAGGAAATTACATTTTAGTTTATTATATATTTTCTTAACAGGTGTTTCCAATTTCAAATTTTTGAAGAGATTAAAAGGAAAAAAATTCAGAAAATAGAGTTAGACAAGCAGAAAATAATAGTTACCACGGAAATTATAATTTATCCTAAGGAATTGAAGAAATCACCGTTCGCAGGAAATTAGAATATTTAATTGATAGAAATAAAAAGCTTGAGGGCTTAATTGCACAATTTACTTAAAAGTAGGGGAAATTAGGATATTACCAAAAAGTCGAAATGCCAAAATGCGCGTAAGTTGATATATCCCCTCCCGCTCGTCGCCCTCCGTCTGCAACTCCAAACCTCTTCTCTCTCTCTCTCTCTAAGAAACCAAGAAACCTGCGACCTCGTTCCCCCCGCTTTCTCTCTCTCTGTCCAAGAAAACCCAAAAACCTGCGACAGATACTTGCGATCGTTGATGGGTAAGCGCCGGCGAACCGAAATAGCGAAGATCGCCGACCCGGCGGCCCGCCTCGTGACGTACTCGAAGAGGCGCAAGGGCCTCTTCAACAAGGCCTCCGAGCTCTGCCGCCTCTGCGGCGCTCGCGCCGCGGTCGTCGTCTTCTCCCCCGCCGGCAAGCCCTGCTATTTCGGCGACCCATCGGCCGACGAGATAATCGCCCGGTACCTCCGGACCGGCGAAGCGATGCCGCCGATGGGTCTGACCGAGTGGGCGGAATGGGTCGAAACAGAATTGGACGGTTGCGCGACAGAGGAGGGCCTCGAGTCCCTGATCCTGAAGTACGAAGCCGTCCGCGATCGTGCGCGGGAAAAGCTGAAGGCGTTGGAGGATGTTTCCCAAGACAAGGTCGGCGCGGTCCATTCTCACGTTCTGACCGACGAGGAGGAGATGGATTCGATGTTCGAGAGTCTCGAAGGTCAAGGGCCGGGGCTTTCGGCTCTGTTGATGGACGGCGAAGGTTTCTCGACTTCGCTGGAGAACTCCGCCGGCGGCGGTGGAAATTTGGCAGCGAACCCCACACCCGTGCCCTCCGATCTTGGGGTTTCTGGGTTTGATGCCGAGGACTTCCTGAATCTCCACGACGGCGAGGGTTTCTTGGTTTCGCCGGAGGACTCGGCCGTCGGCGGCGGAAATTTGGCGGTGGAGCCCACTCCGGCGCCGTCCGATCTTGAGAATTCTGGATTTGATCCAGATGACTTTCTTAATCTCATGGAGGACTGCGAGGGTTTCTCGACTTCGCTGGAGGACTCGGCCGGTGGCGGCAGAAATTTGACAGTGGACCCGACTTCCGTCCCCTCTGATCTTGGGGATTCTGGGTTTGATCCGGATGAATTTCTCAATCTCTTGGAGGACGGCGAGGGTTTCTTGACTTCACCGGAGGAGTACTGGGCCGTCAGCGGCGGAAGCTCGGCCGCGGATGCAGACTTGGCGGACTCGAAGAGCTGGACGTCCGGATGTGAATTTTCTTACTCGTACATGTACAGTGTCCCGAGGGTTACATGTCTCGAGGACATTCTCTGTCTTCCTTAGGTTTTTTTTATATACACGAGGAACGACGATGAACAAACATAGGAGTTTAGGGTATTGTTCAATTTTTTAGTCCGGAGCGGATTAATCAATAAAAATTCAATTCTTTGGTTCTACTCTTGTTGCATCTTCTTCTTCTTGCCTGGTGATGATGATGTCTGCGTGTGGGTTTCATTTACTGTTCTTTCGCTGTTAAGAAGACGAAGAAGATGAAGATGAAGATGGAGGCCGTAAAAATTGGTTAGGCCCAATACATGACGAATGGGCCCAATTTCAAAGCTTAATTGCTTGAATTCGTTTTCAGTTTCGTCGCTAGATCGAAATCCCCGTTTCCGTTGTGCTCCGGTGTATAGCTTGTTTCCTTTCTCCGTCAATCCGGAATCCAGTGTATAGCTTCTTTCGTCGGACTTTGTCCTCGTTTAGGAATTAGGAGCATCGTTAGATAGTTCATCACGCATTCTTGGGTTCATACTATGTGTATTCTGTATGGAATGGAATGTAGGAGCAATTTACTTGATAATTTCGATGTTGTTGACGTGATGATGATTGTGGGTTCTTCTGATTTTCGGATTTCACCATGTGTGTATGTGTGCGCATGTTTTGATGTGATGATGATCGTGGGTTCTTCTGGTTTTGGGTGATTCATGAGCTGAAACGTGTTGATGAGAGGCGTTTGGGTCGGTGCGAAGTTGGAGAAGCTTGCCAGAGGAAAATCTCAGGTGCATACAATTGATTAGATTTTGATAGAAAAGATAGGAAGTGAGTCGTGATAAAAGCTCGTTCTAGTTGCAGCAGATGGCATTGTTTTTATAAGCATTTGTTTGTGATGGATTTAATAAATGGGCCTAAGTTGGCCCGGCCACGATGGGCCTAAAGGCCCGGCCCACGGGAATAAGGCCCGTGGAAAGGAAAGGTATAAAAGGGATGAAAGAGAAGGAGATGACACATCTTGGCATTATTGACGTACGTTCTCCTTTCCTCTCCCAAATCTCTCTCTCTCTCCAAGGCCGAAGCGACGCCATCTCCACTTTTTGGCGAATTTTCGACATCGGATCGAACGGGGACTGAATCCTCTTCCTCTTTGCGGCGTCGGTGTCTAATCTCGTGGCCAACAAGGTACGCTCGAATCCGTGGTGTCTTTTCGATCGGTGATACGTGACGATTCCGGGCTTATCTTCCGCATATGATTTAGGGGTTCGGTTTAGTGCCGAATCCGGTTTTTTGGGGATCCAACGATCCCAACATTGGTATCAGAGCCCGTGTTAGCGTTTTCCCGACTTGTATGATGTTTTATGATTGATTTTCGCATAATCCTTTTTCGGCCGTACGGATCGTGGCCTTAAATCCTGACACCCGAGCATACTTCGCCATTTTTTCCTACTTTTCGTAAGTCAAAATCAAAATATAATGGCATAGAGAGAAAGGCGACGTCGAGACGAGTCCGGCGACGTGTTGCGCGCCGCCGGAGGCCGCCGAACGCGCCGCCACGCGCGGTCGGAACGCGCGGGGTCATCGGCGGCGCAACGCACGCGCCGACTCGGCTCCCCGCGCGAAACGCACCGTTTCGCCCGGGCGCGTGCAACGCACGCGCGAGCGAAACGGTGCGTCGAACGCACCGTTTCGGCCCGGCGCGTGCGGCGCACGCACGCGGCGGGCGCTTGGGCCAAACGGCGCGCGTCGTTCGGCCCCAGCGCGTGCCACGCACGTGCGGATGACGTCATCGTGGCGTCATCCAGCGCACGTGTCGGTCGGTTCGTCCAACCGGTCCGACCGGTCCGACGGACGACCGGTCCGACCCGGTCCGACCGGACGACCGGCCCGACCGTTGACCGTTTGACCGCGACCGTTGACCGTTGACTTGACCGTTGACCAACCGTTGACCGTTGACCGTTGACCCAAAAAAAAAAATTGTTTCTTTTTTCAATTATGTCTATGTGGATTATATGTAATCCAATATTGTTCTGCATTTGTTGCAGGAACAATGCCTCCTCTTCAATTACGTACGCCTATTCGCGTGATTACCAATAAACAAAAGGCAAAGCTTTCTAAGTTGATAGGTGAGTTGGTGATTATCGATGGAAGAAAGGTGACTTAATTGATCATGTTCTTGAAGTCAACGGGAAGATTCAACAGGTCATATGGAATGGTCATCCCATGTCGCATGATCGAGAGATGGTGCGATTTTTCATTAACACTCTTCCATCAAAATGGCAAGATGTGTTGAATCGTATATGGGATGTCAACGGTCTTTGCTTCATATAAGAAAATTGTGATAGATTTTGTAAACAAATATTATTGCATTGTTGCAAGGGAAAAGGTCAAGAAATTGACCAAAAGAGGATCTTTCCCAGTTCGTGTGAAGGTTATTTGTAAAATGTATTAGCTGTTTTTTGTTGAGTGTGCTATGTGAACATCCTATGTAATGTTATCTACCCGATTGTTGTTATTGTAACGACCTATATGTTTGTTGTATTAACTGAAAGTATTATCATATTATTGTATGTCAATTATCTGTCACTTTTTGTTAATTCTTTGGTTCTTGTGGGTAGTTAGTTTGTGGGTAATAATAGAAGTTTCATGTAGCTTCATAGAATTGATTTTGCATATGACAATCATATTAATGATAGTTTTAAGTTAGAATTTTTGGAGGATGATTGGAAACACGGTGACCTTTTGATTCTAAAACCTTACTTAAAATTGTTAATTAATATGATGGGTTTGTGCAAAATAGATACATAAATAATAGGCATTAATAACTCGTGCATATATGTCGATGTGTTCGGATCAATGGCTTCACCACAAAGAGCATAGTTGCCGAGCTGAACAAAGGTGAAAAGCTCAATGGTGACAACTATGAAATCCGGCAAATGAAAATCCAGTATGTCTTTGGAAGAGCAAGAAGCACTTGAGACTCTTGTCCCGACCATGGTAGAACTGAAGAAAGAACCACTTTGCACAGCATAAGAGAGACAAAGAAGCATTTGCTGCATGGAAAAGAAAGAACTCTCTTGCTCGCATCACGTTGCCGAGCGGCATGGAAAATGACGTCATGCAAGAGTTTAGGCGTTTTGAAAATGCCAAAGACATGTGGGAAGCATTGGCGGCAAGATTTGGTCATACTTCGGTGACCGGACTAAGGCGACTCACTATTAGGTTTGACTCTTATAAGAAGCCTCATGGTCAGACCATGAAGCAACATCTTAGAAAGATGTCAAACATGATTAATGAGCTTAAAGATGCTGGCCATGTCCCGACGAGATGAGCAGCAAGTGCAAGCGGTGATTCGTTCCTTGCCTCGAGTTGGGAGCATATGAAGGTGCACCGACTCATAATGAGAATATCAAAACCTTTGAGGATGCATTGCGTCATCTTGAGCTGGAAGATGACCGCCTATTGGCGGCTAAGCGGAAAAGCTGAACTCTATCATGCTAGTTCTAGCTCAAATGGAGCTTCGGGCTCCAAGCGCAAGCGCCCTAACCGGTTTGATAAAGGGAAAGGCAAGGAAGCTGGTCCTTCGGGGAAAAACCCAAGTTTAACCAACATGAAAGAGGAAAGCGTCCTCGCATGAAAAAGCTAACAAGGGTGAAATGCTACAAGCGTGGCAAGAAGGGTCACTATGCTCGCGACTGTCGTGAGCCAAAGAAGGTAAGCACCCCTTGTATTTTTCAGAACTTAGCTTATGCGTCGAGTTCTGTATTCTTAACTGAATCTAATCCTTTGTGGGTGTGGATTCGGGAGCAACAAACCATGTAACGAAGGATAGAGGATCCTTCGTGGAATTCGACGAATACCAACTGGAACTAAGTGGATCTATGTGGGAAACAACTCAGCTGAAGTGAAAGGAATTGGCACATGCCAACTGAATATGCGTGGTGGACGCACTTTGTTCCTTCATGATGTATTGTATACTCCGAAGATTCGTCGGAATTTAGTGTCTGTTTTAGTATTGGTTAAATTAGGTTTTAATTTGAACTTCTATGATAGAGGTGTGGATTTGTTTTTGAATACAAATTACTATGGTTGTGGATATTTTTTGGATGGTTTCATTGTATTAGATATTGATTATGTTAATACAAATGTTTGTTATTCCCTTCTCACGTCTCCTAACACATATGATAAGGATGTGAATGTATGGCATGCTAGACTTGGTCACATTGGCCAGCAGCGTATGAATAGACTAGCCAAAGAGGGCTTGTTGGGCAAAATTGAAAAAGTCGATTTGCCTATCTCGTAAGCATTGTCTAGAAGGGAAAACGACAAGGAAACCATTTGGAAAAAGTAAAAGAGCTGAATTTCCTCTGCATTTAATCCATTCGATATCTCGTGGTCCAATGAATGTGAGAGGAAGGCATGGGGCTTTATTTCATCACTTTTATAGATGATTATACTCGATTCGGATATGTCTATTTAATTTCTCACAAATCTGAAGCAATAAGTTGTTTCAAAAGGTTTATGAACCTGGTAGAGAATCAATTAGACAAGAAAATAAAAGCATTGAGATCCGATCGAGGTCGAGAATATTTATCGATGAGTTCAGAAAATTGTGTAATGAAAAAGGAATAGAAAGACAGTTATCTATTCCATATACTCCTCAACAAAATGGTGTTGCGGAGAGAAGAAACAGAACCCTACTGGAAATGGTTAGGTCCATGATGGCACATGCTAACTTACCTATCACTTTTTGGAGTGATGCGTTGTTATCTGCTGCCTATATACTTAACCGTGTGCCTTCCAAATCAGTTGCTTCCACTCCATATGAGTTATGGACGGGTAGAAAACCAGACTTAAGTTTTCTTAAGCCATGGGGTTGTGCTGCCTATTCACTTGAATCCTCTCACAAGTTTGGGAAATTAGGTCCCGAGAGGCAAAAAGAGTATTTTCATAAGATACTCGAACACTCAAAAGGGTATGTGTTCATAGGTGAGCGGGAAAGTGGGAGTATAACTGAATTTGAATCACGAGATGTCACATTCTTAGAGGATGAATTTCCTAAGAAGGGCGAAATAGGGAAGACAACACCCTATTTGAAACCTCGGATCAAGATAATGATCTTAGTGGAGTTCGTTCAAGTGGGAGTAATATGAGAAGTGATGAATTGAATTTGACTCATTCTCAATTGCAACCACATGATGAGACGACATCATTATCTAATCCCAGTGAGAGCATAATGAGGAATGATGTGCAAAGAGCACAAACTCCCATACGGCGAACAAGTCGCCAAAGTATTCCCCGTCGACGTTTTGACATTGAAGGGGAAACTTTTATGGTTGCTCCACAAGATGAGGATGAGCCTAGAAATATTAATGAGGCTCTAAATTGCCCCGATGAAGGAAAAATGGATTCATGCAATGGAAGAGGAATAAATGGAGTCAATGAAATCAAACCAAGTCCGGGAACTGGTTGATCTTCCAAAAGGACGCTTGAGCTATTGGGAACAAATGGGTTCTCAAAGTAAGCGAAAGGCTGATGGCTCGATAGAAAGGCATAAGGCTCGCCTTGTAGCGAAGGGGTATAATCAACGAGGAAGGGATTGATTATGAAGATACGTTTTCTCCTGTAGTAAGATTTACCTCGATTCGCATTATTCTGGCAATAGTATCTAGTATGGATCTTGAGTTACATCAAATGGATGTAAAGACTGCTTTTCTCAATGGAAAATTAGAGGAAGAAATATACATGGAACAACCTACTGGTTTCATAGTGAAAGGTCAAGAAGAAAAGGTATGTCGACTTTTGAGATCGATATACGGCCTTAACGATCATCGAGACAATGGTATATACGTTTTCATAATGCCATAATGGCATATGATTTTACAATGATTGATGAGGATCATTGTGTATATATCAAAAGATCCAAGGATCAATTTGTGATCATATCATTATATGTTGATGATATGCGATTGCCGGAAGCAATATGGAGTTTGTTCATACTTGTCAAGAGTTGGTTGTCTTCCAACTTTGAAATGAAGGATATGGGTGAGGCTGCATACATTCTTGGAGTTAAGATTTCAAGGGATCATTCGAAGAGATCGTTGTCTCTTTCGCAAGAAACATATATAAATAAAGTTCTTGAACGATTTCGTATGCAAGATAGTAAACCCATAGACACTCCTATTGCGAAAGGTGAAGGATTGAGCCATAGGCGTGTCCGAGGACTCCACAAGAAAAGGAACAGATGAAACATGTTCCTTATGCAAGTGCAGTTGGGAGCTTGATGTACGCTATGATGTGTACAAGACCCGACATATGTTTTGCAGTTGGAATGGTGAGTAGATACCAATCCAATCCGGGTCCAAAGCACATTGGAAAGCCGTGAAGAGAATACCGAGGTATCGAAGGGAACCGCTGATTTCAAGTTGAATTATCAAAGAAAGGATCTGCGACTTGAAGGCTATTTCGATCTTGATTGGGGAGGAGATTTAGATGAAAGGAAATCTACCTCTGGTTTTGCTTTCTTCTTCTTGAACAATGGCGCCATATCATGGAGCAAGTAAGAAGCAAACGTGTATAGCCTTATCCACGATGGAAGCTGAGTTCGTGGCATTATCGCAGCGGTACAAGAAGGAGTTTGGCTTAAGAGATTTTTGGATCATTTAGGTGTTATTGAGAAAGCTGCACATCCGTTATTGGTTAAGCTGTGATAGCCAAGCAGCTATAGCGTACACTAAAGATCCAAAATATCATGGCAAGACCAAACATATAGATACCAAGTATAACTTTGTAAAAGATATGGTTGCACGAAAGGATGTGAACTTGCGGTACATATCTACGCATAGAATGGTAGCAGATCCTATGACAAAGCCAATACCTAGAGATGTGTTTTGTGGTCATGTGAAATCTCTAGGATTGCGTAGAGTTTGATGTCTTGGATTGTAATTTCCCTGAGTTGTTCACATGTATGAACTAGTGTTGTTTCATTATTAATGCCTATGTATCTTTGTTTGATCTTTATGCATCTTAATGCTTAGTGCATTATATTATGTTGAGAAAGTATGTCGGACAGATAAGAGATTAGCCCACTCACACGGGTAATCGCCTCTATTTACTATGTGATAGATAGAGATGAGATTGTTTTTAAGCTTATTATCTAAGTGATAATCGAGAACTCAAGCTTAAAATACGTATGTCGCCTTAAGCGAGTGTTAAGATGAGGACATAGTACACACGATGTCCAAAAGTAAAATAACCCACACATTTTACTTTATCTGTCTAAGATGCCGGATGCGAGTTCGATGAATTTTATGAATGAGTCAATACGTGAACTCAAGTTAGACATTGGGTATGTCTCGAACTATCATCGTACGGTATTGATGGTGAAGACATACGCTCCATGGGAAAGGAGTTAATACCGTAATACGTATTTCATACTACGTATGCATTAGACGACCTATAAGAGTGGCAAAAGTTTGATCTCAACTTTTATGACGTGTGAGACTCTTGAGGAATAGAGTTCCTCGTTTTTAGTGCCCTCATGACTCTTACTTATTCTCAAGATTTCTATTTAGTGTTTGCTATCTTAGAATGTTGCCAATGGTCATGAGTTGATTCGATCTAATGGGACATTTCTAGAAAAGCAAGTTGAACTGAAATTGAGAGTTTGAAGGAAAGAGGAAGATCGGATTTGTAGAATCACATTGTGGTTTTGTATTCACAGGTCGACCAATTATGACTGTTTTTGGGATAATCATAATTGTGAATACAATAAATATATCATTGTTTAAATGAGATTAAGAGAGATATAAATGTGATCGATCGACCTAGGGTACTGCATACTATTTTTTACTCGGAAAATGATGCCCATTATGAGCTGCTATATATTCCTAACAGATGTATAGCAACGAGCTCTCAAAGTATCTTTGGTCGCACGGATTATTCACCGGTATGAATGTTGAAAGAGGAAAAGAGGATTTTCAGTTGATGGGCCTAAGTTGGGTCTATCCGCCCATGTTGGTTTTGGTCCACCATGTGCGAGTGGGAGATGATGGATTTAAATAAATGGGCCTAAGTTGGCCCGGCCACGATGGGCCTAAAGGCCCGGCCCACGGGAATAAGGCCCGTGGAAGGGAAAGGTATAAAAGGGATGAGAGAGAAGGAGATGACACCTCTTGGCATTATTGACGTACGTTCTCCTTTCCTCTCCCAAATCTCTCTCTCTCTCCAAGGCAAAGAAGCGACGCCATCTCCACTTTTTGGCGAATTTTCGACATCGGATCGAACGGGACTGAATCCTCTTCCTCTTTGCGGCGTCGGTGTCTAATCTGTGGCCAACAAGGTACGCTCGAATCCGTGGTGTGCTTTTCGATCGGTGATACGTGACGATTCCCGGGCTTATCTTCCGCATATGATTTAGGGGTTCGGTTTAGTGCCGAATCCGGTTTTTTGGGGATCCGACGATCCCAACAGTTTGGATGCTACTTGGAAATTAGTCGCGGCTTAGTTGCAACAGGAATTCTCTAATCAAATTTATGTGCATATGATTGATAAATTGAGTAAATCTGAGTCGATTTCTAGTCGCATGAATTGAAATGTCGAAGCATTGAACACTGATTCCGATAACGAAACGGGTCTATGATATTGGCCCACAGCTCATATGCTCATGAGAAGAGCTTAACTTGAAGCATACAAGGACAATTCTTTTCATTGGCCAGACACTTTTAGACGGATTCTTTTTCTGCAGACCAATCAGTTGGTGGTCTTCTGTACAATAAACTTCTGCATTAATGATCTCTCTTTTTCCCCCCTTTTTTGGATACTTGTAGAGTCTAAGGGTAAACATGTTTGAGGGAAAAAGTCATGGATAATGCAAGTCTAGTTATTGACTGTACTTCACAAAACTGCTGAATGAAAGTAGCATTTGGTGCTGCACAAAGTCTCGAGTATTTGCATGATAAGGCCAATCCACCTGTTATATATCGTGATTTCAAGTCCTTGAACATCTTGTTGGATGAGGCTTTCAATCTGAAATTATCCGACTTTGGAATGGCCATGCTCGGGCCTGCTAGAGACAAGATGCATGTACTCGTATAGACATGGTTATGGATACTTACGGCCTTTTGGCTCCTATATAGGCAATAACTGTCCAACTTGTATGCTTTCTAATGGTTACATAGAGGGACAGAAGTAGAGTTGGCTCTTGCATGATGGAAGTATTTATTACTATCACAGGATGAGCGCGAGCTTGTCTTATAGAAGCGGGTCTCCAGTCCATGAGATGAGCCAAGACAGCAGAAAATGTTCCTTGAGCCGTAAGAGCAGTGAGAGATCATTTGACGGAATTGATATTTTTAAGTCCAAAAGGAAGCGGCAGATGCAGCAGAATGGGATCAATGGGTCGTGCTGCCTCTTGGGCGGACGATCCACGAGGGGTTCACAGGATGGGAACTAAGGAATCAATATTTTGAGTCTGAAAGGAAGCAGCAGGTGCAGCAAAACAGGATCACTTGACGATGCTGCCTCTTTGGCAGATGATGACACGGGGAGTTCATAGGATGGGAGCTAAGGAATCAATCTTCTGAGTTCGGAAGGAAGCGGCAGATACAGCAAAACGGGGTCACTAGATGGTGCTGCCTCTTTGGTGGATGATGACATGGGGGGATTTTCACAGGATGGGAGCTAATCTTTCGAGTTCAAAAGGAAGCAGCAGATACAACAAAACAAGGACACAAGATCATGCTGCCTATTTTGGGAACTATGACACGGGGGGTTTCGTGGGATGGGAGCTCTATCAGCGGCACGACAGCCATGGTATACCAAGAGACCATACACTTTCCTTGAAACGAGACAACCGTGAGAGATTCTGATGTCAATTTGATTCGTTCCAAGCAATTGAGCTATGAGCATATCCCCTCATCATCATAAGCTCCTGTCACTTGGTTATCTTTATTTAACATACAGTTTAAGATCTCTCTCTTATGATCTTGTCGCTACTGAAGGATGCACATTCGATTTTTACACAGGATGCACATTCCGTAAGAATCACTCTACTTAAATAATTTCATTGGCAGAGCCAAAAATTAGCTCAAGTACTTAGACATGAATGGATTTCTATGATTTTCCTGGTTGATGTCTGCTTCCATGAAATTTGTTTTACTTGCGGGATCACATTTCCACAATGGTCGAAATTACTACGCACCTTATAAGGACATTGTGAGTGATAAGGGTATGCTAAACGGACTGCCCAAATTGGGAACTGCTTGAATTGGCCCGTTTGGTCCATTTCTCGAGAGTGTCAGTCCGGTTCTCGATTATTAAAAGTGGAACCGGTGTTTGGGCAGTTCGGTTCCTAGTTTCAATGGAGAACTAGACTAAGTAAATATACTTTTTAATTTTATTATTTCTTCAAAAAAATTAGAAAAATGTGAAGTAAACACTATTTTGGTTTGGTTCCAAGTAGTGAGAAAAAAAAGTAATGGAAAAAATAAATTATCATTTCCATTGGACCAGACCGGAACTGAATCGGACCAATGGTGCAGTCCGGTCACCAATTACAGTCTTTGGGAATTGAACTAGATCGAAAGCGATCACCCCTAGTGAGTGATCATCTCGTCAGTCCCTCTCAAGTCTCATCTTGATTCTCTCTCTATTAAGTCATGATCCCTTAAATGTGTCAAAATCTTGTTTTTGCACCCCAGTAGCCCTTTGAGTCGACAGACGGTGTCGTCTTCGATGTTTACCGCCGATGTTGTGGGATTTTACGTGCTCCACATTACCATGCCTGGATCGATGAGGATGACTAAGAGGCGCCAAGTTCGCATAAACCGGCCAGATTCTTAGCTTTGTACAGTGGATCGAATTCGCTATGATGAGTTATGTCCACAACTCAATCTCGTTTGAAAGACGAACGAACATCATCCTCGCCGTGACAAAAAAGTCAACACCGCGTTTGTATATCGGCATGAGAGCTAGAGGTGTTAAAATGCGTCATATACCCATATATAACCCATTTAAATCATAAATGAGCCATAAATGAGTCACTTGTTTTTGACAAAAAGTAGTTAAATGGGTTTCACAATTAAAAGTTTAAGATATGTGGGTCTTAAGTGGGTTTTAAATGGGTTGGGTTGAGAACCCATTTTCAACAAAAAATTTATAATCTCTCTCTTCCCTCTTTAACTTTATAAAAATATTTTTTTTTTTTATAAAAATCGAAATTATAATTTTTTTTATTTTCTCTTTGCTTTTTCTTTCCTTTTTTTCTTTCTCCTTCCTCCTTTCGATCACCAGCACGGCGATGGCCGGCAACCAACCAGGCGAGCGAGCTCGCTGCGTCAGCGAGCTCGAGCTCGCCGAATCTGGCGAGGCATAGGCCTCGCTGATGCCCGACAAGGCTCGAGCCTCGTCAATCCGGGCGAGCCTCGAGCTCGCCTATGGCCGGTCGTCGGCTGTCGTGATTGCCAACGGCTGACCAAAGAAGAAAAATAAAAAATAAAAGTATATTTAAAAACTAAAATAAAAATAATTAAAATTTTAATTTGTTTTAAAAAAATAATTAAAATTTGATTTTTTTAAATAATTATTTAAAAATTATAAAAATTGTCTATTAAATTTGTGTTATATAAAAATATTTTAGCAATACAATTTAAAAAAATTAAAATATATATATATATATATATATAAAGTCATAAATCTATTTTATTAATATGGGTTGGGTCGGGTATAGGTCAGAAAATTTACATTATACATAAATTTGTTATAAATGGGTTAATTGGTCAATTTGGGTTGGACCATTAATGACCTGACCCAAATCCGACCTGACCCACCCATTTAACGGCTCTTGAGAGCAACAACGTAAAAAAAGAAAAAAAACAGAGAAAATAGATTGAAAGCCTTTTGATGCCCAACTTTTTGATCTGATGGAGCAATATAGTGTGGGATTTGCTGTGACGTCTATCTTGCAATAGGATGCATGGAAGCATGTGGTCGCAAGTATGTGATGTCGAGCATCGAATAGTAAGTTTTGAGCTACTATTAGATTTGGGAAAAGTATAAAAATAAAAAGTCATAAATCTATTATACATATGTCAATTTAAAAAAAAAATTGTTAATTGGGTTCATCCGGCCAATTTAGGTTGAAAATTATTAATGCGGACATTGGCAGTCCTATAGAATACGATTAGCACATGGATTTTTTTAATACTTTTTTTTATATATATATATTTTATTTTTTTTTTATAGTCTTCTTTTTTAATTTCCTTTTTCTTTTTCCTACTTCACCGATAGGAAGAGTAGGGAGAGAAAAAGAAAGGAAATTTTAAAAAAAAAAATTATAAAATGTCCACATCAATGCCAACTAAATCAGGTAGGACTATTAGGGTGTGTTTGTTTATGTTCTTTATTTCTGTTTTTGAACAAAAATTCTGCTTTTTTGTTCCTAGAAACAAAAAAAGAATAGAAACGCATTTATTTGCGTTTTTGTCCCAAATCTGTTTTTTTGTTCAGGGAACAAAAAAAAAAAAAAAAGAATAGAAATAAGAAATAAGAAAAGTTATTTTTTTGTTCCAGAAAGACTTTCAAGAAACAAAATCTCTCTCTTCTATTTTTCTTCTCTTTCTTTCTTCTTCTTTTCTTCTTATTTTTCTTTGGCCGGTCGCCAACCTTGGCCATGGTCGATGACTGGCCGTTGAGGGCTGGCGACCTCGTCAAAGCGTCACCGGCCCCTGGCGAGACTCGGCCTCCCCGGATCTAGGCGAGCCCGAGCTTGCCGAGCCTCGCCCGTGTCAACCGAGCCTAGTTGGCTCGGCGAGCTCAAGCTCGCCCGGCCAAGGCGAGGCCGAGCCTCGCCCAACCACGGCGAGGCTCAACCTTGCCGGTCGTCGACCTTGGCCATGGTCGGCAACTGGCCGTTGAGGGCTGGCGAGGCTCGGCCTCACCAAATCTGGGCGAGCCCAAGCTCGCCTAGCCTCGCCCCGCGTTGCTGAGCCTAGCTGGGTCGGCGAGCTCAAGCTCGCCCAGCCAAGGCGAGGCCGAGCCTCGCCCAACCACGGCGAGCCTCACCGTGGCTAGGCAAGGCCGCCAGCCCTCGTTGGCCGGTCACCGGCCATGGCCAAGGCCAGCGACCGGCCTAAAGAAGAAAAAAAAAAAAAAAAAGGAAAAATTAAATTAAAATATTAAAAATTAAAAGAAACAAAAAAAGAACACAAATTTATCAAACGTGTTTCGTTCTTTTTTATTAGGAATAAGTTTACCAAACGTGTTTTTTTTATCAAAAATTGTTCCCTGGAACAGAAATAGTTTTTCTATTTCTGTTCCCCGAAACAAAAAAAGAACATAAACACAAACAAACGCACCATTAGTATTCATATTAATAATTTCTAGCCTAAATTAGCCGGATAGGTTTACTTAATAAAATATGGAAAGGTTTGAGACTAAAATTGATAAAATTAAAAGATTTATAATCAAATCGGTATAAATATAATAGGTTTAAGACTTTCTGGATGCATTTTCTTATTGGATCTTCCCATTCGGAAGGCATCGAAGTTTTACCATGCTCAAGGAAAAAAAAAATAATGTGGGCGGTCTCAACAAGGCACTTTCTTTCTGTCCCAAGTGTGCCAATGATGCCAACATCACTCCGAAATGGCGGGACCATTTGCCCTATGCCATGTCTCATTATAAGTTTGTTCTTGCAAAAAAAAAAAAAAATTGGCGTGAAAGTTTGCTTGAGTCTTTTTTAGTGTAAGCCAATGCAAATCAATTTGGCCAATGAATAAGAGATTTTGTAAGATCAATACCTCTAAAAACTTAAATTGTTAGATATAATCATAGTTTAATGTATATTCTAACAATGGTGTCGTGTGCTGAAATTTTGTTGCTTTGAGTTTGAATGTCAGTCTTTTTTTAGGAATAAAATCGCAAATTGAATTTTAGTTGCTTCGACAAGCAACGAAAGAATACATATCTTTATTTCTATCAACATTTGCAGTAATCCAATATCAAATTTCAATCGACTAGATTGGTTATCAATTTTTTTTTTTTTTATCAATTATAGCAAATGTATGGTCCATTTAGAATGATTATTATTTTAGTTTAACTCCATAAGTCCCAACTTTAACGTAAATCTTTCATGCAATATTCATCAACGCCTTCCTTTCAAAAGTATAAGCTTAAAAATAATTTCCAGAGATTTAATTATTCAGGGTGAGATTTGTTGGGTTCATTAATATTATCGAGAGCATCTGCTTTTGGATATATATATATATACTATTCGGTGTAAATTTGACTCTTGACTCTTAGGGGTGTAGGAAAATATAGCGCGTGAATTATATAAAATACCATTCAGTGTTAATATTTTTGCTAGATTGTACTTAAAATAATATGAGTTATATAAATTTTTTTTGTGATTCCAATCATATGAGACCATTTTTTTCATTTTACTATTGTTAATATCAGTTGACCTTTACATTATATTTGGAAATCTAAGTTGGTTATGTCTACCATGTGGTTTTTACTAGATGATGCCTGTCAAACAAATCAAGCCAAGAGAAGAGGAAAAAGTATAGTATTAAGCATTGTTATATCTTATAACATGAACAAACCCCTTAACTAAGTATTATATTTTTATTCAGAGTGTCTTCTATATTTTTAATTTTTATTCCCATAATCAAATGTTGCAACCATCATAACCATTTTATACGAAATACTGACCCATTAAGGAAATTATAGTTTAGGTTGTAATATATTTTATTAACAGGCGTTCCATTTTCAAATTCTTGAAGAGTTTAAAAAAAATATATACTGAAAATAAAGGTAGACAAACAGAAATAATAGCTGCCACATCAATTATAATTTATCTAATGCTAAATTTGATTATATACTTCAAAGAGATTTCTTTACTTACCTTATTTTAATTTTTACAGCATCGAGAGTTAATAGTAAAATAATCAATTGAAAAATGACCACTCACAGAAAATTATAGTATTTAACTGATAAAAATAAAAGGCTCGGGGGCTTAATCGTGCAATTTACATAAAAGTAGGGGAAATTAGGGTATTACCTAAAAATTTCGAAATGCAGAAAACGCGCATAAGTCGATGTTTCCCTCCCGCTCGTCGCCTCCGTCTGCAACTCCAAACCTCTTCTCTCTCTCCAAGAAACCAAGAAGCCTGCGACCTCGTACAACCCTCTCTCTCTCTCTCCAAGAAACCCAGAAACCTGCAACCTCATCCAACCCTCTCTTTCTCTCTCTTTCCAAGAAAACCCAGAAACCTGCGACAGATACTCGCGACCGTTGATGGGTAAGCGCCGGCGAACCGAAATAGCGAAGATCGCCGACCCGGCGGCCCGGCTCGTGACGTACTCAAAGAGGCGCAAGGGCCTCTTCAATAAGGCCTCCGAGCTCTGCCGCCTCTGCGGCGCTCGCGCCGCGGTCGTCGTCTTCTCCCCCGCCGGAAAGCCCTGCTCTTTCGGCGACCCATCGGCCGATGAGATAATCGCCCGCTACCTCCGGACCGGCGACGCGATGCCGCAGATGGGTCTGAGCCAGTGGGCGGAATGGGTCGAAACAGAGTGGGACGATTGCGCGACAGAGGAGGACCTCGAGTCCCTGATTCTGAAGTACGAAGCCGTCCGCGATTTTGTGCGGGGAAAGCTGAAGGCCTTGGAGGATGATGATTCACGAGTCAAGGTCGGTGATGGCTATTCTCACGTTCCGACCGACGAGGAGATGGATTCGATGTTCGAGAGTTTCGAAGGTCAAGGCCCAGCGCTTTCGGCTCTGTTGACGGACGGCGAGGGTTTCTTGACTTCGCCGGAAAACTCTGCCGGCGGCGGTGGAAATTTGGCAGCAGACCCCACTCCTGTGCCCTCCGATCTTGGGGATTCTGGGTTTGATCGCGATGACTTTCTGAATCTCTTGGAGGGCGACGAGGGTTTCTTGGCTTCGCCGGAGGACTCGGCCGTCGGCGGCGGAAATTTGGCGGTGGAGCCCACTCCGGCGCCGTCCGATCTTGAGAATTCTGGATTTGATCCAGATGACTTTCTTAATCTCATGGAGGACTGCGAGGGTTTCTCGACTTCGCTGGAGGACTCGGCCGGTGGCGGCAGAAATTTGACAGTGGACCCGACTTCCGTCCCCTCTGATCTTGGGGATTCTGGGTTTGATCCGGATGAATTTCTCAATCTCTTGGAGGACGGCGAGGGTTTCTTGACTTCACCGGAGGAGTACTGGGCCGTCAGCGGCGGAAGCTCGGCCGCGGATGCAGACTTGGCGGACTCGAAGAGCTGGACGTCCGGATGTGAATTTTCTTACTCGTACATGTACAGTGTCCCGAGGGTTACATGTCTCGAGGACATTCTCTGTCTTCCTTAGGTTTTTTTTATATACACGAGGAACGACGATGAACAAACATAGGAGTTTAGGGTATTGTTCAATTTTTTAGTCCGGAGCGGATTAATCAATAAAATTCAATTCTTTGGTTCTACTCCTGTTGCATCTTCTTCTTCTTGCCTGGTGATGATGATGTCTGCGTGTGGGTTTCATTTACTGTTCTTTCGCTGTTAAGAAGATAAAGAAGAAGATGAAGATGAAGATGGAGGCCGTAAAAATTGGTCAGGCCCAATACATGACGAATGGGCCCAAATTCAAAGCTTAATTTCTTGAATTCGTTCTCAGTTTCGTCGCTAGATTGAAATCCCTATTTCCGTTATGCTCCAGTGTATAGCTTGTTTCCTTTCTCCGTCAATGCGGAATGCTGCTGCTGAGATCGTTTTGGCCGAGGGGGGACAAAATTGTGAAGTTCCAGTTTCATTCGGCGCATCCATGGCTCGTCTCCATGGATGCGTCGGACTTTGTCCTCGTTTTGGAATGGGGAGCATCGTTAGATAGTTCATCACGCATTATTAGGTTATACTATATGTATTTTGTATGGAATGGAACGTAGGAGCAATTTACTTGATAATTTCGATGTTGTTGATGTGATGATGATTGTGGGTTCTTCTGATTTTCGGGTTTCACCATGTGTGTATGTGTGCGCATGTTTTGATGTGATGATGATCGTGGGTTCTTCTGGTTTTGGGTAATTCATGAGCTGAAAGATGTTGATGAGAGGCGTTTGGGTCGGTGCTAAGTTGGAGAAGCTTGCCGAAGGAAAATCTCAGGTGCATAAGGAAAATCTCAGATGAATACGATTGATTAGATTTTGATAGAAAAGATAGAAAGTGAGTCGTGATAAAAGCTCGTTCTAATTGCGGTAGATTGCATTATTTTTTTAAGTATTTGTTTGGATGCTACTTGAAATCAGTCAAGGCTTAGTTGCAGCAGGAATTCTCTAATCAAATTTATGTGCATATGATTGATGAATTGAGTAAATCTGTGTCCATGTCTAGTCACATGAATTGAAATGTTAAAGCATTGAACACTGATTCCGATAACGAAACAGGTCTATGATATTGGCCCACAGCTCATATGCTCAGGAGAAGAGCTTAACTTGAAGCATACAAGCACAATTCTTTTCATTGGCCAGACACCTTCAGACGGATTCTTTTTCTGCAGACCAATCAGTTGGTGGTCTTCTGTATGATGAACTTCTGCATTAATGATCTCTCTTTTTCCCCCACTTTTGGGTTCTTGTAGAGTCTAAGGGTAAACATATTTGAGGGAAAAAGTCATGGATAATGCAAGTCCAGTTATTGACTTTACTTCACAAAACTGCCGCATGAAAGTAGCATTTGGTGCTGCACAAAGTCTCGAGTATTTGCATGATAAGGCCAATCCACCCATTATAAATCGTGATTTCAAGTCCTTGAACATCTTGTTGGACGAGGCTTCCAATATGAAATTATCTGACTTTGGACTGGCCATGCTCGGGCCTGCCGGAGACAAGATGCATGTACTCGTACAGACATGGTTATGGATACTTACGGCCTTTTGGCTCCTATATAAGCAATAACCATCCAACTTGTATGCTTTCTAATGGTTACATAGAGGGACAGAAGTAGAGTTGGCTCTTGCATGATGGAAGTATTTATTACTATCACAGGATGAGCGCGAGCTTGTCTGATAGAAGCGGGTCTCCAGTCCATGAGATGAGCCAAGACAGTAGAAAATGTTCCTTGAGCCGTAAGAGCAGTGAGAGATCATTTGACGGAATTGATCTTTTTAAGTCCAAAAGGAAGCGGCAGATGCAGCAGAACGGGATCAATGGGTCGTGCTGCCTCTTGGGCGGACGATCCACGAGGGGTTCACAGGATGGGAACTAAGGAATCAATATTTTGAGTCTGAAAGGAAGCAGCAGGTGCAGCAAAACAGGATCACTTGACGATGCTGCCTCTTTGGCAGATGATGACACGGGGAGTTCATAGGATGGGAGCTAAGGAATCAATCTTCTGAGTTCGGAAGGAAGCGGCAGATACAGCAAAATGGGGTCACTAGATGGTGCTGCCTCTTTGTTGGATGATGACATGGTTGGGGGGGGGGTGGGTGTGGTGGTGGGTGGTGGTGTGGGCGTTGTTTTCACATCGAGTTCAAAAGGAAGCAGCGAATACAGCAAAACAAGGACACTAGATCATGCTGCTTATTTTGGGAACTATGACACGGGGGGTTTCATGGGATGGGAGCTTCTATCAGCGGCACAACAGCCATGGTATACCAAGAGACCTTACACTCCTCGAAACGAGACAACCGTGAGAGATTCTGATGTCAATTTGATTCGTTCCAAGCAACTGAGCTACGAGCATATCCACTCATCATCATAAGCTCCCGTCACTTGGTTATCTTTATTTAACATACAGTTTAAGATCTCTCTCTTATGATCTTGTTGCTACTGAAGACAGGATGCACATTCGATTTTTACGCAAGATGCACATTCCGTAAGAATCACTCTAGTTAAATGATTTCATTGGCAGAGCCAAAAATTAGCTTAAATGCTTAGACATGAATGGATTTCTATGATTTTCTTGGTTGATGTATGCTTCCATAAAATTTGTTTTACTTGTTGGATCACTTTTCCACAATGGTCGAAATTACTACGTGTCTTCTTATAAGGACATTGTGAGTGATAGGGGTATGTTAAACAAACTGCCCAAATCGAGAACTGCTTGAATTGGCCCGTTTGGTCCAGTTCTCGAGAGTGTCAGGCAATCCGGTTCTTAGTTTCAATGGAGAACTGGACTGAGTAAATATACTTTTTACTTTTATTATTTCTTAAAAAAATTAGAAAAATGTGAAGTAAACACTACTTTTTAATATAAATGAGGAACAATAGAAAATTCAGAAGTTTACGTAATTCAGTTCAAATGCCAGTTCCTACATTCATGTAAAGTGTCAACAGCAACCATCTACTTTAATCGAATAATTGGAGCTACAATCGCTCAACATGCTAAAGTGTTTTTCCTGCCCATATTAAACCAAAACCTAAGGTATTAATAAATAAACAACTCATTTTGCCCATAAAAACTCACCGCATAAATTATAAGCTTTGCCCGCGACCAAAGAGGAGCCCCTTTGACATGTCCGAAAATCAAGGAGCTAGTCCGTTCTTAATTTCCTTTCTTCGTAGCACCGCTTTTCCAAGTAAGTCACTGTGCATCCGTCAAATCCTCCATCTTGCTGTGCAGCTACAACTCTAAAGGAACACAAGTATGTGTTTTGACGTGTGTGTGTGCCCCTTTCTTTGGTTCAATCAATCGGTAATACATGTGTGCCACTTTCTTTGGTTGGGCCAATCTTCAGTACTTCAAAGTCTAGCCCTTTGGTTTGGGTTAAACTCGCAAATTTAGTCAACCAGATCGGGTTCACCTTGTGAAAAGGTGTCTTGATCAATGGAAATGCATATGCTTTTGAAGGTCTTCATTTCTTATATAGTTCAATCCGGAAGAGACTTCACTTGTAAGTTGTTAGGACACAAAACCCAGTCACGATGAATAAGCATATGGCGATTATGTTCCTATTTTTCTATGCCCAGCTCCCATTATGGACGAGTTCAGCGTTGCAAACCAACCGAACGGATCAGCTCGCTTTAATCTACCTCAAAGATAATGTGGACGAGGATCCACTCGAGTCCCGAGCTCATGGAACGACTCTTCTCATCACTTTGTAAGTGGCGAGGTGTTAAATGCAGTGGATGACATCTCGAAAGGGTCGTGTCACTCGACCCGATGTCAAAAGGCTTGGGCGGTCTTCTATCGCCTCATGTTGGAAACCTCTCCTTCCTAAGAAGCCTCGTTCTAAAGAACAATAGCTTTCGTGGCGAAATTCCACAAAGCATTGGCCACTTATTTCGCCTTCGTCGTCTCATCCTTAGTAACAACTATTTCAATGGACAAATGCCTACTAATATTTCTCAATGCTTAAACCTTGAGATTTTGAATCTCATCGATAACCAACTTGTGGGCAAAATTCTGATGAGCTCAACTTCTTGTCAAAGCTTCAAGTTTTAGATTTGGCTAGTAACAGTCTTATAGGATCTATTCCTCATTCTATTGGAAATCTCTCCAAACTTCACACTCTTTCCGTCAAAGAAAATGGGTTGCAAGGAGAGATTCCCAAGACATTGTCCAAACTTCTTGGTTTGTGGTCATTCAAATGGCGATTAACCAACTCACCAGCGAGATCCCTCCAGCAATCTTCAACATCTCCGGCATTTTCTATTTCAATGCTGGTGACAATCAATTGAGGGGGAGCATTTCTCCTTATATCGGGGGTGGGTGTGGTGGTGGGTGGTGGTGTGGGCGTTGTTTTCACATCGAGTTCAAAAGGAAGCAGCGAATACAGCAAAACAAGGACACTAGATCATGCTGCTTATTTTGGGAACTATGACACGGGGGTTTCATGGGATGGGAGCTTCTATCAGCGGCACAACAGCCATGGTATACCAAGAGACCTTACACTCCTCGAAACGAGACAACCGTGAGAGATTCGATGTCAATTTGATTCGTTCCAAGCAGGCGAGCTACGAGCATATCCACTCATCATCATAAGCTCCCGTCACTTGGTTATCTTTATTTAACATACAGTTTAAGATCTCTCTCTTATGATCTTGTTGCTACTGAAGACAGGATGCACATTCGATTTTTACGCAAGATGCACATTCCGTAAGAATCACTCTAGTTAAATGATTTCATTGGCGAGCCAAAAATTAGCTTAAATGCTTAGACATGAATGGATTTCTATGATTTTCTTGGTTGATGTATGCTTCCATAAAATTTGTTTTACTTGTTGGATCACTTTTCCACAATGGTCGAAATTACTACGTGTCTTCTTATAAGGACATTGTGAGTGATAGGGGTATGTTAAACAAACGCCCAAATCGAGAAGCGCTTGAATTGGCCCGTTTGGTCCGGTTCTCGAGAGTGTCGGGCAATCCGGTTCTTAGTTTCAATGGAGAACTGGACTGAGTAAATATACTTTTTACTTTTATTATTTCTTAAAAAATTAGAAAAATGTGAAGTAAACACTACTTTTTAATATAAATGAGGAACAATAGAAAATTCAGAAGTTTACGTAATTCAGTTCAAATGCCAGTTCCTACATTCATGTAAAGTGTCAACAGCAACCATCTACTTTAATCGAATAATTGGAGCTACAATCGCTCAACATGCTAAAGTGTTTTTCCTGCCCATATTAAACCAAAACCTAAGGTATTAATAAATAAACAACTCATTTTGCCCATAAAAAACTCACCGCATAAATTATAAGCTTTGCCCGCGACCAAAGAGGAGCCCCTTTGACATGTCCGAAAATCAAGGAGCTAGTCCGTTCTTAATTTCCTTTCTTCGTAGCACCGCTTTCCAAGTAAGTCACTGTGCATCCGTCAAATCCTCCATCTTGCTGTGCAGCTACAACTCTAAAGGAACACAAGTATGTGTTTTGACGTGTGTGTGTGCCCCTTTCTTTGGTTCAATCAATCGGTAATACATGTGTGCCACTTTCTTTGGTTGGGCCAATCTTCAGTATTTCAAAGTCTAGCCCTTTGGTTTGGGTTAAACTCGCAAATTTAGTCAACCAGATCGGGTTCACCTTGTGAAAAGGTGTCTTGATCAATGGAAATGCATATGCTTTTGAAGGTCTTCATTTCTTATATAGTTCAATCCGGAAGAGACTTCACTTGTAAGTTGTTAGGACACAAAACCCGATCCACGATGAATAAGCATATGGCGATTATGTTCCTATTTTTCTATGCCCAGCTCCCATTATGGACGAGTTCAGCGTTGCAAACCAACCGAACGGATCAGCTCGCTTTAATCTACCTCAAAGATAATGTGGACGAGGATCCACTCAGAGTCCTGAGCTCATGGAACGACTCTTCTCATCACTGTAAGTGGCGAGGTGTTAAATGCAGTGGATGACATCTCGAAAGGGTCGTGTCACTCGACCTGATGTCAAAAGGCTTGGGCGGTCTTCTATCGCCTCATGTTGGAAACCTCTCCTTCCTAAGAAGCCTCGTTCTAAAGAACAATAGCTTTCGTGGCGAAATTCCACAAAGCATTGGCCACTTATTTCGCCTTCGTCGTCTCATCCTTAGTAACAACTATTTCAATGGACAAATGCCTACTAATATTTCTCAATGCTTAAACCTTGAGATTTTGAATCTCATCGATAACCAACTTGTGGGCAAAATTCCTGATGAGCTCAACTTCTTGTCAAAGCTTCAAGTTTTAGATTTGGCTAGTAACAGTCTTATAGGATCTATTCCTCATTCTATTGGAAATCTCTCCAAACTTCACACTCTTTCCGTCAAAGAAAATGGGTTGCAAGGAGAGATTCCCAAGACATTGTCCAAACTTCTTGGTTTGTGGTCTGTTCAAATGGCGATTAACCAACTCACCAGCGAGATCCCTCCAGCAATCTTCAACATCTCCGGCATTTTCTATTTCAATGCTGGTGACAATCAATTGAGGGGGAGCATTTCTCCTTATATCGGGGTGGGTGTGGTGGTGGGTGGTGGTGTGGGCGTTGTTTTCACATCGAGTTCAAAAGGAAGCAGCGAATACAGCAAAACAAGGACACTAGATCATGCTGCTTATTTTGGGAACTATGACACGGGGGGTTTCATGGGATGGGAGCTTCTATCAGCGGCACAACAGCCATGGTATACCAAGAGACCTTACACTCCTCGAAACGAGACAACCGTGAGAGATTCGATGTCAATTTGATTCGTTCCAAGCAAGGCGAGCTACGAGCATATCCACTCATCATCATAAGCTCCGTCACTTGGTTATCTTTATTTAACATACAGTTTAAGATCTCTCTCTTATGATCTTGTTGCTACGAAGACAGGATGCACATTCGATTTTTACGCAAGATGCACATTCCGTAAGAATCACTCTAGTTAAATGATTTCATTGGCAGAGCCAAAAATTAGCTTAAATGCTTAGACATGAATGGATTTCTATGATTTTCTTGGTTGATGTATGCTTCCATAAAATTTGTTTTACTTGTTGGATCACTTTTCCACAATGGTCGAAATTACTACGTGTCTTCTTATAAGGACATTGTGAGTGATAGGGGTATGTTAAACAAACTGCCCAAATCGAGAACCGCTTGAATTGGCCCGTTTGGTCCAGTTCTCGAGAGTGTCGGGCAATCCGGTTCTTAGTTTCAATGGAGAACTGGACTGAGTAAATATACTTTTTACTTTTATTATTTCTTAAAAAAATTAGAAAAATGTGAAGTAAACACTACTTTTTAATATAAATGAGGAACAATAGAAAATTCAGAAGTTTACGTAATTCGGTTCAAATGCCGGTTCCTACATTCATGTAAAGTGTCAACAAGCAACCATCTACTTTAATCGAATAATTGGAGCTACAATCGCTCAACATGCTAAAGTGTTTTTCCTGCCCATATTAAACCAAAACCTAAGGTATTAATAAATAAACAACTCATTTTGCCCATAAAAAACTCACCGCATAAATTATAAGCTTTGCCCGCGACCAAAGAGGAGCCCCTTTGACATGTCCGAAAATCAAGGAGCTAGTCCGTTCTTAATTTCCTTTCTTCGTAGCACCGCTTTTCCAAGTAAGTCACTGTGCATCCGTCAAATCCTCCATCTTGCTGTGCAGCTACAACTCTAAAGGAACACAAGTATGTGTTTTGACGTGTGTGTGTGCCCCTTTCTTTGGTTCAATCAATCGGTAATACATGTGTGCCACTTTCTTTGGTTGGGCCAATCTTGATACTTCAAAGTCTAGCCCTTTGGTTTGGGTTAAACTCGCAAATTTAGTCAACCAGATCGGGTTCACCTTGTGAAAAGGTGTCTTGATCAATGGAAATGCATATGCTTTTGAAGGTCTTCATTTCTTATATAGTTCAATCCGGAAGAGACTTCACTTGTAAGTTGTTAGGACACAAAACCCAGTCACGATGAATAAGCATATGGCGATTATGTTCCTATTTTTCTATGCCCAGCTCCCATTATGGACGAGTTCAGCGTTGCAAACCAACCGAACGGATCAGCTCGCTTTAATCTACCTCAAAGATAATGTGGACGAGGATCCACTCAGAGTCCTGAGCTCATGGAACGACTCTTCTCATCACTGTAAGTGGCGAGGTGTTAAATGCAGTGGATGACATCTCGAAAGGGTCGTGTCACTCGACCTGATGTCAAAAGGCTTGGGCGGTCTTCTATCGCCTCATGTTGGAAACCTCTCCTTCCTAAGAAGCCTCGTTCTAAAGAACAATAGCTTTCGTGGCGAAATTCCACAAAGCATTGGCCACTTATTTCGCCTTCGTCGTCTCATCCTTAGTAACAACTATTTCAATGGACAAATGCCTACTAATATTTCTCAATGCTTAAACCTTGAGATTTTGAATCTCATCGATAACCAACTTGTGGGCAAAATTCCGATGAGCTCAACTTCTTGTCAAAGCTTCAAGTTTTAGATTTGGCTAGTAACAGTCTTATAGGATCTATTCCTCATTCTATTGGAAATCTCTCCAAACTTCACACTCTTTCCGTCAAAGAAAATGGGTTGCAAGGAGAGATTCCCAAGACATTGTCCAAACTTCTTGGTTTGTGGTCCATTCAAATGGCGATTAACCAACTCACCGGCGAGATCCCTCCAGCAATCTTCAACATCTCCGGCATTTTCTATTTCAATGCTGGTGACAATCAATTGAGGGGGAGCATTTCTCCTTATATCGGGGGGGGTGGGTGTGGTGGTGGGTGGTGGTGTGGGCGTTGTTTTCACATCGAGTTCAAAAGGAAGCAGCGAATACAGCAAAACAAGGACACTAGATCATGCTGCTTATTTTGGGAACTATGACACGGGGGGTTTCATGGGATGGGAGCTTCTATCAGCGGCACAACAGCCATGGTATACCAAGAGACCTTACACTCCTCGAAACGAGACAACCGTGAGAGATTCTGATGTCAATTTGATTCGTTCCAAGCAACTGAGCTACGAGCATATCCACTCATCATCATAAGCTCCCGTCACTTGGTTATCTTTATTTAACATACAGTTTAAGATCTCTCTCTTATGATCTTGTTGCTACTGAAGACAGGATGCACATTCGATTTTTACGCAAGATGCACATTCCGTAAGAATCACTCTAGTTAAATGATTTCATTGGCGAGCCAAAAATTAGCTTAAATGCTTAGACATGAATGGATTTCTATGATTTTCTTGGTTGATGTATGCTTCCATAAAATTTGTTTTACTTGTTGGATCACTTTTCCACAATGGTCGAAATTACTACGTGTCTTCTTATAAGGACATTGTGAGTGATAGGGGTATGTTAAACAAACTGCCCAAATCGAGAACCGCTTGAATTGGCCCGTTTGGTCCAGTTCTCGAGAGTGTCGTGCAATCCGGTTCTTAGTTTCAATGGAGAACTGGACTGAGTAAATATACTTTTTACTTTTATTATTTCTTAAAAAAATTAGAAAAATGTGAAGTAAACACTACTTTTTAATATAAATGAGGAACAATAGAAAATTCAGAAGTTTACGTAATTCAGTTCAAATGCCAGTTCCTACATTCATGTAAAGTGTCAACAGCAACCATCTACTTTAATCGAATAATTGGAGCTACAATCGCTCAACATGCTAAAGTGTTTTTCCTGCCCATATTAAACCAAAACCTAAGGTATTAATAAATAAACAACTCATTTTGCCCATAAAAACTCACCGCATAAATTATAAGCTTTGCCCGCGACCAAAGAGGAGCCCCTTTGACATGTCCGAAAATCAAGGAGCTAGTCCGTTCTTAATTTCCTTTCTTCGTAGCACCGCTTTCCAAGTAAGTCACTGTGCATCCGTCAAATCCTCCATCTTGCTGTGCAGCTACAACTCTAAAGGAACACAAGTATGTGTTTTGACGTGTGTGTGTGCCCCTTTCTTTGGTTCAATCAATCGGTAATACATGTGTGCCACTTTCTTTGGTTGGGCCAATCTTCAGCACTTCAAAGTCTAGCCCTTTGGTTTGGGTTAAACTCGCAAATTTAGTCAACAGATCGGGTTCACCTTGTGAAAAGGTGTCTTGATCAATGGAAATGCATATGCTTTTGAAGGTCTTCATTTCTTATATAGTTCAATCCGGAAGAGACTTCACTTGTAAGTTGTTAGGACACAAAACCCAGTCACGATGAATAAGCATATGGCGATTATGTTCCTATTTTTCTATGCCCAGCTCCCATTATGGATGAGTTCAGCGTTGCAAACCAACCGAACGGATCAGCTCGCTTTAATCTACCTCAAAGATAATGTGGACGAGGATCCACTCAGAGTCCTGAGCTCATGGAACGACTCTTCTCATCACCGTAAGTGGCGAGGTGTTAAATGCAGTGGATGACATCTCGAAAGGGTCGTGTCACTCGACCCGATGTCAAAAGGCTTGGGCGGTCTTCTATCGCCTCATGTTGGAAACCTCTCCTTCCTAAGAAGCCTCGTTCTAAAGAACAATAGCTTTCGTGGCGAAATTCCACAAAGCATTGGCCACTTATTTCGCCTTCGTCGTCTCATCCTTAGTAACAACTATTTCAATGGACAAATGCCTACTAATATTTCTCAATGCTTAAACCTTGAGATTTTGAATCTCATCGATAACCAACTTGTGGGCAAAATTCCTGATGAGCTCAACTTCTTGTCAAAGCTTCAAGTTTTAGATTTGGCTAGTAACGGTCTTATAGGATCTATTCCTCATTCTATTGGAAATCTCTCCAAACTTCACACTCTTTCCGTCAAAGAAAATGGGTTGCAAGGAGAGATTCCCAAGACATTGTCCAAACTTCTTGGTTTGTGGTACATTCAAATGGCGATTAACCAACTCACCAGCGAGATCCCTCCAGCAATCTTCAACATCTCCGGCATTTTCTATTTCAATGCTGGTGACAATCAATTGAGGGGGAGCATTTCTCCTTATATCGGTGGTAGTCTTCCTTGTCTCACTTATCTTGATCTTGGGAACAATTTATTTACTAGCATTATACCTCCGTCCTTATCGAATGCCTCCAACCTTCAGTACATCTACTTTTGCTATAACAGTTTGCACGGACCAATGCCCCCAAATCTTGGACGGCTAAAAGCTCTTAGAGGAATGTTCCTCGCTTTTAACCAGTTGTAAGATGACTTCAGTTTCATTACCCCATTGACTAATTGTTCGAGGCTAGACCATATTTGGGTGGACTCCAATTTTCTTGAAGGTCGGTTGCCGAATTCCATTGGCAATCTTTCCAAGAGCATTCAAGTAATTTCTATGTCATCCAACCCAATTTATGGAACCATTCCTTCAGGTATTGGTACTCTCTTCAACTTGTCTGTTCTTGGCTTAGCAAACAATTTGCTTGATGGCCATGTTCCTTCTTCTATTGGAGCACTCCATAACATGCATGAATTGTTCTTAAGCACTAACATGCTAACGGGAGAGATCCCATCATTGATCGGCAATTTGACATCATTGAATTGCCTTAACCTGTCATTCAATGACTTCTACGGGGAAATACCCCATAGTCTTGGTAACTGTCGGCAGCTAATCCAACTTGAGCTTTCGAACAATAATTTGAGTGGTTCAATCCCAAGGGAGGTTCTTAGCCTATACCATTTCGATTATCTTCAGCTTGGCACATAATCAGTTGAGCAGATCTCTTGCATCTCAAGTTGGGTCCTTGGCCAATCTTGTCGAACTAGATTTGTCTCACAACAAGCTAACAAGACCAATTTGTAGCTATATCAGCAAGTGCTTGCTATTGGAGAGGCTCAACTTAGCAGTCAATTCCTTTCATGGCGAAATTCCTCTGGCTTTAGGCACATTACGGGGCTTACAAGAGTTGGATCTTTCCCATAACGACTTCTTTGGTAAAATCCCGAGCTTTCTCGCTAAACTTACAGATCTAAAGTACTTGAATCTATCTTTAAATAAGTTCGAAGGAGAAGTTCCGAAGCAAGGAGTATTTCTCAATGCTAGTGCAGTGTTCGTCTTTGAGAATAGGAATCTATGTGGAGGTATTGCAGAACTAAATCTTCCTTCTTGCAAATCGAATACCTCTAAATCATTTTGGACCAAAAAAGTTACAGTAATTACCGTAGCGGCAGCCATCTTGTCTAGCTTCATTTTGTGTCTTTGCCTATTTATCATTTGGTACCGAAGAAAGAAGTCGAAAAAGATTACATCTTCAATTGAATTGCCATTCGAAAACAAATTTCCGAGGGTCTCTTATGGGGAGCTCTTTAGAGCCACAAATGGATTCTCCGAGAACAATGTGATCGGAAAAGGGAGATATGGTACTGTCTATAAAGGAACTACATAGGAAGGCAGCTGTGTGGCGGTTAAGGTGCTTAACTTGGACCACAGATGTGCTTCAAAGAGTTTCGTCTCAGAATGCCGAACCTTAGGGGCAATAAGACACCGAAACCTCGTGAAGATATTGAACGTGTGCTCAAGCATGGATTATCATGGCAATAATTTCAAAGCTTTATTATATGAATACATGGCTAATGGGAGCTTAGAGAATTGGGTACACCAAGGAAAAGAAGAAGATGTTGAGCATGAACATAAATATGAAAAACCAGGACATTTGGGACTAATGCAAAGGTTAGACATTGCCATCGACATAGCTCTTGCGATTGAATATCTTCATGAGGATTGCAACCCAAAGATTATACATGGAGATTTGAAGCCAAGCAACGTCCTTCTAGACAACGAGATGATGGGGCGAGTTGGGGATTTCGGGCTAGCGAAGACAAGCTCCGTTGCAACGATAGAGGCCATGGACATTGACAACCACAACAGCTCAGTGGCAGTGAGGGGTTCCGTAGGCTATGTCCCTCCTAGTAAGAAAATTTTCTCATTAATTGTCTAAGTTTTATTGTGTTGGCCTTGAAATGAAATTTGGATTTTCATTGCATATCGCTTGATGTACACAATTTTAGAGTATGGCATGGGGGACATGGTATCGACACAAGGCGATGTGTACAACTACAATATTCTTTTATTGGAAATGTTCACTGGGAGGAGACCCACGGAAGAGGCTTTCAAGGACAATTTGAATCTCCACACCTTTGTCAAGATGAATATGCTAGATCGAGTGATGGAGATCGTGGACTCAAACATTTTTAATGGAGAAAATGAGAATGACATTGAGAGGATGAGAGATTGCATTGCCTTCGTCCTAGGGATTGGAGTTGCGTGTTCAATGGAGTTGTCGCAGGATCGGATGGGCATGGCTGAAGCACTCAAGGAACTACATAAGATCAGGGCTATGTATGGAACCGAGCAAAGGCTTGGTTGAAGCAAGTTTAGCATGCAAACACCTAGACTAGACTTTATCTTAGGATTAATTTAGATCTGAACAAGATAAACATGGATGGTTGAATATAAGTACTCTATCTCCATCTCCATCTCTTTCTCCATCATTATCGGAATATTGTCAAATTATTTTGAGTTTTTGTCAGATTTGATGAAATTAATTTGACGATATAATTTTAATTGTATGCCTAAGTAATTAGTTTTCTCATTAGATCACTTTTGTTGTCTTCGCATGTTGTTCTCATTCGTATTAATTGTAATACATAATTGCCTTAATCCAATGAAATCTCTAAATATTCTAATAACATCTCCCCTCAAACTCAAGGTTGTTTTAAGGAAATCAACTAGAGTTTGGAAACTAGAAAACCAAGCAAGAAAAGGAGCCTTTGTAAGACCATCTACGGTTTGAACATCACAAGGGACAAGGACAAGATCAACAGTTCCTTGGAAAATATGTTGTCGAGTAGAGTAACGATTGTTCTCAATATTTGAGTCCATAGATGAGGGAGACTCAACCAAAGGCGTGGCAATAGTCTGTGGGAACTTACTTGAGCAAATTTTAGCTACATATTAGCAATCTTTAGAGTAGCCTATGCCACAATTTGCATTTCAATTCTTTTGTCAATTAGAGAAGATGGTAATGAAGTTTTCAGAGTGATGGAATTCATAATCTTGATTCTGTTTAATGTATCTATATTCAAGATCAACTCTAAATTACAAAGGCATCAAGTTTTCTTCTAACCCTATATGTAAGCTTGGGCAAGAACAGAATCAGAATCAAAGAGGGCCATTTCTTTGGGGAGGGATTATCATCACCGCAATTCTACATCTGGAAAAATATCCATTGCTACGGACGAGCATGTCCTCCTAGGACAGTTAGCTATCCATTACAAGAGTATTAGACTGCCGAAATATGAATCCTCCAAGCACTGTATTATTTCTAGCAAGCGTGGCAATGCCACTTTGTTTTGGGTGGGGGGAAAAAGTCCACGAGCTGAAGTAATTTTAACCTGGAAACCTCGCCAAGCTACTGGTCCATTATTGATGTCGTCCCAATACAAAACATGTCCTAACAACAATTATTTTTTAGTTTGTGTCGTCTCGTCTTCTAGCAAAGAATTTTTGGAAAGAGAACCAAGTGCGCAACCCATAATTCAGCTAGAATCTTCATGAAGTTGCATCTTCTAGATTAACACAATTATTTTCTCATTAATATTCATCTTGAAGTGAAGAAGATTGCACCATAGGTCGAGCAACAACCATATATGCTTCTTGTGAAGAGTTATTCCGTTATTGGCAAAAAGATGTTGAACCAGTTACCTAATCTTGTTGGAAGTTTGTTTGTAAAACAAACTAAGTGCGCTTTTACTTATCACACATTGGAAAGTTGGGAGGAGATGGACCAGTTTATATGTGTGAGCATAAGCTTAGGTGTGGGCTAAACCCCACCATACACACGTGCGGGTGCGCACATGGTTTAATTAGCACTAACCCATTTATTTTTATTTTTTTTCATATGGTTATCTTATTAACATTTATTAGTTCAAAGGTCATTTTTTTTATTAAGTATTTTTGGAAATTATGAAAATTCGAAAGTTTATTTATTTAAAAAATATTTTTTATCATTTTTATTATTCCGAATTTTTATATGTGTCTTTTCAAGATAACCTTTGGAAATAATACTCGTTTAGTTTGCAACATTTTCTAAAGGGTTGCATTTGTTCATTTTGCAACTTCTTCCAAAAGAATATCTTTGTTCACTTTGCGACTTTCCGTGAAAAGTTGCATATATTTTTTTAAAAACAATTTATGTGTGCGCGCGTGCATGTTTCAGTTTTTGGATGAACGAGTATGAGATCATTTTTTTTTTAGTCATCTTTCCAAAATTATAGCCATTTTTTTCAATTGTTTTTCTAGAGAGACCTTGGAGATATACTAGAATTACTACCTAGTATTCTCATTTAAGATTTTGTTGTATCCTAGAGGATATTTATCGGTGACCATTATTGATTCGAAGCCATATTTCCCAACAATTTTAAGGATTTATTTCATTCAACAGTGGAGTCGGAGACAATCAAAGTCATGAATCATGACATGGTGAAACTGGACCAATTCGATGGGAACAACTTTGCTCATTGGAGGAACAAGATGATGTTCCTACTCACTGCCCTAAAGATTTCCTACGTACTGGATCCTAACTTGGCGTCTATAAAAGATCCGAAGCCTACTACCAAAGGAGGACAACCAAGTGCGGAAGCCGTTTGAAAGGGTTAACAAGGAGAAGAAGAAATGTTCTAAGGATAAATTGTTTTATCGTGGACACATTTTGAATACACTATCTAAGCGATTGTATGACTTATTCACCGAAATGAAGTCGGCTAGAGAAATTTGGAACGCACTAGAATTCAAGTACAAAATGGAGGAGCAAGGTACTAATAAATATCTAATCGCAAAGTATTTTGATTTCAAGTCAATTGATACCAAACTCTTGTTGGAACAAGTCCATGAGTTGCAAGTGCTAGTGAATAAAATTCACGCCTTTAAGATTGATATTCCAGAATCTTTTCAAGTCGAAGCAATTATTGCAAAATTGCCTTCAAGTTGGAAAGACTATGGAAAAAAGGCTGATGCACAAGTCAGAGGACATCACGTTGAAGTAAATACAAAAACATCTTTGTATTGAAGAAGAGTCATGTTTATGTGATAATTCTATTTTGTATTATTCCAAGATGAATGCTGTGGAAAGAAAACGAAAAATCGGCCAAAACTTCAAAGTAAAGAACATGCATAAATTTAAGAAAACACAAAAAAAGAAAAAAAAATGGGTTGTTGTTTTGTTTGTGGAAAACAAGGACACTATGCCAAGGATTGCATTCATCGCAAAAGTATATCAAATGACAAGAACATTCCAACAATGAAGGTAGATGAATTTGGTTAAAGAAAATTATGTGGCCATGATTTCAACCATGTTTTTGAACATGAAAATTTATGAACATGAAGAAGTTAGACTTGATAAATTTTAATGGCGAATTTGATAAGTGCTATGATTTCTAAAATCAACTCTACTACTATCTAATTCGGTTGGTCGTTAGATTCGGGAGCAACGGTTCATGTGTGCAAGGACAAATACATGTTCAAGCAATTTGAAGAGACTATCGATTCAAATATTCAAGAGATCTTGATGGCGAATAATACTCTTGCAAAGGTTGCTGGAAAAGGCACGGTGGAGATAGACTTCACATATGAAAAAAGATTACTCTTCTTGATGTGTTATTTATACCCGAAATTAGGAAGAACCTTGTTTCTATTGATTTACTTTAAAAGAGGGGGTTCTCGGTTTTGTTTGAATCCAACAAGGTTATCTTGTCGAAGAATGGACTATTTGTAGGTAAAGATTATACCAATGATGGCATGTATCAATTGAGTATCAATAATAATATTGCTAATTTTGCTTATATTGTTGAGTTATCATATTTATAACATAATAGGTTGGCACATATAAATATTTGTTATTTAAGAACATGAAGAAGTTAGACTTGATAAATTTTAATGGCGAATTTGATAAGTGTGAAATATGTGTTAAGTCTAAATTTACAAAGAAACCATTTCCCGATATTTGTAGAATTCGAATTTATTGGATTTTGTTCATAGTGATATATGTGAATTCAATGGCATGCTAACACGTGATGATAAAAGATCTTTTATTATCTTTGTGTATGATTGCAGTAGGTTTTTATATGATTATCTCATAAGGTCGAAGGATGAACTATTTACTATGTTTAAGAAATATAAGGCTGAAGTAGAATATTAATTAGAAATGAGGATCAAAATTCTACATTCAAATAGAGACGAAAAATAATTTTTAAATGAATTCTTTTCATTTTGTGAAGAACATGGTATTATTTATCAAGTTTCAGCACCATGTACTCCACAACAAAATGGTTTGGTTGAAAGAAAAAATCGATCTCTTGGAGAAATGGTTAATTGTATCATTTCAAATTCAAAGCTAACAATTAATCTTAGGGAAGAATCATTGCTTACTGAATTAATAAAAACACCTTCTAAGAAATATGACAAGACCCCTTGTGGAGCATGGAAAGGTAGAAAATCAAATTTGTCATACCTTAAAGTATGGGGGTGTTTGGCATACTACTGAGTACCAAACCTCAAGAGAACAAAACTTAGACCTAGAGTTATCAAAAATGTTTTCGTTGGATATGCCAAAAACAGTAAAGTTTATAGATTTCTTGACTTAGAGTCCAATGTCATTATAGAATCAAGAAACGGTAAATTCTTTGAGAATAAATGTTCTATGAGTTCTAAAATTATTGAAAATAATTTAAAATTTGTGGAAACTCAAGTAGATTCTCAAGAGAAAAAAAAAAACAAATGATTCTAAAGATATGATTGAGCTAAGGAGAAGCACTGGAGCTGGGAAACTAAAAGACTTAAATCCTTATTTTATTACTCGTGTTTTTTTTTTTTGAATGAGACAAAGATAATAACGTGATAAATAAATATCCTTTAATATTAAATTTAGAAGACAGCCTAAAAGCTTTGATGATGCTATGTCTTCTAGAGATGTTTCTTTTTGGAAAAAAGCTGTAAATGATAAAATAGACTCAATTATGTCCAACAATACTTGGGTATTAGTAGATTTACCAAAAGATCCAAGCCTATTGGGTGTAAATGGATTTCTAGAAGAAAATATCATTTTGATGGTTCTATCTAATATTTTAAGGCTAGACTAGTGATAAAGGGATATAGACAAAAGGAATGAATAAATTATTTTGATACGTATGCTCCTGTTATACATATAACTTTTATTCGAATTCTTTTTGCTCTAACTTCTATTTATAATCTTTGTATTCATCAAATGGATGTCAAGACTGTTTTTCTTTTTTATTGGAAACTTATATAAGGAAATTTACATGGAACAACCAGAGATTTTATTATTCTTGGAAATGAAAAGAAAGTATGTAAATTGATTAAGTCTCTTTACGGGCTTAGGTAAGCTCCTAAGTAGTGGAATGAAAATTTTGATTTAGTCATATTATCTAATGGTTTCATCCACAATAATGCTGATAAATGTAAGTACTCTAGATTTGCTAAAGAATATAATGTCTTAGTGTGCTTGTATGTTGATGATATGCTTATCTTTGGAACGAACATGATTGGAATTATTGAGACTAAGAAGTATTTAACTTCCATGTTTAAAATGAAGGATTTGGGTGAAGTAGATACTATCTCAAGTATTAAAGTTAAGAAATATAGTGGGGGTTACTCTTTAAACAAATGTAATTATGTTGAGAAATTAATAAATAAATTTCAACATCTTGGTTTCAAGGAAATAACTACTCCATTTGATTCCAGTATTAAATTGAATTATGATATTGACAGAGCGGTAGCACAACTTGAATATGCGAGTGCTATGGGGTCTTTAATGTATGCGATGCATTATACTAAACTTGATATTACTTATTTTGTATGCAAGTTGAGTAGGTATACTAGTAATCTAAGTATAGAATATTAAAGGGCTATTACCATAATTTTTTGTTATCTTAAGAGAACCAAAAATTTAGTATTGTCCCATAATAATTAGGGTTAATACCTTGAAAAACCCTAAACGGGTACACTTATGACAAATTTACCCCAAACTATTTTTTTGACCATCAAAAACTCCAAACTGGTATACCTTTAACAAATTTACCCCAAACTAATACACTTGTGACAAATTTACCCTGTGTTAGTTTTTATTAAATTTTATTATCAAATTATTAAGTTAAATGACACGTGACAGTTAATTAATATACAAATTTGAGATTTTACGCTCCGTTTGTCACAGTTTACAATTTTTGTGATTTTTTTTTTTATATTAATCAATTTAGCGGAGAGTATATTTGTCACAAATTTGCCAGTTTGGAGTTTTTTGCGGTCGAATAAATTAGTTTGGGGTAAACTTGTCATCAATATACAAGTTTAGGGTTTTTTTATGGTTAGTCGGGATAAATTTGTCACAGATGTACCAGTTTAAGATTTTTCATGGTCAAAAAAATAGTTTGGGGTAAATTTGTCACAGGTGTATCAGTTTGGGGTTTTTCAGGGTATTAACCATAATAATTATCCGGTTGTATTAAAATGATACATTGATACTAGTTGGATTATAAGTGTGGGAGATGAACATTCCGCTTATGATTGGTTTTTGGCTGTGTGTTTTTCTTCTTTGGATTAATATCTTGAAAAACCCTAAACTGGTACACTTGTGACAAATTTATCCCAAACTATTTTTTTTGACCACCAAAAACTCAAAACTGGTACACCTTTGACAAATTTGCCCCAAACGGGTACACTTATGACAAATTTACCCTCTGTTAGTTTTCGTTATTAAGTTAAATGACACGTGACAGTTGATTGATATACTAATTTGAGATTTTACACTCTATTTGTCACAGTTTATAATTTTTGTGATTTCTTTTTTTGTATTAATCCAATTTATCGGAGGGTATAATTGTCACAAATTTACCAATTTTGGGTTTTTTGTGGTCGAATAAATTAGTTTGGGGTAAATTTGTCATAAATGTACCACTTTAGGGTTTTTTATGGTCAGTCGAGATAAATTTATTACGGGTGTACCAGTTTAGGATTTTTTATGGTCAAAAAAATAATTTGGAGTAAATTTGTCACAGATGTACTAGTTTAGGGTTTTTCAGAGTATTAACCCTTCTTTTTTTTTTTTTTTTTGGTACTTTGAAATCTTTGTTTTACAAACAAAGTGAGGGATTATTGGAAGTTTGTTTGTAAAACAAACTAAGTGTGTTTTTACTTGTCCCACATTGGAAAGTTGGGAGGAGATGTGCCAATTAATAAGTGTAAACATTCGTTAATGTATTTAAAGATAAGCTTAGGTGTGGGCTAGATCTCACCCTACCCGTATGCAGGTGTGCGAATAATTGTGCTATTTTAGCGCAATTATTAAGCACACTTAGTGCTTGTGCGATAGTGCGATAACACAATTATTCACACACTTAGTGCTTGCGTGCCCGCGGTTTAACTAGCACTAACCCCATTATTTTTATTTTATTTCACATGGTTATCTTATTAATTTTTATTAGTTCAAATGTTGTTTTTGTTTATTAAGTATTTTTGGAAACTATGAAAATTCGAAATTTTATTTATTTAAAAATATTTTTTATTATTTTTGTTATTCTGAATTTTTAAATGTGTCTTTTCAAGACAATTTCAGAAATAATACTCGTTTAGTTTGCAACCTTTTCCGAAGGGTTGCATTTGTTTATTTTGCAACTTTTTTGGAAAGAATATTTTTGTTCACTTTGCAACCTTTCACGAAAAGTCGCATATATTGTTTAAAACCGATTTATATATATGTGTGTGTGTGTCCGTTTTTGGATGAACGAGTATGAGATCATTTTCGAGTCTTCTTTCCAAAACTACAATAATATTTTCAATTGTTTTACTAGTGAGACTCTGGAGATATACTAAAATTGCTATCTAATATTCTCATTTGAGACTTTGTTGTATGTTAGAGGATTTTTGTCGGTGACCATTAGTAACATTGTAAGGCAAATAAATTCTTAAAGAAAGTTATATCAAACTTCAAAATCCGACTTGATTGATCTATTGATTCGAAGCCATATTTCCCAACAATTTGGAACTCTTATATTACCAAAAGCTTTAAGAGGTTGGATCATTGAGTGATCTTGATATGGCATTGTAAGGCATAGTGACATAAGGCCTTTGAGCCAACCCACTGAACTTATAGAGTTTTGAATGTTTTCGAAAAAAGGATTTGCGACTACCAGCTTTTGTTGAAGTAATGTCATGTGAACTTGGTTTGAGATTGCAACATGCCCGTGGTCAAGTTATAATCTCCATGTATGTGATCTTGAAATCACCTCTAGTCAATCTTGTAGATAGCGGTCCTAGTGGTATACGTTGCCTTCTCTGTGAGCTATTCTTTGGTTTAGTTTCCAATTGAGTTGCTTATCTTTTTTTGTTCGCATGCTACTTGTGGACCATAGCAGTTCAACATAAAAAAATTTTTCATCGACATGGCTTTATTATTGGTGCTCTCCAATAAGAATGCCACCGGGTAGGCCCTTTTACTAAAGTGTGACATGGACATTGCAATGAAGCTTGAAAAATAAACACAAAGAAGCTGTCCCTTGAAGCTTGATTTTGTTCGGTTCAGCTCCAGTTTTACTCAATTGGAGCTTTACCAATTTTCTTGGAAATACTCATTCGGATCCTATATTCAAGTAATGCGGTGGCTGTCGTAGCTCTTTTTACTTTGCTTTTTTGTCCATAGAAACTATCAAGCCTCCTCTTTGTGCCTACTTAACTCTTTTTGGTCCCATCCATGTATATGTGCATGTGCAAATATATGATTGAAATGCCGATATGTGACCCCAGAAATAGAGAATAGGCAGTTCTAGATATTGCAATTTGTTTTCCCTCATGCTTTCGACTCTTTTCTCATGAAATCTTCGACTTTTTTGTTTTTTTCAATTTCCCATGTTGTCATATTTAGGTCCCCCACTAAAAGGCTTGATTAAATTGCCCTGCTGTCTGGACGTCTGTTATGGAATAGGAAACAATTGTTTGTGAAATCCTTGTGTTTAACTGCATCAGTTTTTATGGCAGATTACTTTTATTGCCGGTCCGATGTATGATTCATGCTTCTACACTTACAGATTCTTCATGTCCCTTTCTTGTGCTGCTTGTCTCGATCGTTTTGCCTTTCGGTAAGAATCACTCTACTTAAATTATTTCATTGGCAGAGCCAAAAATCAGCTTAAATGCTTAGACTTGAATGGATTTCTATGATTTTCTTGGTTGATATCTGCTTCCATGAAATTTGTCTTACATGTTGGATCACTTTTCCACAATGGTCGAAATTACCACATGTCTTCTTATAAGGACATTGTGAGTGATAGGGGTATGCAAAATGGACTGCCCAAATTAAGAACTATTTGAATTGGCCCGTTTGGTATAGTTCTCGAGAGTGTCGGTCCGATTCTCGGTTCTTAAAAGTGGAACCGATGTCCGGTTCCCGGTTTCAAGGGAGAACCAGCTTGAGTAAATATACTTTTTATTTTATTATTTCTTCAAAAAAATTAGGAAAATGTGAAGTAAACACTATTTTGGTCTGGTTTCAGGTAGTGAGAAAAAATGTAATGAAAAAAAAGTAATAAGAAAAAATAAATGATCATTTCCGTTGGACCAGATTGGAATTGGTGGTCCAATCATCGGTTCCGATTTTTGGGAATCGGACTAGATCGAAACCGATCACCCCAAGTGAGTGATCATCTTGTCAATCCCTCTCGAGTCTCATCTTGATTCTCTCCCTATTAAGTCATGGTCCCTTAAATGTGTCAAAATCTTTTTTTTGCACCCTAGTAGACGATGGTTCATCGGTCTTCCTCAAAGGAGCTAACTCGCAAGAAAGCTCCTCAAGTTGCTGCCTCACCACCATTCATTTTGGGAAGTGCTTAAATAATGTCGGCGGTCTCAACAAGGCACTTTCTTTCTATCCCAAGTGTGCCAACGATGCCAACGTCACTTCGAAATGGCGGGACCATTTGCCCTAAGCCATATCTCATTATAAGTATGTTCTTGCAAAAAAAAAAATCGGCGTGAATGTTCACTTGAATCTTTTTTAGTGTAGGCCAATGCAGATCAATTTGGCCAATGAAAGAGAGACTTGTAAGATTAATGCCTCTAAAAACTTAAACCGTTAGATATGATCATAGTTTAATGCATATTCTAACAATGGTGTCGTGTGCTGAAATATTGTCGCTTTGAGTTCGAATGTCAGTCTTTTTAAGGAATAAACATCGGAGATTGAATTTTAGTTGTTTCAACAAACAACAAAAGAATACACATTTATTTCTATCCACATTTGCAGGAATCCAATATCAAATTTCAATCGACTAGATAAGTTATCATTTTTTTTAATCAATTATAGCAAATGTATGGTCCATTTAGAATGATTATTATTTTAGTTTAACTCCATAACTCCCAACTTTAACGTAAATCTTTCATGCAATATTCATCAAGGCCTTCCATGATATGACTTTCATTTAACAGGAATATAGGAAACCTTTCAAACATATAAGCTTAAAAATAATTTCAAGAGATTTAATTATTCAAGGCGAGATTTGCTGGACTCATTAATATTGAGAGCATTTGCTTTTGGATATATATTATTCGGTGTCAATTTGACTCATGACTCTTAGGGGTGAAGAAAAATATAGCCCGTGAATTATATAAAATACTATCGACCAAAAAAATTATATAAAATACTATTCAATGTTAATATTTTTTCTAGATTGCACTAAAAATAATATGAGTTATATAATTTTTTTTTGTGATCCCAATCATATGAGACCATTTTTTCATTTTACTATTGTTAATATCAGTTGACCTTCACATTATATTTGGAAATCTAAGTTGGTTATGTCTACCTTGTGGTTTTTACTAGATGATGCCTGTCTAACAAATCAAGCCAAGAGAAGAGAAAATGTATAGTATCAAGCACTGTTATATCTTATAACATGAACAAACCCCTTAACTAAGTGTTATATTTTTATTCAGAGTGTCTTCTATATTTTAAATTTTTATTCCTATAATCAAATGTTGCAATCTTCATAACCATTTTATACAAAATACTGACCCATTAAGGAAATTATAGTTTAGCTTGTCATATATTTTATTAACAGGCATTCCATTTTCAAATTCTTGAAGAGTTTTAAAAAAAAATATTCTGAAAATAAAGGTAGACAAACAGAAATAATAGCTGCCACATCAATTATAATTTATCTAATGCTAAATTTGATTATATACTTCAAAGAGATTTCTTTACTTACCTTATTTTAATTTTTACAGCATCGAGAGTTAATAGTAAAAAAATCAATTGAAAAATGACCACTCACAGAAAATTATAGTATTTAACTGATAAAAATAAAAGGCTCGGGGGCTTACTCGTGCAATTTACATAAAAGTAGGGGAAATTAGGGTATTACCTAAAAATTTCGAAATGCAGAAAACGCGCATAAGTCGATGTTTCCCTCCCGCTCGTCGCCCTCCGTCTGCAACTCCAAACCTCTTCTCTCTCTCTCTCTCTCTCTCTCTCCAAGAAACCAAGAAACCAAGAAACCTGCGACCTCGTACAACCCTCTCTCTCTCTCTCTCTCTCTCTCTCTCTCCAAGAAACCCAGAAACCCGCAACCTCGTCCAAACCTCTCTTTCTCTCTCTTTCCAAGAAAACCCAGAAACCTGCGACAGATACTCGCGACCGTTGATGGGTAAGCGCCGGCGAACCGAAATAGCGAAGATCGCCGACCCGGCGGCCCGGCTCGTGACGTACTCAAAGAGGCGCAAGGGCCTCTTCAATAAGGCCTCCGAGCTCTGCCGCCTCTGCGGCGCTCGCGCCGCGGTCGTCGTCTTCTCCCCGCCGGAAAGCCCTGCTCTTTCGGCGACCCATCGGCCGATGAGATAATCGCCCGCTACCTCCGGACCGGCGACGCGATGCCGCAGATGGGTCTGAGCCAGTGGGCGGAATGGGTGGAAACAGAGTGGGACGATTGCGCGACAGAGGAGGACCTCGAGTCCCTGATTCTGAAGTACGAAGCCGTCCGCGACTTTGTGCGGGGAAAGCTGAAGGCCTTGGAGGATGATGATTCACTAGTCAAGGTCGGTGATGGCTATTCTCACGTTCCGACCGACGAGGAGATGGATTCGATGTTCGAGAGTTTCGAAGGTCAAGGCCCAGCGCTTTCGGCTCTGTTGACGGACGGCGAGGGTTTCTTGACTTCGCCGGAAAACTCTGCCGGCGGCGGTGGAAATTTGGCAGCAGACCCCACTCCTGTGCCCTCCAATCTTGGGGATTCTGGGTTTGATCCCGATGACTTTCTGAATCTCTTGGAGGACGACGAGGGTTTCTTGGCTTCGCCGGAGGACTCGGCCGTCGGCGGCGGAAATTTGGCGGTGGAGCCCACTCCGGCGCCCTCCGATCTTGGGGATTCTGGGTTTGATCCGGATGAGTTTCTTAATCTCATGGAGGACTGCGAGGGTTTCTCGACTTCGCTGGAGGACTCGGCCGGCGGCGGCAGAAATTTGGCAGTGGACCCAACTTCCGTCCCCTCTGATCTTGGGGATTCTGGGTTTGATCCGGATGAATTTCTCAATCTCTTGGAGGACGGCGAGGGTTTCTTGACTTCACCGGAGGAGTACTGGGCCGTCAGCGGCGGAAGCTCGGCCGCGGATGCAGACTTGGCGGACTCGAAGAGCTGGACGTCCGGATGTGAATTTTCTTACTCGTACATGTACAGTGTCCGAGGGTTACATGTCTCAAGGACATTCTCTGTCTTCCTTAGGTTTTTTTTATATACACGAGGAACGACGATGAACAAACATAGGAGTTTGGGGTATTGTTCAATTTTTTAGTCCGGAGCGGATTAATCAATAAAAATTCAATTCTTTGGTTCTACTCTTGTTGCATCTTCTTCTTCTTGCCTGGTGATGATGATGTCTGCGTGTGGGTTTCATTTACTGTTCTTTCGCTGTTAAGAAGATAAAGATGAAGATGAAGATGGAGGCCGTAAAAATTGGTTAGGCCCAATACATGACGAATGGGCCCAATTTCAAAGCTTAATTGCTTGAATTCGTTTTCAGTTTCGTCGCTGGATCGAAATCCCCGTTTCCGTTATGCTCTAGTGTATAGCTTGTTTCCTTTCTCCGTCAATCTGGAATGCTGCTGCTCAGATCGTTTTGACCGAGGGGCGACAAAATTGTGAAGTTCCAGTTTCATTCGGCGCATCCATGGCTCGTCTCCGGGATGCGTCGGACTTTGTCCCTGTTTTGGAATTAGGAGCATCGTTAGATAGTTCATCACGCATTCTTGGGTTATACTATGTGTATTCTGTATGGAATGGAATGTAGGAGCAATTTACTTGATAATTTCGATGTTGTTGACGTGATGATGATTGTGGGTTCTTCTGATTTTCGGGTTTCACCATGTGTGTATGTGTGCGCATGTTTTGATGTGATGATGATCGTGGGTTCTTCTGGTTTTGGGTGATTCATGAGCTGAAACGTGTTGATGAGAGGCGTTTGGGTCGGTGCTAAGTTGGAGAAGCTTGCCGAAGGAAAATCTCAGGTGCATACAATTGATTAGATTTTGATAGAAAAGATAGGAAGTGAGTCGTGATAAAAGCTCGTTCTAGTTGCAGCAGATGGCATTATTTTTATTAGCATTTGTTTGGATGCTACTTGGAAATTAGTCGGGGCTTAGTTGCAGCAGGAATTCTCTAATCAGATTAATGTGCATATAATTAATGAATTGAGTAAATCTGTGTCGATGTCTAGTCACATGAATTGAAATGTTGAAGTATTGAACACTGATTTCAATAACGAAACAGGTCTATGATATTGGCCCATAGCTCATATGCTCACGAGAAGAGCTTAACTTGAAGCATACAAGCACAATTCTTTTCATTGGCCAGACACTTTCAAACGGATTCTTTTTCTGCAATCCAATCAGTTGGTGGTCTTCTGTACGATGAACGTCTGCATTAATGATCTCTCTTTTTTTCCCCCTTTTTGGGTTCTTGTAGAGTCTAAGGGTAAACATGTTTGAGGGAAAAAGTCATGGATAATGCAAGTCCAGTTATTGACTTTACTTCACAAAACTGCCGCATGAAAGTAGCATTTGGTGCTGCACAAAGTCTCGAGTATTTGCATGATAAGGCCAATCCACCTGTTATATATCGTGATTTCAAGTCCTTGAACATCTTGTTGGATGAGGCTTTCAATATGAAATTATCCGACTTTGGACTAGCCATACTCGGGCCTGCCGGAGACAAGATGCATGTACTCGTACAGGGTTATGGATACTTACAGCCTTTTGGCTCCTATATAGGCAATAACCGTCCAACTTGTATGCTTTCTAATGGTTACATAGAGGGACAGAAGTAGAGTTGGCTCTTGCATGACGGAAGCATTTAATTTGTTAGGCCCATTCGTGAATGGGCTAATTTTGAAAGCCTAATTGCCGATCGGGAAAAGCTGCAAGCTAATGATCAAGACCAGATCGCAAGCATAAGTCATTCCCATTCAACGCATTCTGGCGACCTCTTGAATTTGCATCCACATCTCTCGTTTTATTTCACCTTCGTTTTCAGTTTTATTGCAGCATCTCTCGTTTTGCCTCAGGGCCATCGTCAAGGAAACCCTGAAGAGGCACCTGCTGAGCCCGCCAGGCTCGCCGTCCACAGTGCCTGCTTTGGCGACTGCCTTCATCCCGGCCAGGACCACAGCCATAGCGAACATGCGGGCCATGCCCCTTGACGAGGCGGTTTGGCTTGACCTGGACGAGCTCGAGCTCGAGAGGTTCTTGGAGGAGGAGAGCGGCGGGTTAGTGATCCCAAAATTTGTGAATTTCCAAGCGGGATACAATGAATAAAATGGTCGAGATTTGTCCAGCGAAGTCTGCGTGAATCTATCACGGATGCAACCCTCAGAGGGAGCCAAAAATGGCAGTGAACTAGGTTTGAATTTCTCGAATGCCAGCAATCTCGCGATTGCTCAAAACTTTAGAAAACCAACACCTACTTGAGAATAATCACCATCACTGACCTCGACCGATGAATTATTCTCCACATCGTCCGATTTCTCATACACAAGCGAGGGATTTTGCACGAGAAACTTGAGGATTTGGAGCATAAGTCATTGGTAAGGTTGGTGTTTGGGACAATTTTTCAGTCGGTGTCGATTGTGATTCTAAAGTTTTGAGCAACGGCAAGATTGATGATTTTCAAGAATTTCAAACTTGGTTTGCTTGCACTGTTTTTGGCTCTCTTGGAAGATCGTATCCGTGCTTGATTCTTGACTTCTCTGGACAACTCAATTGTCGCCTGCCAGCAATGGAAGGTCTAAGATGTTGTCTGTAGTTGTGGCTATTGTTTTAGCATGCGTATAATATTAAAAGAAATACCGATTTACAAAAGAAATGTATTAAATGACATGGTAGGGTGTATATGTACATTTGAACAAGTGGGTCGCACTACCTTAATTAGCATGCTAATCTCCTAATGTCATTCTTAGTATATCTATGCTTGATAAAAGAAGCACTCCTACCAGACGTTCTAATAGGGAGATACATAAACACATCACTCTCACAATGCAATTACAATTTGCTAATTGCGATGTCGTGACATCAATATTTTGTGGGGAGAAAAATACACATTGCATCATAAAATTATATCAAGAATAATTTAACTCATTTTACATATTCTATATACATTATATTATATATAATATGAATGATATATATAAAGTGACCCTCTTTATGGTCCTAGATTGCATGCTTTTTACACCATTTTAAATCCGTAAAACTAACCGTGCGGCCCACCCAATTCGGTGAGCTAGGGCCCAAGTCAGCTCGCCAACCCCACAAGCCCATTAAGCCCATTAGGGTTTTCGATATGGTACATATAAACCATCCATCTAGGGTTTCTTTTTGATTCATCACTTTCGTCCTCTGCAACCTCCCCGAGTGCTCCGGCCGTCAGCGGAACCATGGTAAGTAACTCCTCCTCCTTTTGAGTTTCGATCTGGATTGCTGGGCGGCGAATTAGCCATCGAATTCCTGGTGTCGGGATTCTGTGCTTTTAGGTGTTAAATATCATGGCCTGTTCTTTCGCGGAGGAGAACTTGGGTTCGGCTGTGATGATGGGGGAGAGATTTTTTATTATATTCCTGTTCTCGTGCCAGAGAGAGAAAAAAGAAAAATTGAGTCCTCGGTATTGCTCTGCGATGTAAAAGAGAGATTTTCTATAGGCCCCAATTTACTGCTATGATGTATGGGTGTGGACATGCCCTGGCTATAGATTGGTGCTTCTTCCTTGGTGTTTTGAGATTGAATTTGCATGCAACTTCTGTTAGTTCGGCACATCGAATTTTGTTTTATCTGTAAGCACATGATGGGATTTATTGTGACAAAGCTATTGTGCAGTCTACTGCAGTGATGTATAGATGTAGACATGCCCAGCTATAGATTGTGTCTCGCCCTTGGCTTTTTAAAGTTTAAACCTGCATACAGGTCCTGTAGGTCCTGTTTAGTGAGTCCAGCACCATCGAATGTTTTATAGGCACGTGCTCATGATGAAAGGGTGTTACGGTATTTGATGTGGCTCCTACTTGATTGTTTGCTTGCTTGCTTGCTTTTGGTTGTCACAAATTTGGTTGAATAATACCTTCTGGTTCTTTGATGAATGGCCAAAAACTGCTCTCTTCATGGTGGTCTTGAATCTGTAGATTTATAAGGGCCTTTCTGTTTTTTTTTGTGCAAAATATTCGATATCTTCAATGCCCCTAGAACTTATATGTCCTTTCTAAAATTTTGACAAACAGCCGAAGCAAATCCACGAGATCAAGGATTTTCTCCTTACTGCAAGGAGGAAGGACGCCAGGTCCGTCAAAATCAAGAGGAGCAAGGATGTTGTCAAGTTCAAAGTTCGCTGCTCCAAGTACCTCTACACACTGTGTGTGTTCGACTCTGAGAAGGCTGACAAGTTGAAGCAATCCCTCCCTCCAGGTGCTTAAACCGTGCTTCTATAATATGTTTATGGCAAATGCGTGAGAAGTTGGCTCGAGATGCCACTTGGTGCACCTATGTCGGGATGTGATGACATATGAGTTAAAAAATTTCTTCTTTTCATCCTCTGTGGCACCTTTGATGACCCCTTGGTATGTTTTCATTTCTGTAGGTTTGAGTGTGCAAGACCTTTGAACGCGCACGAGATTGCATTTCGCGGGAGAACTCAGAGAATACCAAGGAATCGTGTTTTGAACCGTTTGATCATTGTTTTTAGGATTTTGACTGTTATATCCCAGTGTACTTCTATTCTAGACTGAGTCAAGTTTTCAGTTTGGCTTTTATCTGATCAATGGAGCCTCCATTTGTTTTGCTTAGAATGAAGTATGCTTCAAAATTGATTTGAGGATCGTTCGTGGAGGTTGCTCGGGTTATATCGAGTGTTGCAGTGCTATGCTTGCTTTGGAATCTGTTTGATTTCATCCATGAACACAAACATTTGATTTTGGAATACAGAGAGAATTCTCAAATGCACACAGAAAGAACCATCTGTCGTTGGGGTTTAAAGGGATTCTTGATCTAGCAGTCATCGGTGAATTCAAAACAAAAGTTGGTAGTTTCATTAAATCTTTACATGAACTAAACAGAGGATTTGAGTTACGAACATTCTAATACGGAATAGAAGATGGCATTTGTCGGACATTGGTGTTTGACGACACTGTTTTCTTTAACGTATCTTAAGCTATGGCGGATTAAATATTACTTTACTACGGACTTCGGAACAACCAAGAAGTCAGAAGAGGACGATTCCTTAGAATATGCCACCGGCTGGGGCCGTCGCTGTACCCATACGGAGGAAGTTTTTATGGTTTGCGAAAAGTGGGAAGACCAACATGTCACGGCTTCCCGCAGTACCATCTTGAATTCCATGACTATACGAATGAAAAGCGTGCTTCCAATCCAGTTAAAGATAAAAAAAGAGGATAACTTGAGACGAGGATGTTAACGCATGGTCAAAACCAGAACCTACCCACGCCACGTGCGGGGTCTACCTGGAAGAAAAGATTAGTGAGAAGCGTCGTCTTGTTTCTGCCATCTTGCAGCTGCCCCTGGAAGCTGCCGTAACTACTCTGTATTTCTCTCTCTGTCTGTCTCTTTGAATTTCGAAGGGACTGTTGGGGGGTCGAGTGTCTTGGGAGTTTGGTGAGAGAGAGAGAGAGAGAGAGAGAGGGGCATCGGATCGGTATTCGTCATGTGGCGGGACAGAGTGTGCCCCTGCTTCTGGTTCGGGAACGGCAACAGCCATGATCGTGAAGGTTCTGAGGAGAGGAACCCGGTGCTGCTGGTGTCCGGGATGGGCGGCTCCATACTCCATTCCAAGAAGAAGGAGGACAAGTGGCTGGGGTTCGACACTCGGGTCTGGGTCCGCATCCTCCTCGCCGACTTGGAGTTCAAGAACAAGCTCTGGTCCCTCTTCAACCCCTCCACTGGTCTCTCTCTCTCTCTCTCTCTCTCTGTGCAACCCGCATGCTTGGGATTCCATTTCCATACCCATTTGCGTACTCGTGAGCGCGCGCGCAATTTCGTAGCTTCTGCTATTTGTTGCTGCAAATTCAACATACCTGTGCCTGTGTTGTTTGTCGTGATGTTTGGTCGCACTCTCAGCAGTCTTTGACTTCCACTTTGGAATCTGTGAGATGGTTTATCCTCAGACTCGTTAATTGCCAAAATGGTTCGTCAGTAATCGATATTCCAGAACATCTTTCTTTGTACTAGTGTACCTTGAAACACCTTTTGACCTTCGGGGTTGGTATGGTTTGCCTTTACCAAAAATTATTCGTTATTGCAGATTAAGTGTCAATTCGAATCATTCTTTTTTACATTGAAACTGAGTTCTGCTTTGAACCCGCTTGCAATTTCTGTACCCTGAAGTCGCTCTCGTGAGTAATTCAATTTGGATGTACTTTCTGAAGTGTGCTTGGTTTGAGCTAAAGCACCCTTCCTCATGAAATAGCACCGTCTTACAGATGTTTCCTACTTGATAACTTCTGGCTCATGGACATTTCCTATGAATTTATTTTGTACTTGCAGAAGTTTCTCTGTCTTCTTTATATCTTTACGGCATATGCTGCCTATGTTGTCTGTGGAATTTAAATCATCTGGTCCGACATGATCTGCTGTATCAGCATTTAGATCCCTTTCCACCATCCATGTCAATGTTGTTCACTGACATTGGATTTCCTTGATCACACAAGATGATTTAATCCTTGACGAGCTTGTGCCTTTTGTCATCCTAAGGATTGACCGAGTCATTGGATGATGATACTGAAGTTGTGGTTCCTGACGATGATTATGGGCTCTTTGCAATCGACATACTAGACCCATCATGGGTGAGGCTCTAAGTTTTTTCTTCACTCTTTTGGTGGTTTGTTAGGGAATTATTTTGCTCCCATGTACGCTGTTGGTTCCGCAACATATTTGCTACCGATGGAAATGTATTGATGAAAATCTTTCACATTTCAGTTTGTGAAACTTATACATCTGAAAGAGGTGTATCATTTTCATGATATGATCGACATGCTCGTGGGGATAGGGTATAAGAAGGGAACCACGTTGTTTGGATATGGTTATGATTTCCGGCAAAGTAATAGGTAATTCAGTTTATCTATTAAGTTGTTGAAAGTCAAAGTCGGTATCTTGAGTACTGCATTCTTAGCTGATTTATTAGCATGTGTTCAGAGTTTAAGTTTCTGATAACTGTGAACACCATTATCTGCTGCATCATCACAGAGCTGACAAGCTCTTGGAGGGTCTTCAATCAAAGTTGGAAACTGCTTACAAAGCTTCTGGAGGGAGAAAAGTTGACATAATTTCTCATTCAATGGGTGGATTTCTGGTGTCATGTTTCCTATCACTCCATCGAGATGTGAGTGTTCTATCATTAGCTGCTGAACACATTTATTAGAGATTGCCTGGTTGCTTACGATATTGGATTATATGCACAGAATTAGCTATAAGACTATAATTTAGCTGTTAATTGACAGGTCTTTTCAAAGTATGTAAGGAAGTGGATTTGTATTGCATGCCCTTTTCAAGGTAAGTGCCTTTGGGCAAAGTTCCAGATTCATTCTATCATGACACTCAAATGTCTGGAAAATACTCAAAAAAAGCGTAGATACAGGCTAAATGTCCTCTATCTGATGGAGAACATCTGTTTTCTGATGCCAGGCTGATAGAGCGATCATAATTTTTCTGTTGGCTAGAAATGGGATGCTTTTCTTCTTTTGATCTTAAACTTTGAAACTTGCTTGTTATGTTCAGCAATTGATTTTTCAACTTCAAGTGCAATATGATATCTCTACCGTATTCCAACTGTTGAAGGCTAAATACTCATTTTCATCTTGGTTCGGTCATTGCTTATGTAGTTTTTGAATAAAAAAGTTCCTCCATGTGCTTAGCAGATTGTATTGCTCCTAAGGTTTCAAAGTGTCATCATTTTATGTTATAGGTGCACCGGGATGCGTCAATGACTCTCTCTTAACCGGACTGCAATTTATTGAAGGGTTTGAGAGCTACTTTTTTGTGTCTAGGTGGACAATGCACCAATTGGTAATTTCTCTATTCATCTCTCAAGGTCACTTTGTGCACATTCTACATTCGTGTAGAACTAGCATAAAGGAGGATGGAATACATACTGGGATGGATCTGGTTGCTTTTGTCAGTGGGATCAAAAAATTAATTAGTGTATGATTACAAGAAAATCAAGTGTTATGCTTTACTAACCAAAGTAATCTTCTTATGCCCAAAAAGTCTGATAATAGTTAATATTGCGTAGGTTTTGCTATTCTTTAGCAAGTAGTTATTTATCACTGCTTAAAAACCCTTACTTCTTTCAAAACTTTAGAAAAAGGAGTGGGGCAAGTGCCCCCACTATGCAACAGTTAAGTCCGTCCTGAATACGTATATCAGTCACTTTTACGCACAAAATGATTGAGGAAATTGCAATAGTATGAGGACTTCTACCTGTGAAATTGATTTTAACAATAGTATAGCATGAGATGGTGTAGCAAGTCAGGTCGTGTCATGTGAGTTACAATTTGAAGTGATGCTCCTTTAATAGCCAACCCGGACCTTTCTTTTGGCAATGCTAATTTTCTCCTGTAGTAGTGCTAGCACACATAGCATGCAGAAAAGACTAATATACAAAAGTATTTGCCTTCTAGTCTTGCATAACTCTTTCTCATATTTAAGTCCATTTGCACTTCCCTCATGGATCATGTTCAATGCTTGGATTAGCTAGCTCATTTATTCTATATGAGAAGGTGGCTCACTGATCATATTCGAGGGTGTGACAGTTGTTTCTGCCGTTTGCTTGGTGTGATCTTGTGCTTTCTCTTGCTAATAGTGACTTCTATTTTGAATATAGTTGATTGAGTGTCCATCAATATATGAAATGATGGCAAACCCTGAGTTTGAGTGGGCGAAGCAGCCTGAGATTGAAGTCTGGCAGAAGCACTCTATCGACGGGGATGTTTCTGTCAACTTGGAGACCTATGGTCCGCTAGAAAGCATCCATCTTTTTGAAGCAGCATTGCGAAATAATGAGGTAGCATGTCAATTTCTTTCTTGGTTACTTAGTTATTCTGAGCTCTTCTGCTGAAGCAGACTTCTAGTTCAGTTTGGGGTCAAACCTTTGTTCGTCTGATGCTAAGATGTAGTGGTTCCTCTGTGTGCTGGAAAAACTATTAAGTGTTGAATGCCCATTAAGGGCCTCTGCGAAGTGGCATTCAAACAACTGCAGGTGAACAAAAACCATTCTATTTAAGTGTTTTTTCACTTATACAGAAAGCAGGGGAACAAGAGGAATAAATGCCAATGCCGGGCATTTTACCCAATCTTTAACCACTAAGGAGAACCTATTGATTATATCTTTCTTGTTAACTAGATAGAAGCTGCCTCACCAGGTGTCCTCCTTTTCTACTAGTTGTACCCTTATTAACGAGCTCTCTGAAATCTCTTCTGACTGTTTTCTGAAACCGCATGATTTTCTGAAACCGCATGATAAGCTGTTTGTAGATGGATCTTGAAATAAGCATGTAGAATGATTTTGTTTACCAAAATTTTTGTGAACCTCATTCCTCAGTTGAAAGTGTAAGCTTCTTTCCCCTTCACCCTTTCCCTGTAAATGTCAAGGTCTTCTTGTTACTTCTTCTATGAAGTCTGAATTGCATTCTTTGTAATTACAGCTAAATTACCAAGGACGGAAAATAGCCTTGCCCTTTAACCTCTCTATTCTCAAATGGGCTGCTGAAACTCGCAGAATTATCAATGACGTTGATCTTCCTAGTGAGGTTGAGTTCTATAACATATATGGAACATCTTTGGACACGCCTTTTAATGTTTGGTATGCAGCTTTTCTTCTGTGTTTTGCAAATTAATATTATGTTTTGGCGGAAGACATGATGACATGCTCCTGTGACAGTTATGGTTCAGAGGCATCCCCCATCGAGGACTTGTCGGAAATATGCCACACTTTGGTGAGTTTATATGATCATCCGTTTAAGAGCCTCTTCTGATTGGATGACATTCTATATGTTGGAATGACCTTTTTCGTTTAGTCATGATTAAATGAGTTGTTTAATAACTCTTCTTGGAACTGTTGATATTTCCTGCCAAGCACTTGGTGGAACTGTTGATATTCCCTGCTAAATTAAACTAGAATGACCTCAGCTGCATCTTACGCTGACAATGGAGTGAGTGCTCGCTCAAATTGACATTTTATTCAGCACATTGAGAAGCTGATTTATGACTTTATAATATGCAGGAGATTTAGAACTTAGATGTGGAACTTAAAAATTGTCATTCAATTCTTTTAGGGGGTATTTGGCTTTTCAAAAATTGATGTGCCTGGGCAGCAGGAGATCATATTCTTCATGCTGATGCTGCCATTTCACTGCTGCTCAAATTTCCTTCTACCCAAATTATATTTTAATGCTTCTCACATACATCTGAATTGCAAATGCACTTTTCCATTCTCTTTTCTTATTTCATCTTCGCTAAATTTGCTATGGTTTATCTTGCAGCCTCAGTACTCTTTTGTGGATGGAGATGGGACCGTCCCCACAGAATCAGCTCGGGTAACGATTTGGCTAACCTTATCATTTTTCTATTCTGTGAGATGATACTCTGCAATTTGATTTGTTGCTATGCATGCGAAGATCCGGATATGTTTTTTATTTTTGGTATGACCTTTTAAAATCACATCATATTTTTTCAAAATCCGCCATATACTCCTTGTTCTGTTCACTATCCTGTTTACATTCAATCTGTTAGCGGTTGTGACAAATGCGACTCAAACAATGTATCTTGCATTATGACATAATACGTTGTGACAGTATGCGGCGCAAAAGTTTCCAAGTTTCTCAGGTGAACTCTTAATCGACAGGCTGATGGATTCAAGGCGGTGGAGCGAGCAGGGGTGGCTGCTGGTCACCGACAATTACTATGCGACAGTACTGTCTTTCAACTCATCCAAAAATGGTTGGGAGTTGAGCAGGTGAGCTACAGCAAGCGCGGTAGGACTTCGAGAGTAATGGATTCTTCTTGAAGAGTATAGAGATAGGATAGAGAGTCGACTCGTACCACAGAATTTGTTCTCCAAGTCATTTCCTTTCTCTGGAAATTGGAAACTGTTATGTGTGCACGCATTGTCAAAGAATGTTAGATCCATCACCATTTGAATGTAAAAGATGAAAATTCGATTTTACGATGATGAATCTGAAAGTTGATGTCCAGGATACCATCATCTCTAAACAGCACAGCACAAGGGAGTCAACAATGAGAGTGTACATTTTAAAGCTACATTCAACGACTCTTAAGCATTGAAAAAGGAAAACTGGGTCGACTTAGCAGAAACAGAGTATCCATAGAAGAAAAGAATACAACTTCGTGTGTAGTTCTTGTTGCACAGGATTCAAAGATTTAGGCTCTGTCTGTTTCGCAGAAAATAATTTTCGGGAAAACGTTTTCTAGATTTACCGGCGTTTGTTTCACGGAAAATGAATTCTTTGGGAAAATGTTTTTCATGAAAAGAAAAAAATCTTCTAAATTTTCTCACTTGATCTCCCTTATCTTACACTTCTGCAAATTCCCACTTACTCCTCCCATTTCTTCTTCTTCTTTTTTTTTTTTTATTCGAATTATTTTTAATTTTCTTCTTCTTTTCTTTGTTTCCCATCTTTTTCTTTCTTGGCTAGTCGTTAGCCGTCACTAGGTGAACCTCAAGCTCGTCGATCTGGCGAGCCTCGAGAGCGATGCTTCGCGTTTGTCAATCTGGTAAACGAAAAATATTTTCCAAAACATTTTCAATTTTTAGCCGAACACCGGAAAATATTGTCATTTTCCACGAAACGAACGAACACTTAGCCACAAAGGTAAGGGAAAAAAAAGGGAAAGCAAAGTAAAAATATGCAAAATCCAATTGTCCTTGCATAGTTAGGCGGTCGAGCAAAAGCCAAAAGATGAGTGACCGATAAGAGTTATAATAACTCAGCACATGTTCTGTTTCCATAGGTCAAAGTGAGTATTGTCCGATCGGCATGCTCGTTTTTAGGACTATGCAACAACAACAACATTGACGTTGGTGCAATGTCTTAAGACATTTTCCTTACAGTCAAGATATACTTTAACCATTTGCTATGTAAGGAACAGACGCAAGAAAGACAAAGAACATTGACAAATACTTAAATTTTTGCTGCTCTGTCTACTTTTGCATCATCATGAACCTTTTTTAACGATCAATTGTGTTCGGCTTTATCACCTCACTTTCTCAGCCTACCAAGCCACATTACGATTTACACAAAAAGCAGATGGATTAGAGGTACTCATGCAGACTTAAGCAAGCCCCATCAAGTGCACATAGAAACACATGCACTCAGATGCACATTCAACAGTCACGTAGTCATGGAAGGAAAAATCCTCGAACCAACAATTGGATCATATATACCAATGGCATCAAGTATACATTTTATACAAGTGCACCTGCTCTAAGAGACAGCACCCAATTCGGATTTAGAAAGAGTCAGAGAAAAAAATCCTTCATTTTACTTTTTGCAGTTTCTTGTTTGGTTGACTCATGGATACAGGATGAGATTATCACATAGCTAAAGGGTTTCTAGCTACCTAATTTGAAAGCGTCCACAAACAGGCCTAAACAAACGCCTGATTTCCAGTAATTCATCATTGTGACAAAGGACTGAAGTCTTCTGCTAGAAAGAGAAGGGGGTTTTCGATACGTAAGCATACCAATCCCCTCAATGGCTGCAACCACGACACCGGCAACAAGCACATCCCAGTCACCTGTCTGCCCAAGAATTGTCGCCAATGCATTTGCTGTATAGAAACCCAATAGAAGAAGAAATACCTTCATGGGGAAATTTCTTCTAGCTGAGTTCAGTTTCTGCAGAAGTTGTCTGCCCCCAGCGCTCACTATCCTGCCCAATCGAGTACGACTGAGATCAGCATCATCACCATTGAGGTCCTCTTGCTCGCCATTACCAGGAATCCCGCCTGTATTCAGGGCAAAGGCTATTTTCCAGCCATGTCTTCTCATCTGAGAACTATCCAATGTAAAGAAAATGAATGGCTCATTCAAAATCGTATGAAGAGGCTCATAAAAGTGAACTATACAGACAGATCACATATCAAGCACACAAAACAAAAGAACTTGATCTAAATCCAATAAGTTCTTTTAACTACAAGCACAGCCACTTTACGTCTTTGTAACCAACACTAGATTACCACTGTCAAAATCCAAAATGTTTCCACTTACTTTAGAAATGTGACCAAAAGGCATTGACACATGATTGACTTATGCAGCACTATACAATTAAACAAAATAGGTAAGATTGTGTTGCCATTTTATATCAAAATCATATGCTACAGCTCAAAGTCTGTGTTAAGGAAACAGGAAATTATCAGGAACAATTGATGAGAGCTCATGAGTGCAGTGAATTAGGCACAGAAGTTTGAAAGAAAACCTGACCACCATCAGATTGCAATCAAGCTGGGCTATAAGAATATGAGCAGCAGACCTCCAAAGTGCTAGAAATGCAACTAAAATAGAACTGGATGAGAGGTTACAATTGGTTCCGACCGACAGTCACAACTGCCATCGCTTCTCGTCCCATTCCATCCCAACCCAACCCAACCCAACCCAACCCAAACACGACGGATCACAGTTTTTGATGAAATAAAATAAGAAACACGAAAAACAGTCTGAAAGTACCTGTTCCAATAAAAAGATGCAGACTTCAGCCGAAAGAAAACTCGACTGTTGATGCAGGATTCCATTATCGAGTTCGAAACCACACGAGGCGCTAGGACCATGCAGGAACTTCCGGAGGCTTCATTTTCCCGCAGCAGCAGGCTCAACTGCATTGCCATGGCTCCAGATTGGCACGCCATGAGCTGCGAAAGGCACGACTTCGCCATTAAAATTCGACAAGCACCACAGTCCGACACCGACTTACCCCGAAAGGCTTACACAGAATCCATGCCTTCGAGATCATAGCCACCATAAACCACACACACATGGCAACCCATTCTAATTCAATCCGGGTACGTTCGGTATCGCCAGCTTTATAAGCTGACAAGATGATTGATCAACAGTCCTTGATAATCTAACTCTCACACGTTACGCTAAAGCAACCTCCATTGCAATGTCAAGAGGAACGGCGCATGTTCAGATCAGGGAAACGATTCGGAAACGACGGGAAGATTAAGGTACTGGGTACTCACTTTTCGAAGCAGAGCTCGTGCCGAATGTCAAGAATCCGAGAGTCGCTTTTCTTCCGGTCTATATGGAGCAGGAACAAGGAGGAAAATCGCACCCGCTGCAATATATCATCCCGCGTTTGGAAATGCATGGAATGCCCACTTCGCCTCGGACATTGAAGGTCCAAGGTGAAGGTCGAGAGAGGGAGATGGCGGCGGTCAGTGGCTGCTCTCGCCTTCCATGGACGGACGGCCCCTCTCTCTCTCGCTCTCTCTGTTCCTCGATTTGAGAGAGCGAGCGGCGGAGGCGAACGGACGGTTGATGAGAACCTGCGATTCTTATCGGTAGGAGGTGTGAAGTGTCGGTACTACCCTCGGTTGGCCATGCCTTTGTTAACTTTCATTTCGCCCCTATTCCTGCAATTCGTCGAGGTTAACAACTATTAAAAATCCCAAATTGACAGCACTTTGCCAAAATTAAATTTTATTTAAAAAATATAAATTGATAGCCCATGTAACATTTATTCGAAACTATTTTTTATTTTTCAAAAGCTCTAAATCAATACCTTTATACTCTACGCTCGATCCCAAATTGCTAAGGGTGGATAGATTTGGGTCGAGTAATGATTTAGAATTTTCGGATTGAGGAATTCATTTTCTCAATTTTAAGTATTTATATTTTTTTTTACTGTAAATATTTTTCCTTGACCGATCATTTTCAATAAACTAAACACATGAAAGTCAATAAAATTAATTCGCAGAAAATTCTTCCACTCAAACAAGTACACTCCAAATGTGTCATAAAGTACTAATTTGAAACTTTTAATAGTATTAACTCATTCATCAAGGAAAGATATTAAAATCATAATTGCATTTTCTATTTTATTCCCTTGTTTCATTTTAGTACATCGTACCAAACACAATATAATTCTTACGAAGGAAACATGAATTAGCATTTGGAATGGATTTCGTTTGATGAAAGGTAGTTAAAAGTTGATTTTCAGGTATTGTCGAGAAATTCAAAAAAATCATGGATAGAATTTTCTTAAAATTATGAAACTCAAGATACTTCTTTTAAATTTGCAGATCATTTAAAGGGAGAGCAGAGAATAGAAAAAACAATATAAGTGATTCATGAATTTTAATTCAATACATGATATCATCTTTTTAATTTTAGTCTGTTTAATGTGATCATCGAATTTTGATTTATTATATAATTTTTGAATTTTTAATTTGTTCAATATAGATATTGAACTTTTAAAATATTCGATTATAATTTAGAGATTGCGTTATCGAACAAATTGAAGGTTTATGGGTGACATTGCATATCATATCAAATTTCAAGAAATTATATTGGATAAATTAAAAATTTAAGGATTGAATTTCTTGAGTGAGGGGAATAATAGTGATGCCACCTTTTAAGAAAGAAGGAAAAAAAAAAAAAAAAAAAAAAAAAAAACTGGGCTTTTCGTTTGGGTGCTCGCCTGAGTGAACTGAGACAAGGAGAGGCTCGGCCGCGCGCGGGCGATTGCGCCGCAATTCCATTTCAATTTTTCGGCGGAAGTTCAGAGCTCCTCTCCTCTCCTCCTCCATCTTCGGCCTCTCTCTCCCTAACGTCGCGTCGGCGTCCGATTTCGATCCCTCTCTGCTGCTTTCAGTGCCCCGATTTCTATGATGACCTTCGCGATTCCTTGAACTCTACTCCCCGATCCCGACCTCTCTCTCCCTCGCGAGTGAATTGAGCTGGAAATGGCGGATTCCGCGACGGCGGCGGCGGCTGCGGCGGCGGCGCCCTCCACTCCTCGCTGGAACGTCGAGCGGCCTTTCCTCACCGGCCGCTTCCACCAGGTCCCTCTCTCTCTCTCTCTCTCTCTCTCTCTCTCTCTGTGCTGCATCGGTCCTTCGACTCTGGAGATGTTTCCCTCGGTAGCTCTTTGCGTCGCTCAACTTTCGTTCGATTTCGTGATGTCTGTTCAGGAAGTGAAGGGGACGTCCCGCCTTGCCCTCGATTCGCTCAGGTACGTTCCTTCCCCGCGCGCGGATACTTGTTCTCGAGGTTTTCCGCTCGATGCGCGTGTTGTGTCCAACTGTCCATTGATTCGTTTTTGTTTTGCAAATTCCGATGGAACGCGAAGCAGTGGCGGATCGGACAGGGCAATTGGCTGTTACGAAGCTGCGGTTCAGGTATGACATAGTGCCCATCGGCATGGTCTCCTTCCTTATATTGGTCGTAGGCCTTCATTTTCGGGGTCGCTTTGGACTTTTTCAGTGTTTATTTAGATGATGAGGTGACTCATAGATACTTCCTGACCTCCTTATAGAAATTGAGATATGAACTACTTAGCTTACATGCATTACGGGCTTCTCTGATAGTATGTTTAGCGTCCTAGTTTTGACTCCATGAGTTTCGACTCCTTTTGGAAGGAGTATTAATTAGATGGGTAGTGAATGTTATTGTCGCTCGACTGACTGGCTGTCGGAACTTCTTGTTCATTTCATGGTAGGAACTTATCGTTCTCGATGATCTTCTCTCTGCTCTGGTCGGTGTGGAAGGACAGTATATATCCATTACGAGAGTACGGGGAAAGGAGGATGCTATTTCCTTCCATGTAGATGCATCAATGGACTTAGCACTTCAGGTAAATGGAATTTTTCCTGTCTTTCGATGCCTGACCTCCGAAATTCTGTGATGCAGCCTTCTGTATGCTGTTCTTTCCTCATGTGTACAAATGCATGTTTGCTAGTGCTGACTTTGTTGATTGGAAAAAAGGAAAAATGTCTCACTTCAAGCAGGGGGATAGTCCTTGGAAAAGTGGTAGATCTAATATCATAGTTAGTGCTCTCCTGAGTTAAATTTCTGGGGCCAAGTCATTGGCTATGAAGAGTGTATGCATGTGCACCTCAAGGATAGGTTGACTGTCAACAATTTGAGGCCAAGAAGTACTGGGATCTTCATTGATTCACTGGCACACTTAACCTGGTTCAAGATTTAAGCAAATGTCAACAGATCAAGTGGTGTTGGGGTTTGGCATTTAGGCTTTCCCAGGCTTGCTTTCATAAATTCATCGACAATTTAAAGTTAAGAACGCATTTCACATGTGCTTAAATTTTGTCTGACCTCTCACAAAAATTGGACTGCTTAAATTTCACGCAGTCATTCAACTAATAGGAATGTATCCAAGCAAATTGCATTTAAGATACTTGATGCTGGCCTTATATTTGGTATAATTGTCAGATGAGCTAACCCGGCATTTCTTTGTCAGGAAATGGCTAAAAGGATTTTTCCTTTGTGTCAAAGTTTTATTCTCATTAGTCATTTTGTGGAGTCAAGGTCCCAGTTTAAGAACGGCCTTGTCAATCATGCCTTTGCTGCAGCCCTCAGAGAGCTGCTTCTGGTAAGTTTTGCATGTTTGAATGTGTTCAGCTTCTGTATATGCTCATCATGTCATTTCTTATGGAAATGTAGAAAGATCTGCTCATATCTTTATTATTACCTCTATTAGTAGTTTGTAGGTTGTGTGCAAGAGTAAATTTTTTCTTTAGCTGGATGCATGAGTGCGCGCGCGCGCACGGGCATGTGGGCACTCGCGTGTGTGCAAGATATTTTACTTTGGGGCTTTGCTTGGAGGCAGTGAACGTATGTTACTATAACTTCCATGTATAAGTGATGCCTTTGTGATACACATTCACTTAGGAAAAATTAACAGATCCATTGACTCTGAATTCCTGAAGACTGATGCTAAGAATGAAGAGTGACAAGTGGGTCAAATCTGTTGAATAATTGCAGAAAAGAAGACATCAGATCGTTGAAAGTTCAGATCAATATATTAAGTTTGCTTGTTAGTGTGTGTAATGCTGTGCAATTTTTTATATGCCAGAACTAAAAGTTGGTGTATTTGTGAAGAGTTCCTAGATGACCAGAGAGTTATACTTGCGAAGCATTGCCATTTGAGAAGATCTCTTACCAACTAATATTGCCTCTTCATTACTCTTATCAGGGTTTTGAGGCGAAGGTGGCACAGCTCGAACACCAATTTCGACTTGGAAGACTTTCCATTCAAGGGCTGTGGTTTTATTGTCAGGTATGTATTTCTCTTAACTGTATGAACTCCTGCTGGGGATTTTGCTTGAAGGTTGTTCCATGTTTGCTCCAGCCTATGATGGGGTCCATGCAAGCTTTGTCCATGGTGATTCAGAAGGTTTCATCCAATAATTTTGTTGGTTCTGCAGTACTTAACCTCTTACAGAGTCAGGTCAGCCTAAATTAAGCGACATATATAGACAAATATCTCCTCTTTAAAAGATGTCTGCATCAGGCAGCGTTTTTTTGTCATCATTCACTCGCATGTGATATTTTTATTGGGTTATTAATGTAACTTCCCCTTTGTCCAGGCTAAAGTCATGGCTGGTGATAATGTTGTGAGGTCGTTACTGGAAAAGATGATCCAGCAGGCAAGCAACGCGTATCTGAGTATATTAGAAAGGTGACTACAAGTTGGAAATCAAAAAATCTGTTTTCAAATATTAGTCCTTGTTAAGTATCTTATCCCTTTATGAAACCTATGCGAAATTTAGAAATGATTGATTTTTTTTTTTTTAGTAATTGTCTGGGTATGATTGGGGTTAGTAACTCATTCAGTCGTACGGCAGGGCTTCAGCATTCAATGTATATTTTCATGGAGAAATTTTTTGATTATTTTAATACCGTAACTAGAATATTTGAAAATCATTACGTGCAACTGTCCTCTTCTTGATTAAATTTAGTGGTCTCCTTATTTGGTGGTGCTCCTGGTGGTTTTACTTGAAAAAGATCAACGAGATGAACATATTGCTTGATTGCATCAAACAGTAAAACTGCTTGGCCTTTTCACTTGGTGGTTTTCCTTTTCCTTTTTTGGACGAATCTTTTCTTTGTGATTAAATATAATCTTCTTTCTCTTGTTGATTGTAATGATGTCGTAGGTGGGTCTATGAAGGAGTTATTGATGATCCTTATGGTGAATTTTTCATCGTGGAGAATAAATCTTTGAAGAAGGTACTGCTATAGTGTGTGATCCACGTTCATTATATGATCTTATCAAATTTTCCTCTTTGATTATAGGGTTGAACTACACTTATTATATTTAGCTTAAGAAAATACTTTCGTGGTTTACTCTCTTTGTTCATTAACTGCAGCAAGAGGACCTACATTATTGATTTTTTGAGCTTAAATAAAATCTTTTATTCTGACGCAGTTGCATTAAGGGTCCTGTCGATTGACATGCTTACTGAATTTAAAGTTGATGGGGACCCTACATTATATGCCTGAATGTTTACAAGAATTATGATATTATCTTTGAAGTGCTGATTTCCCTATGACTGGGAGGATGGTCACATACCAGCAAAGTATAGAATTGGAGTCCTATTTTGTTGATTTTTCATTTTACACCCTCAAGAGTCATCATTGAAATTTATCTGTAGCTCCGTATCTTTTGTAGCTCCTTATCTTTTGTAGTTGGTGCAATTTTTTCATTGAATTGCTTCCCTTTTTTTTTTTCTTTTAACTTTGTGTAGGAAAGCCTTACACAGGATGATGATGCTAAATTCTGGAGTGAGCGTTACAGTCTCAAGGATGGGATTCCTAGCTTTCTTGCAAATATTGCCGAGACAATTTTGACTACTGGAAAATATCTAAATGTGATGAGAGAATGTGGGCACCATGTTCAGGTTTTTAAGTGATTTTGTTAAAAATAAATGATTACGCTGTGACCTTCTTGCGCCTGCATTAATAGGTGATGTTTATAGGTTCCAGGATCAGACGGTGCAAAGTTGATGAGCTCTGGCTCGAACCATCATTATCTTGAATGTATAAGAGCTTCTTATGATTTTGCTAGTGGTGAGCTCTTAAATCTTGTAAGAGAAAAGGTGAGATATTATTATTTATGCTTTAAATTTTTTATTAGTCATCTTTCTTTAATATATCCAGCAATGGCCATTCATTTTTTTTTTCCAGTTTGTTCTAATTGCATCGTACTCCAATAATATGTTTACATGGAATCTTCTTAATAAGAAATTTCTCCTTTCAGTATGATCTAATGGGAAAGTTGCGGTCTATGAAGCACTATCTTCTCCTTGATCAGGTATGTTCCCTGATTCTGTGAACATGGAATCTTCTTAATACACCCCATTGCTGCCATTAGCAATCATGGTGTCATCCTGAATGTCTCCCTTCCACAATAGGAAACTTGAAAGGCCTAATTAACCCCTTCATTACACGCTTTAGCTTTTTAGTCAACATCTTTGCTACACTTTTGTAGTTGGTTCAATTTTTCCCTTTCTTTCCCCGATTGATAAATGCTTTGTCTTGCCCAAAAAAGGATTTTAATTATCAAAAAATTGGGGCATGCAGTGAAATCAAGTGAGATTATATCCTTTTTTGGAAGGTATTCAATCAATTATGTAAAACAAATAAAATTTCTTTAGAGAATGAAACTAGAACTCTGTTGGATCTCTATCTTCATCACCACTCTTTAACCATCTCTGAAAAGCTATCTAACCCTTATTCATACTCTCAATGATAGGAATAGGACTGCATTTCACACGACCAAAATCCAGTAAAATAGGAAAATGATTGGAATTGGATAGGAAGTAAACTCGAACAACCTTAGGAACCAAGAGTTCTCCATCTTCTGTTAGACTAGGTGATGTGTCCAACTTGAAGTGGGAGATCAATCAAATTAAATGAACTAATGAAGCAACAAAATCTACTTTTTATGCTGATTTTTTCAACAAGTCCTCCTGGCCTTTCAGAAAGACAGAAACCATATTAAAATGCCTCCCAATAATCGAAGGCTTCCTCCACCTAATTCTGACCGAAGAAAGCTCATCTAGGAATGTAATTTTTCAAATCCTCACCAAGGTCCAAACTCATGAGAAAGCCTCTTGACATCATCCCTTTTGTATGAAGAAACATGTGCAATAGAATATTGCCCAATGGAAAAGTCTAGTAACCTGCAAACATTGTTGCAAAGAAAACTACTATCCTCTGGTGCCGTGAATAGCCAGTTGTCTGCCCATCTGACACGTTCCTCAAGCTTTAACAACAGCCAACACTCCATTTTTTATATTTTGGAGACATAGGAAGTGATTTCTCCATTCTTCGACAAGTTCTTTTATAATGTAAGCCTTCATTTTAGCCTTGAATTTTCATAGATAAGGAGATGGCTTGGGAATCTTATTTTCCCTTGGAGTATCTTCATTGACATGTAATGGATCTAAGCATGCTGGCAAAAACTAAATTCTCTATTCCTCCCCTCAAGGAATCACGGCATTGCCCTTTTGCATGTTGAGAGACGTTGCGCATAATAGCTTTCCTTTTTGTATATTGCGATTGAAGCTTAAGTTTCTTTTCTTAGGTTTTTTTGTTGCATTTCATCATCCATATATCTTATGCTATTTTAGGGCGATTTCCTGGTTCACTTCATGGACATAGCTCGAGATGAACTCTCAAAGAAGCTTGATGAGATATCTGTGGAGAAGCTGCAGGTTCTATCTCACTGCCCTATTTTAGTGGAGCATGGAAATTTAACTATCAAATGTCTACTGTAGAACAATTTCTGGACAGAAAACATTGCTATTGAGACTAGAACTTCTGATTGTATTTGTTTTTCTTTTCTTTTGTTTGGTTTGCTAAGTAGCCTTTGTAATTTTAAGTCTCTGCTAGACCTCGCCTTACGTACCACAGCAGCTGCAGCAGACCCTTGCCATGAGGATTTGACATGTTGCGTGGTAAGAAGCTGCTTGCTAGGTCCTGCAATTACTCAGCTGACATTAAATTCATGGAGAATAGTCTTGATCTCTTACTGAAAAATTAAATGGATATTCAGGAAAGATCATCTTTGCTTAAGAGACTGGAAGACATTGAGCTTAACCGCACTATTCCTGATGATAGTGAATTTGAGGAGCCTTTGACCATTACCGGTCTAGAGACTTTTTGTCTTAGTTACAAGGTATGTTTCCCTGCCCCTATCCTCCCTCGTGTGTGAAAACATATGTGCCCACGGGACGGAATATGATTTAATGAATCGTGATTATGGCCCTTCTGTGGAAAGTGACATTCAACAGCTAAAACTCTTGGAGCTTCAACTTTTATAGGGAAAATTACTCAGGCAACGTTGCAATTGTGATTGAATTTCCAGGACAGTGCATTCTGAAAAATTACTTGGACAGTCTTCCTGTTTTGCTCGAATTGCTTAGACAACCCCTGTATTTTCATAAACTTTTAGGAAACCCCATCTATATGGTCATATACTACTTTGAAACCATTCTTTAATTAGATGTTCAAAGAAATATAGTAGTTGGAATGCTAATGAGACAAGTTTTGCTTGTCTTTGAAGATTTGCAAATTAATCTTAATTTTAAACTAGATCTTGATATTTATGAGTAACTTTAAACTTTTTTTTTTTTTTTTAATTTGGCTTGTAAAAAAAGTTGAATTAGTTTAGAATACTTAAAAAATATTAAAATTTAGTTTAAAAATCTTTGAAAAAGTATAACTCGACTCATTAGCATTGTAATTACTCTTTTTTTGGGGTGTCCTAGTTTTTTTATGGAAATACAGGGAGTCCAAGTGATCTGAGCAAAACCAGGGAGTTGTCCAAGTAATTTTTTAAAACACGAACTGGAGGGTTGCTATAGTAAATTTCCCTAATTTTCAAAACTCCCGTTGCCTTTTATGTGTACTACACTTGATTTTTTTTTTTTTAGTATCTCGTCTCTTGTTTTGACCATATTCTTTAGGAATGTTAGTGCCTGGAAATTACAAGGTGTCAGATGACTACATTGCCATTGGGTCATTATGGTTTACATTGTCATTGACATGCTGTTGCTTGCATTTTCAGGTTCGGTGGCCATTATCCATTGTTATATCAAGAAAAGCCTTGATGAAATATCAGTTGATTTTCCGCTTTCTTTTTCACTGCAAGCATGTAGAACGCCAGCTTTGTGGAGCATGGCAAGTGCATCAAGTATGTGTCTGCTTTGAAGTTTCATCTGAAAGAATACCTTACTCTTCCATGTGTAAGTCCTCTCTCTGCTTTATGTAGGGAGTCCGTGCTCTTAACCCAGGTGGAACAGCTATATCAAGATCATCTCTGCTGTGCCGCAGTATGCTTAAATTTATTAACAGCCTTCTGCACTACCTTACTTTTGAGGCAGGTTTTCTACTTTATTTTTTCATCCTGGATGCTTTTACTGGGGCACAATTGTTCTTATTACTCTTATCATCTAGTGAACAAGTGAAAGATGACGGGAAAAAACAACTTTTTTCTTCCTTGTTTTAGCTTTTGGGTTATTGATCTACCTGTTGAGTATACGGAGAGTGATGGAACTGTGACCTGAAATGAAAGGGATCCATTTAGAGGAACATAACATTATCCTCTTGTCCCATTGTGTAAGAACTTTCAATTCTTAATTATCATGTAAAGATATGCGATACTTTGACCACAATATGAAATGAGGCGAACAAGATTGCACTGCAGGACTTTTCCCTCCTACATGTATTATGCTTGGCAGTGTCCTTATGTATGAGTGTGGGGAATCTATGGCTGAGGACGACTTAAACATTTGGCTGCATTCTTTACTTAAACCTGAGCTAGGCACCTAGTTGTTCAATCATCTTATTTTGGTTTATTTATTTATTTTGTCAGGTTCTTGAACCTAATTGGCATGTGATGCTAAATAGACTTCAGACTGCAAAGAGCATAGATGAGGTGGGTTGGCCTTTCATCTCTCTCTCTCCCTCCCTCCCTCCCCACCACCCCCCGCGGCGGGGCTTGGGGGGTTGGTTGTTCCTCATTCAGATGCCTTGACATGTGGCTTTCAGAAGTTTCCTTTGAGCGTTACTTTCTATCTAGTTTTGCTTATTACATATCTGTCTCTGTAAACAGGTCATTCAACATCATGATTATTTTCTCGAGAAGTGTTTGAGGGAATGTCTGCTTCTTTTGCCTGGACTGCTCAAGGTTTGTCCTGACTGCCATATTCAAATGAAAAAGCAAGCTTTTGAGTTGTTGCATATTTGTTTAGGATAGGGGTGAAAGATACATTGGAGGTATTTTAGTTTCACGTGAATACTACAATAGTTATCAGAGGCAGGGAATTTGTTCCTAGAAGAACACCCAGAGTCCTCTTGTTGCATCACTGTCAGCCTCTGTCGTGGTACTTGTGATGCAACTTTACATTGGTTGTGCAAGCTCTGTATCCGACGCATATAGTTCTATGATACGATATAAACTGAAGCAATAGATCAGATTGATAACTGTCGCAATTATTCATAGAATTTAGCTGAAACTGCAATCCAGAACTGCTTGCTTTATTTGTCTTCTGTGGTTCACCTGTTGAAGTGAACTTTGTGATGCAGAAAGTGGAGAAGTTGAAGCTGTTGTGCATACAATATGCTGCAGCCACTCAGTGGTTGGTATCATCCTCCGTAGACATCACGCAGTCAAGTGACAAACTAGATAACTCCTCAAGGTCAGAAGATCCTAAGTCACGGAAATCAGCAACCCAATCTCAGGCGTCAAGATCAATGACGAAAAATGCAACAGTGACCAATTCTGTCCTGTAAGTGTGGAACAATGACAAAAGATGCAACGTTATTGTTATACAATACTAGGTCCTCTCAGCCATTCTCATTCAATTCAACGTTGCAGCAAATTCGAGAAGGAGTTTAATGCTGAGATCCAGAGCCTGGGCACAATTTTGAGCAGTCATTCACAGGCGGAGCCGTATCTGACTCACCTTGCGCAGTGGATCCTCGGTGTTGGAAAGAATCACTAGGTTCTGGTCCACTTTTCATTGAATCGAAATATTTTATTCTGTAGGCATCTCAAGTATCATTTTTCTGGTTGCTTCCATCTGAAAGCTTGATGTCTATATTTCCCTTCACTCTTCCTTTCTGTTTCATATGTTGATTGTGTGATATGTTGTGAGCATGCGGTGTCGTAAGCCCAATATGTTTGAATTTTAATTGGACTAGAAACAGGGTAGCTAATCAACTTTTCGTTGAACTGATTTTTGCACTTGGGGTTTTATCAGATGAAATGGGTAGGGAGTAGTAAGAGCCTTATTTTGATGCTTGAGCAACAATCTGGTATTAGCTCTTGACCACTCTGATCTTCTGTAGGATTATCATGAATGCTTATGTGGCATTCCTAACGTTTTGAATTTTATGAAATGTCAATGCGGCATTAATTCTAAGTCAAGTGGGCAAAACATCAAATTTAGTTACAGAGAGAGAGAGAGAGAGAGAGAGAGAGAGAGAGAGGTGTCAATGCTTTATGACCAAAGTTCCATAACTCTCTAATTTGTTTTTGCTACTCAAGCAGAAGTGTTGATGCAACTTAAAATTAATGCATTCCTCATGCTTGTGGTACATAAAAGGTGCCTAAACATTGTGAGCAATAACTTTGATTATTTAACACAATTAGGTAATCACAAGATAATGACATAGCCAAATTTTGGTATGAAAAATCGTCAGACAGTTGCTGCTTTAAGAGAGAGAAAATCGGATATTTTATTGGTGTAGAAATCTGGCTTTATTTTGTTGTCTGGACTTTGAAGCATTGACAAAGAGGTCACACCTATCAAAAGAACATTCAACGATCAGAACCAGAAATAGAGAAACAGAAGTTGGAAGAAAATGGAAGACACAACTAAGCACCTGAGAGAACTAGAAGAGTTTTACAGCCTCCATTTTGTCCAAACAGAATATCAGTATCCAGTCTATCCCCGACCATGCAAATTTGAGACTTTTGAATGCCAAATCTGCCGATACAAAGAGGAGAAGAAGTTTGGCAACCAAATAGATCAGTAACAGAAGAAATGCTACGTTGGGAAAGATCTGCATACTAATTGATGATACTACTTTTGATTGAATGGTCCAACATCTATCTGTATTAAGTAGTATCATCCTACCACCATGTTACGGTTACTCCGAATAGAAATAGAACTAAGTAAGACTGAGAATTCAATTTTATCAAGCGTAAAACCTACATCACTCATCACAGCGACAAGAGTTAACAGAAAAGGAATACTAGGAATAAGTCCTCAAGTTATATATCATTCAAATGCAATGGATTTAGTCCTTGTTTAGCTTCTCGTGGCTCCTGCACTGTTTTCTCATTAGCCAAAGCTATACGGCAAAATTGTAGCAGCACAGTACAAATAGCATACTAGACAAAGTCTTTTACTCTGAACGTTTAGCATAAAGAGATGTAGGATTTTTGCTAATTGGTATTTCCAGACTTCCAGTGCATTTCTCAAGGATGATGAATTGAGCACCTCTGGTGGTGGCTTAAAATCTATTTAACCTTACTCTCATTGATCCACCCACTTCCTAGGCAAGGTAACAAATAAATTGAGGGCAACACCACTGCATGTGTATGCTCATATAACCTGCATTAGGACTCCCAGGACACAGGCGATAAAGGAAGCAGAAGTACAAATCAGAGCCTTACTTATTTGCCAGGTAGTCCATCATAAAAGTTGATGGCTTCCCTACAACCAGTGGCTCACGCTGAGTCGATCCACTGATGGCACCAACCATAGAACCGCCACCTGTTACAAGGATGCACAATGGTAACTGGTGAAAATGAGGGACATGGCAAATCCAGCAATCTCAATGAATCAAAAGGAAGCAACTAAGCTGGTTCTCTATAAGCAGTATGTTTTACTTAGATGGATCAGCTTCAAGATCATATTAAAAAACTGTACCAAGTCACTTTGTGCACATGTCCTCAAAAACTTCTGCCTGGTTATCTTCAGTACATACTATGAATGTTATATACATTGCTTTAGAGGTCCTCGCTGAGAAACATTGACATGGCATTTTTTTCTCATCTTACCGATCGATCATCAGTTTAGTTTACAAAATTTGAAACCATGGAAACTCACATAACAGATGCAGTGTAATAACAGAATCATTGGTAGGCAAGATGTGTATACTACATGCGAGGACAAAAAGTGTGAGTAAAAGCAAACCTGCCCATTCCTGTGCATCAGTGAGATGAGTTACGGCATCGCGATTAGTGGCAATGAATAGACATCCAGGATTTTCACGTATACAAAGTGTTCCATACCTTCAAAAGCCGATGAAAGCATATGAGCGGAAGACCATTAAACATAAAGTTTTTGGCATGAAGAAAAAATTATAAGTTAATATTACAACTTTGACCATGCAGCAACTTCCTTCTGGCTCTGTAGAAATGAGCTGTGTTTTAATAGGGTAGCAAAGAAATGAAGCAGTTCTATTTACAAATTTGTTATCAATGCAAAAAAAAGTAATTTAACAACAAATTCTTGCTTGATGATAAGAACTGAAAGTGTCTTATTTTCCAAATAATTTGCATTCTCTGGCTATATATATCATGGTGCGATGCAAGAGTGCTACATGGTTTTCACAAAGACTACACATTTTCATACTGTCGAACTTACTGGACTTTGTAGTAATTGAAGTATCGATCGAATCCAACCACAACAGCACCAACCTTCATTTCCACATTGCAGAAAAGGAACAAATAAGCTCATAGGGTATTCTAATGAACAAATGGAAAAGTAATTCAGAGAAAAAGAGAATAAGCTTACATCCTCATCATGCTCCATGTAGAACCCAGGCTTGAGCTCTATTTTTTTCCCACCATCTTCCTGTTAAGTGGTACATGATCATCAGTTAGCACTGCAACACCTTCTGAGTGGTTGCTAAAATTGCACTGGAAATAACATTTTGGAGTGAGCATAATTTGCATGACGGATCCTTGAGATGGTTGTGGGTTGGGGTAAAGGGGGAGGATAATGTATGATGTGGAAGTAATGCATTGTAGGAATGTAAAAGACAGACCAATGAACCGGGAGATACAAACGTCCTTCAGATATTAGGAGACAAAACACAGGACCATTCGACTCACAAAAGTAGGAAACTCCACAATCGGGTGATAATATAAATAGACGATTCTGAAATCCTGAGATAGATTTTCTTTTCTTGAGGGAGGAAGAAGAGAAGGGGGGTTGCTGTTCCCTTTGAAATAATTGTATAGATAGAGAAATGAAATATATCGGAGACAAGGAAATAATGGAAAAGAAAAGGAAAATGAAAATGATTCACATAGCATCTGAATTCCTACAATGCATTCCAGCTAGCTCAAGCTCCTTCAAGATGCCATCCTCACCAATCACATAAACCTAAGCCATAATTAGCCATTAGCGCTTCAATAGTATTGGCTACAGAAGCTATTTAGCAAAAGTAGAACACTTTTTAGAAGCCTGGTCCTGTAATTGGAAGTTGTATACTCGAAACCAAAGTTAATCCCTTACGTTGATATTTAGAAAAAAATACAGTTACTGAAGAGGTGCAACTAGTTTCCATACTGAATTATTCAAATCCTGAATTATGTATTTCTAGCATTCATGGTCAAATGAGCAAATGTGCCAATGAAGGATTTAGGAGACAGAAGGATTTAGAAGTTGTTCATACAGGACCGCCAAGGTATTGAATTCCAGCTAGCTCAAGCTCCTTCAAGATGCCATCCTCACCAATCACATAAACCTAAGCCATAATTAGCCATTAGCGCTTCAATAGTATTGGCTACAGAAGCTATTTAGCAAAAGTAGAACACTTTTTAGAAGCCTGGTCCTGTAATTGGAAGTTGTATACTCGAAACCAAAGTTAATCCCTTCTGTTGATATTTAGAAAAAAATACAGTTACTGAAGAGGTGCAACTAGTTTCCTTACTGAATTATTCAAATCCTGAATTATGTATTTCTAGCATTCATGGTCAAATGAGCAAATGTGCCAATGAATGAACCAACACGGAAAGCATACCTTTTTATCCTTGGGAAAATTGATAGATTTTAGGTATGCAGCAGCTGCAAAAGATGATGCGAATATCTCTTCCTGAAACAAGATAATTTTGGATAGAATCAAGCAAGAGAATCACCACTGGCAAGGATGGAAAGAAGTTGCTGGCTAACCTCATTGACACTGAGTCCAAGGGTCTCAAACTTCTTTCCATATTGCTTCCTAGACTTCGTTGAGTTGTTGGTAACAAAAACCAATCTCTTTCCCTAAAAATTAACGACGATGAACAATATTAATTCATAGACAAGGAGAGGCAGCCTTCTATACAATATTCTAATGGATTCAACAGCTGAACAGGAAGCTACTGAAGCACTCAGCAAGATAGCACAACATCTTGTCCCTTGCAGGTAGATAAGAGTTGTGTCAGTGTACCTATGTTCAGCTAGCATTAGCAAAAGTGGAGATTGAAATGGGAAAGCCCCTTCTGCCACACAACTAATTAAGAAGAGAAAAACAGGACCCTGCCCCCTTTTTTTCCCTGAGAAAGGCGCTAGTGAAAACGGTAGGGACAGCCTTATGTCTAAACATGCCAAAACACGTTATACTAACCTTCGAGCGGAGCATATCGAGTGTTTCAGGGACTCCATCTATCAGGCTATCCCCTTTCCATATAACTCCTGAAAGAAGAAGAATACATGTAAATGCGAATCATATTCATTCCCTGGACGGTTTTACCAGTAAGATCACTCGCTAGCATGTTTGCAGTTCTAACTACATGCTACCTCGACTAACCCCCCAATTGTATGCACAAAGTTCATAATTGGAGAAACGCTACAGTCGTGAGAACAGTTAAACATTAAGCATTGGGTGAGCCATGAGTACACCTATCTCTTCGCGCATGAGTATGTGAGAGGGTGAGGGCTGCACAGAATAGGAGTACCTACTATCTACCACTTCAATGTTAAGACAACGAGAACCAAGCTTTGGGTCACGATGAAAATGCTGTGGCGATGGTTTTCGCCAACAACTTTTTGGAGCAAGCACCCTTGGCCTTTGCTTGGAACTCAAGAAAAAGCTCCAAGCATCATATCAAACCAGAAGCCCAGAAAATCGCGTGAAAAGCTTGGGTTCTAGCACAGTGTCATGATCGCCATTTCGCAGTGTATCATCACCAAACGGAAAGAGAAGGAGAGAAAATAACTCGCTACTCCGCGACGCGATCGCTCACTCTAAACCACCGAGCAACGGCTCCCGCGCGATGGAAGAAGCGGGGAGCGAGAAGTGCGGAGGAGGTCTTTACCGTCGCAGTCGAAGATGAAGGTCTCGACGGAGTCGATGAGGTCGTCGGCGTCCTGGAGGGGCTGGGCCGAGGCGCGGGTCCTGAGGGCCTCCATCCGCGACCGGGGCTTGGGATTGCCACTAGAGCAGAAGCTGCTCCTCCTCCATGCGACGCTCGCGAATCTAGAAGACGACGGCGCCGGAGATGGCGGCGGCGGCGGCGGGACGCGAGCGGCGGCGGAGGATCTGGGGACGGCGGAGAAGAATTTCTGCGATTGCGCGCTGCAGCTCACCACTCCTCTGCTTAACATCTCCCTCACTCTGTTTTTCTCAGCCCCCTTCTCTCTTCTCTCTCTGACACTCGCCTTAATTTATTTTCTTTTGTCCTATTTTTATTTATTCATTTATTCGCTTTTGGCCCTTTTATTTATTTATATTTATAAAGGATTTTGATTTCTGTGGCCGTTGGCTTCCTCCCGATCAAGAAGAGGGGGCCCGGGCCTCCACGCCGACGTGGCGGTTCGGATGGACGGTATCGCCTTCTTTATCCCAACCTCGTGCTGACGTGGCGTACCTGGAAATTGGGGGACGGCGAATTCCCGGCCCCCTCAAATGGTACGGCTCTCTGAACCCACAATAAAATAAAATAAAATAAAATAAAATAAAATGGCACGGCTCGATCACGGCGTGTAGGGACCGCGACTTAGGTGGGAGCTACTCGCTTTTGGGTCTGATAAGATGTCACGGGTTGTTATGCATTTATGTCAACCTACCGTTTTAATTATGTTACATATCGAGTAAACCAATCCTTTAAAGGTATCTTTATGCTGCCACGATATAAACATATCTTGAAAGTATGAGTTATCACCTATATGTGAGATAGGGTTACTTGACTTTTGACATATATTTGAGTGTCTTAAGTTTGATTTCACATATTAGACAAGAAGTTACACCCTGTAAACCATCAAGAGGATTGGGAAACTTCTCATTGAGCTTAGAAAACTTCTCATTGAACTTTTTATATATGTTCAATTTATTCTATGAATTATATGGAAATTTTCAATATTGTCCCTAAAATTAAATTATTGGAAGGACGATGAACATTTTCATATAGTTTCCAGATTAGATTGCACATATACAAAAAATTTGAGAATCGTATTGAATAAATTAAAAATTTAAATATTACATTGATAATAGGATAAATTTTATAAACTATATTGAATAAAGTAAAAATTTAAGGATTATATTGTATATTGGGTTAAAGATCAAAGATAAGATATCATTTATATAATTGTCCTTTTTATTAATCCACAAATCGAGTTGGGTTGATGGCCATCATCAATTTGAAATGGTAGCACTTGGGGTCAGAACCACGGCCCATAATAATCACATAAAGGCCCAGCCCACGATCACATAGAATGGAATTGGGGAGTTTGCATCCTCCAGCCGGGCGGAATCCTCGACTTGCAGTGAAACTCGACAGAGGAGCAATGGAAACTCGACATGGCTGGTCTTGGAGACGTGCATGGTAGGCCGAGAAGCGGCACGCGATGCCGTGACCCGATGAGAACATGAAAAGATTGCGGCGACAGCTGAGCCAAGACGTGGAGAAGCTTGTTGGTGGCAATGTCGGAAGAGGATGTAATAGCATAAATAAGCAAAGCAAAGAAGAAGAAAATGCGTTCAACTTATGCTGAAACTCCGCTGAATTTTAATGACATTATAGTTTCTTATAAATGTGTACTTTTGCTTTTTAAGCGCGGCTTGGATCCTTCCCATGTTTGTAGGTTTAGGGCGTGCATGATAAAATTTCTACTTCTCTATTTCTCTGTTTCATCTTTCAGAAATATGTTTCAATGTAAATTCATTTAGTAACACAATTTGATTTTTCTATTTCTGGAACGGATTTCTATTTCAGAAATAGATTTGAAGAAGAAATTAGAAGTTAAAATTTTTAACTTCTCAGTTTCTGAAATAGAAATTGAGAAATCAATTTATGGCCAGAAATCAATTTTTATTTTAGAAATTTTGTCATGCACACCCTTAACTTCCGTTGTCGTTTAGTCGACTTTTTCCAAACAGTTTTTGGTATTATCATGTCTTTGTTCGGAATGTTGCCTTTCGCGGTTCCTCCTTTTGGGCATAACCGTTTCCATTTGAGCGTATGTGAACACCTTTTGATCTCCGGTGAATGTCCTTCATGTTCAGTTTAAGTCTGGCATTTTTAGCTTTTTAGCATTTACATTCCTAGAACTTCGGTTTCGAGGTACTTTAGTTCCCTTCCAAACGCATTTTCAAGCACTTTCCATCGTTGTTTTCAGGTCTCAGCATGCCTTATCAAAGAACACATCTTTTCCACAAATTTAGCGCGGTTTCAAGGCTTGAACACTTTTTGTCGAGCTTGGACTTGAGTGCTGATTCGAGCTTCGCATTCTGAGTAGTATGTAATGTAACGACTTGGTTTGATGAGAGTGGCGCCGCGACTAGAGGGTTTGGACAAGAAATCTTTTGCGAGGCTTTTAGGATGGTGAATGGAGTAGGAATGAACCAAACTGTGTATTGAATAAGGGGGAGAGTGATTCTGAGATATCTCTGTGTGTGAACTGAAATGTGTGTGAGAACCAAAATTAATTTTCGGAGATGCCTTTTGAACTCCAAAGTTGAGCATGCTCAAATGGGAGCATACATAAGGGATCATCTGTGAAGCTTTATATGAGATGAGTCAAGGCACACAATATTTCACCGAGTTAATCTAAGGCGTCATGTATATTTATTGTGATAGCAAGTTTGTGTTGGTTTTTATTTTAGATTGTGTTTTCTGAGTAAGAGATTGCCATGTCACTTTCCTTTTTAATAGGTATCTGTGTGTATCGGATTCTTACATTTGAATAACCTTTCGTCATTAATCTCATCAATTTATTTATGCCAAGTTGCCGACCTGTGAGACTGGCTCCTCGGGACGACTCAGACCCTCCTGACCACCCGATCCCGAGTCCTCATTCTCAATAGCTTTGATCAATTGGAGGGCCCCGCTATTTCCCATATTCGAACCCACTTCCGACAAGCAACCTAGGACGTCGACCGTAGTTGCATCTTGTGGCTCGACAAGCAATCTTTCGAGTTGGTCATCCACATGAGCTTTGGGAGCATCATGAACCTCAACAAACATGACTTCGTGAAGTTATGGTACGGCCTCGTAAACAGTAGGAGTTGCTTATTTTGGGTCATTAAACCGGACTGGCGGCCTTGTCCCGGCGGAGTTGAGGGAGGTGATGGTGGAGAGGGGTGGCGCAGAAGAAGGGTTACACTGTGGCGCCGTTGCGGTGTTATTGCCGAACAGCGGTGGAACTTGATGCTCAAGATCATGGTTGCCGTGAAGCCAATGATGTGTTGACTATTCTTTGCTCATCAACAGGTGAATAGCCAGTTCACGAGCATGTCTGGAAGGTCGGGCTCGATATGAAGCAAGCATGCCATAAGGAGGTGATGGAGAGGATGCAAACCTAGTGTGACATCGTCTTCGGACTCCTTTGCACCTTAGTGTTGTGGGAAGACGATCGGCTAGTCGACAATGATGATTTGCAATGGTCAGAGGCGACGACAATCTTGCGTGGCTGGAAATGACAAATGATTTGCTGTCCTTGAGGTGGTCTTCACGCAATGGATGACTATACAGATGTGTCATTCCATTGTTGGAAGATAATAATTTCTTTGTAATTTTTTTTATTTAATTCAAGTTTATCCCAAAATCTTATCTCGGAATTCTTATTTGGCATTTTATCTCGATATTCTGAGTTTATTTGGCCATGAAGATGTCGCCAAACTCTGGTAAGATAATTTGTTATATTGTCTGAACTCAAATCTGAATTTATTTTATCTGAATCTTTCAAATGGTTTAGATGTCTTCTCTTCGTTGGATAAGCTCTCCCGGAAGGCAGCTTACTGAGGGTATCAATAAGGTAAATTACTGATGAAAGGCGACTTTGTACAGTCTCGAAGGCGCCTCATCGCTAATTTATTCCATGAACGTGTTGACATCCAAAAATACTCTTACTATCATGTGCTAATTTATAGAATGCCGTCTAGGTGGGTGTTCTAGACGTTGCCGCGCCCAATGGAGCGGGATGATGCCCGGTTACGGCGGATGACCGCCGACTGTTGAGTTGGCTGTGGCCATTGGGTCGTAATAACTGGAAGACACCTGAATGGTTGTAATAGTTGCGCCTGATTATGGGGAAAATTGTGTGGCACGGTGTGGGACGTGTCATAACGATTTTACCTTATAATCGGGACCCATGTGAATATTTGCAGAATGAGGACTTGTTTTCGGTTATTAATTATGTTTGTTGCATTGATAATAGTATATGTGATACACTAATATGCAGGATGTACTGAGGCGAGGTGAGTTATATATGGTGCATGTTTAGGACCACCTTCGGGGCTAATTTGCGTCCTAATCGGGGCTTAGGGTTCTGACTCGTTGAGATTTTATCTCACCCCGTCGTGGGCTAATTTTTTTCAGGCCCGTAGTGTGGAGATTTGCTGAGTGCGGATGTGGTGGGCACGAGACGCGACACTTTTTGGCTGGCCTTGTCGCTAGTGAAGTTTAGGTTGCCCTAGTCCTTGAAGGTTTTTGAGAGGGTCGATTGGAAGTTGCATGTGTAAGGACTTTTAAATCATTAAACTTCCTAGGGACAACAATAGATAAATAAGTCGTGGTTTTTATGGGAAAATCGTGATCGTGTTTTACTATCCCTATGTTTGTTTATTGGCTGGGTTTTTATTTAATTCGCTTTCACATGTGCTTAATTGAAAGAAAAAAAAAGAATGGGTCGGCGACGCTTTCTGGGACGTTGCATTTTCAGTTGACCACCGAGGGATGTGCGCATGCTCGGGTTCGGGGCGTGACATATAAAGTAAAACTGTGTTTGATCATCTAGATTTGCATTGAAATATGATAGGATATAGTAAGATTAGAACCGTAGAAAATCTTATGATATATTTGATGCAATCAAATATAGAATTCAAAGTTTTTTGTCTTTTGAAAATAAGATTAAAAAGCTTTGAAAATTCTTCTGTCATTTAAAAACCTCATCAATTCGTTTATGCCAAGTTGCCGACCTCTTTGACTGGCTTCTCGTGACGACTCAGACCCTCTAGACCACCCGATCCCGAGCTCTCAGCCTCAATAGCTTTGATCAACTAGAGGGCCCTGCCATTTCCCAAATTCGAACCCACTTCCCGACAAGTAACCTGGGACGTCAATTGTAGTTGCATCTCGTGGCTCAACAAGCAACTTTTGAAGTTGGTCATCCACATGAGCTTCGGGAACATTACGATCCTTAGAAGACACGACTTCACTAAGTTCTAGTTTTGCCTTGTAAGCAGCGAGAGGCGCTTCTTGAATGTAAATTACTGAGGGTATCGATAAGGTAAATTACTGATGAAAGGCAACTTTGTGCGGTCACGGAAGGCGGTTAACTGATAATTTATTCTGTGAACGTAATACACATTGAATTGAATATCGATCACCGGAGTTAATGGTTGTATAAGGTACCTATTAGATTTGACGATTTAGCATGCATCGTAGATTTATCGAATGATTCCTTCGCCCCCACACCCCAAAAAAAAAAAAAAAAATAGCATCCGTTATTTATGTGTTTCTTGTTCAGGGGATTAATAGAAATTGATGGTACTTTCACCGATCAGAGGGGACAGGGAATTCATCAGAACACCTTTCGAGGTGAGCAGTATGATAATGGATGGTGCCTTGTTTCTCTTTCGGCCTTATGGTTGGTACGAATAGAAGTTCTTTCCAACTCAATCTTCAATTATTGGGTACGAACAAAATCATTCTTTTAGACATGATTTATTCGTACTTTTGGCTTGATTAATCCAATGAGAAAATTATCCAATTAGTCCAAAATCTATGAAACAGATGTCAATTCAATTCTCAATTTTTTAATTTTGTCAAATTAATTCTAAACCATTGTGTGAAGTTTCAATGTAGTTCTTCTAACTAATTTCTATTGGGAATTATTGACATGGCAATATGTCACGTGATATGGCTAGTGATGACTAGACCATCATGTCAGCAATTTCCAAATCAAAAAAACTACATTGAAATTTTGTGCAAAAATTTATGACTAAATTCATAAAATTGAAAGTTTACCTTTGGATTGGCATTCATACGATAGGTTTATGATGGATTTAATAAATGGGCCTAAGTTGGCCCGGCCACGATGGGCCTAAAGGCCCGGCCCACGGGAATAAGGCCGTGGAAGGGAAAGGTATAAAAGGGATGAGAGAGAAGGAGATGACACCTCTTGGCATTATTGACGTACGTTCTCCTTTCCTCTCCCAAATCTCTCTCTCTCTCCAAGGCCAAGAAGCGACGCCATCTCCACTTTTTGGCGAATTTTCGACATCGGATCGAACGAGACCGAATCCTCTTCCTCTTTGCGGCGTCGGTGTCTAATCTGTGGCCAACAAGGTACGCTCGAATCCGTGGTGTGCTTTTGATCGGTGATACGTGACATTCCGGGCTTATCTTCCGCATATGATTTAGGGGTTCGGTTTAGGTGCCGAATCCGGTTTTCGGGATCCTACCGACCGATCACAACATTGGTATCGAGCCCGTGTTAGCGTTTCCGACTTGTATGATGTTTTATGATGTTGTATGATGTTTTATGATTGATTTTCGCATAATCCTTTTTCGGCCGTACGGATCGTGGCCTTAAATCCCGACACCCGAGCATACTTCGCCATTTTTTCCTACTTTTCGTAAGTCAAAATCAAAATATAATAGCATAGGGAGGAAGGCGACGTTGAGACGAGTCCGGCGACGTGTTGCGCGCCGCCAGAGGCCGCCGGACGCGCCGCCACGCGCGGCCGGAACGCGCGGGGGTCATCGGCGCGTGCAACGCACGCGCCGACTCGGCTCCCCGCGTGAAACGCACCGTTTCGCCCGCGCGCGTGCAACGCACGCGCGCGTGAAACGGTGCGCCGAACGCACCGTTTCGGCCGGGCGCGTGCGACGCACGCGCGAGCGAAACGGCGCGCCGTTTCGGCCCAGCGCGTGCGATGCACGCGCGCGCCAAACGGCGCGTCGTTCGGCCTTCGGCAGCGCGTGCCACGCACGTGCGGATGACGTCATCGTGACGTCATCCCGGCACGCGTCTCGGGCACGTGTCGGTCTGTTCGTCCGACCGGACGACCGGTCCGACCGGACGACCGGCCCGACCGTTGACCGTTTGACCGCGACCGTTGACCGTTGACTTGACCGTTGACCGTTGACCGACCGTTGACCGTTGACCGACCGTTGACCCGAAAAAAAAAAAAAATTTGTTTCTTTTTTCAATTATGTCTATGTGGATTATATGTAATCCAATATTGTTCTGCATTTGTTGCAGGAACAATGCCTCCCCTTCGATTACGTACGCCTATTCGCGTGATTCCGATAAACAAAAGGCAAAGCTTTCTAAGTTGATAGGTGAGTTGACTCGATTATCGATGGGAGAAAGGTGACTTAATTGATCATGTTCTTGAAGTCAACGGGAAGATTCAACAGGTCATATGGAATGGTCATCCCATGTCGCGATCGAGATGGTGCGATTTTTTTCATTAACACTCTTCCATCGAATGGCAAGATGTGTTGAATCGCATATGGGATGTCAACGGTCTTTGCTTCATATAAGAAGATTGTGATAGATTTTGTAAACGAATATTACTGCATTGTTGCAAGGGAAAAGGTCAAGAAATTGACCAAAATAGGATCTTTCCGGTTCGTGTGAAGGTTATCGTAAAATGTATTAGCTGTTTTTTGTTGAGTGTGCTATGTGAACATCCTATGTAATGTTATCTACCCGATTGTTGTTATTGTAACGACCTATATGTTTGTTATATTAACTGAAAGTATTATCATATTATTGTATGTCAATTATCGTCACTTTACGTTAATTGCCGGATTCTTGTCGTGGGTAGTTAGTTGTGGGTAGTAATAGAATTTTCATGTAGCTTCATAGAATTGATTTTGCATATAACAATCATATTAATGATAGTTTTAAGTTAGGATTTTGGAGGATGATTGGAAACAAAGTGACCTTTTGATTCTGAAACCTTACTTAAAATTGTTAATTAATATGATGGGTTTGTGCAAAATAGATGCATAAATAATAGGCATTAATAACTCGTGCATATATGTCGATGTGTTCGAGATCAATGGCTTCACCACAAAGAGCATAGTTGCCGAGCTGAACAAAGGTGAAAAGCTCAATGGTGACAACTATGAAATCTGGCAAATGAAAATCCAATATGTCTTTGGAAGAGCAAGAAGCACTTGAGACTCTTATCCCGACCATGGTAGAACCCGAAGAAGGAACCACTGCACAAAGCATAAGAGAGACAAAGAAGCATTTGCTGCATGGAAAAGAAAGAACTCTCTTGCTCGCATCACGTTGCTAGCAAAGCATGGAAAATGACGTCATTCGAGAGTTTAGGCGTTTTGAAAATGCCAAAGACATGTGGGAAGCATTGGCGGCAAGATTTGGTCATACTTCGGTGACTGACTAAGGCAGCTCACTATTAGGTTTGACTCTTATAAGAAGCCTCATGGTCGACCATGAAGCAACATCTTAGAAAGATGTCAAACATGATTAATGAGCTTAAAGATGCTGGCCATGTCCTGACAGATGAGCAGCAAGTGCAAGCAGTGATTCGTTCCTTGCCTCAGAGTTGGGAGCATATGAAGGTGCACCTGACTCATAATGAGAATATCAAAACCTTTGAGGATGCATTGCGTCATCTTGAGTGGAAGATGACCGCCATTGGCGGCTAAGCCGGAAGCTGAACTTTATCATGCTAGTTCTAGCTCAAATGGAGCTTCGGGCTCCAAGCGCAAGCGCCCTAACCTGGTTTGATAAAGGGAAAGGCAAGGAAGCTGGTCCTTCGGGGAAGAAACCCAAGTTTAACCAACATGAAAGAGGAAAGCGTCCTCGCATGAAAAAGCTAACAAGGGTGAAATGCTACAACCGTGGCAAGAAGGGTCACTATGCTCGCGCGTCGTGAGCCAAAGAAGGTAAGCACCCCTTGTATTTTTCAGAACTTAGCTTATGTGTCGAGTTCTCGTATTCTTAACTCGAATCTAATCCTTTGTGGACTGTGGATTCGGGAGCAACAGACCATGTAGCGAAGGATAGAGGATCCTTCGTGGAATTCCGACGAATACCAAGCGGAACTAAGTGGATCTATGTGGGAAACAACTCTAGAGCTGAAGTGAAAGGAATTGGCACATGCCAACCGAATATGCGTGGTGGACGCACTTTGTTCCTTCATGATGTATTGTATACTCCGGAGATTCGTCGGAATTTAGTGTCTATTTTAGTATTGGTTAAATTAGGTTTTAATTTGAACTTCTATGATAGAGGTGTGGATTTGTTTTTGAATACAAATTACTATGGTTGTGGATATTTTCTGGATGGTTTCATTGTATTAGATATTGATTATGTTAATACAAATGTTTGTTATTCCCTTCTCACGTCTCCTAACACATATGATAAGGATGTGAATGTATGGCATGCTAGACTTGGTCACATTGGCCAGGCGTATGAATAGACTAGCCAAAGAGGGCTTGTTGGGCAAAATTGAAAAAGTCGATTTGCCTATCTGTAAGCATTGTCTAGAAGGAAAACGACAAGGAAACCATTTGGAAAAGGTAAAAGAGCTGAATTTCCTCTGCATTTAATCCATTCGATATCTCGTGGTCCAATGAATGTGAGAGGAAGGCATGGGGCTGTTTATTTCATCACTTTTATAGATGATTATACTCGATTCGGATATGTCTATTTAATTTCTCACAAATCTGAAGCAATAAGTTGTTTCAAAAGGTTTATGAACCTGGTAGAGAATCAATTAGACAAGAAAATAAAAGCATTGAGATCCGATCGAGGTCGAGAATATTTATCCGATGAGTTCAGAAAATTGTGTGATGAAAAAGGAATAGAAAGACAGTTATCTATTCCATATACTCCTCAACAAAATGGTGTTGCGGAGAGAAGAAACAGAACCCTACCGGAAATGGTTAGGTCCATGATGGCACATACTAACTTACCTATCACTTTTTGGAGTGATGCGTTGTTATCTCGCCGCCTATATACTTAACCGTGTGCCTTCCAAATCAGTTGCTTCCACTCCATATGAGTTATGGACGGGTAGAAAACCAAACTTAAGTTTTCTTAAGCCATGGGGTTGTGCTGCCTATACACTTGAATCCTCTCACAAGTTTGGGAAATTAGGTCCCGAGAGGCAAAAAGAGTATTTTCATAAGATACTCGAACACTCAAAAGGGTATGTGTTCATAGGTGAGCGGGAAAGTGGGAGTATAACTGAATTTGAATCACGAGATGTCACATTCTTAGAGGATGAATTTCCTAAGAAGGGCGAAATAGGGGAAGACAACACCCTATTTGAAACCTCGGATCAAGATAATGATCTTAGTGGAGTTCGTCCAAGTGGGAGTAATATGAGAAGTGATGAATTGAATTCGACTCATTCTCAATTGCAACCACATGATGAGACGACATCATTATCTAATCCCAGTGAGAGCATAATGGGGAATGATGTGCAAAGAGCACAAACTCCCATACGGCGAACAAGTCGCCAAAGTATTCCCCGTCGACGTTTTGACATTGAAGGGGAAACTTTTATGGTTGCTCCACAAGATGAGGATGAGCCTAGAAATATTAATGAGGCTCTAAATTGCCCCGAAGAAGGAAAAAATGGATTCATGCAATGGAAGAGGAAATGGAGTCAATGAAATCAAACCAAGTCCTGGGAACCGGTTGATCTTCCAAAAGGACGCAGAGCTATTGGGAACAAATGGGTTCTCAAAGTAAAGCGAAAGGCTGATGGCTCGATAGAAAGGCATAAGGCTCGCCTTGTAGCGAAGGGGTATAATCAACAGAAGGGATTGATTATGAAGATACGTTTTCTCCCGTAGTAAGATTTACCTCGATTCGCATAATTCGGCAATAGTATCTAGTATGGATCTTGAGTTACATCGATGGATGTAAAGACTGCTTTTCTCAATGGAAAATTAGAGGAAGAAATATACATGGAACAACCTATTGGTTTCATAGTGAAAGGTCAAGAAGAAAAGGTATGTCGACTTTTGAGATCGATATACGGCCTTAAGCGATCATCGAGACAATGGTATATACGTTTTCATAATGCCATAATGGCATATGATTTTACAATGATTGATGAGGATCATTGTGTATATATCAAAAGATCCAAGGATCAATTTGTGATCATATCATTATATGTTGATGATATACCGATTGCCGGAAGCAATATGGAGTTTGTTCATACTTGTCAAGAGTTGGTTGTCTTCCAACTTTGAAATGAAGGATATGGGTGAGGCTGCATACATTCTTGGAGTTAAGATTTCAAGGGATCGTTCGAAGAGATCGTTGTCTCTTTCGCAAGAAACATATATAAATAAAGTTCTTGAACGATTTCGTATGCAAGATAGTAAACCCATAGACACTCCTATTGCGAAAGGTGAAAGATTGAGCCATAGATCGTGTCCGAGGACTCCACAAGAAAAGGAACAAATGAAACATGTTCCTTATGCAAGTGCGCTTGGGAGCTTGATGTACGCTATGATATGTACAAGACCCGACATATGTTTTGCGCTTGGAATGGTGAGTAGATACCAATCCAATCCGGGTCCAAAGACATTGGAAAGCCGTGAAGAGAATACCGATGTATCTCGAAGGGAGCTCGCTGATTTCAAGTTGAATTATCAAGGAAAGGATCTGCGACTTGAAGGCTATTCGATGCGATTGGGGAGGAGATTTAGATGAAAGGAAATCTACCTTTGGTTTTGCTTTCTTCGAACAATGGCGCCATATCATGGAGCAAGAAGAAGCAAACGTGTATAGCCTTATCCACGATGGAAGCTGAGTTCGTGGCATTATCGGCTAGCGGTGCAAGAAGGAGTTTGGCTTAAGAGATTTTTGGATCATTTAGGTGTTATTGAGAAAGCTGCACATCCGTTATTGGTTAACTGTGATAGCCAAGCAGCTATAGCGTACACCAAAGATCCAAAATATCATGGCAAGACCAAATATATAGATACCAAGTATAACTTTGTAAAAGATATGGTTGCACGAAAGGATGTGAACTTGCAGTACATATCTATGCATAGAATGGTAGCAGATCCTATGACAAAGCCAATACCTAGAGATGTGTTTTGTGGTCATGTGAAATCTCTAGGATTGCGTAGAGTTTGATGTACCGGATTGTAATTTCCCGAGTTGTTCACATGTATGAACTAGTGTTGTTTCATTATTAATGCCTATGTATCTTTGTTTGATCTTTATGCATCTTAATGCTTAGTGCATTATATTATGTTGAGAAAGTATGTCGGACAGATAAGAGATTAGCCCACTCACACGGGTAATCGCCTCTATTTACTATGTGATAGATAGAGATGAGACTGTTTTTAAGCTTATTATCTAAGTGATAATTGAGAACTCAAGCTTAAAATACGTATGTCGCCTTAACGAGTGTTAAGATGAGGACATAGTACACACGATGTCCGAAAGTAAAATAACCCACACATTTTACTTTATCTGTTTAAGATGCCCGATGCGAGTTCGATGAATTTTATGAATGAGTCAATACGTGAACTCAAGTTAGACATTGGGTATGTCTCGAACTATCATCTGTACGGTATTGATGGTGAAGACATACGCTCCATGGGAAAGGAGTTAATACCGTAATACGTATTTCATACTACGTATGCATTAGACGACCTATAAGAGTGGCAAAAGTTTGATCTCAACTTTTATGACGTGTGAGACTCTTGAGGAATAGAGTTCCTCGTTTTTAGTGCCCTCATGACTCTTACTTATTCTCAAGATTTCTATTTAGTGTTTGCTATCTTAGAATGTTGCCAATGGTCATGAGTTGATTCGATCTAATGGGACATTTCTAGAAAAGCAAGTTGAACTGAAATAGAGAGTTTGAAGGAAAGAGGAAGATCGGATTTGTAGAATCACATTGTGGTTTTGTATTCACGAATGTCGACCAATTATGACTGTCTTTGGGATAATCATAATTGTGAATACAATAAATATATCATTGTTTAAATGAGATTAAGAGAGATATAAATGTGATCGATCGATCTAGGGTACTGCATACTATTTTTTACTCGAAAAATGATGCCCATTATGAGCTGCTATATATTCCTAACAGATGTATAGCAACGAGCTCTCAAAGTATCTTTGGTCGTACGGATTATTCACCGGTATGAATGTTGAAAGAGGAAAAGAGGATTTTCAGTTGATGGGCCTAAGTTGGGCCTATCCGCCCATGTTGGTTTTGGTCCACCATGTGCGAGTGGGAGATGATGGATTTAATAAATGGGCCTAAGTTGGCCCGGCCACGATGGGCCTAAAGGCCCGGCCCACGGGAATAAGGCCCGTGGAAGGGAAAGGTATAAAAGGGATGAGAGAGAAGGAGATGACACCTCTTGGCATTATTGACGTACGTTCTCCTTTCCTCTCCCAAATCTCTCTCTCTCTCTCCAAGGTCAAGAAGCGACGCCATCTCCACTTTTTGGCGAATTTTCGACATCGGATCGAACGAGACTGAATCCTCTTCCTCTTTGCGGCGTCGGTGTCTAATCTGTGGCCAACAAGGTACGCTCGAATCCGTGGTGTGCTTTTGATCGGTGATACGTGACATTCCCGGGCTTATCTTCCGCATATGATTTAGGGGTTCGGTTTAGGTGCCGAATCCGGTTTTTCGGGATCCGATCGATCCCAACAGTTTAGAATTGATTGGATAATTTTCTTTAAACCCGATGAATACATATGAGTGGTCTTGTCTGTGTACATCGGATGACTCCATCCGTTGAGTGATGGACGTGAGACATTGTCACTTAAACATGTAATCTATTGTCTTTTCTGACCTAACACTAAACCATTTAACTAAACCCTACTTTGAGGTTAATCACACAAAAAGTTGTACTCTTTTGCAATCTAGATAAAACCACGCTTATATAAGTTACTGTAGATCACAGCCAGAAGACCGTATTATGTTCTCTTTTCTCTCTCCTCTCTCTCTACTCCACCCGGAGCAGCGGCGATGGCGTTAGAGGTGGTGGCAACGGTGTGGACGATTGAGTGGATGGAGAGAGAATGTGTGTTATGGAGAGACTAGATTTTAGCTAAAGTTAGCATGTTGCTGGTGAAAGGAACTCAGAGATGATGGCATTTAAGCTGCACGCGTTTCCCTATCGTCGGTAATACTATGATGCATAATGGCTTCTTGATCTGATGTAGCATAGGTCGCCTTTGGATTTTTCGAACGATCGAACCATCTACTTCGGTTGGATCTCAAAGACACAATGACAACATGACGCAACATGTTCTGGCTGAGGATATGGCCCAATCCACCATGTGCCGAACGCCTGAAAGCACAGGAGAAAAAGCACGGCAAACCTCCTGAGATGGTCCTAGTGACACTCTCTGATACTCTTAGTCGAATGTGTACTTACTAAAAGTGGGTTCATTACAAACGTGCATGATAACGGTAAAGAGATGAGATTAGGGCATACCTTGGATTCTTGGACCGGGGTCCTCTAAATGCAAACCGTTGAGGGTAGTTCTAGATCTGGATCAAGATGATCTGTCATAGGGAATTTATTGAAATCATTGAATTTAGAATATGGTAAAGTAGCTGACGCCGGTGGGACGAGCTTCCCTTGTTCTCTGGTTTAAATGGTCTGACTTGGCAGGTCAACCGTCGGCATTAATGCCGAAACAAACATAAATAGTGAACAGCTTCCCGTTCGCCCTTGGCCTTGGGATTTTGCATTTGGAGGTGGAAGAAAGGTAACGGTGTGACGTGCATCCTCATATTCTTTGATGGATGAAAGCAACATTTATCGATTTTGATTGGATAGATCTTCGAGTACCTTCACGGCATATTAGGGGAACGTCTCGATCCGTATATGATGATTTGAAGAATGTAAAGAAGACTGAACTTAGTTCGATTGCAATCTATGATGATGAGTCCACATCGATATGTCGGTTGCTTTTGGCTTTCGATATTTTTGTCCACATCCATCTCTTCGTCTAATCCGTTTCTTGTGGGTCATGGAGTTCGTATCCAGCCCTTCACTATAGTAATTCTCTTTTTGAATTACATTTCACTTTATATATAATTTGCCAGTTTTCGAACGGTTTAAATTTTAGGAAAGAAGTTACTTGCCTAATGAGGAGAAACGAAAAAGAAAGTAAAATAAATAAATAAATAAATAAATAAATAAATAAATAAATAAATAAATAAATAAATAAATAAATGAAATAGAGGCTTCCATCCCACCTTAGAAAAATGTATGGACCATCTCCATTGGGACACAGCCACATAGGTGCAATTATTAGGTTAGGCTACACATTTCTCACGTCGGCGCATAAATGATAAGGGAGACCGTATGACCTGTCTACTTAATTGCCCATATGCAGTCTCTCATGTCCGCCAATATATTTATTTCGTAAATCAATTTTAATATATCTTGTATGGTTTATGCGAAGATATATATTTAGGGGTTTTTGTATACCTTCCGTAATTTTACACATCTCTTAGGATTGTGCATATCATTGATTGATCCTTATATATTTTAATTGATATTGTAATGTTTTGTTATTTTAGATAGTCATCTCGTAAAGTTTGTAAATAAGCTAACATATTCATCATTGTTGAATATATATAGAAATTACACAATTTGTTCCACTTTATTCTTATCTTGGTATTAGAGCACTTCTTGTTTGAGGAAGCGCCCATTGAGTCTTTTATACATGGCCATAGCAACATTACACTAGTCGTGTTAATGTCTATTTTCCACCATTGTTCCAACAAGTTCTGGTTGCTTCTTTTGAAAAACCAATTCCACCATCAGACAAGCTAGATCCTGAAATTTCCCCTCACCGCCGTCGCATGTGCTCTCACCCGCCACTACGAGTGGGATTCGTGCGTCCTCATTCGCCAGAACCATCTGCATGGTATTGCTAACGCCACCATTATGTTGATGTTGAGCTAACAGTCTGTGAGCTTCAAATTCGTAGCTGGACACATCAGCCGGTTCCTATGTACAAACTGAATTGACTCAGACCGAACATTTCTTAGCCTTTGTAGACTGAACTGGATCAGCCGCCGGACAAATTCTCTTGGTTTTCGGTTGTTTTGACCACTTTTCGATCGGTTCTTGAACCGTCCCGTTTCTTATGGGTACTTCAGCGTGATGAGTCCATTTTCGGCCTTCTTTTCTTCGTATCTGTCCTCCGGGATGCTGGTTTCTTTATATCTCTTCATTGACTTTATTGATTTTCATTGATAAAATGCACTCAATCAATAATTTGGAAGTTTCAGTACGCATTCGTACCATTTTAAATAGACCAAACTATATTTATGGGCTCCATAATTATCTAATTTTGAATTTAGCATTACCGATGACCATTCAGACTTGGGCATTATGTCACTGATGTATTTGTATGTGTACTAACATTACTAGTTAAACTTTATATTGGCTAATAGTGAGAGGCATGATCCTTTGTGTTTCTCGACTGGATGTTTTAATGTTATTCCATTCCTAAGGAAGTTTTCGCAGAAAACTTGTTTTCTTTCTTTTAAGAAGAGATTGGCTTCCTTAGACAATTGAGTCCATTAGTAATACTAGTGAACCTATTGAACATCTCCAAATGACCGTTTCATCAAAATTCATTTTGAAGGATTCACATCTTCTAAGGAGTATGTTTGTCATGGTTTTCTTCACTATATCAGTTCCTTCAAAGGTCAGTTGAAGTCTGTTCCATATCTCTTTTGTGGTTTCACATGAAGAGACATGATTATATTTAACAGGAGATGATGCACAGTAAAGGGAATAAAGACTTTTAGAATTAAAAGATTCTCTTTTGGCCAACTACTTTGGATTGATTGTAGCTGTTAAGAGTCATTTGTTTCTCCCATACTAGAGGACGTAGGTGTAGCAGTTGCTCTGGTTGTAACGTTCAATCCATTTCGCACAACATCTCACATTAAAGGATTTGTGAATATGATGAAAGCCTTCATTTTGTTCTTCCATACATCGTAATCCTTCCCCTCAAAAAAAGGAGGTCCGGTGTTACTTTGTTCTTCAACAATATCAAGTCCAAGCATGCTCGCCATAATAGATTGTCAACTTAGGAAGTGAACGCTTCAAAATAATGAGCACCAAGCCTTGATACTGGTTGAGATTGGCTAACAATATCACTCATAGGGCGTGAATAAGTGATCTTAAGGAACTTGACTAAAAATTATGGAATTAGAATCATCAAGTTTAGTATAAGCGTAATTAGATAAAAACAATTTGTTGATATAAGTAGAATTTGGTTATAGCAAGCAGTGCAATGCACTTCTATCACGTGATAAATGAATGAGTAACGAGGTAGAGAACGTTACACACAAAGCTCTATATTGGTTTAGCTTAGTGTAGGCTTACGTCCATTCTTCCATACTAACGACCTATGCTAGATTCTACTAGTGAATTTGTGATATCCATGAACTGGACCCTGTCTAGGTCATGGAAAGTGGTCTAGAGATCGGTATGCTGATAATGGGGGTCGGCCATTGACTGATCTAAGGATTGGTCATGGACTTATCAGCCCGGTTGGGAAAGGCGACTCAGGATCAACCATGATTCGATAGAAGGATTGGCCACAGGATCGGTAGTGAATTGATCTAGCCATCATGTAGTCAATTAGAGTTATTTGACCATGGATTGGTTGATCGACCATGAGGATTGGTTGTTGGACAATCATGTACCATCACTGATTGATCAGTGGACGGTTATGGATCAACTCCACACGATCATATGTTGGTCGTTGGTGATTCTGCATGATTGTTGTACCAGTCGCGAATGACCATGTACCAATTCCATGCGACTATGTATTGGGTTGGATCGATTGACTTCACATGATCACATGACAACCGATGATTGATCATAGATCGACTATACTCGAACATGGATCAATCACAAACTAACTGTGGATCATTTGCCAAGGGATCATGGATCAGCCATGGACCCAATCTTAGGCCAGTCAGTCGGGCCATGAACTAACTTCGAGCCTAGCCTATTCTAGCCACGCATTGGTTAAGATAGACCACCGACCTAATTATGTTGATCAAGCTCAGTTACATCCAGCCTTGTTCGGTCGTGAATTAGTCACAAACCTTGGTTCGAATAGGGTAGTTGGTTGTGGATGAACGTGAAAAACTTTCATCCAATAATGATGGCACTTACATTGGCTCTCTATTCATGCTTGCCATTATATTCTTTGGACACTAGTGGATGATGACTCACATGCCCAAGTGCCAAGATAGGGGCTTAACGTGGAGAACAAGTAGTTAAGCTTCTTGATGATTGAGACTAAGCAATTAATGAAGAGAGGTATGACTCATGAGTTTAGGTGGCCAAGAAGAGATTTGGTAATGATTGCCAATGGATTTGGCTTCGAGAGTAAGTTAGGCAAGAAACATGTGATAAAATTCTCAACCCCATGATGATTAGCATTTAATGAAAGGTTGAATTGTTCACTTAGTTGGCATGCGAAGGATAGGATAATAATAGATAGAAGATTGGCTTGGAGAGCAAGTTAAGCTTAGTCATCACTATATGATGACTCATGAGTGAAGTGGACCAATAAAAAGAGAACACAAGGTGTCCATAACCATTCCCTAGGAATTATAGGGCATTGCATCTTCAAAATAGGCTTGCTACAAGAAGGGATCTCATTGGACCATGTGTAAAGGCCATTTAATGAGGGTTGGCCTATAAATAGAATGAGGGTTGGCCTATAAATAGAAGAACCACCCTTTCATTTACACAACCTTGGCTCATTTTCTCCTCTCCTCTCCTCGTGCTTGCCCCTTTCTCCTTCTCGGTCTTACTTGCCACGTGCCCTTTAGCTTGGCTATTTCTTGGCTCCTTGCCATCAATTTGTCAAGTGGTAAGTGAAGTTACTAACCTTTAACTTCGGTGACATGTTACGTTGTTGAATTGGGTGTATGCTCACCCGTGTTTTTCCATATGTATGATGGGAAATACTTTTTCTGTGGTTTGCTCATGTCTTACATGTATACGTGTGAACACACCCTGGGTCATGAATGATTTCTTGCTCGGCTCTAAGACTAGCATTGAAGCTTGATGGTTTGGGCCTGGCTTGGCCTTGAAGCAGCATTGAGGTGTATTGATTCGAACCTTGCTTGACTTCAGATTGACGCTTAGACCAATTAGCTCAAGCCATGGGTCACGTAGACAGTTCATTTGTAAGGTTATTATGTGATAGTCCATGGCACACACACTTGCATGAACACACCATCGGGCTTTGTTTGCATTGGTTAAGATGAAAGATAAGAACTAGCTTGTGTAAGGCATAACGTGTGACCACCTAATTGAAAGATAAGACTTGTAATCACTTGAGATGGTGATGATAACTTGTTCATGAGAATAGGAAGCCCCTAAAAATATGGGATGCCTCGTGGATTCTAGATGCCTAACCTGAAGCTAGAAGCCCCTAAAAGTATGGAAAGAACTGTCTAAGATGATTAATGAACCTTTTATGTATGTTGATATGTGTTGTTGATTCATTTATTGACAAGTTGAAGGTAAATCATGCCTTGATGGTAAGTCAAAAATGATCATGCATATAGTTGAGGTATAGTAATAGAATTGCTATTGATCTGCCATCAATGCTGTGGTGCGAGTGTTGTCTACATACTAGATTCGATGATGGGATGTCCTCCTAACTTAGGTTTAGTGGTTCTACTTACTAAGTTCTCGACTCACTCTGTCATCTTTTTAGACTTGTAGGTATGGACATCCACCTCCTCTTCGTTTTGGTGTACCAATTTTGGAGCCACAGTTGCGTTAGAGGAGTTAGGGATCCCTTGCTTTTGCATGATCAATTAGCCATTGATGTGTATCAATTAGAGTTCCATAGATTTACTTGCAATATAGTCAAATCTTGATTTCCAGAATAAGAGTAGCTCTGGCTATGGAAAGTATCTTGCCTTTAGGATGATTGTCAATCAATCAAAATATCTAGTGTGATTAAAAATTTCACATTGATAATCTTCAAGATTAATAGTCAATCAGAATATTCTAGAATAGGAATCCCTATTAGATTACAAGCTATCAAGGGATGAGACAAAATATCTCAAAATAAAAATTTAGAAGTTTTGTGACAAGATTGATATCACAAGTAGTGTAGGTGCTTTGCTTATATCAACAGTCTAGGATTATATCCAAATTCCCAGTTTCCTAGTGATATAAGACTTTTGGTCATATCAGGCTTTCGCAAGCTTTTGGTTATATTAGGCTTATTGGTTATGTCCAATTGCTTCTCTCTAGATACTTCGAATACGATAATGATTTATATAAGTTATTTACCTCAGTATCTCCAAGTCTTTATGAACTTTCTATTCTTCTAAACTTCTTCACATAGATTCTTCTAGCTATTTTCTTTTCACTTAGCACATACAAGATCCTTTTAAAGTAGATATTACTTGAGGCATAAACAACTAATGCTTATATCATTTTGTAATAAATCATGGATTGTTTTGTTAGCATCAAAACATATTAGGAAGTTTTCTCAATAAAACTGATGACAAATTTATTGAATGATTGGAGGAGTTGGGAATAGCAAGAATTGCTAAATCTTTACATGGTTCCAAGAAATTTCAATTTTATCCATTGAACTTCGGTTTGGTTGCATCAATAGCAAAGGAAGACTGAGGTCTGCTTGCTAGGCGACATTCCAACTTAGAGATTACCCATTGGTATGAACTATTAGGAAATTTGCATTACATACATCAGGAAATAAGTTAGTCTATTAACAATTGTTAATCCTTCATGTAGGCTATCTAAGATTAGCTAGACTTGCTCAAGCCATGATGGGGAGTGGCTTCTAATGCTTACAAAATTGCTGATTATTGTGATTGCGTACGCATGAGTCAATTTTGAATAGCACTTGATGATGAGTATTAACTCATGCGAGCTTCACTTTTGCATTATGATATCTTCAATTTGAACCCCTATTTATAACACACGTGTGTGCTATAATCATCATTGTTCATGAAGTGAGAGGCATGTGGATGTGCTGAAGGTTGTTGGTTGAGTCTCGAAGGCTTTGATAATGTTGTGGATGCTAATATCCGACACTTGTGAATATTTTTGGTTATTATTTGCACTATTTGTGACACGTGTGGATTTATATGCCTTTGTTTAGGACTTAGGGGACTTAGGTTGAGGATAGGTTCCATCATGTTTATAGTTAAGACAAAGCTTAGGCTTTGCTATTGATTTACCATCAACATGTGTGACATCTTGATTTTCAGGTCTTGTTTTCGATTGAATAAGTTGGGCTTTTCATCGACACGCCTATAGTTCTTTTCTCTGAGCTAATTACTCATGAGATAACTAGACTATCTGGTGAAGCCACTAAGGGATTTTAATGCAATAAACTTGAGAATTTGACCAGAAATCGACTGCTCGACTGTGCTAATCTACAAGGATCATTATGGCACTGTCAAAATTGATTAGAGGCCGGAGATAGATTGATTCGACAGAGGTATGTGATTAGTGTGTGGGTGATTCTACCTGATTGCAAAATTTCTGTCGAATGGCACTAGACCGATTTTTCTGTCATTTCTGTACCATGTGCTTGTATTTGAAACCTCGAGATTTTCACGACAACCGAGAGTCGCCAATGTGTTGAAGATGTACAATGTGGCTCGAAAATAATCGACCATGGGTCAATTGCACTAAAAATTCCTAAAAGCTACCCGGTAGGCTAGGTCATGCTAAAATCGCACCCGGTTGAAATTAACCGCGAATTTAAACCTAATTTTAGAAATTGAAGGTTCTGTCATGTCACGATTCATTTTAGGAACATCGACTCATCCTCCGAAAATTTTTCTGCAAACCGGGATTTTTGGCGGAAATTCAAAGTAGGGCCGTTTTGGACCGGGAAAATTAAAGTGCCGTTTTTTATCGCAATTTTGGTCATCAAGTTGGTTCAATTGGCATGGAAAAATGTTGAATTTGAGGTGGACACCTTGGCTGAATTGTTGGGCTTCAAATTGGATTAATTGGAGGAGAATTGAATTCAATTTGGGGGGAATTGGCCCAAAATTCGTAGGACCAAGGGGCAGCAACATTTGGACCATTTGGGGAAGCTTCTAGGGGAAGTCTTGTGCTGCATTTTGGCTGAGGATTGAAGGCTGAAGTGGTGGGGCAAGGTTGATGATGATTTGGAGATATTTTGCTTGACTTTAGGCCATTTGGGTCCCCCTCTATCTTCAACAGCTTCTTCTTCTTCTTCTTCTTCTTCATTTGGCCCACTTTATCCATTGTTGAGTGTGCTTGGAAGCTTGAGAGAACTAGAGAAACGAGCACAGCCTCCCCCTTCATCGTCGACCGTCCCTGTTGTCGTCCAACATCGTCGCACATCGTTGCGCCGCCCGCGAGCCTGCGTGTGTCATCCCGCTCTCCCGCGCCTCTGTCGCGCCCAATTGCCATTCACGAGCCGCCTTAGCCCACCATCGAGACCTCCAGGCCACCGTCCAGGCTGCCAGAACCGCCGTTGTCACCCGCCTGGCTTTACTGCAGCCACCGCCGCCTACCTTGCTTGTTCTAGCCCAAGTCGAGCCTTGCGCCAGCTTTTTCGGCCCAAGGACAGAGCCAAAAGGCCAGCAAGGGTCCTTGGTCTTCAAGGCCTGTTTCTAGGCTCGTCCAGACCTTTGTTGGTGTTGCCGCAGGCTTGTTTATCCCTCCGCATCGCCGTCGTCGTGGACTCATTGGCCCGCTAAACTGGTGAGTTTGCTTGCTAAACTCTGCTTAGAGAGTTAATGACGCTCAATGGATAAGTAGTTTAGGCTAATTAGGGATTATGTGGTTAGTTGGAATGGATTAGTGATTTAATTATTCAATTGTGCATGTTAGGTGGTTAGAAAGGATTGATTAATGGCTAAATAGGTCGTGCTATTTATTTGGATAGGTTTGGAAATTTTCTAGGCTCGTTTAGGTGGTTAGATTAGCATTTCCGGCCTAAGTTGGTATTTTCGGTATTTAAATTGCATTATTTAATTAATTTTGGTATTTATTTAATTATTTAATATTTTCCAGAAATTATACCGGGATAGCCGATGACCAGAATTTCGTGCCGATTGCAATGATGTGCTTAGTTTATATAATTGAGTGTTAATTTGTGCAAATTGAGTGGTGATTGGAATTTTGGTTATTTATTCCAAAATTGTGAAATTTCAGTATTTAATTAGAAAATCCTGGGTGTCAGGTTTTAACACCAAAAATGGTTTTAAAGATTATATCAAACAGTGAAATTTTAAAAGTGAAGATATCAATTTTTCTGGTTCAAATTGACCGTGTATCCACACACGATTATTTTATCGTGTATTTTTAATATGAAAAAAATAGGTCAAGTTCACTATTTTTTATCGAGGCATTTGAGTGCAATGCACGGTGTCCTTGGCTTATATTGAATAGTCGTGTGTTGGTTAAGAGAACCTGTCCCCAAAATGAGTTGGGTGGACGTGCCCCTATATGGGATGCCCTATCAATGGATGCCAGTCGCAGTAGAGGCTGGACTGATGCTCCTTTGTGGAATGTTGTCGATGTAGTGACATTGCTGTGCTCAGTGGGGTGAGGCAATGCCTAGTTACGCTAGAAGACTGCCGAACGTTGAGTAGGCCGTGCCTATGTGTGGCCGTGATTAATAATTGGAACGCATGTTGAGTGGAATTGACGCGCCGGATTATGTGATGAAATTGTGTGGCACGGAATGGGATGTGTCATAACGATTTGGCCTTATAATCGGGACCCTTGTGTTTATTGAGATGAAAGTGGTAGCGTTCCAATTGTTTGAGTTGATTGCTGCATATGGTTGTGTATATGAACTGTGCTGACATGCAGGAAGGAACTGCGGCGAGGTAAGTCCTTTGTTCTGATTGTGTGGCTAGGCGTATTTCCTTCATAGTCGGAGTTTAGGGGGTGAATTTGATGAGACATTGTCTCACCTTGTCGTGGGCTCAAATTCTTTTCAGGTCCTTAGATGGCGGTCTCGCTAGTTCGTTTTGGTTAGCCGCGGGCCATTACTAAGCAGGGCATGGATGTTCCTGTCCTTGATAGTCATTGAGCTAATGGTGACCATTGTCTGGGTCGATGAGGGCCTACCTGAGAGGGTACCTTATCGATTCAGGGCATGGTACTGCCATGGACTCAATGGGTATAGGGTAGGTCCCCTTTAGGGATTTGATATCCCCGCCATTGAGCTTAACGCCACTCTGGGGGATGGTATAGCTGACCCTCCTGATGGTACTGTGGTGGACCCGGCACCCTCGGAGCTTGTGGAGTTCGAAGGGTCGGTGGACATGTCCGACTAGAGGGTCGTGGGACAGTTTCCTTTTTGAGGGCTGATCTCTTTGTTAGATAGACTAGTATTGTATATAAACTAGTTGGCTATTTATAAAGGCATGTTTTGGTTGTGTATCTATTATCCTACTTTTCTATTCAATGCTGTTTGCTGTCAGGGGTTTTGTTTAATCGCTTCCACATGTGCAATAAAATGAATGGGTTGGTGATGCGTCTTGGGACGTCGCAAATTTATCGACCACCGAGGGATGTGCGCGCGCTCGAGGATCCGAGGTGTGCCATCCCCGCCCGGAGTGGTATTAGAGCTGGTTGGTAGTTGGAGTGATAATGTGCGAGGGTTCATGGGATAGTTAGTAGGAAATGCCTTTATTTTATGCTGATGCATGTGAGTGATAGCTGTTTGGTAGATTATTTGGTGGGATCACTCAGTTTCTAATTCTGTATGGAATTGGGAACATGTTCAGTAGAAAGTCTACAAAATAAGTGATTAGGAGCAGAGGATTCTTAGGAAGAGGAACCTTGGACTAGTGACTTAGGGTAGGACGCCAATAAGGGTCGGTACCCGAGGTGGTCGGGGTAGAGTGCTGGCCTAGTGGAGTAGCACCGCCTCCTGTCGGTGCCGGGGTAGTAGCCCCTGGCGATCCTAGAATCGATGGGATTGTATAGGCGCTTGAGATGTTGGGAGCACTGATGGGGCAGCAAGCCTAGAATTAAGCTGCCGCCACTACCGTAACCACAACAGCTATTGCTATCGCTGCCGTTGTCGTTGCCGCAACCGCACCTGCTGAAGTTCCACCTAGGAACGTGATGGTTGAGAGAGAGAGGCTGATGCACAAATTGGTGGAACAGTTCTTGAAGCTGAACCCGCCAAGGTTCATCAGTGCAGGAGATCCTAAGGCTGCAACCCTCTGGATACAGGACCCAGAGAAGGCCTTTGCACTGTTGATGTGTAATGAGGAAGAAAAGGTTGTCCTAGCAGTATATCAACTGCAGGGTAATACGAGTACCTGGTGGAGAGCTACTAGAGGCAGAGTAGTCCTTGAAGGTGAACTTCCGGTGTGGAACGCCTTCTTGAGAGCCTTTAATGGCAAATACTTTTCGGATAGTGCTCGAGAGTAGAAGATGGAGGAATTTCAGCACCTCCGTCAAGGCATGCTGACCGTGGATCAGTATGAGGCCAAGTTTGTGGAGCTATCACAGTGCGCTCCAAGACTGGTGGAGGATCCTGAGGATAGAGCTCGGATGTTTAGAAATGGCCTCCGACCAGAGCTGAAGAATCCATTGGTGCCATTTGACCTGAAGGATTATAATAAGCTATATGGTCGGGCCTAATTAATAGAAAGGAATTTGAATGAACAAGCTGTTGCATCTGGGTCGCAGTTTGGTTCGAATAGGGATGGAAATAGGTTTGGGAAGAAACCTATGATCGGAGGAAGGTATCCTATTCCGCCCAACAGGAAGGGTGGGATAGGTAAGTCCGTGTTGAATCAGATGGTGTATGTCGCTTTTGCAGAAGGTGACACGGATCAGCCCCGTGCCATTCTAGGCCGGGTGCTTGTTACGAGTGTGGCCAGCAAGGTCACAGAGCCATAAATTGTCTCATAAGACCAATAGGACCGCAACAATTGCCGCCACCGCCACTGATGGGTCAGATTAGAGGGTACGCGTCGCAGAGTACACAGCAGGGTGGATAGATTAGACCTCCAGTGCAAGGAAGAGTGTACGCCCTCACTAGAGGACAGGCCGAGGACTTGCATGATGTGGTTACAGGTACTGTTTCCCTGAACGACCACGCTACTTATGCTTTATTTGACCTTGATGCAATGCTTATAGCTGAGCAATTTGTTAAGCTGATAGGATTGAGTCCTGAAATGTTGGAGTCAGTGGTTAGTATATCTACACCGTTAAAGGATAAAGTGTTGTCTACTATGGGTTGTATTGGTTGCAAGTTAGTGATTGGTGAGCGAGAGGGGAGGATAGATTTGATAGTCCTAGCAATATATGATTTTGACGTAATAATTGGCATGGACTGGCTCACCAAGCAACGAGCTAAGATAGACTATTATTGTAAAGCGATTCAGTTTAACCCGTCGTAGATACAACAGTTGAGGAGCTGAAAGTTTCGAGTTTATTGGGAGTTGAGGAGGACCCTCGATTACCTTAATCTCGTCGCTTAAGGCAACCTGTTTGTTAGATGGGGGTTGTTAAGGTTACTTGGCAACTGTCGTAGATACAACAGTTGAGGAGCTGAAGATCGAATATATCGTAGTGGTTTAGGAGTTTCTATATGTGTTTCCGAAAGAATTGTCAGGTTTACCGCCAGAAAGAGAAATTGAGTTTGTAATTGAGCTAGCCCCCGGGACGGACCCAATCTCTAAGGCTCCTTACCGGATGGCATTGTCTGAGTTGAAAGAACTGAATGTGCAAATATTGGAATTGTTGGATAAGGGATTTATACGTCTCGGTGCATCACTTTGGCGAGCACCGATTCTGTTCGTGAAGAAGAAAGATGGTTCGTTGCATTTGTGCATTGACTATCGCTAACTCAATTAGGTGATGATTAGGAACAAGTATCTATGTCACGCCCCGATCCTTCGATCGTGTGCCCATCCCTCTATGGTCAATTAAATAGCAACGTCCCAGGACGCATCACTGACCCATTCATTTTAATATGCACGCGGAATCTAATAATAAATCCCTAGACAATAATACGATGGGATAGAAAAGTAGGGCCATAATTTTTCGAATTGAAAATCACAACACACTTATATATACATATATCAAGCCATATCATGTATAATACCAGTCTATAAAAACAAGGTCTATCAAACAAGGGGGGTTTCATAGAACTACAGATCTTCATCCTCATCCTCATTAGAGCTTTCGGCTGAATACACTAGGGATCCTGGATCCGACAGATATGGGTCCACCACTGAACCACCCGGAGGATCTGCCGTGCCTTTCCCAAAAGCAATCTCCAGCACATACACAAGTATCTCAGATTCCAGTATGGGACCCTCTCTCTATCTATCTCGCGCACGTCGGTACCATGATTTGTATTGATGGGGTATCTTGTGGGGTAAAGCCTCATCAACCTAGACCACAGACCTTATGAGCTCGTAGACCATGAGCTCATAGACCCATCCTCTTGGGCTACCATGAAGCGGGATGTAAGATACCTACTCTGTGACCTTCTTTGGCTGTCCAAAGAGCTCGGGAGGAGCTGCCATCTAGGGACCTGAAAATGTTATCCCACAACGGGGTGAGATGACGTTTCAGAAAGTTCACCCCCTAAGACCCGATCAGGAAGAAAATACGCCCCAAAGGCTGCCTAAGCACAACTACGAGTCAGAGGTCTTACCTTTGCCTCCGTTCCTTCCTGCAAGTCAATACAATTTACAAAATCATTGAATCACATCATCACATCGGATCAAGTCATCGATCAATCGACCCAGTTGATTCCATGTCAACAAGACCATCTCATGGTCATACCATTCAATACTATCTATCAATTCGATCCCATCAAGAACTGCTCGCTCTAAGTTGAAGATAGATAATATAGCTCGCACTAAGCTGATAATTAATATAGCTCACACTAAGCTGATAAGGTATACTGCTTGCGCTAAGCTGATATATTGAGGCCCTTAGGCTAATATAGTATACCGGTATACTGCTCACACTAAGTTGACATATCCAACCTGTAGGCTGATATAATATATCCATGATGCTCACTCTAAGCTGATAAAGTGTACTGCTCGTGTTAAGCTGACATATCAAAGCCTTCAGGCTGATATAGTACACTGTTCTCATCAACTAAGAATTTCATCATTTTTATCATACCCGATAAAAATAATCGTGTGTGAGTATACGGTCGGCCTTAGCCAAAATACAATATATTTCTTTTTGAAAATCCCACTAATTTCAACAGTCCAAAAACAAATTTTTGGCGCTGTAAACCGACGCTCGGTATTTTCTAATTAAATATTGAAAATATAAAATCTTGGGATAATTACCCTAAAATTGCAATCAACACTCAAATTGCACAAAATAATAGTCAATTAAATAATCAAAGCACACTATTGCAATCAGCATGAAATTCCCGTCATATGCTATCCTGGTATAATTTCTGGAAAATAATAATTAATTAAATAATTATGAAAATTAATTATTAAATATCAATAATGCACACTTAGGCCGTAAAAGCCTAATTAAAGGCCGAGACGAGCCCAGAAAAATTCCGAGCCACTCTAGATAAATACTAAAGCTTGTCTAGGCTCTAATTACACTACTTTAACCACCTAACATGCAACAATGATCAATTAATCACTAATCTATCCTAACTATTCACCTAATCCATACTTAACTTAAACTAATCAACCCTTAAGCATAATTAACTTTCCTAAGTAGGGATTAGTGAGTAAAATCACATGATTAGCAATCCAACGGGCTCACTTTGACGGGGATGCGGAAAGGATCGATAAACTCTAAAGCGGGTTGGCCTTTCAAGGTTCGGAATGGCACCAAAGCGGGCCAAACAATGTAAGAGAGACCCAGGATCTTTGGTTATGGTCTTGTGTCGAAGGAGGCTGGACGGTGGCTGGTTGGGGCTGAAACGGCCAAAGGCGGGTGGTGGAGTTGTTGTAGGTCCAAGCGAGTGGCTTTGGGGCTCGGCGACAGTGAATGGCGGTTAAACGACGACGTTTGGTGGCTGGATGATGGTAAGGAAGCTAGAGATAGGGAGTTGGGCGTGATACAGGTGCGGGGCGAGCAAGACGCGCAAGCGAGCTTGCGGTTGGGCGCGATGGCAAGTGGTGGTGCTAGACGGAGGTAGTGGGTTTGGATGGGTTGGCTAGCTTGCTGGTTCGGTTCTTCTGGGTTTGTTGGAGTTTCAAGCAGCTGGAATGGAGGAGGGGTCGATGGTAGCAAGGAGAGGAAGAGGGATAACTTGACTTGAGGGGGCCACTTGGTCTCCTCTCTATCTTCTTGTCTCCTTGGAAGGCCCCACCATGGATGGGCTTGCTTGCATAGCCACTTGCAGCAGCTAATCTTCCTTTAGAAGCAAAGGAAGAGGTCCAAAGGTGGTGTCTAAGGGGGGCTACGAATTTGATGGGATTTCCCCAAAATCCTTCTCAATTCTCACTTGAATCAATTCAAACCAGCTCTCGTAAATTCCATTATTGAGTCCTCGATCAAATCAGTATTTTTCCTCGCGATTAGAACCTAATTAGATCCCAATTTCATGATAAAAAACGGTTCTCTGAATTTCCCGGTTGAAAATGGCCCTAAGTCGACTTTTTGCCAAAACTCTCGGTTTGTAGAAAAATCTTCGGAGGTTGAGTCGATATTTCTAAAATGACTTGTGACATGACAGAACTTTCAATTTTTGAAATCGAATTGAAATTCGTGATTAATTTCAATCTGGCGCGATTTTAGCGTGACCTAGGTTATCAGGTAGCTTTTAGAAATTTTTAGTGCAAATGACCCATGATCGATTTTCTTCGAGCCACAATGAACCTCTTCGATACATTGGCGACTCTCAGTAGTCATGAAAATCTCGAGGTTTCAAACACAGACATAGGGTACCAAAATAACAGAAAAATTAGTCTAGTACTGGTCGACGAGAATTTTGTAATTTAATGGAATCACCCACGTTTCAGCCACACATCTCTGTCGAATCGACTTATCTCTGATCTCTAATCGACTTTTAACTGTGCCGTAATGATCTCTGCAGATGAGCACGATCAAGTAGTCGATTCCTAGTCAAATTCCCAAGTCTATTGCATTAGAATCCCTTAATGACTTCCCCAGCTAGTTATCTCATGAGTGATCAGATTAGAGAATAGCACTATAAGCGTGTCAATGAAAGGCCCGATTTATTTAATTGAAAATAGAATTGAAATTCCAGGATGTCACAACTCTTCCCCTCTTATAAAAATTTCGTCATCGAAATTTAAACCATTACAATACTTTAAGCAAAAAGGTGGAGGTACAATTGTCTCATCGATCTTCACTCTCCCAGGTTGCTACTTCAGTGCCGTGGTGTTGCTAGACCACTTTGACCAACAGGATGGTCTTGGTATGCAGAACCTGTTCTTTCCGATCCACAATTTGAACCGAGCTTTCAACGTATGACACTCTATCATTCACGTCTAATTCTTCAAAATTAAGCATGTGGGTCGGGTTAGGCTCATACTTCCTCAACATTGACACATGAAAGACGTCATGCACTTACGCTAGTCTCGGCGGCAAAGTAAGACGATATGCTAGGATCCTGATTCTCTCTAGAATCTCAAAGGGACCTACATACCTCGGACTCAGTTTTCCTTTCTTGCCAAAGCGTGAAGTAACCCTTATTGGTGACGCCTTCAGAAAAACATGATCACTAACTTGGAATTCCAATGGTCTTCGGCGCTTATCTACGTAGCTCTTTTGTCAACTCTGAGCGGTCTTTAGTTTGTTTGTAATGACTACAACTGCATCCACTGACAACTGAACCAATTCTGGGCTTGTGATCTTTCTTTATCGAATTTCATCCCAACACATTGGTGTTCTACACGCTCTGCCATACAACGCTTCAAAAAGAGCTTGAATGCTTTGCTGGTAGTTGTTGTTGTAGGCAAACTCGATCAAATGAAGTTGTTCCTCCCAACTTCCCTTGAAATCCAACACGTAAGCTTGCAACATGTCTTTAAGGGTTTGGATCGTTCTCTCAAACTGGCCATCCGTCTAAGGATGATATGTCGTATTGTACTGTAGCTTGGTTTCTAAGGCAGCTTGCAAACTCTTCCAGAAAGCAGCTGTAAATCTCGGGTCTCGATCGGAGGTAATCGTCACCGGCACTCCATGTAGACGAACTATCTGACGCACGTACAACCCTGCGTGCCTATCCAAATCAAGGTCCTTTCGTACCGTAATGAAGTGAGCCGACTTTGTCAGTCTGTCGACCATTACCCAAATGGAATCATTTCCTCTCTAACTCCTTGGTAAACCTGTCACAAAATCCATCGTGATGTGCTCCCATTTCCACTCTGGGATCTCGAGAGGTTATAGAAGTTCTATTGGCTTACAATGCTGAGCCTTCTCTTGCTGACATGTCAGACACTTGGCGACATGTTTGGCGATATCCGCCTTCATACCAGACCACCAATAGTGTTGACGCAGATTCTAATACATCTTTGTACTACCAAGATGAATGTTGTAACTGCTACGATGAGCTTCTGATAAGATCTCTTCTTTAAGCTCTGCATCGTTAGGTACATAAAATCGTCCTTGGAACCTTAGTGTTCCATCCTCAGAAATCTGAAAATCAGCCTTTCTCTTATCAGTATCCTCTTGTAGAATCTTCTGGACATCCGGGTCTGTCGGCTGAAGTAATTTGATTCTTATTTGCACATTTGGCTCAATTCTGAGGGTGGCCATAAGATTCGAAAGGTGGCCTGCCTCAAACTTGAAAACTGAATCTCGACCTCTCTTGAGTAAATTCCACTCCTTAACCAACATATGTGCGACTGAAGACTTCCAACTCAAGCGTCGGTGACCTTATTCACCTTTCCAGGGTGATATAAGATATCACAATCATAGTCTTTCAGAAGTTCCATCCATCGACGCTGTCTCATATTCAACTCCTTATGAGAGAATAAATATTTGAGACTTTGGTGGTCACATAAATAATGTCTCCAAATCTTCAAAGCGATAATGATTGCTGCGAGTTCTAAGTAATGTGTTAGGTAATTCTGCTCATGAGGTCTCAATTGGCGAGAGGCGTATGCAACAACCCTACCATGTTGCATCAGTTCGCAACCCAGTCCTTTGAACGACGCATCACTATAGATCTTGTATCCTCCAGGACCAGATGGAATGGTCAAAACAGGTGCGGTAGTCAGCTTATGTTTAAGCTCATGGAAACTATGCTCGCACTTGTCTGTCCACACAAATTTCTCGTCCTTCTTCAGGAGTCGAGTCAATGGCGACGTCAAAGCCGAAAATCCTTCCACGAACCTTCTGTAGTAACCTGCCAAACCTAGAAAACTTCTGATCTCTATCACGATAGTCGGTCTTGGTTAGTTAATCACTACTTCAATCTTGGACGAGTCCACGAAGATTCCTTCACCTGAAATCACGTGACCTAGTAAAGCAACACGAGTCAACCAAAACTCGCACTTGCTAAACTTGGTGTACAACTCGTGAATCCTCAGAGTCTACAGTACTATTCTTATATGATTCTCATGCTCTTCATCACTTCTCGAATACACCAGAATATCATCGATGAACACGATCACGAACCGATCCAAATATTCTTTGAACACTCGGTTCATCAAATCCATAAAAGCAGCTGGAGCGTTCGTCAAACTGAATGGCATTATAGTGAATTCATAATGGCCATATCGAGTACGAAACACTGACTTTGGACTATCCTCTTTCCTAATCCTCAGGTGATGATATCTTGTCCTCAAGTCGATTTTTGAAAATATCAACGCTCCTTGTAACTGATCAAACAAGTCGTCGATTCTCGGGAGTGGATACTTGTTCTTGATTGTCACTTGATTGAGTTGACGATAGTTAATGCACAAACGTAACGAACCATCTTTCTTTTTCACGAACAAAATTGGTGCTCCCCAAGGTGATGCACTAGAACGTATGAATCCCTTATCCAACAATTCTTGCATCTGCACCTTCAATTCTTTCAACTTAGATAACGCCATCCGGTAAGGAGCCTTAAGATTGGCTTTGTTTCGGGTGCTAACTCAATCACAAACTCGATCTCTCTCCCTGGCGGTAGGCCTGGCAATTCCTTCGGGAATACATCTAGAAATTCTTGTACCACTGAGATATCTTCGATCTTCAGTTCCTCAATTGTCGCATCCACGACAGTTGCTAGGTAACCTTGACAACCCTCATTTAACAAACGGGTTACGTTGAGCGATGAGATTAATGTAATTGAGGGTCCTCCTCGACTTCCAACAAACACGAAACTCTCACTCTCTAACAGGTCAAACTAAATCGCTTTACGATAATAGTCCATCTTAGCTTGTTGCTTGGTGAGCCAGTCCATGCCAATTATCAAGTCAAAGTCATACATGGCTAGGACTAATAAATCTATCCTCCCCTTTCGCTCACCAATCGCTAACTTGCAACTAGAACAACCTAATGTAGACAACACCTTATCCTTTAATGGTGTAGATATGCTAACCAATGACTTCAGTAACTCAAGACTTAATCCTATCAGCTTAACATATTGCTCAGCAACAAAAGAATGAGTCGCTCTAGGGTCGAATAACGCATAAGCAGCATGGTTGTTCAGTGAAACCGTACTTGTGATCACATCAGGCGTGTCCTCAGCCAGACCTCTAGTAAGGGCATATACTGTCCCTTGAGATGGGGGTTTGAGCTGTCCACCCTGTGGTGCATTCTATGGCGCATATCCTCTGATCTGACCCAATGGTGGCAGCGGTGGTAACTGCTGTTGTCCTCTTGGCCTTCCAAGACAATCTCTGACCATTTGACCCTTTGGTCACATTCAAAACAAGCACCCATTCTTCGACGGCAATAGGCCGAACCATGTCGCCTTCCATAAGAGCAACGCAAATCGTTCCGACTTGGCACTAGCTTGCCAACTCCACCCTTCTAGATACAACACCTAGGGGGGTGAATAGGTGTGAACAAAAGTTTTCGCAAGGTTCTGAAGTAATAGTTTGTTTTTTAGAAAACAACAAACTATGAATGAATTCAGATTATAGCAGTTAGATAAAACCATGAACAGAATAAAAAGAGTTCAGGGAAGAGAAAAAGAGCACAAGGTTTATAGTGGTTCGGCTTAGATTAAGCCTACGTCCACTCTCTCATGTTGACAGCCCACTGGCTGGATTCCACTAAGAAACAAAGAGATTTTACAGTCTTGTAATCTCGACTTTATAGTGAAGAGTCTATACTGGTCTCTCACAAAGTCTCACTATGAGTTTCTCTCTTTTGTATACAACTTTGAGCTCAGTATTTGGAGTAACAAGGAAATGGAAAGCTTCAGACTTTGAAATTTCTCTTTCACGCACTATATAGAACAACTAGAGAGTCCGCCTTAAATACTTCTTCATGCCTTCACGACCGTTGGGACTTTCCAAATGAATTCTTTCAATCTATTCATTGGACAAAATCAATCAAGGGGATCTCAAGTTGGTTGATTGATTGTGATGAAAGCCCATCAATCCTGTTCGCCCATACAATCAGTATCTTTGTTTCCATAAGTAGAACTTTCCAAGTTTACTTGCCTTCCAAAAGATTTTATTATCGAAATTGATTCCATTAAGGATAATCAATCATGTAGGTGCTATATCCAACCATAAGGTCATCCAAAAGTCATACGAATCAAATACTTGAAGAAATAAAGATAATCTCGCATTTGGATAAGTCTTCATTCTTCAGTCTGGAAATTGTCAGTATGTGCAGACTTTGAACCTAAAGTCTAGCGGTCTTCAGACTTTGACACTTCAGTCTGGAAGTTTTCAAACTATGGAAATGTTTTGTCAACTTCAAAACAGTAAATGAGTTTTCTCCAACAATCTCCCCCTTTTTGATGGTGACAAAACTTTCCTGCAGATTTAAGAACTTTTAACCTGCAAAACAACTCTTAAACAATACATAATATCTTATGAAAATAAGTTGATTAGGATTTGGATAGTATCAATTCTGCAACCACAGAAAACAGGTTAATCTTAAAAAGATAAAACAAATATCAAGACTAAAATAACTATCCGTCCATAATCACCATATCATCACCACAAAAGTAAGTTGTTGTAAGCGTCAGTGTCAAATAGAGTCAAAACAGAATAAACGTTCAACATAGTTCCGCATAAAGGTTCAAAAGTTACATCAAACAAAAGTTAAATCTGCCCATACTCCCCCTTTTTGTCATAAGCAAAAAGTGGAGAAAGATAAAAAATTTGAAGAAATTAAGAATGTTTGGGAATGCGAACAAGCTGGAAATCCCCCATAGACTGAATTGTCTCCTCCAGCTTTCTCACAGTCTCCTTCAGCTTCTCAATATCTTCACCCTTGGCAGTCCCTTGAACTTGCTGTTGTAAAGCTTGAACTTGAAGGTTAAGAGCCTGTACCTTCTCATGGAGAGAATCTGAAGTAGATTGCAATGCAGATCAGAGGTTCGTTATCTCATACTCCATACCATATTGCTGTGCTTTCAACTCCAAAAGAAGCTCTAGCAGCCTTTGAAAGTCTGCAGTTGAATCTGTTGGGACACTAGGTCTAGCCAAATTAATTCTAGGAGTATTGAGATTTGAGGGAGCATCAGCACATCGATCACCAAGACTTGGGGAGGATGCCTTAATATCAGCTTCAGGAAAATGAGAGGCATAGACATCCTTTGGATCGGCAGGAGATCTACTAACATTATCACTGGTAAAAATAGGAGAAGAAGTACCTATTTCCACACGAGCTCCCCCTGTTTTCGTGTCTACAGGTGGAGAAGGAAAATCTTCTTATTGGTCTTTCTCAGCTTCAGTACCCAAGTGATGTTCTTTTTCTTTTCCATCTCCTACAGTTCCACTCCTAGTCTTCTTCGAATCATCTGACAAGGATATTGCAAAAGTAGGTTCAATAGAGTCATCTTGACCCTCTTGCTCTTCTGCGTCTCTTCCTTCTTCCGCTTCTTCTTTTTCTTGCTTCTCTTTCTCTTTCCTATGCTCTTCCTTCTTTTTCTTGCTTAGTATCTCCTCTTTCTTATTCTCGTTTGTCCTGAGGCTGCTAAAAAATTACAAAACTTTGAAGATTTTTCAAGGCAAAAGCAGAGAGAGTAAGATCATTCTCATCCTCTTCATCCTGCAGGATAAGGGTTCTTTTCTTCTTGATAGGTTCAATCATAGGCTCCTTGCCTTTTCTTTTCTTTGTAGCAAAGTCTTGTTTTGTTTTGCTGGGGGACTTTTCCTTCAAGCACTCTAAAGCTTTGTTAAGTTCTTTCAGTCTCATTTTTGACACCATCTTCAATCCTATAACCATAGGAGTAATGGTTCGAACACTGAGATATGCTGGAAATTGAATTTGAAAGTGTTTGAACAGTTGAGTAATCGATGCTGAATAAGGGAGTTGTCCATTTTCCTTCACAACAGCCCTATACATGTGCATCAGAATTGTGTGTGGTAGCGAGAACTTCAACCCTTTACTGATGGCAAACATCAGTTTTGCTTCAGAACGAGAGACATCAGTCTTGGAGGTTGACTTTGTCTAATGCAATTGATCACAACCTTATGCAACAAGATGTTTGAAGCAGACATTCTGGAATAGGTAATGCCGCCTTCAGCAAGTCTATTCCGAACAAGAAACATTGTTGCATGACCAACATACACATTTATTGGTTGGAAACTCCCTCTTTCCACACCAATAACATCCACCAATGTGTCCACATCCACCACATACTCTTTCTCCCGCACAGTAAAACAAAATCTATTATCGTCAAGAAATGACAAGTTCGAATAGAAATACGCAGTTAATTTAGGATAAGCGACAGAAGTTTCAGAATAAAATTTTTCAAGTTGAAGAAGAGTTAGTTTCTCCCACAAGTCCACTTTCAAAGAATCCATGAAATCAAAGTCCACAGATCGAGGGTTCATCACCTCTCTTTTCAGCAATTTCGCGTAAGTCTTTTTGTGGTTGTTAGAACGAAATAAACTCATTCCCTCTCCATGTACATTAGCATCAACGCCCATTTTAGGCTGAAAATTCGCATACATTCTCTCATCATTCGTCCTTGACCTCTGGTTGATTAAAAGAACTAAAATGGTGATTAGCTGGAAAGTTAGCAAATGTCTTGTTTGCCGTTCCTTCAGGCGCAATGCCTAGTCTTTCCATCGTTCGTAAAAACATAGTCTCATTCTGGTATCCTCGTTCTTGCAGAAATTCATCAATAAAGGCTATGGCAGTACCACCTTGTTTCAACTGATTGTAGAGTTTAAAGAGAAACTCAGTTTTTGACGTTCTTACAGATTCGACATCTTCCACGATCTCCTCTTCAACTGGTTGGCACGGAGGATTTTGAGTGGCATGCTATGAAGAATGCTGTTGTTGTGGAGAATCTTCTTCCTCGGTCAAGTCAAAATGTGTAGGACCCTTTGGCATGTTTCGTGGTCCCTTGCCTGAGATCCGTGACGAATTTCTTTAGAAAGACATCTTCACAGTCGAGGAGGATTTCTCGAACACATTCGAAAGAAAAAGATGAAAACTTGTAGAATAAGCTTGAGAGTAAAAACAAGAGAGTAGAAACGAAAGAGTAAAAAGTCTGTATGCTAGGGTTTGGTAAAAAGTGCTCGAAAGAATACAAAAGGTAAAGAAGATGAACGGTCACAAATAAAAAGAAAAATTAACCGTCACAAAGAAAATTGCCTTTTTTAAAATAATTGAAAATAAAAACTTCCAAAAATTCAAAATTTGAAAAAGATAATTTCCAAAAATAAAATAGGCGAACAATGATTCGAATAAATGTACATTTTTATTCCAAAAATAAAATACTTGGATTCGAGACTTTCCTTTTACTGAAGTAGAGTCTGGAAAGTCCGAGTTTGACCAACTTCAGACTTTAACTGGTAGGAGGTAAAATATTCAGTCTGGTGCGAATAGATTCAAATAGATTTTTCTCCAGAGGCTTTGTGAATATATCTGCCAACTGATTCTTTGAGTCAATGAACTAAATCATAATCTCCTCATTTTGGACACGATCTCTTATGAAATGATGTCGAATCTCTATATACTTTGTCCTTGAATGAAAAATTGGGTTCTTCGTGAGATTAATAGCATTGGTGTTGTCGCATTTGATCTTAGTACACGATTCTTCAATTTCAAAGTCTCTTAACTATTGTCTTATCCACAAGATTTGAGAACAATAGCTCCCAAGAGCCACATACTCTGCTTTTGCTGTTGATAGAGCCACAATACTATGCTTCTTTAAGAACCAAGACACTAGCATGTTGCCCAGCAGTTGACAAGTACCAAAAGTACTCTTTCTATCGGCCTTACAACTTGCTAAATTTACGTCTGAATATCCAAGAAGAGTAAAGTCTCATTCTTTGAGATATCACATACCTAGCTTTGGAGTAGTTGTAACATATTTAATGATACGTTTTGCAGCACTTAAATGAGATTATTTAGGATTTGATTGGAATTTAGCATAGAAGCAAACACTAAATAAAATGTCAAGTCTAGATGTAGTAAGATAAAGAAGAGAACTGATTACGCTCTTGTAAATCTTCTAGTCTACTTTCTTTCCTCCTTCATCCTTGTCTAGCTTCGAAGAACTTGACATTGGTGTCTCTATTTTCTTGCAATTTTCCAATCCGAATTTTTTGATGAGATCTTTTGCATACTTCTCTTGGTGAATAAAGTTGCATTTCTTTGATTGTCTAACTTGCAGTTCCAGAAAGAAAGATAACTCACCCATCATACTCATCTCGAATTCATCCTGCATACATCTAGGGAATTTCTTGCATAGATTTTCATTAGGTGATTCAAAAATAATGTCATCAACATAAATTTGAACCAGCAGAAAATCTTTACCATCTATTTTTATGAACAAAGTAGTATTTACCTTTCCCTTAACAAAACCATTTTGGGTTTGGAATTTACTTAACCTTTCATATCAAGCTCGAGGTGCTTGCTTCAATCCATATAAGTCATTTTTTGGATCTTCAAATCCAGGTGGTTGTTCCATATAGACTTCTTCTTGGATAAATCCATTGAGGAAGACACTCTTTACATCCATCCGGAATAACCTGAAATTTTTATAGCAAGCAAAAACAAGTAATAATCTAATTGCTTCTAACCTTGCTACTGGTGCATAGGTCTCGTCATAGTCTATCCATTCTTCTTGTGTATATCATTTGGCCACGAGTTTTGCTTTGTTCCTAGTCACTTTTCCTTTCTCGTCCATCTTGTTCCTGAAAAACTATTTTGTTCCGACAATAGACTTACCTTTAGGTTTAGGAATTAGCTCCAAAACATCATTGAAGCTGAACTGTCTAAGCTCTTCTTGCATAACTTTGATCCAGCTTTCATTAGACAGGGCTTCTTCTACACTTTTGGGTTCTATCTCATAAACAAATGCTAGTGCACTCGACTCTTCTTTTCTTTTGGATCTGGTGTGAATTCCTTCATCAATGTTGCTAATAATGAGTTCTTTGGGTTGACTTGATTTATGCTTTCAGTTGCTGGTTGATCTGAGAGTTTGCTGATCCTTTGCTTCAGTTGAGTCTTCTAGTTCTCCTTGAAGTTGATCTCTAGAAGTGTGAATCACTTTGGGGGGAAGTAGATTTTGCAAAGTCTTGAACGAGTTCAGATTCTTCAAGTTGAGTCCAATCTAGCTGATTCTGCATAGAATCTTGAAACTTAACGTTCATTGATTCTTCCATAGATTGAGTCTTCTTATTGAAGACCATGTATGCTTTGTTTGAGGTTGAATAGCCAAGGAAAATTCAATTGTCTGATTTTCCTTCAAATTTCCCGATTCAATCATTTGCATTTTTCAAAACAAAACAATTACAGCCAAATACATAGAAGTAAGAAACATTTGGCTTCTTCCCGTTATAGATTTCATATGGAGTTTTCTCCAAGATAGGCCTCAAGAACACTCTGTTGATGATGTAGCAAGCTGTAGAAATTGCTTCTGCCTAAAATCGAGAGGATATATTGCTCTCAATTAAAAAGGGTTCTTGCCATCTCCTGTAAGGATCTATTTTTCCTTTCCATAACCTCATTTTGTTCTACAGTGTATGGAGAAGAGAAAACATGTTGAAAACCAAATTTATCATAGAATTTTGCAAAGTCTTGATTTTCGAATTCACCTCCATGGTCTGTTCGTATGCTTGAAATAACATATCCATTTTCATTCTGAACCTTCTTGGCAAACTTTGAGAAGTGAGAGAAAGCTTCAAACTTATTTATTAGAAAGTAAACCCAAGTAAAGCAAGATTAATCATCCACGATTGCCAGGCAGTACTTTTTTCCACTAATACTTTGAGTTCTGGTTGGTCTAAAGAGGTCCATATGTAGAAGCTGCAAAACTTGATTAGTAGAAACTTTATTTATAGATTTAAAAGAACTTCTAACCTATTTTCCCAAAACACATGGAGTGTATAGATCAAACATTTGATAAGTTAGGTTGGGAAGACCATGAACAAGCTTTCGATGCCAAAGATTTGCTTTATCTTGAATAGATATAAGACACGGAGAACTTTCTGATTTTATATCCAGAAGATAAATATTTCCATGCCTTCGTCCAGTGAAATAATGAGAGAAGTCTTTGCTTGTTCCCGAATAGATGCCTTCTTTGAAATTTATTTTGAATCTAGTATCACAAAGTTGACTTATGCTGAGTATATTGTAATTCAGACCATCCACCAAGGAGACATTGTTGATAGTCAGGCTTCCAATCTTCACGGTTCCACAACCAACAATTCTTCATTTGCTGTTTCCACTAAAGGAAACTTTTTCACCATTTACTTGAACAAGTTTTATAAAGCAATTTGAATCTCCTGTCATATGTCTCAAACAGTCACTATCCAAATACCATTTGATCTTCCTCTTGATAGTGACCTGCAATCAAAATAGAAATTCAAACTTTCTTTGGTACCTAGATTTTCTTGGGTCCAGGAGGGTTAGTATTAAAAACAGTCTTAGCCCAATCCCTCTTAATAGGTCTCCAAACATTGGGACATTCCTTCTCGAAATGTTCTGAGCTGTCACACTTTGAACATTTGAGAGTACTTCGGCCAACAGGTTTTACCAAAACCTTTTGAAAGTGATTTTTGTAAAATGCCCTTATGGGTCTTTGTTTGATTCTTTCTTTAACTTTGGGAAAATCAATTAAAGGAATAGTTTCTGAAGTCATACCCAAACCAGATTTGTTAAAATAAGGTCTTTGTACAGAAAGAATTTTCTCCAACTTTTTAGATCATTTTGAAGATCTTTTTGTGATATTTGAAATATCTTCCCTCAAAAAGGCATTTTCCTTCGAAAGAGAATCAGAATTTACTTTCAAATCAACAAAAAATTTATCTAGATTTTCAAACTTCTCTCTCCAAGAAGTTTCCTGTAGCCTCAGTTTAGAGTTCTCCCTTTTTAGTTCGGAATTTTTTTTAAGAGATGTTTCGAGACTGAGACAGTGTTCATCTATATACTTTGAGACTTTTATAGGAATTTTTAAATTGCAAACCTTAACTTCTTGATCTGAATCTGAATCAGAGTCTATTTCTGATTTTGAGTTTGAATCGGAATGAGCCATTAGACATATATTGACATATTCCTCTTCACTTTCCTCGCACTCAGTATCACTCCAAGTTTGTTGTTTGAGAGCCTTTTTGTATTTCTCAGTTATTCCATTCTTTTTCTTTAACAAAGGACAGTTAGGTTTGATATGCCCCCTTTTTTTTTTACATTCGAAGCATATTGCTTCTTTGCTGGTTTCATTGTCCTCTGTTGATCTCTTCTGGAAATTTTGAGTACTCTTCTTCTTCCAGTTGAATCTTCTTCCCTTCCTATTCAACGTTATGATTTTTTTAATCATAAGTGCTAGCTCCTCATTGTCCATGTCATCTTTTGAATCTGTATCATCAAAATCATCGTTAGATTTTAAAGCAATTGACTTCTTACTTTTAAGATCTTCCTCATTGATTTGCTTCACTTCATATGATTGAAGTGTGCCTACTAGTTCGTCTACTGAAAGAGGCATGATCCTTTAGGTTTCTCTAATTGATGTTTTCACATGATTCCAGTCTTTGGAAAGTTCACGCAGCAGTTTATTGACCTTCATTGGTCCTGAGATTGGCTGTCTTTGATATGCCAATTCATTCATGATTTCAGTAAAACGACTGAACATATCAGTGATGGATTCTCCAGGCTTCATCTTGAAGGCTTCATATTGTCCGAGTAGAATATTGATTTTTGTTTCCTTTACTCGATCAGTTCCTTCGTAGGTAACGTGCAACATGTCCCAAACTTCTTTCGCTGTTTCACAAGAAGAAATTCGGTTATACTCAGCGGGAGATAAAGCATAGTATAAAGAGTATATGGCTTTAGCATCAAGAGCTTGTCTCTTGGTTATTTCTGCTTGTGTTGATTCGCCAGCATCTAAAGCTTCCTTTCCTCTTTCTAAGGTTGATGTAGCTTTGGGATTGATCCTTTTTTCTACCACATCCCATTCCAAGGGATCTTTTGATCTCAAGATTGCCTTCATCTTGTTTTTCCATACATTGTACTCCTTTCCATCAAAGTAAAGAGGTCTGGTGTTGCTTTTGGCCTTCAACCAAACCTGGCGCCAAAACACTAGCCATAGATCTTTAGCTTTAGAAGTAAAACACTTCAATAAAATAAGCACACATGCTCTGATACCAATTGAAAGGGCTAGATGCAACACCTAGAGGGGGGTGAATAGGTGTGAACAAAACTTTTTGCAAGGTTATGAAGTAATAGCTTGTTTTTTAGAAAACAACAGACTATGAATGAATTCAGATTATAACAGTTAGATAAAACTATGAACAAAATAAAAAGAGTTTAGGGAAGAGAATAAGAACACAAGGTTTATAGTGGTTTGGCTTAAATCAAACCTACGTCCACTCTCCCACGCTAACAGCCCATTGGTTGGATTCCACTAAGAAACAAAATAGATTTTACAGTCTTGTAGTCTCGACTTCATAGTGAAGAGTCTCTATTGGTCTCTTAGCAAGTCTCACTAGTTTATTTCTTTTGTATACAACTTTGAGCTTAGTATTTGGAGTAACAAGGAAATGGAAAGCTTCAGACTTTGAAATTTTTCTTTCATGCACTATATAGAACAACTAGAGAGTCTGCCTTAAATACTCCTTTATGCCTTCATGACCGTTGGCACTTTCCAAATGAATTCTTCCAATCTACCCATCAGATAGAATCAATCAAAGGGATCTCGAGTTGGTTGAATGATTGTAATGAAAGCCCGTCAATCATGTTCGCCTATACAATCAGGATCTTTGTTTCCATAAATAAAAATTTCCAAGTTTGTTTGCCTTCCAAAAGATTTGATTATCGGAATTGATTCCATTAAGGATAATCAATCATGTAAGTGCTATATCCAACCATAAGGTCATCCAAAAGCCATACGAATCGAATACTTGAAGAAATAAAGATAATCTTGCATTTGGATAAGTCTTCATTCTTCAGTTTGGAAATTGTTAGTGTGAGCAGACTTTGAACCTAAAGTCTGGCGGTCTTCAAACTTTGACACTTCAGTCTGGAAGTCTTTAGACTATGGAAATGTTTTGTCAACTTCAAAATAGTAAATAAGTTTTCTCCAACAGAATGTGGAATCTTCCTCCGGTCATAGGCCTCTTCCTATGTCGGATTCCCTATCTATTTGAATTAAACCTCGATCCAGACGAGGTGGCTTGCTCGTTCAGACTTCTTTCGAACAGCTAGGCTTGATTGTACACCTCACGATAGTCCTTTAAATCAAATGGCACTAGCGGTTGTTTCAGCTCTGGTCGAAGGCCATTCTTGAACCTTCGAGCCTTATCTTCGGGGTCCTCTATCAACCTCGGAGCATATTGAGAAAGCTTTGCAAACTTGACCTCATATTGGTCAACGGTCATCGTTCCTTGGCGGAGGCGCTGAAATTCTTCCATCTTCTATTCTCGGGTGCTACCCGAGAAGTACTTATCGTTGAACGCTGTAAGGAAAGCATCCCACACCGGGATTGCTCCTCCCGGGAACACTGTATCTCTAGCGGCTCTCCATTAGGTATCTGCCTTACCTTGCAGTTGATATACTACCAGGACAACTTTCTCTGCCTTAGTGCACATCAGCAGTGCAAAGGCCTTCTCTAGATCCTAAATCCACAGCGAGGCAGTCTTGGGGTCTCCAGTATCGGTGAACCTCGGCGGGTTTAGCTTCAGAAATTGCTCTACCAATTTGTGGATTGGTCTCTCCCTCTCCACAACTATGTTACCAGCTGGAACTTAGGTAGGTGCAGCAACGGCGGCTGTGGCAACGACATTAGTAGCAATAGCTTGAGCGATGGCAGTAGTGGCGGCAGCTTGATTCTAGGCCTGTTGCCCCATCAAATCTCGCATGGCTTCCAGAGCCTGCATGATCCTTTCGAATCTGGGATCACTAGGGGCTGCAACCCTAGCACCAACAGGCGGTGGTGCTACTCCACTAGCGCTAGCCTGTGCTGGCGCTCTATCACGGCCTCCTTGGGTACCGACCCTCGTCGGCGTCCTACCCCGAGTCACTGGCCTTATAGCATGCTTTCTAGGAGTCCTCTGCTCCTGATCACTCATGACTCAGTTTCTACTGAAACCTGCCTTCCAATTCCACACAGAATTAGAAGTTGAGCGATTCTACCAATAAGCTATCACCGACATGCACCAGCATAAAATAAAGGTATTTCCTACTAACTATCCCATAAACCATCGCACCTTATCACTCCAATCACTAACCACGCCCTGATACCATTAAACGGGGATGTCATGCCTCGATCCTCCGATCGTGTGCCCATCCCTCTATGGTCGATTAAATAGCGACGTTCCAGGACGCATTGCCGACCCATTCATTTTAATATGCACGCGGAAGCGAAAAATAAATCCCAGACAACAACACGATAGGATAGAAAAGTAGGGCCATAATTTTTCGAACTGAAAATCACAACACGCTTATATATACATATATCAAGCCATGTCATATACAACACCAGTTTATAAAAACAAGGTCTATCAAATAGGGGGGTTTCATAGAACTACAGATCCTCTTCCTTATCCTCATTGGAACCTTCAGGGAAATACACCGGGGATCTTGGATTTGATAGATATGGGTCCACCATTAAACCACCCGGAGGATTTGCCGTGCCTTTCCCAAAAGCAACCTCTAACACATACACAAGTATTTCAGATTCTGGTATGGGACCCTCTCTCTGTCCATCTCGCGCACGTCGGTACCATTATCTGTATTGATGGGGTACCTTGTGGGGTAAAGCCTCATCAACCCAGACCACAGACTTTATGAGCTCATAGACCCATCCTCTTAGGCTACCATGAAGCGGGATGTAGGATACCTGCTCTGTGACCTTCTTTGGCTGTCCAAAAAGCTCGGGAGGAGCTGCCATCTAGGGACCTGAAAATGTTATCCCACAACGGGGTGAGACGACGTCTTAGCAAGTTCACCCCCTAAGACCCGACTAGGAAGAAAATACGCCCCAAATGCTACCTAAGCACAACCATGAGTTACAGCTCTTACCTTTGCCCTCGTTCATTCCTACAAGTTAGTACAATTTACGAAATCACCGAATCACATCAACACATCGGATCAAGTCATCGATCAATTGACCCAATCGATTCCATGTCAACAAGACCATCTCATGGTCGTTCCATTCAATACTATCTATCAGTTCGATCCCATCAAGAACCTAGGTAGACTGACATGTGACACGGACAAGCAACACGACACGACACGACACGTCGACACGTTATTTCTCAAAAATAGAGAATTTTGACACATTGGGATACGTTGTATATTAAATTAATATTTTTATTTTTAATTAATTTAATTCAAATTCATAAATAAACAATTAATTAAAAAAAGAGACTACATTGAATTTACACTAATAATATTAATAATTCATTGGAAATTTGAAAAACATGTTCATAATTAATACGTATCCATGTTTGGAAATATATTTTTAACTTTAACAGAAGTTATTCATAAAACCGATGACTAACAAAAAATTAGAATAAACTTATTTAAATAAATCCATGATCTTTTACAATAATTAAAATTTACTACTTTTATTTTTTAAAATTATTTTTTAATCTCATTTATTTATTTATTTCCCCGCCCCCAAATTTGTTTCAATTTTTCTTCCCTCCCTCCCTCATGTCGACTTCCCCCACCCCCAAATTTTTTTCAATTTTTTCCCTCCCTTCCCCACGTAAGACTCTTTCCCCCACCCCACACTTATTTCACTTTTCCCCCTCCCCACGTGATAGGTTGTCACTTCACCCCATCAGCCTCTTTGTTTTTAATTCTTTTTGGGTTTCAAAACCCTAGCGCCCCTTCTCCTCCTCCTCTTGTCGCTCGCCGCACCGACCCTTTCCTCTCCTTTTCCTCTCATCTTCCTCTCGATACTTCTCCGCCTCCTCTCCGTACGACCCCCTTCCTCTCCTCTTCCTCTCAATCCTTCTCCTCCTCCTCCGTCTCGCCTTCGGCCCTTCCTCACTTGCAGTTGCAGGCTTGCAGCCTCGTCGCCGATCCGTCGCAGCATCAGTGGCTGCCCTCACCTTAGTGTCTGGCGGTTTATCGCCGTTGCGGGCTCGTCGTCGCTCAAGGCCTCGTCTGTGCTCCCTCACCCTTGCTTCCATACGACACGCGTGTTGAAACGTGTCGAAAAAAGTTGACCGCATGTCGGTTTTTTCGACACGCATTGACCGCATGTCCGAGCGTGTCGACGTGTCCGACACACTCCGACACGTGTCGGACACGACACGGAAGCACGGGCAACGTGTCCGTGCTTCATAATCAAAAACTGCTCGCTCTAAGCTAAAGATAGATAGTATAGCTCGCACTAAGCTGATAATTAATATAGCTCACATTAAGCTGATAAGGTATACTACTCGCACTAAGCTAATATATCGAGGCTGTCAGGCTAATATAGTATACTGGTATATTGCTCATACTAAGCTAACATATCCAACTTGCAGGTTGATATAGTATACCCCTGATACTCACTCTAAGCTGATAAAGTGTACTGCTCACGCTAAACTGACATATCAAAGCCCTCAAGCTGATATAGTACATTGTTCTCACAAACTAAGAATTTCACCATTTTTATCATACTTGATAAAAATAATCGTGTGTGGGTACACGGTCGGCCTTAGCCAAAATACAATATTTTCCCTTTTGAAAATCCCACTAATTCCAACAGTCCAAAAACACATTTTTGGCGCTGAAAATCGATGCCTGATATTTTCTAATTAATACTGAAAATATAAATTTTGGGATAATTACCCCAAAATTGCAATCAACACTCAAATTGCACAAAATAATAGTCAATTAAATAATCCAAGCACACCATTGTAATCAGCATGAAATTCCAGTCACCGGCTATCTCGGTCTAATTTTAAAAAATAATTAATTAAATAATTATGGAAATTAATTATTAAATACCAATAATGCACACTTAGATCGTAAAAGCCTAATTAAAAGCCGAGACGGGCTTGGAAAAATTCCGAGCCACTCTAGATAAATACTAGAGCTTGTCTAGGCTTTAATTACACTACTCTAACCACCTAACATGCAACAACGATCAATTAATTCACTAATCTATTCTAACTATCCACCTAATCCATATTTAACTTAAATTAATCAACCCTTAAGCATAATTAACTTTCCTAAGAAGGGATTAGTGAGTAAACTCACTTGATTAGCAATCCAACGGGCTCACTTTGACGCGGATGCGGAAAGGATCGATAAACTCCAAAGCGGGTGCGCCTTTCGAGGTTTGGAAGGGCACCAAAGTGGGCCAAACAGTGCAAGATAGACCAAGGAGCTTCGGTTATGGTCTTGGGCCGAAGGAGGCTGGACGGTGGCCGGTTGGGGTTGAAACGGCCAAGGGCGGGCGGTGGAGCTGCTGCGAGTCCAAGCGGGCAGCTCTAGGGCTCGGCGATGGTGAACGGTGGTTGAATGACAACGTTTGGTGGCTGGACGACGACAAGGAAGCTGGAGATAGCGAGCTGGGCGCGAGACAGGTGCGGGGCGAGCAGGACGCGCAGGCGAGCTCACAGTTGGGCACGATGGCGAGTAGCAGTGTTAGACGGCGGTGAGGGGTTTGGACGGGCTAGTTGGCTTGCTGGTTCGATTCTTCTAGGTTTGTTGGAGTTTCAAGTAGCTGGAATGGAGGAGGGGTCGACGGCAGCAGGGAGAGGAAGGGGGACAACTTAGCTTGAGGGGGCCACTTGGTCTCCTCTCTATTTTCTTGTCTTCTTGGAAGGCCCCACCATGGATGGGCTGGCTTGCACAGCCACTTGTAGCAGCCAATCTTCCTCTAGAAGCAAAGGAAGAGGTCTAAAGGTGGTGTCCAAGGGGAGGCTACGAATTTGGTGTGATTTCCCTAAAATCCTCCTCAATTCTCACTTGAATCAATTCAAATCGGCTCCCGTAAATTCTATTATTGAGTTCTTGATCAAATTGGTATTTTTCCTCGCCATTAGAACTTACTTGCATCCCAATTTCGCGATAAAAAAGGCCATATGTCAATTTTTTGCCGAAAATCTCGGTTTGTAGAAAAATCTTCAGAGGCTGAGTCGATATTCCTAAAATGATTCGTGACATGACAGAACTTTCAATTTCTGAAATCGGATTCAAATTCGCGGTTAATTTCAATCTGGCGCGATTTTAGCGTGACCTAGGCTACTAGGTAGCTTTTAGAAATTCTTAGTGTAAATGACCCGTGGTCGATTTTCTTCGAGCCACAATGAACCTCTTTGACACATTGGCGACTCTCGGTGGTCGTGAAAATCTCGATGTTTCAAATACGGACATAGGGTACCAAAACGACAAAAAAAATCAGTCTAGTACTGGTCGATGAGAATTTTGTAATTTAGTGGAATCACCCACGTTTAGCCACACATCTCTATCAAACAAACTTATCTCTGATCTCTAATCGACTTTTAACTGTGTCGTAATGATTTTTGCAGATGAGCACGGTCGAGTAGTCGATTCCTAGTCAAATTCCTAAGTCTATTGCATTAAAATCCCTTAATGACTTCCCCATATAGTTTAGTTATCTCAGGAGTGATTAGCTCCGAGAACAGCATAATAGGCACGTTGATGAAAGGCCCGATTTATTTAATTGAAAACAGAATTGAAAATTTCAAGATGTCATAATCCATTGCCGAGGATCGACTACCTATTTGATCAACTGCAAGGAGCATCGATATTTTCTAAGATCGACTTGAGGACAGGGTATCATCAGCTGAGGATTAGAAAGGAGGACATACCGAAGTTAGCGTTTCGTACGCGATATGGCCATTAGGAGTTCACTGTAATGCCGTTTGGTTTGACGAACGCCCCAGCTGCTTTCATGGAACTGATGAACCGAGTGTTTGAAGAGTATCTGGTGCAGTTTGTGATCGTGTTCATCGACGATATGCTAGTGTACTTGAGAAGTCTTGAGGAGCATGAAAGTCAGTTGAGGATGGTGCTTTAAACATAGAGGAATCATGGATTGTACGCTAAGTTTAGCAAGTGCGACTTTTGGTTGACTCGTTGCTTTTCTAGGTCACGTGATTTCAAGCAAAGGAATCTCCGTGGACCCAACCAAAATCGAAGCAGTTATCAACTGGCCAAGACCAATGATAGTGACAGATATTAGAAGCTTTTTGGATTTAGTAGGGTACTACAGAAGGTTTGTGGAAGGGTTTTTAGCTTTAGCCTCGTTGTTGACTCGACTTTTGAAGAAGGAAGAGAAATTTGTGTGGATAGACAAGTGCGAGCGTAGTTTCCAAGAGCTTAAGCAAAAGCTGACTACTGCACTCGTGTTGATGATTCGATCTGGTCTTGGAGGATACAAGATCTACAGTGATGCGTTGTTTAGAGGACTGGGTTGCGTGTTAATGCAGCATGGTAGAGTCATTGCATATGCAGACCTCATGAACTGAATTACCCGACACATCTTGTATCACCTTGGAAAGGCTAATAAAGTCGTAGACGCTTTGAGTCGGAAGTCTTCAATTGCATAGATGATGGTTAAGGAATGGATTTTACTCAAGAGAGCTTGAGATTCGGTTTTCAAATTCGAAGTAGGCCAGCTTTCGAATCTTATGGCCACCCTTAGAATTGAGCCGGAAGTCCAGGTTAGAATCAAGACACTTCAGTTGACAGACCCAGATATTCAGAAAATCCTGCAGGAGGATACCGAAAAGAGAAAGGCTGACTTTTAGATTCTAAAGATAGAACACTAAGGTTCCGAGGACGATTGTGTGTACCTAACAATGTAAAGCTTAAGGAGGAGATTTTGCCGGAAGCTCATCTAGCAGCTACAACATTCATCCAGGCAGTACGAAGATATATTATAATCTGCGTCAACACTATTGGTGAACTGGTATGAAGGCGGATATTGCCAAGCATGTCGCCAAGTGTCTAACGTGTTTGCAAGTGAAAGCACAACATTCTAAGTCGGGAGGACTTCTGTAACCTCTAGAGATTCTAGAGTGGAAATGGGAACACATCATAATGGATTTTGTGATATCTTACCAAGGAGTCAAAGGGGTAATGATTCCATTTGGGTTGTGGTCAACAGACTGACGAAGTCGGCTTACTTCATCACTGTATGAAAGGATCTTGATTTGGATAGGCATGCATAATTATACGTGCGTCAAATTGTTCACCTGCATGGAGTGCCGGTGACGATTACATCTGACAGAAACCCGAGATTTACAACTGCCTTTTGGAAAAGTTTGCAGATTGCCTTGGGAACAAAGTTGCAGTACAGTACGGCTTACCATCTACAGACAGATGGCCAATCTGAAAGGATGATTTAAACCCTCGAGGACATGTTAAGAGCGTGTGTACTAGATTTCAAAAGAAGCTAGGAGGAACAGCTTCATCTTGTCGAGTTCGCCTACAACAACAGCTACCAGCAGAGTATTCAAATGACACCTTTTGAAGCGTTGTATGGTAGAGCATGCATAACGTCAGTTTGTTGGGATGAGGTCAGAGAATGAAAGATCACAGACCCAGAGTTAGTTCAGCAATCAGTGGATGCAGTTGCTGTTATCAGAGATAGATTAAAGACTACTCAGAGCCGCCAGAAAAGCTACGCAAATAAGCGGCGGAGACCATTGAGATTCCAAGTTGGTGAGCATGTCGTTCTAAAGGTGTCACTGATGAGGGGTACTTCACGCTTTGGCAAGAAAGGGAAATTGACTTGGAGGTATGTAGGTTCCTTTGAGATTTTGGAAAAGATAGGGATTCTAGCATATCGTCTTGCATTGCCGTCGAGGTTGGCGCAAATGCATGACGTCTTTCATGTGTTGATGTTGAGGAAGTATGAGCCTGACCCGACCCACATGTTGAATTTTGAAGAATTAGACATGGACGACAGGGTGTCGTACGTGGAAAGACCGATTCGGATTGTAGATCGCAAGGAGTAGGTTTTGCGCACCAAGACAATCCCGTTGGTTAAAGTGGTTTACCAACACCACGGCACAGAGGGAGCAACTTGGGAAAGTGAAGATTCGATGAGACGACTGTACCCCCACCTTTTTGTTTAAAGATCTATAATAGTTTAAATTTCGAGGAAGAAATTTTTATAAGAGGGGAAGAGTTGTGACATCCTGATTTTTAGGTATTGTTTTTGATTGAATAAGTTGGGCTTTTCATCGACGCGCTTATAGTTCTTTTCTCTGAGCTAATCACTCACAAGATAACTAAACTATTTGGTGACGCCATTAAGGGATTTTAATGCAATAAACTTGAGAATTCGACTAGAAATCGACTGCTCGACCGTGCTAATCTGCAAGGATCATTATGGCACTATCAAAATCGATAAGAGACCGGAGACATGTTGATTCGACAGAGGTATGTGATTAGTGTATAGGTGATTCCACCTGATTGCAAAATTTTTGTCGAAACTAAACCGATTTTTCTATCATTTCTGTACCCTGTGCCCATATTTGAAACCTCGAGATTTTCACGATAATTGAGAGTTGCTAATGTGTCAAATATGTACAATGTGGCTCGAAAATAATCGACCATGGGTCAATCACACTAAAAATTCCTAAAAGTTACTTGGTAGGCTAGGTCACGCTAAAATTGCGCTCGGTTGAAATTAATCGCGATTTAAACCCGATTTCAGAAATTGAAGATTCTGTCATGTCACGATTCATTTTAGGAACGTCGACTCATCCTCCGAAGATTTTTTTGCAAATCGGGATTTTTGGCGGAATTGAAAGTAGGGCCGTTTTGGACCGGGAAAATTAGGAGGCCGTTTTTTATTGCAATTGTGGTCATCGAGTTGGTTCAATTGGCAGGGAAAAATGTTGAATATGAGGTGGACACCTTGGCTGAATTGTTGGGCTTCAAATTGGATTAATTGGAGGAGAATTGAATTCAATTTGGGGGGAATTGGCCCAAAATTCGTAGGACCAAGGGGTAGCAACATTTGGACCATTTGGGGAAACTTCTAAGGGAAGTCTTGTGCTGCATTTTGGCTAAGGATTGAAGGCTGAAGTGGTGGGGCAAGGTTGATGATGATTTGCAGATATTTTGCTTGACTTTAGGCCATTTGGGTCCCCCTCTATCTTCAGCAGCTTCTTCTTCTTCATTTGGCCCACTTTATCCATTGTTGAATGTGCTTGGAAGCTTGAGAGAACCAGAGAAACCGAGCATAGCCTCCCCCTTCACCGTCGATCATCCCTGCCATCGTCCAGCACCGTCACACGCCATCGCGCCGCCCGCAAGCCCACACGTGTCGTCCCACTCGCCCGCGCCTCTGTTGCACCTAGCTACCGTCCACGAGTCGCCTCAGCCCACCGTTGAGACCTCTAGGCCACCGTCCAGGCCGCCGGAATTGCCGTCGTCGCCCGCCTGGCCTTGCTGCAGCCATTACCATCCGCCTTGCTCGTTTTAGCCCAAGCCGAGCCCTGTGCCAGCTCTTTCGGCCCAAGGACAGAGTTGAAAGGCCTGTAAGGGTCCTTGGTCTTCAAGGCCTGTTTCTAGGCCCGTCCGGACCTCCGTTGGTGTCGCCGCAGGCTTGTTTATCGCTCGCGTTTGCGTCGCCATTGTCGTGGACTCACTAGCCCACTAAACCGGTGAGTTTACTTGCTAAACTCTACTTAGGAAGTTAATGACGCCTAGTGGATAAGTAGTTTAGGCTAATTAGGGATTAGGTGGTTAGTTAGAATAGATAAGTGATTTAATTATTCAATTGTGCATGTTAGGTGGTTAGAACGGATTGATTAAGGGCTAAATAGGCCGTGTTATTTATCTAGATAGGTTCGGAAATTTTCTAGGCCCGTTTAGATGATTAGATTAGCATTTTTGGCCTAAGTTGGTTTTTTTTTGGTATTTAAATTGCATTATTTAATTAATTTTGGTATTTATTTGATTATTTAATATTTTTCGAAAATTATACTGGGATAGTTGGTGACTGGAATTTCGTGCTGATTGCAATGGTGTGCTTAGTTTATGTAATTGAGTGTTAATTTGTGCAAATTAAGTTGTGATTTGAATTTTGGTCATTGATAATTGGAACGCATGTTGAGTGGAATTGATGCGCCGGATTATGGGATGAAATTGTGTGGCACGGAATGGGACATGTCATAACGATTTGGCATTATAATCAGGACCCTTGTGTTTATTGAGATGAAAGTGGTGGCATTCCAATTGTTTGAGTTGATTGCTGCATATGGTTGTGTATATGAACTGTGCTAACATGTAGGGAGGAACTAAGGAGAGGTAAGTCCTCTATTTTGATTGTGTAGCTAGGCATATTTCCTTCCTAGTCAGAGTTTAGGGAGTGAACTTGCTGAGACATTGTCTCACCCCGTTGTGGGCTCAAATTCTTTTCAAGTCCTTGGATGGCGGCCCCGCCAGTTCGTTTTCGTCAGCCACGGGCCATTACTAAGCAGGGCATGGACGTTCTTGTCCCCGATAGTCATTGGGTCTATGAGCTAGTGGTGACCACTATTTGGGTCGATGAAGGCCTACCTGTGACATCCTGAATTTCCAATTTTGTTTTCAATTGAATGAATTAGTCTTTTCATCGATGCGCTTATAGTTCTGTTTTCTTAGCTGATCACTTATGAGATAACTAGTCTATCTGGTGAAGTCGTTAAGGGATTATAACACAATAGACTTGAGAATTCGACTAGGAATCGATTGCTTGACTATGCTAATTTGCCAAGGTCATTACGGCATAGTTAAAAATCGATTAGAGACCAGAGATAGGTCAATCTGACTAAGTCATGTGATTTAGTGTGGGTGATTCCACCTAATTGTAAAATTCTTGTCGATCGGCACTAGACCGATTTTTCTGTTGTTTTGGTACCTTGTGTCCGTATTTGAAACCTCGATATTTTCACGACAATCGAGAGTCACCAATGTGTCAAAGATGTACAATGTGGCTCGAAAATAATCAGCCACTGGTCAATTGTACTAAAGATTCCTAAAAGCTACCCGATAGGTTAGGTCACGCTAAAATCGCGCTAGATTGAAATTAACCGGGAATTTGAACCCGATTTTAGAAATTGAAAGTTCTGTCATGTCACGATTCATTTTAATAACATTGACTCATCCTCCGAAGATTTGTCTACAAATCGAGATTTTTGGCGGAAATTCAAGGTAGGGCCGTTTTTGGTCGCGTTTTTGGGATTCAAGTTGGACAAATTGATGAGGAAAAATGTTGTTTGGGATGATGGCACCTTGGTGGGATTTATGGACATCAAATTGGATCCAACTAAAGGAGAATTAAAGTGGATTTGGGGGATTTTGTTCCAAAATTCGTAGGTCCCTTGGTGTGCAACATTTTGGACCACTTGGTTGGCTTGCTAGGGAAGTTTGAGGGCTGCAAATTGGCTGAGGAAGATAGCCAAGGTTGGTGGGGCCTTTCCAAGGGACAAAGGGATAGAATATAAGACTTTTGAGGCCAAGGGGGACCCTCCAAGTCTTCAATAGCTTCTTCTTCCTCTCACGGCCCAGTTTATCCATTGTTAGAGCCTTGGAAAGCTTGAGAGAACTAGAGAGTGACCGAGTAGCACCCCCCTTCATCGTTGATCGCCCCAGAGCTGCCAGGATTGCCGCTCACCGCCTGTGAGCCCGTGCACGCCGCTCGGTCGTGCTCACGCTCGTTTGCCTGCACCGAGCCTCCTCGCCATCCCCCTGAGCCCCTGGTTGCCGTGGGAGCTTAACTGGAGCTCCACCATTGCCGTCCAGCAGCTGCCGTTGCCTGTCGTTGCCCGCTGCAGCTGCCCGTCCGTCGCCTTGCTCGTTCTAGCCCAAGCCGAGCCCGTGCCAGCTGTCTCGGCCCAGCAACTAGAATCGAAGCCAACAAGGGCTTTGTGGCTTTGAGGCCCATTTTAGGCGTCTTTCAGGCCTTGTTTGGTGCTACCGCAAGGTCGTTTGTTGCTCGTCTCTGTGTTGCCGTCGTCGTGGACTCACCGGATCGCTAAACTGGTGAGTTTACTTGCTAAACTTTGCTTAGAGAGTTAATGATGCTTAGGGATTGATTAGTTTATGCTAATTAAGGTTTAGGTGGTTAGTTAGAATGAATTAGCGATTTAATTATTTAACCTTCAGGTTGCCTTTTTGTCAGATCTCCTGAACTTCTATGTCTTGCAAAAATTAATAGCCATTTTGGGGATTGATTGCTATTTGAAAAAGAAAAGGCCCTAGTATGGGAGTTAATTCCTTTTCCCATTATGGGGGTTGATTGCGATTTTGGAGGTGCTTGTTGCTTGTAATATCTGGAGTTAGAGTTTCAAGTTTCTTGGATCCTCTTTTTGGTGGTATGAAATTATACAGAATCGTTGATGGGCAGGAAGTTGCAGATTGAAGTATAAATTATTTATTGGAATAAGTTTGATGTTCGTAGTCACATACTTACAACTTCATTATACTTATAATGTTTTCTAAGTTTTTCTAAGTCTGAAATATCCATTGAAGTTATAAGTATGCCAACTATACTTATAACTTCATCGTGTATAATTTGTTGTTAGTTGAAGCAATGCCATACTAATTAATTATGCTATTGTTATGTCAATATGAAATTGATGTATAAAGATATATCAATGGAAGTGGAGGGACATGATGAAATGAGTCTGATCATGAAATTACCATGCCATGGAGGTGAAGAAGAGGCATTTGCGAGTGCAACAAACAAGATGAGGGCACCTAGTTTGCTTTCTCCTCTTGATTGATCTCAATTAATTATAATAGTAATATTTAGTTATTTTGGATAGTCATCTCAGGTACTCTTCATTGTTGAAAATATATAGAATTTTCACAATTCTTTTTTCTGGTTCGTTCTTTTCTAGTTGTGGTAAGCTCTTTTTCCTTGGATTGGCCAAGAGAGATGATAGCCTATCATCCCCAAATTTGATAGAAATGACTAGAATAGTCATACGCATAATGTAATATTGATATAATTGTACCATGAGGAATCCACCGTATTCATGTGCGTGGCTAACACCAAAGTCACATTTATCACATTTACGAGGATAAACATAGCGCATACTCATAGTACTCATTAGGGACCGCAGCTAGCTATTGAGAATGCCCCCACAAAGGGAGAGAGACATTTAGGTGACCATTAAATAGCACATGCACGAAACCCTTCATAGAGACAATGGCCCCATGCTAGATCCACATCATCCGTGCCCTTATACCCATAAGGGAAGCAATTGAGTAAATTTGAGAAGCAGTCACGATGGTCCCGATCCATCAATCAATCTAGCAGCTCGTGATCACATAGAATGCCTATATTCATAATCCAACAAGATATGTGGCCTATACTTTCGGAGATATCACGCTTTCAGAGTTTCGTCTCACTTAGTTGCTAGATATGGTCAAAGAATGAAGTTGGGAGCATGTCGTAACTTGCTGAAATGGTTCAGTAATACGGGATAAGATGTGTTGAATATTTGATTTCATATGTTGTCATTTAGTTTGAATTTTTTCCTGATTTGTCGAGTCTCACAGATATGCAGAGTATCTCGTGCATCTCGTGTGCATATTTCCATATTAATTAGGAGTGCATAAGAGATGGCCATTGTTTGTATTCATTTTGAGCAAGATATGGAAATCCTTCCCGTTGATTTGCCCAAGGCTATAAGGGTGTTGAAGTTCTAAAATGTTCAAAGCAAGTTAGACCCTGTTCACACCATCACACGCTCAGAACCATCCCGACGCACGTCGGCAGCCTAACCCCCACCGGCAACTGCAGCTTGTTTGTGTGACGACACTGAACCCAAACTCTGCCTGCCTGTGAATTGCGGAAAACATCAAACCGAACCATAACATATCGAATAGAATATACAACATGTCTTACAAGGGGTTGGTGGTTTAAGATTTTGTTCAGGTTTTCTCTATAATTTGGAATCTACCTATTGGGATAGGTTTATCATTTTTTGGAACCTGGAACTTGGAACCTACTTCATCACAAGTTCTAGGATCTACTTATATCATTAATTGAACAATTGCACCGAATCATCGCCTTTAATGATCACCATTTGCTATTACAATCCACTGACCACAATTAATATTAAAATACACGAAAAATATGAAACATTAATAAAGTAAAAGCCTCAGTCATAAAATGAAAATTCAGATTAGTGGTTACAAATTATAAACTATTGTCAAACAACATGGAATACCATAGGATCGCGTGAAAATATGAATTGAAAAAAACATAAAAAATTGTTTAAGGTTTTAAGTTTCAGGTTCCACCTACCTAAAACCTAGATTTTATTTGTCAAAATAGGTTTTTTAATTCTTGAAACCTGGAACTGAATAGATTCCCATCAATTCAGTTCTCCGATTCCAGATTCTACCCTAGAACTATACTCACCCATGTCTGACATCATCCAACGAAAATAAACAATTTCTATATGGTCCAAAGTAAACATGACGTGAATTACTAACTCGAAAAACAACCCAATTATCTTACTCCAAGATTCAAGTTCGAATGTCCAAATTCTTCTCCTACTCCGACAACGATTTTCTGTGGCATTAAACCGGTCATGATGGCTCACCTTCTTTTTCATGGGGACAACTTTTTAGGCTCTAGAGCCTACACGTCCTCCCCATGGACGTTGCTCTACTAACGCCCCCACAGTTGCTGAATCTCTTTTGTACCGAAAGTTCATGTTTGGCCTATTAGATTGAGCGATTCATTAATTTCAAGCTCAATTAAATTCAACACCTTCCTACATTTCCATTTATAAGATTCTCACGATTAGGTCAGGAAGACAAATTGTTCATTAATTATTAGGTTAGATGGCTTATTTGATTTTGATTTTTTTGATTTTGTGCTTTAACATCTAATTTATGACCTAACATTGAAAACCCTAAATTTTTTAAAAACATATGAATGGTAATATTTCAAAGTTACTCTAAGAATTTAGTTTTTTCGAAATGGAAAACTTAATTGTTTTTATTACACTGGAAAAAGGTTGTATATGGTCTTACCGAATGGTGTAGATGTTATTTATAATGTGATCACACACTTTTAGGGATGTAGTTTTTAAAATAAAAAACCCCCCTCTAACATTAACCCACAATTTCTCTCTTAAGCGACGGTTTTCCACATTCTTACCGTCTCGATGACAATGCCCATTTAAAAATAGCCATGATGGAAGACAGTTTATAAAAGACGATCATTCTTTTACATAAGGGGGCATGATAAGGTTTAAATCAAACCGTCTATTTTGGATATACTCCATTAATACGTGAGGGGATTGGGTTTATAGAGAGCACCCATAATTGCTATCGAATTGTTGTCAAATCTCTATGGATTTCCGTCACACAAAAACTCAAACAATGGCTAGAAGTCAGATTTATTTTACATCTTGTTTTCTGCACGTGATTCTAATCAATGCTTGAATTCCTTCCTTCAATGCATGATTACAATCACTCAATTTGTCTTGCACTTGTAATCAAAGTGAGATTAGTATCTTTGCCTTGTGTTTATTGAGTTTTTAGTGAATTCTTCGCGGGATTCTTATTGAATTGAAAATTGGGCAATTTGGAGATGAGAGCAAAATTGTCAATTTTGGCCAAATTCGGGTGACCCAACGCTAGGCTTCGGACTAGTATGGTTGCACTGCTGTTGCGACCAAATTTCAGGTGAATCACTTAGGGTTTGGCTAATGGATTATTAAGCCTAAACTTAGCTCAGGCTCTCTCAAGTCCATACCAATTCACGACTTAGGTTCAAGTTCTTAACATGAAATTGATTTTTAATTAGGAGTCACCACTAATCTATTTTTGGTGGGTCGATTAGAAATCTAAGTAAAGTAACAGGAAATTTACTTTACTCCTACGAACAAGATATTTATGAGTTTGGGGACTTGATTACGCTAGATTTCTCTAACGCCCTTTCGATACCTTTCTCTTTTATTTTGAAAAAATATTTTGCAGGTGGCTTGAATTAATTTTAATTTGCTTCCCTAACATGTGAGGTGATCGTGCAGGTGCGCAAACCACCAATTTAACACCCAGATAAAGTAGTGAATGAATTGCAGGACTTATCTCATGGTATCGAAAGCATCTGCAATGTTAGATCAGAATTCATATCAACAACCCTAGATATGATTTCTAATTAACACGCAACTACTTAATTTTTTTTTTCACTTGTTTAATAAACCCTAATCTATATGCAATGCCATCTATCCAAATGACCTAATTCTAATGACGGACAATTTCTAACTAAATGGACCTAGCAACAATCACTAAATGACGTGCATTTCATGAACCTAATTTTATATGACATGCACATGCTATTTTTCATTTTCTTAATAAGCATGCAATCTATCCTAGAGAACGAAACTAATTTATCCAAAGACAAATTTTTTGGTATTTTCCATGAAATTCGAAATTAGAAAATTGCGAAACCGAACTATCCAAATTAAGATATAACCCAACTTACATTAAGAATTGGGATAAGTGTTCCGGAAGTTCTAAAACTTGTCACGAAAATGCATTTCAGTCCTAAAACTTGCAAAGAGTGCATTTAAGTCCTACAACTTGTCAAAATGTTTCAAACGAGTCCTAAAATCGATGCCGTCTAATTTCTTAACGGAAAAAGCTGACGTGGCCCCCGCGTGGCTTTTTTTAATCATTTCTCTCTCCTCCGTTGTGAATAATTTAAAAAAAAAAGCCACGCAAGCAGAACGACGTCGTCTCCTCCTTTCTTCCTCACCACGACGTCGTCTCTCCCTCCGTCTACTCCACGACGTTGTCTCCTCTTTTCTTCTTCACCACGACATCGTCTCCCCCTCGGTCTGTACGTCTTCTTCACCGTCGTGTTCTCCCTCCCCTCTCCGTCTCTACGTATTCTTTCACTTTCCAAGTGTCCCCTATGCCCCAAATCGATTTCGTCCGAACCTTAAGCCCCAAATCGAAGTCGTTCGAACCCTAAGCCCCAAATCGAATTGGTCCGAACCCTAAGCCCCAAATTTGATGATTTGCAGTTCTATTGCGATTTGGGTCCTGATCGACCTCGAGTTCAACGCTCGTCGTGAGTTTGTGTTCTTTCCTTCCTTTGACGATTGCGAGTTCGTGTGAAGACCTCTTTGAGGGAGTCTGGAAATCTCAGCGGTGAAGTGATTGGCGTCGGGGACGACGGTAGGATCAGCGACGACGATGGCGACTCCTCCTCACGCAGGTATCGCTCTCTGCATTATAGCATTTGGGTATTTCATGGTAATGCTACGATTTTTTTTTTTTTTTTTTTGCAAATGTGCTTTAATCTTTGCATTATGCAAAACGACGTTAGTTGGCGTCCTCATTTTTTCATTATTTGGAGTTCAGACATCTCGAGTTTGACACACATCAACTTTATGTTCTCTTCTTTGACGATGGCGAGTTTGTGTAAAGACATGTCTTGTGGGCATATCGGCGTCTCAGTGGCAGAGCGAGCAGCATTAGGGACGGCGATTGTGACTCCTCATGCAGGTATGACTCTCTACATTACAGCATTTGGGTATGTCATAGTAATATTATCATTTTTTTTTTGTTTTGTTTTGCAAAGGCATTTTATTATCTACATTATAGCAGCGTTTTACTCTTTGCATTATTGTTGTTTTGCATTTTCTAATTCTTGCGATAAATTAGAACATTGCTGCAAATTAGAACATTACTCTGACTATTGATCATGTAGTTGCATTGTGGTTGTAAAGTGGATTATGCTAATTTGTTGTTTCTATATTGATTGTTAGTCTTTTATAAAAATATCTTCAATTTAGAACTTGAACATTGCTTCAATAATTTGATGATTGAAAGTGCTTTGCTTTTTGTTTCTGTTCTCTTGTAGGTCCAATGGCCGAGAACAAAGTTTATGTCACTGTTCGCTATGGAGGTAAATTTAAAGTTGGCCCACCATTGGAATACATAAGTGGAAGGGCTGATGTTGCCGAAATAAGTTTAAGTAAGAGTTCACTGTCTAGTATAATTGAAGCTATTGAGGCTTTGGGTGTGTGTAAAATAGAGAAACTCTTTTACAGAGTTCCTGGAAGTAAGACTCTTGTAGACGGAATAACTCTTAGGTATTTATGGGATAACTCTAATGTGATGGATTTATTTTATCATCATCTGTGCTCTGAAAATATTAAGCTATATGTTGACCATGTTGATGATGAAAAGGCAGGAGCTGAGATGGGGGGTGTTAAGATGGAAATTGGAGGTATGTCTAATGTGATTGGGAATACTGATGATGATGGGAATCAGGCTGAAGTTGCCAATAGGGATCTAGATGAGGAAAAGGATGATGATGCACATAATTTGGTGAATATGGAACAGTCGAGTGATGATGATGACTTTGAACTGGTCAATGCAAGGAAAAAATTAATGGAATTTTCAGCAAGACATAGGCTCCAAGTTTTAATTATAGTGAGACAACTGGTACTTCCCAATCATCGATTGTGGATGAGGTGGATGAGGCTCAATCGTTAGATGATTCTAGGTACGAAATAGAGTATGCTGATTCAGATGAGGAAGACAGTCTTCAATCAATTTTAAATGATGAGGGTGACGAAGAGGTTGATGTTATTTCAAGGAGGGGAAGTAGGTTCCCATCATATGATCAAAGTGGTGCAAATCTAGAATTTATTGTTGGCATGACATTTGAGGATGCAACTGAGTTCAAAAATGCAATTTTGAAGTATTCTGTGGCTGAGCAAAGAGCAATCAAATACACTAAGAACACAAAAAGATTTGTAAGAGCCAGGTGTGCCTAGAAAAATTGTAGCTGGATGATCTATGGTGCTCTTGATAAAAAAACTGGGTCATTTCATTTGAGAAAGTTTATAAATCAGCATATATGCAGTATCACTTTCGAGAATAAGAGAGTGTCTAGCACTTATTTAGCTAAGCACTTCATGATTCTCATTTCTGCAATGCCTAAAATCAAAGCACCTGAGTTAAAGAAATTTGTTAGAGAACAATTTGGAGTAAATGTCACTTTCAGTCAGTGTAAGAGAACAAAGCTGAAAGTATTGAAGGAACTACAAGGCAATTACAAGAAGGAATATGCACAGATGTACGACTACTTGGGGGAGCTTTACATTGCAAGCCCTTCAAACAATTTTAAATTGAAAGTTGAAAGGACATTTCCAAATTCTCTACCATTATTTGATAGGGCTTACATTTGCTTTGATGTTTGCAAAAAAGGTTTTTTGGCTGGATGTAGGAAGATCATTGGATTAGATGGATGTTTTTTGAGGGGTTTGATCAAAGGTGAGTTGTTATGTGCCGTCGGAAGGGATGGCAACAATAAGATGTATCCAGTGGCATGGGCAGTGGTCAGAATCGAGAATAAGGACACATGGACTTGGTTTATCGAATTGTTGAAGTCAGACCTTGATATGTGTAATGGTGACGGATGGGCTTTGATAAGTGATCAACAAAAGGTATGTTTTTCTTTCTGTTTTTATTTGTAAATTGTTTGTGACATTACAATACTTTTCTTTTTGTTTTCATATATATTTTCTTTTTTTGGGTAATTGTCAGGGTCTCGTTCAATCTGTAGCTGAACTATTGCCAAATGCAAAGCATAGGATGTGTGCAAGGCACATTTATTCCAACTGGGGTAAAAAATACAAAGGAAAACAGATTCTTGAGGCAATTTTGGAGATGTGTCAAGAGCAATAATATGTCAGATTTCGAAATGCATAGACAAAGGTTGAAGGAACTGACTCGGGAAGGTCATGATGATTTATTCCGTATTGAGCCAAAACATTGGTGCAAAGCCTTTTTTGACACCAACATTAAATGTGATGTCATGGATAATAATCTGAGTGAAGCTTTTAATGGCAGGTGTGTGGAAGCTAGGTGCAAGGCCATTGTGAGTATGCTGGAGGATATTAGAATCATGGTTATGAATAGAATGCATACTAAGAGGAATGGATGTGCTAGGTGGACTAGAAATTATGGTCTAAGGATTATGTGTAAGTTACATGAGAATACAACTACTAGTAGGTATTGCCATTTGATATGGAATGGAAATGAAGGATATGAGATTACAGAAGGTGGTGACAAATATGTTGTTGATTTGAATTTAAAAACTTGTTCTTATAGAGCTTGGGAACTTAGGGTGTGTTTGTTTTCATTTCTTTTTTCTGTTTTTAAACAACTTTTTTGTTTTTTTGTTCCTTAGAACAAAAAAGGAACAGAAACGCGTTTGTGTGCGTTTTTGTTCCAAAATTGTTTTTTTGTTCCTAGAAACACATCTGGAATAGAAACAAGAAAAAAAAATTGTTTCTTGTTTCTGTAACAAAATTTAGAAACACTTCTCTCTTTTTCTTCTTCTTTTTTCTTGCTTTTTTCTTTGGCCGGTCGCCGGCCTCGGCCATGGCCGGCAACCGGCCGTCGAGGGTCGGCGATGCCGTCGAGGGCCGGCGACCTCGCCTTGGCTGGGCGAGCTCGAGCTCGCCCAGATCTGGCGAGCCCGAGCTCGCCCAGCCACGGCGAGGCTCGGCCTTGCCGGGCCACCTCCAGCCGACGTCGCCGGCGGTGGCCCAACGAGGCTATGGCCGGGCGAGCTCGCCTAGATCCGGCGAGCCCGAGCTCGCCCAGCCACGGCGAGGTCGAGCCTCGCCCGGGGCCGGCGAGCCTCGCCGTGGCTGGGCGAGGCCGCCGGCCAAAAGAAGAAATAAAGAAAAAAGAAAAAAGAAAAAAAAAAAAAAAAGAAAAAAAAAAAAGAAAAATAAAGAAAATAAAGAAAATAAAAATATTAAAAAATTAAAAGAAATAAAAAAATACAAATTTACCAAACTTGTTTCTGTTCATTTTTTATTCCCAGAATAAGTTTACCAAACCCCTTTTTTGTTCAAAAATTGTTTCCCGGAACAGAAACACTTTTTTCTATTTCTGTTCCCTGGAACAATTTTTAAACAAAAATGTTACCAAATGCACCCTTAGTGGAATCCCATGTTGTCATGCCATTTGTGCAATACACCATAAGAGAAATGATCCGACTGACTATCTAGCCTAGTACTTCAACAAGGCAAAGTATCTAAGTGCTTATCAATTCATGATGCCTATAGTGAGAGGATAGAAATTTTGGAAAAAAGCCAATAAAGAAGTTCCTCAACCCCCACCAATGAAGAACATGCCTGGTAGGCCAAAAAAGAGCAGAAGAAAGCAACCGATTGAGCTTGTAAGAGGTGATAGAATAACTAAAGAGGGTAAGCAAATGACTTATTCTGCTTGCAAACAAATTGGACATAACTGCAAGGGATGTCCTTTAAAAAAGGTATTTCCTCAACTAACTGATCATCTTAATGCTGAGCATGTCACTTTAACATGTTGTTGTTAATCAATGCTTAATATGTGCTTCTCATGCCAATGCTGGGGCCAATGTATGTACATCCAATGCTCGGGCCAATGTACGTACATCCAATGCTTGGGTCAATGTAGGTACATCCGAGTACTCATGCCAATGCAAGTATAGTTGAAGCTCATGCTCAATCTCAGGCTAATTCCACTGGTCCAAGGCTCAGAAAAAGACAAGTAAGTTGTCATCTAACCATTATTGTAAGTTTTATATATCAAGGTTCCAATTTAGTAATTATGAATATATATTCAGGCTACAGCTAAAGCAACGACAAACGTAACTGAAGAAGGATCTGAAAGCCATGCTAATGCTTCTGCAAATGCCAATTCAATAGGAGACAATAGTGGGCATGTTAATGCTTTTGCTCAGGCTAGTGCAGATGTAAGAGAATGTAGTGCTCATGCAAATGTAAGAGAATGTAGTGCCATTGCTTCTGCTCATGCTAGTGCTGATGTTAGAGGATGTAGTGGTGAGGCAAATGCTTTTGGTGAAGTTCATTCGGATCAAGGGGAAGGTAGTGCACCGGCCAATATAATGGCTAAGCATAGACGTGAAAAAATTCCGGTGAGTAATACCTCAATCCCCAAGTATACATGTATTGTGACTACGTTCTCATGTTGAATGAATTTTTTATTATTTCAGTTTAAAAGACCTGCCATTGAAAATTACATGATACAGAGAGAATCACAAGCTAAGAGGATGAAAATGGCAGGGTTGGATGTTGATGCAAATTCTATGACAAACTTTCATATTCGCAAGGTGAGTAATATTTTTAAAATTTTATAATAGCAATTGCTTATATCCTTAAGATAAAAAGATACTCATTCTTATGTAGCCTAATACAACTGGTGCAAGAGTTACGTCAACAGCAAAGGTGCATTCCCAAGTTAGTGCACAACCTCAGTCATATCATGTATCATCAACTCATCGAAAACAAATTGCGGTGATGCCGAAGCCACAATTACAACCCAAGGCCACTTCCCAACATCAGTCATATCATGCAACAGTAGCTCCTCCAAAGCACGTTGCAATGAAGCCAACGACACTATCGCAACCTCAGGCCAGTTCCTAAGCTCAGTCATCTCAAGCTACAATAGCTCAAAAGCATCTTGGTTTAAAATGAAAGGCACCATCACAACCTCAGGTAAGTTCCCAACCTCAATCATCTCATGCAACATTACCTCCTTGAAAGCATGTTGCGCTAAAGCCAAAGCCACTATCGCAACCTTAAGTCAATTCCCAAACTCAGTTATCTCAGGCTACAATAGCTCAGAAGCATCTTGGCTTAAAGCGAAAAGCACCATCACAACCCCAAGCAAATTCCCAATGTCAATCATCTCGTGCAACATTACCTCCTCGAAAGCATGTTGCGATGAAGCCAAAGCCAAAGCCACTATCACAATCTCAAGCTCAGTCATCTCAGGCTACAACAACTCCTCCAAAGCCTATTGCTGCGAGACCATATATAAGGAAAAGCGCCAGAATTTTGAATCAACCGAAGGCTCAACCTACTGGACCACCGGAGACCATCATATTGGACTGATATGTTTGCTGAAATTGGTGTTGTTAGGTGAATTTATATTAATTATTAGCTGGTTTTCTGTATGAGACATGTAGCGTTTGTGCATAGAACTTTTTGCGCACTGAAAGTGCATATTTTGTTGAACAGAACCTTTTGTGCACTGAAAGTGCAGGTATTTTGTTGAACAAAACCTTTTGTGCACTGAAAATGTAAGCATGTTGTTTTGTCAATGAATCGTGTTTCAACGAGTTATGTGGGATGCTTGGTTTTGGTTTGGATAATGCACGAAAGTGATTGCTCTTCAGGATTGTTAATAAGTAATTACTGAAATTGGCCATGTAGAACTTTCATTTTTCCAATACTTTTGTCATCTTCTTTCCCATACATTTTTCTCGAGTTCCTCGGGGGCATTAATGGTAACCGATACCACCATCTCTTGTTGCTAATTTTTCATTTTAGATGATGGGGTTTTGCTCTACGTGGTTTCTATGGCCCGCATTAGATGATTCATGGAAGATTTGATTAGGTAACTTAGGTATTGTAGTCAACTACTTTGATTTCACTTGATTTTTGACACATTCTATTTGAGGCAAGCTCATAATTAAAATCATGAAGAAATCACCAGTTAACAATCTTGATTGCATAATAAGGGAGTTGTCACCATTTTTCGAAATTCCAAATTTATTCTGGTGGCAATAGCTCATGTAATGCTATTGACAAGCACACAAATCAAGCAACAATTTGCAATGCGAAAGTAATTTCTCACATGGTAAGCAAACGGTCTTGCAAACTACAAACTCACATCAGATTTCATTCCCATCATAATTATCCACAACTACTATTCAAATTTACAAACTTAGAAATAAGGTACTATGAAAGACTTAGAAATTTCCCACCAACTTTCACATTACATATAACCAATACAGCAATATAACACATGTATAGAATGAATGCTGATTGATATAGCATCTTTGATTTCTTTACTCGTGCGAGCTCCTCCTTTAAACGTCTATTTTTTGCCTTTTGAGTCTTCATTTCAGCTAGCAATGAGCTCACATCGACTTCGTCACCCCTCGATTGGCTTGATTCAGACAATGCTTGATTTCTTTCAAGGAGGTCAACTATCATGTCCCTCACATGATCTGGTATCTTTGGATCCACCCACATGAAGAAATTGCAGCGACTTAGACTATCAAACTTAGCACATCCATGGAACTTTCTTCCTGCGTTTTTCCTTGTCTTTGCCATAAGAATTGGCGATTGAAGACCACAATAACATGTTGGCTTCGAGTTGACCTCATTAGGAGTTACACCACTTGATTCAGATATTGCCGCCCTCATTCTTCTAGGCTTCATATTATAGGAACCTAATAGAAGTATATTAGCTATATTATGATTCCTTCATAACGTCTTCATATTAATAACTTCTGCATAATGCAATGTGTTTACTTGAGAGATTTAGGAGATGTTTTCAATCTCCAAAAAACATCTCTCTTTTCATATGCACTGGATGAATAGACAACCATAACTTACTTATACATCAATGTTCTAATTTGTCACTAGTATTGGAGAATGAAAAACAACAAAATGCTATAATGCAAAGAGCAATACCTGTGTGAGGAGGAGTCGCCATTGCCGTCATTGACCCTGTCGTTGTCCCCGATGCCAATCGCTTCGCCGTTGAGATGTCGAGACTCCCACAAGCAAGATCTTCGCACGAACGTGCAATCGTCAAAGGAAGGAAAGAACACGAACTCACGACGAGCGTCGAACTCGAGGTCGATGAGGACCCAAATCGCAAGATAACTGCAAATCGTCAAATTTGATTTGGGGCTTAGGGTTTGGATGAATTTGATTTGGGGTTTAGGGTTCGGAGGAGGTCGATTTGGGGCTTAGGGTTCGGACGAATTCGATTTGGGGTTTAGGGTTCGGACAAGATCGATTTCGAGCTTAGGGTTCGGACGAATTCGATTTGGGGTTTAGGGTTTGGATGAAATCGATTTGAGGCTTAGGGTTTGGACGAATTCGATTTGGGGTTTAGGGTTCGGACGAAATCGATTTGGGGCTTAGGGTTCGGACGAAATCGATTTGGGGCTCAGGAGATACTCGGAATAGAGAAAGAAGAAGTAGAGACAGAGGGGGGAGGGGGAACACAATTGTGAAAAGGAGTAGACGGAGGGGGAGACGACGTTGTGGTGAGGAAGAAAGGAGGAGACGATGTCGTTCTGCTTGCGTGGCTTTTTTTTTTTAAATTATTCGCAACGGAGGAGAGAGAAACGATTAAAAAAAGCCACGAGGGGGCCACGTCAACTTTTTCCGTTAAGAAATTAGACGGCGTCGATTTTAGGACTTGTTTGAAACCTTTTGACAAGTTGTAGGACTTAAATGCACTTTTTGCAAGTTTTAGGACTGAAATGCATTTTCGTGATAAGTTTTAGGACCTTTGGAACACTTATCCCTTAAGAATTAAGTTAGGCCAAATATTAATTTAAATTAGGATGTTATTTCAAATTGGTAATCCCTATCATAAAATGTAATCTATCAAACTTATAATTAATTAGAAAATAAAATTAAATATGAAATCTTATCCTAATATGGAATGACGTGCAAAGAATGCCCTAATTCTAGTTTTTTATTTTTTTTTATTTTATGAAATTCAAAATTAAAGTTGCCACATAATTAAACGTGCAATTTAAATTGAAAATCTAACATCCTAAATGAATGCATTTTTTTGGATTTTTATTTTTTTTTCAAAAAATAGAAATAAATAAGTTTCCTATTCTAAATATGCAAAATAACCCTAAAATAAGAAATATTCTAGCATGAACTTAATCTAACTCAAAGTTTTTGGATTTTCTTTTACGAAAATAAAATAGATTCAAACAACGTGACAGCAAATCAGGCAAGATAAGGTTGATATCCAAAAATTGACAAATCATATCTTGCACATCAGATCTGATTGGCCAATTTTAAACAAAATTACGAATCGAATCTCGAGCGTGAGATTGGACTGGTGATTTTCCGTGCGATCGCGAGTCAGATTTCGGGCATGAAAATCGAACTGTCAATCATATGCACATTGTGAAATTAGGGTTTAATCCCTAATTTTAAAAAAACTACTCGAGTTGTGAATATCACGTATGGGATTTCAATCATTCATGCATCCGGGAATATTTCAAATAAGGAAACGGAATTTTCGAAAATCAAAATAGATAAGATTTTCTCCTAATTTCGAATATTGGCTTCTGAATTCCGATCCTCGAATGGCTACTCGCGACACAATGTGGTGGCGCTAGGCAAGGCTTGTGGTGGTGCTTACGATTGACAAACATCGGGGCTTTGCGGCTTAGCAAAGAGTCACGAATAGAATGACGAGGGACTAGAGAGTGGCGTGAGAGATCGTTTGTATCTGCTGGACTATCTCTGGAGGCTCGATTACGTCAATTGATTAGGATTTGACTTCGCAATTGGCGACTCGTAACTTAGAACGTTGACAAGGCTAGGCTTGGCCACATGGTGATTGGTGGCAGGTAATTGCGGGTCATCGATAGTGCGACAAAGGGGACTTCACCTTTTGTCTAGCTTGAGGACATCCACAGGAGCTAAGATTTATGAGGTGAGAGAACACCAATATTGTCACGCCTTGATCCTCCGAGCACGTGCCCATTCCTCAGTGGTTGATTAAATAACGACGTCCTAGGATGCGTCGCCGACCCTTTCATTTTAATGCGCATGCGGAAGCGAATAACACTTTTGCTCGGTGACCTTCTTCGGGGTATTGATGGGGTACCTTATGGGGTAGATTCGCATCAACCTAGACCACGGACTTCACGAGTTCATAGACCCATCCCCTTGGGTTTCCATGAAGCGAAATATAACACTTTTGCTCAGTGACCTTCTTTGGCAGTCCAAAATGCTCGGGTGGAGCTGTCATCTAAGGACCTGTAAATGTTATCCCACAATGGGGTGAGACGACGTCTCAGCAAGTTCACTCTCTAAGCTCCGACTATGAAGGAAATACGCCTAAGGGCTACCTAAGCACATGCACAAGTTAGAGAACTCACCTTTGCCTTAGTTCCTTCCTGCAAGTCAGTATAATTTATAAATTCAACGAACCACTTAAACACATCAAAGCATCAAATCAGATCGAGTCATCGATTGATCGAACCAGTCGATTCCATGTCATCAAGACCATCTCTCGATCAACCCATTTAATACTATCTATAAAGTCCGATTACATCAAGGATTGCTAACCCTAAGCTGAAGATAGATAGTATAGCTCGCCAAAAGCTGATAACAACATATACTGCTCACTCTAAGATGATATATCAAAGCCTGCAGACTGATATAGTATACGGCTAATGCTCACCAAAGCTGTGTGATACTTAATTGCTTATCAAAGCTGTGCGATACTTAATTGTTCACCAAAGCTGTGCAATACTTAGGGTATACTGCTCACTCTTAGTTGATATATCAAACCCTTAGGCTGATATAGTAGACCGTTATACTTAACCAACCATTTCACCACTTTTATCGTACCCAATAAAAATAATCGTGTGTGGGAACACGATCGGCCTCAGCCAAAAATATAATATCTTTATTTTATAAAATCTCACTAATTATATAGTCGATAAAAACATTTTTTGCGCTGTAAACCGACGCCCGGTAACTTTCTAATTAAATACTGAAATTATTAAATTTTGGGATAATTACCCCAAAACCACAATTCACACTCAAATCGCACAATCCAATCACATCATTGCAATCAACACAAAAGTCTAGTCATCGGCTATCCCGGTCTAATTTCCAGAAAATAATAGTTAATTAAATAATTACCAAAATTAATTAATAAATACCAATAAATGCAACTTAGGCTGGAAAAGCCTAATCAAACACTGAAATGGGCCTAGAAAAATTCCGAACCTAACTAGATAAATACTATAGCTTATCTAGTCTCTAATTACACTACTTTAGCCACCTAACATACAATAATGATTAATTAAATTGCTAATCTATTCTAACTAACCACATAATCCATGCTTAACTTAAACTAATCAACCCTTAAGTATAATTAACTCCCTAAGTGGAGATTAGTGAGTAAACTCACTGTATTTGCGAGCCGGTGAGTTCAGTAGGACGGCGGAGTGGAGATAGTCTGAAAACTCCAAAGCGGGTGCACCAAGCGAGGTCTAGAAAGGCTTGGAAACGGGCCAAACAGTGCACGGCAAACTTAGGGCTTCGGTTTCTGTGGCTAGGCTGAAGGAGAGGGCTGGGTAGCTGGTTGGGGTTGAAACAGGCAGGGACGGGAAGATGGGGTTGGTTGAGGCAAACGACGGCCGGACGGCGATGGAGCGGCGACGATTGAGCTTCGATTAGGCTCAATGGGCACAGGGAACGCCTGCTGAGCTTGAAACGAGCAGGGCAAATGGGTGGCGTGCGCGGGGGACACGCGGCTCGTGAGCGGGGCTTGTGGCGGCGACGGCGACGCAGTGACTCCAAGCAGCTTGGCGGGGTGCTCGACGGAGGAGGGGGCTGCTCTGCTCGTTTTTCTGGTTTTTTTGGAGACCTCAAGCTTGTTGGAGATGGGGGTCAACGGAAAGGAAGGAGAAGGGGGGACAACAAGCATGGAGGGTCCCTCCAATGCTTCAATCCTACCCGTTTGTCCCCTTCAATTAGTCCCACTTGGATGGGCTTTCTTTCTTAGCAAATTGCAGCAGCCAAATCTTCCTCTAGAAGCCTTGGAGGTGGTCCAAAGGTTGAGGGCATGGGGGCTACGAATTTGAAGACATTTCCCTCAATTCCATTTCCAATCTCTTCTTAAATTAACTCAATTCGGCTTTCCAAAATTCCACCATCTACTCATGATCAAATTGACATTTTTCCTCACCAATAGAACCAACTCGCATCCCAAAAACGCGATCGAAAATGGTCCTCTGAACTTTTCGCCAAAAATCTCGATTTGCAGAAAAATCTTCGGAGGATGAGTTGACGTTCCAAAAATGATTCGTGACATAGCAAAATTTTCAATTTCTGAAATCGGATTCAAATTCGCGGTTAATTTCAATTTGGTGCGATTTTAGCGTGACCTAACCTACCGGATAACTTTTAGAAATTTTTAGTGCAAATGACTCATAGTCAATTTTCTTCTGGCCATAATGAACCTCTTCGACACATTGGTGACTCTCGGTGGTCGTGAAAATCTCGAGATTTTAAATACGAACACAATGTACCAAAACGACAGAAAAATTAGTCTGGTACCGGTCGACGAGAATGGTAATTTGGTGGAATCACCCATGTTTTAGCCACACATCTTTGTCGAACCGACCTATCTTTGATCTCTAATAAACTTTTAACTGTGTCGTAATGATCTCTACAGATGAGCATGGTTGAGTAGTTGATTCCTGATCGAATTCCCAAGTCTATTGCATTAGAATCCCTTAATGACTTCCCCAGATTGTTTAGTTATCTCATAAGTGATCAGCTTAGAGAATAGCACTATAAGCGCGTCAATGAAATGCCCGATTTATTTAATTGAAAACAGAATTGAAATTCCAGAATGTCACAACTCTTCCCCTCTTATAAAAATTGCGTTTTCGAAATTTAAACCATTACAAAATTTTAAGCAAAAAGGTGGGGGTACAATTGTCTCATCGACTCTTCACTTTCTCAAGTTGCTCCTTCAGTGTCGTGGTGTTGCCAGATCACTTTGACCAATGGGATGGTCTTGGTGCGCAGAACTTGTTCTTTTTGATCCACTATTTGAACCAGGCTTTCAACGTACAATACTCTGTTGTCCACGTCCACTTCTTCGAAATTAAGCACATGGGTTGGGTTAGGCTCATACTTCCTCGACATCGACACATGAAAGACGTCGTGCACTTGTGCCAGTCTCGGCGGCAATGCAAGACGATACGCTAGGATCTCGATTCTCTCTAGAATCTCAAAGGGACCTACATACCTCGAACTCAGTTTTCCCTTCTTGCCAAAGCGCAAAGTACACCTCATTGGTGACACCTTTAGAAAAACGTGATCACCAACTTGGAATTCCAAAGGTCTCTGGTGCTTATCTGCGTAACTTTTCTAGTGGCTCTGAGCGATCTTTAACCTGTTCCTAATGACTGCAACTGCATCCATTGACTGTTGAACCAACTCTAGGTGTCACACCTTAATCCTCCAAGCGTGCGCCCATCCCTTCTTGGTCGATTAAATAGCGACGTCCCATGACACATCGCCGACCCATTCATTTTATAATACGCATGCGGAAGTAGATAAATAATCTCCGGACAACAATTCAACGTGCTAGAAAAGCAGGGCCATAAGTCACGACAAAAACAAGGCTTTTATAAACACTTCAAGTTTATACACAGTACTACGTTGTTTACAAAAGATTGGTTCAACAAAAATGGAACTGTCCTATGACCTATTAGTCAGACATGTTCTCCGATTCTTCGGTCTCCACCTCAACTGTCTCCAAGGCTTCAGGACCTCCTCAACTACCATCTAGGGACCTGAAAATGTTATCCCACAACGAGGTGAGACAACGTCTCAGCGAGTTCACCCCCTAAGACCCGACTAGGAAGAAAATACACCCTGAGGGCTGCCTAAGCATAACACGAGACATAGGGCTTACATTGGCCTCAGTTCCTTCCTGCAAGTCAAAAGGGATTCAAACAATCATTCCATCAATTCAATCAATCAAAACAGATTAAATCACTGATCAATCGACTCAGTCGATTTCTTGTCATCAAGACCATCACACGGTCATTCCAATTACTCGTTCCAACTAATAATTATGGTCACACTCAGGCATGGCCTACTAAATGTTCAGCGGTGAATTACAGCCCAACGGGCCCAGCTTGTTCCATGTTCGGCGGTAAATTACGGCCAATAGGCACAACTATACTTCGGCGGTTAATTACAGTCTAATAGGCACATCCATACTTCGGCGGTTAATTACGGCCCAATAGGCATAGTCATACTTCAACGATTTTCTTGATCTAACTCATAACATTATGCACAACATGCATCATTTCAGCTTTCGATAGTCATCTTCCTATGACTATAAACTGTCACACGATTATTTGCCCACAACCAAGGACATTGTGTCTCACACTTAATTCCTCAATTAAAATAATGTCCTCACCTACTTTCTTAGTATTAGAAATACCCGATAAAAATTATTGTGTGTGGGTATACAGTCGGCCTTAGCCAAAAATATAATATCTTTACTTTCAAAACTCCCACAATTTATATAGTCGATAAAAACATTTTTGGCGATGTAAACCGACACCCGGTGATTTTCTAATTAAATACTTAAATTAAATAAATTATGAGAAAATTCCCAAAATTACAAATCACACTCAGTTTGAACAAAATAACAATCAATTAAATACACAGATCACACCATTGCAATCAACATAAAATTCTGATCACCGACTATCCTGGTCTAATTGCCGGAAAATAAATAAATAATTAAATAATTACGGAAATTAATTATTAAATGCCAAAAATAGCAACTTAGGCCCGTAAAGCCTTATTAAAGCCGATTCGGGTTTGGAAAATTTCTGAACCACTCTAGATAAATACTAGAGCTTGTCTAGGCTCTAATTATACTACTCTAACCACCTAACATGCAATAACGAATAATTAAATCACTAATCTATTCTAACTATCCACCTAATCCATACTTAGTATAAACTAATCAACCCTTAAACGCCATTAACTTACTAAGCATGGATTAGTGAGTTAAACTCACTTGATTAGAGATTCACTCGGATCAAAATGACGGGGATGCGGAGGGGCTCGACAAACTCCAAAGCGAGACCACCAAGTGGGGTTGGGAAAGCCTCCAAAACGGGCCAAATAGAGGCTGGAATACCCACTAACTTCGATTTTGTGGTGGTGTCAAGGAGCTGCTATGGTGGTCGGTTGGATAGGAAACAGTAAGAGAAGAGGCGAATGGGCTGTAGTGGGCTTCTGGCAGCTTGGCGGGCAGCTAGGTGACTCTGGTGGGGCTGTTGTGAACAGCTCAGGGAATTGCCTGGGCTCACAACTGAAGTGGGACAGTGGCTAGGGACGGTGCGCGTGGGTAGGGCGAACGCGCGACGGGCAGCGATGGTGACTTGGCGAGTTGACGGAGGACGGATGGGCTGGCGGCGGCTTCGGCTGGCTACTGGCTCTATCCTCTAGAAATTTTGAAGCTTGAAGAGGCTGGGAAGGGGGCTGCTTGATGGTAGCAAGGAGGAAGGAGAGAGGGGGGAACAATTGACTTGGAGGGGGCCGCCATGGTCTTCTATGTCATCTTCTTGGTTCCCTTGAGTAGTCCACCTTGCATGCTGTCATCCATAGGCAAATCCTCAGCCCTTTGGCATCCTCTAGAAGCCTTGGAATGGTCCAATTGTTGGGTCCAATGGGGGCATACGAATTTTGATTGAATTCCCTCAAATTGGACTTTAATTCCTTCTTGAATTAACCTAATTCGGCTTCTATAAATTCCAATATTGAGTCCTCAATCAAATTGGTATTTTTCCTCATCAATTGAACCTACTTGCATCCCAATTGCGCGATAAAAAACGGTCCTATGATTTTTCTAAACAAAAACGACCCTATCCCGACTTTTTCCGCCAAAACCTCGGTTTGCAGAAAAATATTTGGAGATTGAGTTGATGTTCCTAAAATGACTCGTGACATGACCGAATTTTCAATTTCTGAAATCGGATTCAAATTCACTGTTAATTTCACTTTGGCGCGATTTTAGCGTGACTTAGGCTACCGGGTAGCTTTCAGAAATTTTTTTGTGCAAATGACCCGTGGTCGATTTTCTTTGAGCCACAATGAACCTCTTTAACACATTGGTGACTCTCGGTTATCGTGAAAATCTCGAGATTTCAAATACGGACACAAGGTACAAAAACAACAGAAAAATAAGTTTAGTACTGGTCGACGAGAATTTGGTAATTTGGTGGAATCACTCACATTTTAGCCACACATCTCTATCGAACCGACTTATCTCTTATCTCTAATCGATTTTTAACTATGCCGTAATAATCTCTGCAAATTAGCACGGTTGAGTAGTCGATTCCTAGTCGAATTCCCAAGTCTATTGCATTAGAATCCCTTAATGACTTTCCCAGATAGTCTAATTATCTCATGAGTGATCAGCTTAAAGAATAGCATTATAGGTGCGTCGATGAAAGGCTCGATTTATTTAATTGAAAACAGAATTGAAATTCCGGGATGTCACAAATATAGCCTGCAAAAAATTTGACAAACGTGGCCAAGTGCAAGCTAATTTGACATGTCAGGAAAACAACACATGCCGAGTTTTGCTAGAAGTCAACCCAATGCAAGCAAGATAGCTAGATCGAGACCAACGAGAATCAGCGATGGGAGTGGTGATCTAGTTGTGCTCCACCGCATCGAAAATCCTCTGTGACATTGGAACTTGCTGTGGGCGATCCTTCAAACCAAAAGCTTACAATGTCGCGTGTATTACGATATGTTATAATGAAGCACGACAAGCCATAAGGGGCAATGGCAGATAACAACGCAAGTGATGTCATTGATAGTGAGGGCATGGCGCAACGGGTTAGTGTGGGTGGCTCTCGTCGTTTCGCTTGGCAAGGCGAGGCTCCGTGGCTCAAATAGTGATGGGGGCTTAGCACAATGGATCATGAGTAACGCGTCAGCATCATGGCCGAGAACGTCCAGAGTTTGCTGGACTAAGCGCTTCGCTGGGATTTAAGGTGTGATAATCAGGCTTCAATGAACATAAACAACGACCCTCAAGGGACACACTTTGCTGGATGGTTTCCTTGCTTTATGAACCTTTTGTTTCAAACGTGTCTCCTTATTGTGTTCCTAAGATACGAATTGCTGACCCTCCCTCTTTGTTTTTCTCTTTTGCTTTCTTATGGCTGTGTGTTCAATTGTGTGTGTGGCCTCCCATTTTTTCTTTAGTGTAGCAACCTTTTTATAGGTGATTGAACTAGGGTTTTATTTCATTCTTCAAATCAACATCCACAGTGATCTCCCGAATGCAATATCCTCCACTAATTTTTTTAAAATTGCAATAGGACTTTTCTCAAATTTGAAATCTCGCAAAGATGAGTTCGTAATATCTCCTCGAGGTTATGCGTTAGGGCCAATTTGCTCCCTTCGTGGGCTTAGTCCAACTTGTCAATTTAAAGCTCAGAACTATCAAATCAAACCCATCCGTCACTGGTCCAATTTAAATGCAATAATAATAAATAAATGCATCTAAAATTATATGTTATGCATATATTGTCTAGGACCTGTATCATTCTACGGTCGCCTAAACGGGAATTCACTTTCCAAGATCCGTACCTTTCTACGGTCGCCTGAATATGAAATCAATTTCCAAGACCCGTAACTTTCTACGGTCGCTTGGATGGGGAAACTGCTTTTCCAGGACCCGTACCTTTTTACGGTCACCTGTTAAAGTAACAAATATTGTCTAGGATCCGTATCATTTTACGGTTGCCTAAACGGGGATTCACTTTCCAAGACTTGTACATTTCTACGGTCGCCTGAATAGGAAACAACTTTTTTAGGACCCGTAACTTTCTACTATCGCCTATTGAAGCAACAAATATTGTCTAGGACTCGTACCTTTCTACGGTCGCCTGAATGAGAAACAGCTTTTCCAAGACCCGTACCTTTCTACGGTCGCTTGTTAAAGTAACAAATATTGTTTAGGACCTGTACCTTTCTACGGTCACCTAGCACTGCGGTATGGATCATCTGACTAGGACCTGAACCTTTCTTCAGTCGCCTTAATCAAACTGAACTTGGAGAAAAATCTTTGGGGGACAGCTCAATCGAGTGTCGATTAAAAGGAACTTCGGGCTATGGAAGCACGCCGATTTGATAGGGGGACTCATGTCATGTCGATGAAAAGGACTCTAGGCTACAAAAGCACGCCAGGTTGATAAAAGAAATCCAGGCTACGGAAGCACGCCGGTTCAATAAAAGAGACTCTGGGCTACAAAAGCACGCCATGTCAATATAAATGGACACTGGGTTACGGAAGCATGTCGGTTTGATAAAAAGGGACTCTGGGCTACAAAAGCACACTAGGTTAGGAACTCCACACTACAAAAGCATGCTAGGTCAGGAACTCCGCGCTACGAAAGCACGCCGGTTCGATAAAAAGGACTCTAGGCTACGAAAGCATGCCAAGTTAGGAATTCTAGGCTACAGAAGCACGCCAGGTCTATTGAAAGGGACATTGGGCTACGGAAGCACACCGAGTCAATGAAAAGGACTTTGGGCTATGAAAGCACACCAGGTCAAGAACTTCGGGCTATGGAAGCACGCCGGGTCTATTAAAAGGGACATTGGGCTACGAAAACACGCTGAGTCAATGAAAATGACTCTGGGCTACGAAAGCACACCAGGTCAATATAAATGAACTCTGGGCTACGGAAGCACACAGGTCGATAAAAAGGGACATCGGGCTATGAAAGCACGCCGTGTCAATGAAAAGGACTCTAGGCTACAAAAGCACGCCGGGTCAATGAAAAGAACATCGGGCTATGGAAGCACACTGGGTCGATGAAAGGGACTTTGGGCTATGAAAGCACGTCAGGTCAATATAAAAGAACATCGGGTTATGAAAGCATGTCGTGTCAATTAAGAGGGACATCGGGCTATGGAAGCACGCCGAGTCGATGAAGAGGATTCTAGGCTACAGAAGTATGTCAGGTCAATGAAAAGGGCTTCGGGCTACAAAAGCACGCTGAGTTGATGAAAAGGACTCTGGGCTACGAAAGCACGCTAGATTATATCAAGCGACACTGGTTATGGAAGCACGTCGGGTCAATAAAGAGGGACATCGAGCTATGGAAGCACGCTGAGTCGATGAAAAGGACTATAGGCTATGAAAGCATGCTAGGTCAGGAACTCCAGGCTATGGAAGCACGCCGGGTCTATTAAAAGGGACATCGGGCTATGGAAGCATGCCGAGTCAATGAAAAGGAAATCTGGGCTATGGAAGCACACCGGTTCGATAAAAGGGACTCTGGGTTATGAAAGCACTCTAGGTCAATATAAAGGGCTTCGGGTTACGAAAGCATGCCGAATCTCGAGGCTTCAATGAGCAACTTAAACGTCAAGTATTACTCGGTCTTCAAGGAAATATCATCTGTTAGACACGATTAGAGCAAATATTGGTATGCATTTATCAAAGAAGTAGACAATCTGAGCTACTTTAAAATGTACATTTCAAAGTTTAGTGAGGTTTTCATCAATGCAATCAAGGTTTATGCGTAATGACTTTACCATATTTGCATTACCAAAATTTCTACTGAAGAGAATTGTCGTTCAAGACAATGGCATGGATTTCTTAAGAATACTAAATGAGAGACTTTCAATTAGAAAGAACTTTTACTCACTCTCATTCAAAATGGCTATTTTAGGAGAACCACTTTATCTCACTATCATCATACCAACAAGGGTTTGAGTATTATCGCAAGTATTACGACCTTACCAATCTGAGAGGTCTTTAATAGGGACCGTAATGTGGGCTTGGTCAATGGCTTAACAAAGTAACTCTTTGAGTCAAAGCAATTGAAAGAACAATTTTTTAATCATCTACGGGTTTATAAGTCAAGAGCCCTGCAAAATTGAGAAAGAAATAATCTTGCTTGCACTTCTTCGACCGATGTTTAAGACATGTGAACCCCTACGTTAATTCAAGTGCCCTAATTAGAAGAGACTTTGCAAGGGACATAATTTAGGCTGGGTTCATGGGTTAAGAAATGAAAGATTGTTAGGCTCAAAATGTGTTTAAAAGGATCAAAGTTGGTGATCATCTTGACATTGCCACCAATCTTCTTCTTCACCAAGGATTGTCATTATAAATGCACTATTGGTCTTGACTCTTTGAGTACTGCTCCATTGGAGATATAACCTTTTTACAACTGATAGTCGCTTATCTTGACTCTTTTTTTCATCTATGGGCATCGGCCTTGCTTTTACCAGGCACATCGTTTTTTCATGCCCCTAATTCTCATTCTTTTTTTCTTCACTTTTTTTTCATGGGCATTGGCCCAATTGTTACTTTCCCTTAGTTCTATTTTGATTTCAATTCTTGCGTACAATGCATGTGTCAAGCAATTATACTTTGAATGACACTAAAACTTTCAAGAGTCTTCATTTGCCTTTTGCCTTGCCCCAATGTGGGGATGATCATCAACTAGGTTTGAAGAAATGAAATTGCAGGCTCAAATGGGCTATGCAAAGGATATCACTATATAGGATAGAGAAAGAAATGCTCTTCTCATCTTAAGGCACTTAAATTATCACATGAATTCGATGTAATAGCACGACTTGAAGATTGATGCAAGTGAGAACAAGAAAATTTCTTCCCATTTTCCTCATCTAATGATGCCATCTCACCTCCCAGTTGCCTCGATGTGAGGTAGTTCTTAACAGGGGCAATTTGAAAAGAAATCTCCACAAGTGTATAAGGCTCAAAGAAGTTAAGCAATGAATCACCTATAGTGTTTGAGATAGAGAAATGAATTGCCCCTCATCATTTCGGTTATCATACCTTTTGCAAGAGAACTCTTTACCTTATGGATATGAACATTCCTACACTCATCTCACAAGTATATGAGTATGGGACTGTGTATAGGATATAGTTTTCCTTTCATCATCCCAACTTGTCTCATTTAGTATGCTCAATCCATTCCACATCATTCATTAAATTGGTCAATCTTGATGTTCTTTAGTGGAATTGGTGGACCAAACATGTAACGGTCACCATGTAAAATCCTTTGCAAACTTCAAAACAAACAGATTACCACACTAAAAATTGCTTTTGCAAGTATGAAAAACATGATTTTGAGCATTCATTCAAGGAATTGTCCCACGAAGGGACTGTCTCAACAATAGGTGTTTTTGGATTGTCCCTATCGAAAGGGAACAAATACACAAATTGATCAATCGAGACTGAAAACCTGATCTTCAATTTAATAGACGCTCCGTTTTTTGCTTTTGCCCCTGCACCAAACAACATACATGAATAGGATACTATGCAACATCAAAGTAAATGCAAATGGAATATCCATTTTGGCTTAGGTCGAGATTTTATCTCAATTGGGTCACTACCAAAATCTGTCATGCCCCCAATCTGTCATCTGCAATGAAAAGAATAGAGTGTCATTTCCCAAAATCAATTATGTTCAAGGACGAGATGTACCTCTTCCACCAGAGATGGATGGTCCTCTTTTTACTTGCCCCTCATTTCATTAAATCTTTAGGAATGTGTTCTCAAACTTGTTGAGTAACAATTGGGCCAATTGATCTATCATTGAAACTTGATGTGCCTTTTTTCAGATTCTTTCTCATTAGGCTAAGAAAGTAATGCTCCTCATTGGTCTTGTGATGCGAACCCTCCAGGTCGGATATTCTTCCTTCCAGATATGTCACTAATCTCTTCATAGTGACATCAAATTCTACTATCTCAGGAAAATGAGATGGTTCAAAAGTTCTCACGGCTCTCTTCTTCGAGTCACAATTTCTAACTAAAGATAGAGTATGTATGTCATCACAGCACTTTTGCTTGAGATAAGCTACAATAGTAGACAATTCATCGACTTGACTTTGGATGTGTGCAATTTGCTTGTTCATGTCATCGTCAACATCAACGATACGGTTCAGCACCTCATTTTGATCCATCATTTTAGCTCTCGATCATGTGCGGATGGGTGAGCGGGATCGCTCCATAATCACCTAATTCAAATGAACGGGAACATGTAAGCATGATGTGTAAATAGAGAGTCGATCCATGACAATCATCTAATCGATTTTTTCATTTTTTTTTTCATTTTTTCATGAAAAGTTCGTACATGAAGAGAATTTCCTAAAAATGGATTATGAAAATAAAGACATGGGATGCCCTAACATGGACTGGAAAATGAGGATATCGAATTCCTAAACATGAACGAGGAAAAGCAAAAGTTTTTCAAATGACTCATTCCACAGCAATTTCCTCATTTCATTTTTGATTGATAAAGGAATTAGATCAAATGACTAATCTAGATTGTCATGGACGGACCAAAAGCATGACAAAATAAATTGCATGGTATAAGGATAGAAGACTTACTTCACCAAGGAAAATCGATGGCAACCACATAGACAAGCACATGAGATGTGAGGTTTGATTTCCATCCAGATGGCTTAACTAAGTGGAGTCAAAAGGGTGGGATGACTAGCCGTAGCCTCGCGTACTAAGTCAAGTCCTCTTAACTCCAACTTAGTCAAGAATGATACCCCAATGCGGCGCAGCCTTGCGAGTAAAGGTAAACATTCTTGACACCAAGAAAGAAGCATTCGAGATTGAGTTGGGCAACCTCTACTACGCGGCCTTGTGGTTGAAGTCGTATCCAACTCAATACCATCCTAAATATCTTAGTGTAGCCCAGGTCCGGCGGCGGGTTGTATGTGCAAAAGTGTAGTGCTAAATGCAAGGCATGCACAATAGTTTATATCAAGCAACACTTCATATATGAAAGCAAACCATACATTCCTACACCTCCTTACAAAACAAAGGTTAGAAAACACTTTCCCTAATATTTCCCATCCTACAAGAACATTAACACCTAAAACGTTAGGGATGTACCTGAGATCCTCGCTGCCAAACAAAAATATCTTTTCAAAAAGAAAATTGGCCTAACTCTATTAAGAGTTTCAACTCAAGTTCCCAGTAGAGTCACCAAGCTATCGCGACCAAATTTCGGGTGAATCACTTAGGGTTTGGCTAATGGATTACTAAGCCTAAATTTCGCTCAAGCTCTCTCAAGCCCATACCAATTTGCGACTTAGGTTCAAGTTCTTAACATGAAATTGATTTTTAATTAGGAGTTGCCACTAATCTATTTTTGGTGGGTCGATTAGAAACCCAAGTAAAGTAATAGAAGATTTGCTTTACTCCTACGAACCAGAGATTTATGAGTTCAAGGACTTGATTACACTAGATTTCTCTAACGCCATTTCGGTACCTTTCTCTTTTATTTTGAAAAATATTTCGCAAGCGGCTTGAATTAATTTTAATTTGCTTCCCTAACATGTGAGGTGATCATGCGGGTGCACAAACCACCAATTTAACACTCGGATAAAGCAGTGAATAAATTACAGGACTTACCTCATGGCATCAAAAGCATCTGCAATGTTAGATCATAATTCACATCAACAACCCTAGATATGATTTCTAATTAAAATAAAACTACTTAATTTTTTTTTCACTTGTTTAATAAACCCTAATCTATATGCAATAGCTTCTAACCAAATGACCTAATTCTAATGATGGGTAATTTCTAAATAAATGGACCTAGCAACAATCACTAAATGACATCCATTTCATGAACCTAATTCTATATGACGTGCACATGATATTTTTCATTTTCTTAATAAGCATGCAATCTATCCTAGAGAATGAAACTAAGTTATCCAAAGACAATTTTTTTTGGTAATGGAAAATTAAAAATTAGAAAATTGTGAAACTTAACTATCCAAATTAAGATATCACCCAACTTACATTAAGAATTAGGTTAGGCTAAATCTTAATTTAAATTAGGATGTTATCTCAACTTGGTAATCCATATCCTAAAGTGTAATCTATCTAAACTTATAATTAATTAGAAAATAAAATTAAACATGCAATCTTTTCCTAATATGCAATGACGTGCAAAGAATGCCCTAATTCTAGTTTTTTTTTCCTTGTTTTCTTATGAAATTCGAAATTAAAGTTGCCACATAATTAAACATGCAATTTAAATTGAAAAAAACAACATCCTAAATGAATGCATTTTTTTAGATTTTTATTTTTTCCAAAAATTCAAAATAAATAAATTTCCTATTCTAAATATGCAAAATAATGCTAAAATAAGAAATATTCTAGCATGAACCTAATCTAACTCAAAAAATTTGGATTTTCTTTTACGAAAACAAAATTGATTCAAATAACGTGACAGCAAATCAAGCAAGATAAGGTTGATATCCAAGAATTGACGAATCATATCTTGCGCATGAAATCGCATTGGCCAATTTTAAACAAAATCGCGAATCGAATTTCAAGCGTGAGATCAAACCGGCAATTTTTCTATGTGATTGCGAGTAAGATTTCGGGCGCGAAAATCGGACTGTCAATCGTATGCACGTTGTGAAATTATGATTTAATCCCTAATTTAAAAAAAAAAAAAACTACTTGAGTTGTGAATATCATGTCAGGGATTTCAATCATTCATGCATCCAAGAATATTTCAAATAAGGAAACGGAATTTTCGGAAATCAAAATAGATAAGATTTTCACCTAATTTCGAATATTGGCTTCTGAATTTTGATCCTCGAACAGCTACTCGTGACACAATGTGGTGGCACTGGGCAAGGCTTGCGGTGATGCTTACGATTGACAAACGTCGGGGCCTTGCGGCTTAGCATGGAATCAAGGAAAAAACGACGAGGGACTCGATTGTGGCGTGAGAGATTGTCTGTATCTATTGGACTATCTTTGGAAGCTCGATTACATCAATTGATCAGGATTTGACTTGGCAATTGGCGGCTCGCAAGTTAGAACGTTGACAAGGCCAAGCTTGACCACATGGTGATTGGCGGTAGGTACTTGCGGGTCACTGATAGTGCGACAAAGGGGACTTCACCTTTTGTCCAACTCGAGGACATCCACAAGAGCTGAGATTTATGAGGTGAGAGAACACCAATATAGCCTACAAAAAATTTGACAAATGTGGCCAAGTGCAAGCTAATTTGACATGTCAGGAAAACAACACATGCTGAGTCTTGTTGGAAGTCAACCCAATGCAAGCAAGATAGCTGGATTGAGACCAACGAGAATTGGCGATGGGAGCGGTGATCTAGTCGTGCTCCACCACATTGAAAAACCTCTGTGACGTTGGAGCTTGCTGTGGGCGATCCTTCAAACCAAAAGCTTACCAATATCGCAGGTATTGCAATATGTTATAGCGAAGGGCGACAAGCCATGAGGGGCAATGGCAGACAGCAGCGCAAATGATGTCATTGATAGTGAGGGCATGGCGCAACGGGTTAGCATGGGTGGCTCTCGTTGTTTCTCTTGGCAAGGCGAGGCTTCGTGGCTCAAACGGTGATGAGGGCTTAGCACAGTGGATCACGAGCAGTGCGTCAGCATCATGGTCGAGAACATCCGGAGTTTGCTGGACTAAGCGCTTCGCTGGGATTTAAGGCGTGATAATCAGGCTTCGATGGACACGAAGAACGGCCCCCCAAGGGACACACTTTGCTGGACGCTCTCCTTGCTTTATGAACCTTCTGTTTCGAACATGTCTCCCTATTGTGTTCCTAAGATACGAATTGCCGACCCTCCCTCTTTGTGTTTCTCTTTTGCTTTCTTGTGGCCGTGTGTTCAATTGTGTGTGTGGCCTCCCCTTTTTTCTTTAGTGTAGCAACCCTTTTATAGGTGAGTGAACTAGGGTTTTATTTCATTCTTCAAATCAACATCCACAAAGATCACCTCCCGAATGCAATATCCTCCGCTGATTTTTTCAAAATTGCAATAGGGCTTTTCTCAAATTTGAAATCTCGCAAAGATAAGTTTGTAATATCTCATCAAGGATACGGGCTTGGGCCAATTTGCTCCCTTCGTGGGCTTAGTCCAACTTGTCAATTTAAAGCTCAGAACCATCAAATCAAACCCATCCGTCGTCGGTCCATATAATTTTATTTAATTGGATATTAGCCACAACATCTTTAATTATTTTAAATTATATGTGTTAAAAGCCTTTGAATCACAAATAGAAAATGGCATTAATTGTAATTAATTGTGTGAAAATCATAAATTTTTTTCCCACAAGATTTTTATTTTATTTTTTATTTTGATTTGATTGATTAGGATGAAATATCATATTATTTTTCTTAATTACCCATATAGATTAAGAAAATGAAATTTTTGTGACATAAGCATGTTTGTTTGATATGCAGTTTTACAACCTTTGAATATCTCCGAATTTAAGAATAATGTTCCCATGCTAAATGGTGAAAATAAAGTTTGGAAGGAGTTAATCCTTCTTTTATCAAGGTGATGGACATTGACCATGTTATAAGGTAAGATGAACCACCTACTCCTATTGATACGAGCATTATGGTTGAGATAGCCCTTCAGGAACAATTGGAGTAGTCTAACCGCCTTTGTGTGATGTTCATAAGGACTAAAATTTCTGCTAGCATTCGTGGTTTGGTTACTCGGCATAGCAATGCTAAGGCCTTATTGGAGGTCATTGATGCATAGTTTGAGACTTCAAAAAGGGCGCATGCCATGACCCTCATTATGAAGATTTCATCATTGAAATTCACTAGTGTTAGAGGTGTGTATGAACACATCCTCAATAAGAAAGATATTGCGGCTGAAAAATTTTGAGGTTGAGATATTTGAATCATTCCTTGTCTACTACATTTTGAACACTTTTCCACAATAGTATGCACCATTCAAGATCTCTTATAATACACATAAGAATAAGTGGTCAAATAATGAACTCATGACCATGTGTGTTCAAGAGGAAGAAATGCTACTTATGGAATTGGGAGAAAGTGCTCATTTGTTAACACAGGAAAAGTATAAGGGGGTAATGCAAGCATAAGGGAAATGGTAAAACACCTCCATAAGCTGACATTAAAAAGGAATTTAAATGTTTCTTTTGCAAAAAGGTGCATATGAAGAAGTACTACATCAGATTTAAGGCTTGGTTCGAGAAGAAATGTAATTCAATTTCTTGTGTTTGTTATGAATATAATATTATTGATGTGAGTCACGACACTTGGTGGATTGGGAGCAAGTGCTCATGACCATGGAATTGGGAGAAAGTGCTCACAACCACGGAATAAATGGTCATATAATGAACTCATGACCAGTTTATTCAAGAGGAAGAAATACTACTTATAGGATTGGGAGAAAGTGCTCATTTGTCAATACAAGGAAAGTATAAGGAGCAATGCAAGCAGAAAGGAAATGGCAAAACACCTCCTCAAGTTGACATTAAAAAGGAGTTTAAATGTTTATTTTATAAAAAGACAGGACATATGAAGAAGGCCTACATTAGATTTAAGGCCTAGCTTGAGAAGAAAAGTAATCCAATTTTTTTTTTTGTTATTAATCTAATATGATTAATGTAAGTTATGACACTTGGTGGATTGATTCTATTTCTACAAAATACATTTCAAATTCTTTGCATGGTTTTTAAAACCACAAAATATCAGTAGGAAGTAAACAAAGCATCTTTAGGAAACAAGATGTATTCGCATGTGGAAACTATTGGGACATGCGGATTAGTTTTCACTAGCAGTTCTATTTTGAATTTGGAGAGGACTTGTTATGTTCCTAGTTTCTCTAGAAACTTAATTTCAGTTTCAAGAATCGTACCATTAGGTTATTCATTTAACTTTTCACATTCAACCTTCAAATTATTGTTTGAATCTAAAATTGTTGGGAGTAGTATTTTGTCTAATGGTTTTTTGTGAATTAATTAATTTACAACATAATGTCTTTTATAATACAATGCATGTTTATGATAACGTTGGTATAAATGATGTGTTGTGAATGAAAATTCCTTTATGTTGTGGTACTGAAGATTTGGACATATTTTCATATATGGAATTAAGTGATTAGTAAATGATGGAGTACTCGGTATTTTAGATTTTATTGTTATAATACTTGCGTGGATTGCATAAAGGAAAAGCCGACTAACAAGACAAAGAAATGTGTCAATAGAAGTACATAGATATTAAGAATCATACATTCAAACATTTGTAGTTCAAATATAGACTCATATGGTTAGAAATACTTTATTCATCTCATTTATAGATGGTTACTTACGTTACATGTATCTTTACTTGTTTTATAATAAGCATAAAGTGTTAGATGCCTTTAAGCTATTTAAAATAGAAGTAGAGAAATAATGCGGTAAGCAAATTAAGATCGTAGGATTAGACAGATATGGAGAATTCTATGGTAGATACACTAAAGATAAATAAACACCCGATCTATTTGCAAAGTTTCTTTGAGAGTATGGGATAGTGGCTCAATACACTATAGCCGTTTCTCTTGACCAAGATGGTGTAGTAGAACGAATATATCGAACTTTATTGGACACGATGAGGAGCATGCTTAGTAGTTCCAAATTTTGTAAGTCCTTGTGGATTAAAACTTTTAAGATGGCAGTGTACATATTGAACTGAGTTTTGACTCAGGCTATCCTAAAGAGGCCTTTTTAAGTTATTCAAAGGTTGAAAATCGAGTTTGTGACATGTATGTGACTGGTGTAAGAGTTTATAATTCATAGGAAAAGAAGTTAGACCCAAGGACTATAAGTGGACATTTCATTGGATATGCGGAAAAGTCCATGGGATATATAGTGTCTTGTCCATCTCACACTACTAGAATTATGGAATCAAGAAACTGTACGTTTCTTGAAAATGACTTGATAAGTGGGAACGATCGATTTAAGGACCTTGTTCTCGAGAAAGATTATTGAGATACTCAACCTTTTACCTCAAGTATTAGGTTAGTTGTTGTTCAAAATGCTCCTTCAGTTTTGCTAGCTATTGAATAATCAATTATTGAATTTTCAAAATCTGCTAATATTGATCCAGTAGATCTAATTGTTTAGTAATTACTAGAAATTGTTGAACAACCAGATGAACAACATGCTCCTCAAGAGAATATGCAACATTAAGAATATCTATTAAAATAAAGAAATAAGCAATTTTTAGTGATTGTATTGTGTATTCACAAGAATTTGACTATAATAATGGAGTTGAGAATGATCCTCAAATGTTTTCACAAGCCATGGGTAGTGATGAATCTAATTTTTGATACAATACCATGGAGGATGAGATGAGTTCTATGGCATTTAATGAAGTTTGGGATTTGGTTGAGTTGCCTAATGGTGAGAAGGCCATTGGTTATAGATGGGTCTTCAAAACTAAGAATGACTCATTGGGTAACATTAAGAGATATAAAGCTAGACTTGTTGCCAAAGGATTGACTCAAATGGAAGGAAATTATTGCACATAAACCTTTTCTCCTATAATCAATAAGGATTCTCTTTGTATTATTTTGGCATTGGTTACCTATTTTGACATGAAATTACATTAAATGAATATGAAAACGACATTTCTTAATAGAGAACTAGAGGAGAAGGTTTATATGAAAGAGGAGAAAGAATTCTCCTCTAGTGAAAGTGAGTATTTATCATGCAAGCTTAAGAAATCTATATATGACTTGAAACAAACATTTTACTAATGGTACTTAAAGTTTCACGATTCATCTCTTCCTTCATTTTTGTAGAGAATTTCATGAATTAATGTATATACTAGAAGATCAGTGGGGGGAAAATTTATTTCCTTGTATTGTGTGTGGATGATATTCTACTTGCAATCATTGATAAGGGATTGCTACTTGAGGTGAAACAATTTCTCTCTAAGAGTTTTGACACGAAGGATATGAGTAAGACATCTTATATCATTTGCATTAAGATCTATCGAGATAAACCTTGAGGAATTTTAGGATTATCTCAAGAAATCTATATCAATAAAGTCTTAGAGAGATTTCGGATGAAAGATTATTAATCAAGTATAGCACCTATTATGAAGGGAGACATGTTCAATTGGAACTAGTGCCTAAAGAACAATTTAGAAAGGGGAACAAATGAAGAACATTCTATATGCTTCTATTATCGGAAGCTTGATGTACACTCAAGATTGCACTCGACCTAACATTACTTTTGCTATAGGAATGTTAGGAATATATTAAAGTAATTCAAATATGAACTAGTAGAGAGCCGCAAAGAATGTGATAAGATACCTTCAATATATCAAAGGTCATATGCTTATGTATAAATGGACATTATCGGTTGGGTTGATTTTTGAAAGTCAATATTTGGATATATTTTTATGTTAGCTCGCAGAGCTATGTCATGGAGGAGTATGAAACAGACTTTGACTACTACTTCAACTATGAAGGCTGGGTTCGTTTCTTGTTTTGAAGCTACCTCACATGATATATGGTTAAAGAGTTTCATTTCTCGAGTTAGAGTTGTTTATTCTATTTTTTGGCCATTAAGAATATATTATGACAATTCTAGTGCAGTTTTTATGGCTAAAAATGTCAAAAGTGATAGTCAAAGTAATCACGTTGACATCAAGTAGTGGTCATAGAACACATTAGCATTGGATTGATAATAACTGATCCTTTAACTAAAGGCATGCGACAAATAAAGTATGAAGATCATGTGGCTAAAATGAGAATTGGTCGCATCATGTGATTTGTTGTTGTATGGACGACTTCTGTTATATGAAACTTTTATTTAGTTGTTACGTTATTCTCAATTTTTGATGTACACATTTGGTTGTTTCTAAGAATAACAATAATCCTTGGATCTGGAATAAATAAGGTTTATTCAATTAAGATGTGTTGTCACATTTAGGCTAACATTAAAAAAATAAGATATATTGTGATACATGGCAAATATTACTAATTCTTAGAGGACATGTCGTCATGATCCATGCATTTTGTTTCTTTTCTTTAAGTATAGAGTGTTTGTGGATTTGGTTGGATCAGTCATTTGATGCAATTGTTGAGATCAAGCAGGAGAATGTTATCTATAATTTGATCGCACATTTTTCGGGATGTTTTTAAAATAAAAAGAAAAATGTCGTTTGACATTAACCCACATTTTCTCCCTTGAGTGAAGGTTATTCCAACATACGGTTGTCTACATTCATACCTTTTTGATGACATCCTCCCATTTGGAAACCGACTTGATGGAAGGTGGTTTATAAAAGAGGATTGTTTATTTATGTAAAAGCGTGATGAGGTCTAAACCAAATCCTCTCTTTTGGAAATACACCATCAGTATGCGATGGGATTGAGTTAATAAGTGCGCCCATAATTACTGTTGAATTGCTGTCAAATCTCTACGAATTTCCGTCACACGAAAACTTATAAAATGGCTACAGGTTAGATTTATTTTACGTCTTGTTTTCCGCATATGATTCCAATTGATGCTTGAATTCTGTTCTTCAATGCATTTGTCTTACAGTAAAACCATAAAACTCCCACTTTTTAACTATATACTCCACGATGTGTACATGTGTACACGTACGTATATGTGCATATTATAGGTCTATGTATGTATGGGCACGTGTCTTGTATGTATTGCCAGATTTTTAATGGGTGCAAGGAACTAATGTCATCAGTCTAGCAACTTTGATTGAATAATTTGTGGACTTGCACATTCGATCGTCCAACTTCGACATTAAATTAATCCAACGACCTTTTTGGAGTATAAAAAAAAAAGAGAAAATGGTAAATTTCCCGGCAACCACACACAACAGAAAATACCCTGCCCAACCCCTCTCTTATCACCAAACCTACTCAACCACCTCTCTTTAATAACCCCCAGCCACGTTCTCCCTGCAGCCAATCCAACCAGCTGGCTCTTGAGTCCGTATTTATTGTGAGTAGGAGACCACCAGTCAATAATGCAACACCGTCTTGGCAAATCTCACAAGCACCAAAGGAGGGAGAAAGAGCCTGAACATACATGGCCGACCCTTCTCCACGCACCTCCGTCCCCATTTCAATTTCTTTCACTTTTCACATGTAGATTTGACGTTGGCTTGCCCCTCACGTCGCGGTACCCCTCCTTCATAATGAGATGTCGTGTGTAACAAAGCTGATCACAGTAAAAGATGGAGCCGTTGGCATACGTCTTGCGTGCCGTTTGTCGAGTCACTACCGAGTCCGGTTACACAATTTTCCTTCTACTCGCTTCTTTCCTTGGGGACCACCATGGTCACGCACGCATTTTCTTCTCCTAGAGATTTTTAATAGATTGGTTAAGCAACTTTTTGCATATATATAGATGTAGGAGGCAAGGTTGCTCATGTGTGAGTGATGCGCACGAGAAAGATCGATAGGCAAAAAGAGAGATAGAAAAACAGGATGGGGACTGTATACCAAGAACCTCCACGCCTCATCCAAGACCTCAGGGTCACCGTCCACGACACGTCCCTGGTGTTCCCGTCCAAACCCGTCCCCAACAAGCCCTTCTTCTTGTCCAACATCGACAAGGTCCTCAACTTCGACGTCCAGACCATCCACTTCTTCCCTGCACACGTGGAGTTCCCCCCTGACAAGGTGGCCGAGAGGCTGAAGGCTGCGCTCGCCAAGATCCTGGTGCATTATGAGTTCCTGAGTGGGCGGCTCAAGTTCAATGCTGCAAGTGGGCGGCTGGAGATTGAGTGCAACTCGGAAGGAGTGGGGTTTGCGGTGGCATCAAGCGAGTGCAGCCTGGATGACGTCGGGGACTTGGTTTATCCAAACCCGGCCTTCGAGCGGTTGGTCACCAAGTCTATGGACATTCTGCAACCCGACAATCAGCCCTTGTGCATAGTCCAGGTATGTAATGTATGTGCAGTTGAAGTGAGCAGTGATACAACGGACATTTCCATGGACGAACATTACGCTATACACATATATACATTTCCAAATTTAAAGCAATATGATAATGAGCTTGCAGCTTGCAAAACCCGAATTATTTGATTAGTGATCTGGAAACTGCACATTATTTAGAGGAGATATAGCTTCTAAAATGCAAAATAACATCTCCTGAAATATCGTCTAAACCCGACTAAAATCACATTCCAGAAATCCTAGAGATGGAATAAAATAACGAAATAGCGATCTAGGTGAATATATCTGGCCTTGAGTCGGTGCGTATGTGTGAAATTAACGTCATTACATAAGATGTTTTGTGGACGTGTGGTACGAAAAGACTGAGATTAGCTACTCTTCTACGATGAAGTTCCTGATCGGATCCGTTGCCAGCAACCATCGTTGGTCGGTCACGCATGGCTAGGTTATATTTCTCTTTGCACTGTCACACCCACCACCAGCTAATAAATGCAGGAGCCCTTGATCTCCTTCCGTCTCTTGAGAGAAAACTGGGGTCGCTAGCCTTTCAAATCATCTCCACCTCTGCACCACCTCGGCCCGGTGGCGTGACCCATTTCTTCATGATCGGTCCCTGTTGGAAGAAGAAGAGGGGCCGCCGTACCCATTTCTTTATGATTCAGTCTGTGAATTTTAATTGCTCCGGGCCATGGGTTCGAAAAGTTTCTCAATAGCATTGGCCTCCACATTGTGTTGTTAGATCACGTAGTAATTGCAAGATGTCTCGTGATTCACTCACCTCGTCGTCTTCAGTTTACAATAGCATTATGCAATGGTTAAACCATGCGCAACTTCATGTGGAATTCGTCGATCGCTACACCTCGCGTGATTTGTTGATAGATGGATGGTTTTTCGGTACTCTCCTCGTGATGAGATGAGGTAGCGTTTCTCGTCTTGTGATGTCGATGATTGGTTGGACAGGTGACGTCGTTCACGTGCGGGGGATTCGTGATGGGGATATCGACCAGTCACGCGACCTTCGACGGGCTGAGCTTCAAGATGTTCTTGCAAAACCTGGCCGCGCTCGCTGCCGACAAGCCCCTGGCGGTTGATCCCTGCAACGACAGGCGGCTCCTGGCTGCCCGCTCGCCGCCGGAGATCTCGTTCCCCCACCCGGAGCTGCTCAAGCTTGACGTCGCTCAGGGCCAAGACTCCTCGCGCCCCCTCATGTTCAAAGATGCCCCTGAGGACCTTGACTTCAAGATCTTCAAGCTCTCTCCGACGGACATTGCCCATCTCAAGGAGAAGGCCGCCAAGGACGCCGGCGGCAGCGGCGGCCCAGACTCACCCTATCCCAAGGCCCGTGTCACCAGCTTCAATGTCGTGAGTGCCCACATATGGCGGTGCAAGGCCCTGTCGTCGTGCGATGGCGCTGACGATGGTAGTAGCAAGAGCCGATCATCAACGCTGCTGTACGCGGTGGACATAAGGCCAAGGCTGGAGCCCCCGCTGCCACGGGGTTACGCGGGGAATGCAGTGCTGACGGCATACGCAACGGTGACGCGCGGGGAGCTGGAGGAATGGCCGCTAGGGAGGCTGGTAGAGATGGTGACGGAGGGGGCGGGGAGGATGACAGACAATTATGCGAGGTCGGTCATCGACTGGGGGGAGGTAAACGTGGGGTTTCCGCACGGAGAGGTGCTGGTGTCGTCGTGGTGGAGGCTCGGGTTCGCAGATGTGGAGTACCCGTGGGGGAGGCCGAGGTACAGCTGCCCACTGGTGTACCACCGCAAGGACATCATCTTGCTCTTCCCGGACATGATCACGAGTAGCCGAAATGGCGGCGATGGCGTTAATGTCTTGGTTGCCCTGCCCGGCCCGGAGATGGCCAAGTTTCAGTCTCTGTTCCACAAGTTCTTGGCCTGATACGATCCAGGACCTTAATTTGCATTATTCAGATCTATATATCTATATCTATATCTATATAGAGATATAGATATATAGATGCACGTCGGGTTTGGTACGTATATGAACATATGAACATATGCAGATAGAGATGAGCATGTGTGGATTTTATCTGTGGATGTACTCATGCAAGTATCGTATATGAACGTCGGGCGGCCAAAATCATCGCATGTCTCGCTCATCGGTGTAAGTGAGAACCCGACGATTGTTGCCTTTATTTGATTATCATACGGTCATATGTCTCGACTCTTGGATCCATGGGCTTTGTTCATCGTCGATTTTCATTGTAAGGTTACGTAATTTGGAAATTCCGCTTACTTTCCTGTTTAACTATACATGGACGACGCGAAAGTAGACGCATTTTGGGGTGAATTTCTTGTCGGACGGAGTTCGGATTGAGTCCCAAAGATTGAGATAGGTTTGGTGTGAGTTTGACGCGTGTTAGGACAGGGGACTGAGTGTTATTAGCCGGTGCATGAAGTATATGGGTAGAGCTAAGGTTGTGAAGTAGATCTCGGATATTTGAAGGGACATCAACAATTGGTATCAAGTAGTTAAGAGATGGCTGTTGTAAAGAGTTAACGAGCCATATGAATTCTAATCACATTGGTGACTTGAATGAGCGCAAAATGTTAGGGGCACATGTTCAAGTAGGTGGTGCAGTAAGTTGAAAAGATTGTTGCAGGACGATGTTTGCCTATTTTTCAACAGAGATGGAGAACACGGCATGTCCCTTCATAGTAAAGGAGACAACATGGCTTTCTTTTCCGGGGGGCGGGGGGGCGGCGGGGGCAGAAAAGTGTTACCGTACATTGTGGCCGCCAGTAGCGTTTGACGCAGACAGTTGTTTTGTGGCTCATTTTTTGCCAAGTCAGAGTTAAGATCGAGGCACGTAGATTAAGTTAGATCCAATACGAGTTTGGATGAGTGCAAGGTGCATCAAAACAGTAAACAAGACACCCCGACCAAAGGCATGAGAGCTTTTATTGAAAGGGCTAATAAGAACACTTAGAGGGGTGAATATGTGTAAAAACAGATTTTACAAAAAGTAATGAAAAACTTTACTTTTAACCCGAATTTGGATGACTACAGACTTTGCAGAAGGAATTAGACTTTAACAACTACTTTCAATCACATAAATATATCACATCAAATAAAGTAAAGGAGTTTAGTGAATAGAAAAATAGATACAAGGTTTATAGTGGTTCGGTTTAGATCAAGCCCACGTCCATTCTTCCACGCTAACAGCTTTCTAGCTGATTTCCACTTAGAATCGAAAGATAATTTACAATCTTGTGATCTCGACTTCAGAGTAAAGAGTTTCTACTGCTCTCATAAAGTCTCTTTCTCTTTTGAGTACAAATTTGAGCACAGCATAAAGAATAACAAGTAAGTGGGAAGTTTCAAACTTTGGAATTCCTTTTTTACATACTCTATTGAACAACTGGAAAGTCCTCCTTAAATACTCATTCGTGCCTTCTTGACCGTTGGCACTTTCCAAATGAATTCTTTCAATCAACTCATTGGACATAATCAATCAAGGAGATCTCGAGCCGTTTGAAGATTGTGATGAAAGCCCGTTATTCATGTTCGCCCATACAATCAGGATCTTAGTTTTTATAAGTAGATTCTTTCTAAATTAACTTGCCATCCGAAAAGATTTGATGTATCTAAATTTATTCCAATAAAAATAATCAATCTCGTATGTAACATTTCCAACCAGAAGGCCATATATAACTTGTACGACCCGAACCCTTGAAGAAAGAAAAATAATCCTGTGTCTGGATAAGTGTTCATTCTTCTCGTGTTCAGTTTGGAATTTGTTAGAGTGGGCAGACCTGTGTTGTAAGATAAACTTTGACACAAAAGTCTGGCAATCTTCAGAATGGAACTTAGATAAGTTTTGTCAGCTTCAAAACAATATAGGAGTTTTCTCTAACATTTATGGCCAGCTCTGTTTGTGGACACAAGATACATTGAAATAGGGAAAAGACGCACGATCAAATTATTGATTATAACTGTGAATTTTCCTACCGACATTGGATTCTTTATGGGGAGCTCTCCTCGTGAATATATGTAGTTTTTCAGACCTAAATTTCCAATGTTTTTATTGTTTTTTGTTGTTGTTGATTTCTTTAGTAATTTCCTCATCTCCAGTCCAATCCCTTAATTTCTTGGTTATTTCGAAACAAAATCTCATATTTTAATTCATGCACATCTCGCTTATAAAACCTGGAAAAAAAAAAAAAAAAAATGTAAATGCCCCGTGGGTTCTTATCGTGGAGGGACTAGACGCCGGAATTTATTGCTCCGAAAGGATGGGCCGATTGAGGCGGCGGCGAAGGCCATGCCATGCGTTGCCCGATTGCTAGATAGTAACGATACGAAAACCGAATAAGTATGCCGACACAGAGAGTAGGGTGAGCTGGCTGCATTCATATCTACGACTTTACCTTTGTTTTTCGTAAATGGAGGGCATGGACATTTCCGGGCCCGATTGACATTTGCATTTTCTTTACTCTTTTTCCCTTTTGTCTATTCATTCTTCACCTCTAAACTACGTTTTATGGTCAAGATAAAATTTTAGATAAGTTAAAATTTATCCTATTCTATATTTCATGTCTGCTCTAAATATGATAAAGTCAAATATAAGAGAGATTTAAGTCGGCTAAAATTATCTCATGATAAAAGCGATATAAAAGTAGATAAGATTTCTAACATCTATAATAGAAAAGTTATTTTTCTTGAAAAAAATTATTAAATCAACAAAATTGAAATTATATTTCAATATAAATAATATTTGAACTCTAATATGAGAAATTCAAAATATAAAAAAAAAAAATGATTTTTTAATTAAATCTTTGTTTTAATTATATATTTAACTTTAATTCTATCTTATAATATAAATTCAATATATAAATATATATTTATTACATACTTTTGGTATTTTTGTATTCTAGGTATATTAGTACAATTTGCTATTTAATAAAATTTCATTAGAGAATGATGGAGGGGTAAAATAAATAAAAAATAAAATAATTAAAAAAAAAGAGAGGAAAAATAAAATAAAATAAAATAAAACAAGCAAATAAAAGTAAATTAGGCTATAGTTTTGCCAAAGATTTCTACCATATGTGTTTGTGAATTTTTAGGTTTATTTATCTTGAGATGCCTATATATATATATATATATATATATATATATATATATATATATATATATATATATATATATATATACACACACATGACTTTATTACTACGATTCACTAAATAATAAATCGGACATAACAGAATACTTAGATTTCATATTTTGTTCTATCCTAGTTAGAAATCTGGACGACTAAACATAGCTTTATTGTTTAGCCACTATTCAGTCTTCACTTATAAGAGAATTAAAGCTTCATTTACTTTATGGAAAACGTCACCTTTGTAAAAAATATTTTCTAAGAAGCCATTTTTCAAGAAAAATGATAATATTTTTCAGTATTCGGTTGAAATCTTAAAATAAACTAGGAAATATTTTACACCGTTTGGTATTTGATTTGATTTTCTAGGAAACAATTACAAAAAAAAATCGATTTATTAATTTTTTAAAAATTGAATATTATTATTATTATTTTATTTTTTCCTTTTCTTTTCCCTCCTCCTCCTCCCCCTGTTGGTTGTGTGCCTCCACGATGGCTAGCAACCTAGCAATTGACCAAGACGTGGGTTAGCAAGTTCGCAACTCGCTAGATCCAAGCGAGCTTGAGCTTGCTTGAGGTGGGTTGAGCGACCTTGGGCCTTGCCAGCGAAGAAGAATTAAAAATTTGATTTGAAAATTAAAAGGAAAAAGGAAAACATAAAAATAAATGGAAAATGTATTTGGCGAAAGAAAGTAAGGCGAAATAAGATATGTAAAATGTTTTATGCTTTCTAAAAAGTGAAAAACATTTTCCTCATTTTTGAAGGTATTTTTTCCACAAGCTGAAAATGTTTTACTTGACTAGTTTATTTTCCACGAACCAAATGCCGAAAATTCCAAAAAAATGTTTTCTTGAAAGTTATTTTTCTTGAAACGAACGAAACTCTAAGTTAAATTTGTCGAGTTGATAAAATGCTGAACTCTAGCTTATAAAAAGCTTGATTAAGTTGAGCAAGCTGGTCGAGTCACGTATTGGCAAGCTTGGGCTTTGCTCAATAAGGTACTCAAGTAACAAAAATTTGATAGGCAAATTACTGCTAAATAATAAAATGAAGATGAAATCCCGGGTAAGTACACTAGAAGTACCAAAAGTTGTGTATGACGCTCACTTTAGTGCCAAAAGTTTATTTTGGATCAGTTAAGTGCCAATAAATTTGAAAAACGATCATTTCAGTGCCAACGCCAATCTAATTGGCTGGAAATCTGATGTAGCACTTTTTTTATTAACTTTTGAAGCTAACGTGGCTCGTCGGAGAGTACAGTCAGTATCCAAACAACAAAACGACACCGTTTGGCGTCTTTCCCTCAAGTAAGAACCCTAAATCCCCAAGGCATGGGCTTCCTCCTCGTCTTCTTCCCCAGCAGCAGCACCAGCAACGGCACACACCAGCAATGGTACCTTCGACGCCCCTTCTTCCTCCTCCTCCTCCACCCTCGCCTCCTATTCTTCCCGCCACTTCTTGCCTGAGCAACAACCTCAGCCTGTCCTCGCTCACCTGGTCAAGCGACTACGATGGTGGCCGAGCGACGGTGGGTGAATGACGGTGGCTGAGTGATGGCGAGCGAATGACGGTGGCCGAGGGATTGCAATCGGTGTTGGGCGAGGATTGGACAAAAACCCTAATTTTAGTCCCCATATGAGCAATACGACTTCATTTTTGTGAGGCTGTCCACGTATGACGGCAAAACGACATAATTTCTTAAGGAGGATGGAAAACGACGTCGTTTTTTAAAAGTCACCACAACTTTTAAAAAAATATATATATAAAAGCCACGTAATTAATTTGGTCGGAAGCTCTCGCCGGTGGCATCTAAGTGATTGTTTTTTCTCCGATTTGGCACTTAAGTGATTCGGTAGAAAATTTTGGTACCAAAGTGAGCGCCGTACACAACTTTTAATACTTCTAGTGTATTTTCCCCAATGAAATCCAATAATTCACATTGTAAACAATTGAACTATCAAATTAGAAGTTGTAGGAGTACAAACATGGGACCTTCACTTTTACTTCACTTCACTTTTACTTCAAAAGAGTGGGAAATGAAAGAGAATGGAAAGTAACACGAAACTCTTTCTTTTTTTGCAAGAGCAAGTTTAGATTTCCCTTTTAAAACTTAAATACTTATAGTGGCTCATGCGATCAAAGAATGGGGATGTATCTAAAAACTATTTAAGAGTTAAAATGATATACGATCGATTAACCAAAGTTAAAAACAGTGATAACTTCTAGCTAAAAACATATGGTGAAAAATAAAAGTGACATGGTCAAATTAGAAGGTACAGATGGTGTTACATGGGTGACTCTATAATAGATGCTTTGATAATCTACCAAGATATATTGTACTCTGGTACGCAAACAAAAAGACCAGTGTCCACTCTAAATATTGATAAGCCCAAATTATTTTAAACTCACTAAAATTATTAGCGAAAAATATCAAATATTAAGAAAATCTTAACTCGGTAAATTCAAAAATTGGAAATCATTAAATACGTATTTCGAAGCAATTCAGCCCCCTTATATAACTTATATGACAGCAAATCAATTACTATCACCCTATATCATCATCGTATACATCAGCATCCATTCTTTTAACCTCAAAGCATCACAGACTATGGACGCGGGAGGTCGTCCTTCGAATTTCCTGCATGTAACAAAATTAATGACCCACTTAAGATTTAACACGTGTTATCCAAAATTTTAAGTCAATTAAAAGTTAACTTTATACCCTATGATGTTATCAAATATAGAGAATTCAGGATGTTACTGACAACGCTAGCGGTTCACTTTGTCGTGCTGCACAATCGGCTAATCTACAATTGATGCTTGAGCTCTTACAACTCTATATATTTCTGTTTGAAAAAGGCAAGAAGCTTAAGGAAGAGAAGGACAGATCGGGAAGGAGAAGACAAACTTTAGGGAAATTTCTATATTTTCTATTCCCTTGATCCCTAATGTACAATACTCTGTAGATATAGTAGAAGATGTATGCAAAAGGAAGGAAAATATATTTTATGAATCAAATCTGATATTGAATTGATCCAATCTAATCCTTGATTGATTCAATGTATCAATCTCAATCCAAATGGATTTCGTCCAGCTTGAGCATATCTTCCAACACTCCTCCTCAAGCTGGTGGCTTATAGATGTCCAGGACACCTAATTTGCTCAATAGATAATGCACATTGTCTTTGACATAGAGTTTTGGTGAAAGCGTAGGCTATTCTGTGTTCCCAATTTCTCTTGTCTCAATTACTCCTTGATTCTTGTCTCGAGTGAAATGACAATCCACTTATATAGTTTTGTTCTTTCATGTACTATGGGATTTGTTGCAAGTTTGAGGGCTGCATCATTGTCACAAAATAACTTTGTTGGTCCTTTCACTTGTATCTCAAGGTCCTAAAGTAAGTCTTGTATCCATACCATCTCGCAAGTGGTCTTTACCATGGCTTGGTATTTCGCTTCGGCTAAAGATAGTGAGACAATTGCTTGTTTCTTTATCTTCCATGAAAGTAGAGACTTCCCCAGCTTAGTGGGGAACCAGTAATGGATCTTCGACTCATGGGACAAGTTGCATGGTTTGCATCACAATAGGCCGTCATCTCCATGTTACATTTCTTGGAGAGAAGTGTCACAAGTCCTGGGCATTTTTTCAAATATTTTAGGACCTTTAGACTAGCATTTATATGAGATTGTTTTGAACTATACATAAATTGACTCTCGGTCTGTATTGCATAACACACATTAGGCCTGATCATCATCAAGTATATGAGTTTCCCAACGAGCTTCTGATAACTTAATGGATCTCTAAGTATAGGATCTTCATTTTGAGATGATCTTGTATCATAATTTGCCATAGTTAATTTGATGTTTTACTCGATTGGAATGATAGTCAGTTTGCACCTTGATAGCCCTACTTCTGATATAATTTCTAGTACAAATTTCCGTTGGCTGAGAGAGATTCTTTGGTTGGATTGAGTAATCTCAATCCCAAGGAAATATTTGGGTGATCCCAGGTCCTTTATAGAGAATGTGGAATTTAAATATTCCTTAAGGCTCTCTATGGCAGTTTTGTCATTCCCCATAATAAGAATGTCATTAACGTATATTATCAAGTAAATAGACAACATATCTTTTGTCCATGTGAATAGGGCATGACCATATTTGGACTACTTGAATCCTCCTATTGTGAGAGCATGAGCAAACTTGGCGTACCACAACTTGGAAACTTGTTTGAGACCATACAAAGATTTGCGGAGATGACATACCCTATTCTCCTTGTCTCCATAAACCCTGAGAAGTACCCATATAAATTTCTTCATCTAGGTCTCCATGAAGAAAAGCATTGTGCACGCCCATTTGGTGTAGTAGCCAATCACGGAGAGCAACAACTAATAAGAAGGAACGAACTATCACATTTTTGGCTATTGGACAAAAGGTTTCATGGTAGTCAAAACCTTTCCGTTGTGTAAAATGCTTAGTCACTAATAAGCCTTGTATCGTTTAATAGACCCGTCTACTCAATACTTAATTTTATACACCCATTTGCTGCTAATCAGTTTTTGATTGGGAGGTAATGTCACAAGCTCCCATGTTTAATTTTCGACTAAGGCTTGCAATTCAGCTTCATGCCATCATGGATCGGTGGATGCCTCATCGTAGCTAGATGGTTCTTGCTCTTCTAATATACGGCTAATGTAGTGTCTATATTCTAGAGAAAGTTGATGGAAAGAAACATAGAATGAGATTGGATAATGAATAACTAGTGCATTGAGTACCACACAAATGTAATCCCATGTTAGTGGTCGGGTGATTCAACTGGAGCGGTGTGGAGGATCTTATTTCGGTGAAGATGATGATTCCTTATCAGTGGGACCTGGTGAAGGATTGGAAGCTTCTTCAACGGGCATAATGTTGTCAAATGATTGTTCCTCAATTGTTGCTGGAGTGATAATCTCATCCAAAATTGGAGCTGATGTCCGAAGGGAATTTGGATTCTCCAGAGGTGCAGCAACTACATATTTAGGATTTGGAGATAATTCTTCCTCATAAAAGAAATGACGAGAATTAGTCATGACGTCTGAATCTTCCTTTGATAACTCCCTCTCATGGAATGGAAACACTTTATCAGAAAGACAACATCTCTACTTATGAAAAAAATCACATGTAGAAATTTCAAGGAGACTATATCCTCTTTGCAAACTTGGGTAGCCCATGAATACACAATGTCGACCACGATGACCTATTTTGTCTAGAGGGCCCACTAGTGTGGCATAGCATAAACAACCAAAGACCTTCAAGTGATCCAGCTCTGGTTTCTTCCCATAAAGCAGTTTAAATGGAGTTCATTCACCAAGAATTCAAGTAAGCTGCCGTGATCTTATAGTCTCCCTAAAAGTTTTCTAGAATATACACTTGGAATTTTAGTGTGCATGCCACTTCTAGAAGATGGCGGTGCTTACGTTCTACCACTCCATTTTGTTGTGGGGTAGAGGTATAGGAGCTCTCATGTAGTATGCCATGAGATGAAAAAAAAAAAGAAAAGCATAATCATTGTTGAAAAATAATCTCTCGTTATCAGTACGAATGTGTTGAATGGATTTTCCAAACTGATTCTTTGATAGGGTAAGAAATAGTTTTAAATGGTAGATAGATTGACTTTTGGATTGCATTAGAAAAACCCATGTGGCACGGGAATAATCATCCATAATTATGAGAAAGAAATGAAAGCCATCACGATGTACTGTATGATAAGGTTCCTTGATATCAACATAAATTAGTGAAAAAACACTGCTGGTGTGAGTTTTGCTAGAAGGAAAAGGTGTTCGTGATTTCTTTGTAAGGGGACAAATTTGACATTGAGGGTATGGACAAAAAACACTTTACCCATCCTTGAATGTAAAAGGAAACTTTTATCATTGATAGTCACGTTACACAATGATATTTTATTTAAGGGAATGCTGGACAACTCAAAACTATTTGGAAAGTTGGTCCAAAAAACTAATCCTTCAGAGAGTTAACCCAAGCTCATTAGTCTATTAGTCAAAAGAGCTTGAAAGAAACAAGTAACATAATCCAATAGGACTTGACAAGAATTTTCTTCACAAATTTTGGACACATAAATGAGGTTAAAATAAAATTTTGGGACATAAAGGACATTTTTTAGAGTGATGTGAGGACTAAGATTGACTGTGCCTGTCATTGTGATATAAGTGACATTTCCATTTTGAAGTCGCATAGAAATAGAAAGCTTCGACCCTTTGTGTATAATGGAAAAGAAACCTTTGTTACAGACAGTGTGATCACTCGCTCTCGAATCAATTGTCTATGCATTTCTTGAAATAGAGTTTATCAGATAGTGGGATATACTTGAAAAACTCTCTCATCTATTGGAAGTGTTCAATTTTTGCAATGCCTGCATAAGTTGCTGATACTATCCATATGTAATGGGCTAATTATTTGCATTAGCATTTAGACTAGTTGGGCCATTGACTTGATAGGCTGTTGAAATTCTTTTTCTTTTTTTTGTTTTTCTCCGGACTTATCATGCAATTTCCAGCAACTAACAACTGTGTGATGTGGGCATTTGCAATTCTTGCAAAATAATTTAACTTTTCCTTTGGAATTTTGCCTGTAATTTTTGGATAATGTGGCAGAAATCTAGCCTTTAGATGCCTTAATCATCCCCTCATGTCCACCATTCAATTCAGTTGAGGTGCTGATGGATCGTGAGCTGTCCGATCGCAGGACATAAGCGCTGATGGGGCATGGAGCGCCATGGGCCATCTGCTCCATGCCTCTTAAAGGGGCCTTCTTCTTTGTTTTAGCCGAACCATAATGCCGCCGCGCTTCTATCTTGTTCCAGGGTTCTATTGCCAAAACCTTGCCGCTCTCCGTGAGTGAGATACTCTAGCCTCCCTTGGTAAACTTTAGCGAGGAGAGTCGCTGACTCTCTTCCTGGACCGCAAGCTGGTAGATCCGGCAGAGCAATGGTACTAAATCCATGGCCAGAATATGCAATCAAAATGTGAGGTACGAATTATTCATAATCAAGAGAAACCTCGTTATCTTTTCTTTGTCCCTTATTGCCTTATACTGCTGTAAAGTTGCTTCAGGCCCTTTGAGCTTCTCTTCTGCTGCCTCTAGTTCATTCCAAAGTGCAGACAACTTGTTGAAGCACGCCGCAATGGACATGTTTCCTTACTTCAACTTAGAGAGTGCCCAGGTGAGCTAAAATATTTTTGCTCGGTCCAATTTTCTGTACTTCTCCTTTATGTTCTCTTACATGGCCTTGAAATCCTCTTTCAAGGGTAATCCAGTTACGACTTCTAGAGCTACACAGTTTTTGTTCCACGTTCTCACCAATTGGTTATATTTCCTCCACTATCGTGCCATTCTTGCGTTTGTTAGAATCGGGATGGCTCCATCAAGAAACCCATTCTTATCCTTTGTAACCAGAGCTCGGCGGAACTCCTATGCCTGGGTTGAGTAGTTCTCAAATCCAATAAGTTGATAAGCAATAAGCTATAATTCGAGTCCATAAGTGGTGGAGATGAAAAGCGGGTCTGGACTTCGGGCAAATATTGGCTATCATGATGGAATATGGAAGAAACCTAAGTGGGAAAACTGGGTAGGGATTTTGTTCCTATACCTAAATTACTCGAACCGGTTCATTTCCCCACATTGGAAAATCCCAAGTAGGGATTTGTTCCCATACCTGAGTCATTCGACCCGTCGCTTGCCTCGCATTGACTGGATCTGACTTGATGGTTGTGCTTGCCCTGTTTACGGTTGGTAGGCTACCACCGGGTTGGGCATTGCTTTGGTGGCCTTGATTTCCTAGCAAAGATGCATTTGGGCCTGGCCCAAAGTACAACGAATTAGGTTACACATGAAATGGCAGCCATTAGTCAGGATGGCCCATAATGCGCTGGCCCAGATTTGAGTGAGCTTGGAAGGGTTGCCAATGCACACGTTGGGCCTGAATAAGCTGCTCTTGAGTCTCAGGAACCACAACAGGTGGGTCTAGGATCGAATCCTAAATTTCTAAGATTTGTGGCGTAATTTCTTTGGAGGGATGCTCGTTAGAGGCTGATGGCAGGTGCTAAGTCATGGTCGTGGTACAAAAAATTCCTTTCTTCACTTGCTTCTTTTCCTTTCGAAAATTGATTCCTCCACAGAAGGATTAGATTTGTTTTGTATGTTAGAGTCCCTCGATAGGCAATCGTTTGATATTGGTGGAAGCTAAATTAGGAGCTTGTTCAACTTTGATACCATGAAAGAAGGCAAGAAGCTTAAGGAACATAAGGCGAAATCAAGAAGGAGAAGACAAACTTTAGGGAAATTTCTGTATTTTCTATTCCATTGATCCCTAATGTACAATGCTATATAGATATAGTACAAGATGTATACAAAAGAAAGGTAAATATATTTTATGAATCAAATCTAGAATTTAATTGATCCAATCTAATCCTTGATTGATTCAATGTATTAATCTCAATCCGAATCTCAATCTGAATGGATTTCATCTAGCTCATGCATATCTTCCAGCGCTGCTGGTAATGAGTTGTCAATAAGCTTGAACTAGACTAGAGTTGAGTATTCAAGGCTTGATATTCAGCTTGAATAAGTTCATAACAAGTTTGAGCTCAATTCAATAGGACTTGAAACGGCATGACATGATTAACTCAAACTCGAGCTCTTTGAGAATAACATATCAGTTTGTTCATACTTCATAAATGTTTGTTCAAACCAAAGCTTAGAATATTCTAATACAAATCCATATCCAGAAAACGAAGAAGATCAACAGAGCACCATTAAGGTTTAAAACATGCTTATTTCACAAGAATGGATCTGTTAAGCAAAATAATCAATGGTTGATTACTGAATTTCATATTTTCGTCAGTGATGAGCATACATAGGAAATTTCTTCTTCATTAACTATAGAGTTGTTAGTTGGCTGTGCACACGTAGGTTCGATTTTCTCTACACCATTGCCACATGGAGACAACCAAATAGGTTAAACGAACATGTATCTAATATTTGGGAGAGCAAACTTTCGTGGTTCAACGAGACACTGAAGTCCCCACGATGGCCATTAAAGCTAGAGGTAGAGCACTTGTATGCGTGTATTGAATTCCCAAAAGTATATCTATTAAACTCCCAAATCTAGATTGAGAGAAAAGAAGAAACAAGAAAATGACAAAAAAAAAAAAAAAAAAAAAAAAAAAAAAAACAAAATCAACAAGAGAGGGAGGAGAAGGTGAGGCTAGCTCAAACTCTCGCCCCATGCCTAAAGCTTACCAAAAAAAATTTAAATCTATTGTACAAATGCTAATCAAATATTTAACCTTTTAATTTGGCCAATTTCATCTTAAACTTTTTGATGATTTACCAATGTAGTCATTTCGACCAATTTTGGCTGATAATTGCTAAAGTAGATACTGACCATCTACGTTAGACAGTTACCGCTGATATGGACAATTTTTAAATAATTTCCTAAATCATTCCCCTTTTTCTATTTTATTTTATATTATATATTTATTTATTTTGACTTTGTCGACGAGGGTTGCTAGCATTGGGCGAGGGCTCTTGGCCCCTCACAAGATTTGGGCCTAGACGAGGGTGCGCAGCTCTCCTTGCCATAGTCGAGGCCGTGAATAGTGGAGAATAAAGAAAAAAAAAAAGAGACAAAGAAATAAAAGAAAAGGGAAAAAAGAAAAAAATCAGAAATTTTATTTAAAAATTTGCAAAAAAAGATTATCTAATTCATCGCATGTTGTGCCATGTAGGATAGTTATCATCCATATTAATGATTTTTGGTCAAAATTGTCTGGAAAGATTACATTAGTTAATCGTTAAAAAATTTAAGACTAAATCGATGAAATTAAAAGATTTAGAACTAAATTAGCATCCGTATAATTAGTTTTGGACTTTTTCGGTAATTTCCCCCATTAAGTACTTCCTAAGATGGGATTTGAGTTGGGTTTGAACAATTAGCAAGGGGAACTCGAGCAGCTCAACTGTAGCTTGAGTCTCTCACTCTCATATTTGCAATACCAAATATGGGTTTTGTTTTATTATTGGCGTTAGGTGAGAGGAAAGAAGTTATGAATAGTTTTTTCCATATTACCTTCTTTCATAAGTAACGTCGATTAGAGGGTTGCCTGAATGTGGATACGATGATAGACCACGATTTCAAAGTGAGAAAAGATTCCTCAGAGAAATTCAAACTTGACGTGACACAAATAATTTAAAATCAAGACAAATCGACACATTAGTTTTTCCCCAAATTCTCAATTTTCACTTTCCATCCCATTTACCTATTGAAAGAACTTTGTGCAACGTGAGGATTTTTGTGAAGGTTGCTCACTTTTTACAAGCAATGTGGAAGTGGACATTTCTCATGCATGGATGACGAGATTCCATTTCATATGGAGCCAAAGTCAATATGAGACCTTCCTTACCACCCATCAATGCGAAAAAAATTATTCCTAGAGTCAAGACTAAGAGAAATGTACAAAAATAAAGGGGGTTATCAATTTTATCTTATTTATTGGGGCCCATTTCAGCGTTTGGAAAAAAGATACTTGTTAACAGAAGAGAACTTCAGATTCACTCGTCCATAAAACTGGTTACTACTACAAATAACCAAAATCTTTTCTTAAGTTTTCCAATTTTAATATGTCAATAAATTAAGAAAAAACGTAAAACCTTGCCTTTTGGATGGCACTAGAAAGTTTTTCTTAGGGGAGGTTGAAATCGTGGATGATGATATAAAGTTTCCCGTCAAAAAGAGGAAACTGTCCTTAAAATTAGAACAAATTATTATAATTGTTAATAAAATAACAATATAATATTAAAAATTGCAGGTTATAAAGAATAATTGCTACAGTCAATAATAAAATAATTTTAAAAAATTATAATGTATATCTTTTGTTGATCACGAATAATAAATTATTAGATTACTAATGACATCATATAGATATTATATATAATATACGTTAATGATAATATAGTTTCATTATTGTTATTACTCGAGTAATCACATGTTGATAGAACTGGAATACATCAATAATCGTGTTGATTATAGTTTAAATGTTTTGTTAATGGGTATTGTATTCCTTCATATTCCAATTTTACTTGGTATATTTAGTTCAGTAAATTTCATCTTTTTTGGTTGATCATTTTTAATATCTTTTTAGTGAAGTAACAAATTCACTTGTAGGACAGCTTAAATTATTAAATTAGATTAAATAATCAGCAAGAACTTTTAGTTGTCATGTCATTTTAATATAGATTGTTTGAGAATTTTATTGCATAGTGCTCTTCTAAATTAGATTATTAATAAATTAGAAAATTTTACTTTATCCTACACAACTTCACATTAGGCTAAAAACATTTTTTTTGTGGTATTAAGAAAGCAAGTTTTCAGATTTCTTGGTTAAAAGTTTAAGAAAAGCCGCATTAACGCTCACGTGACACAAAGTGCTCTTAATTAGGTAAACTGAGATTGAAAGTGCCCCACTTCGGAGAAAAAAGTTTGAAAAGAATGCAGGTTTGTGAAAAAAGGATTCGGAAAATTACCTGTTATTCTTGAATTTAAGGTGCGATTATTTTAATGAAAATTTTATAATAAAGAAAAATATTTTTCATAAAAAATTTCATTTGTTTGGAGATTTAACAAAAGTAATTTTCTTTTTATCAGAAGGGGAAGTCATTTTTCTTAATATAAATTTACTGCGTTCAGTTTATGTAAATATTTTTTGTAGATTGATTAGTTTTTGTTAGGGAAATGATAGAAGAACAGCACCGTTAGAGGAGCCGTCCTGCGAACGCCACAAGTTTTTCCAAGGAAACCAGACGACTTTTTTACCCAGTTCATTGGGAAAATCATAAATCTCGCTCGGTGGGTTTGCTAGCCCACATAGCTGATGGAATGCAGTGGCATTTAAATATACCGTTTCTTTAAGAATGTACTAAGTGCCAAAAAAAAAAAAAAAACGACATAATCCCACCTGTTGGAATGCAGTGGTCATTCTTAAAGAAAGTACTTAAAGTTGTAAAAATCAGCCAAAATAGCAATATGGAAATATAAAAGAAAATTGTTAACATTATCGGTGTTGGACCTATTTAAATTAAGCACAAAAAAAAGACGATCTAAACATATTTATTTCAAGAGAAAATAAATGTAGGATTACTATTGATAGTAGTACCATTAATTTTTTTTCTTTCACTTAATAATATTTTAATCAACAACTTGTTTATTTTACGGAGAAAATAGGAAAAATACATTAGAGCAAACCAAGCTTTTTCACCCAAAAGTTAATGTTCCAAATCGATAATTTGAGTGAATTCATCGGTATGAAAACTTAATCATAATTATTTTATCCATTAACTAAAAGTTTACGCAATTTTTCATTTGAAAAGTGAGGATAGTTTTGTCTATTATGTAATCCATGCATTTTTTTTCTAGGGGGTATTTGGCTGAAAGTATTGTAAGGGAAAACATTTTTAATACCATTAAACATAACTACAAAGAATTTTCTAAGTTCAGTATTTCTGGATCTTGTCATTCCATAATAAAATAAGTATACCCCATGAATTTGGTTTTCAATATCTCTATAGTTGTATGGGCTTAAAGTTGTCTCTGACTTTCCAAGTTCCGGTTGCCAAATCCTCATAAATGGAATTCGATGGTTATTGTAGCACCGTTATATGTAATAAATAACGGTACCATTATATTAGCAAGATTCTTTTCAGAAATGCAAATGGTTTTTTTTTAAATTGCTGAAAATGATAGGAATTTGCTAAACATTCTCTTAATATTTCCAGAACCACAATTCTCTCGAAATCTACGTGAAAGAAAAAGTGTTAGGTAGGTCTTAAGCAGATGTGGGGGGAGGGGGGTGTGGAAGGTGGAGTAATTTATATATGCTCAAGCATTATGTGACATCCCTCTTCATCAAATATAAAGCATAAAGTTCTTTAAAAATAAAAAAAAATTAACAGTATAAGCTACAATGGATCCAAGGGAGGCTGATGGGCCATCATCTCCTAATTGTTTGTTGCCTATTGTAATTTTAGAAATTTTATCGAAGTTTAGAAATTTCAGAGTTAGGACCTACCTCACACACCACAACCTTAATAATTTCTCAATTGAAAATGTGCCACTTTGATAATTATTTCACTCGGTATTTATTTTTTTGTTCTTCATATTGCAATTATGGCTTTGTCAACCTTGAACCTTTGTAATTCTAATGAATGATATTTACGACTCCAATCAAATATTACTAATGCAAGAGACTTATGGTAATCCCCTTAGAAGGCACTTGTGCTAGTCCCATTCCGATCCATATTCGCTTGGTAAATTTTTAGTCAGATTGGGATGAAAAACAAAATCTATTTCTATGGTACTAATTTTCCTGTCAATATGTAATTTAAGCTATGACTATAAAACCATTTCAACAAACGCCTGTTCAAATGCAAATTCGATTATGCACCAATATTTGGTTAGCTTCCTTTCTCTCGAGGATCTATATCCGCAGTGAGGAACTATACATTTTTTTTGTCTGTCATTAAATCATAGAAAGGTTGAAGTAATATTGGTGAATTTTAAATGCTAATGAGTGCATCCTCAGTGCCAGTTGCCTGTCGTAAGGTAGCAAAACGAACAGTGGGAAATCCTCCTTCATTACCTCATAATAACGGCACGGTTACCTTAGCAGGACCCTTTGTGTTATCTAAACCCCCAAAAGTTTGAGAGTGAGTGTAGAATAGGAATAGAGTAGGACTAACAAAAAAAAAAAAAACATTTTTTCTTCAATAAACGACACTTAATTTTGATGCAGCGATTAGGGATCGGATTAGAGAGGAGGAAAAAAAATTCGAAAAAGAACTCCGTGTTCGGTTTGCCTTGGTGTTATCCTGTGGTAAAGGGTTCATGATGGCATTCCATTTTATAATCAAACAAATATACTACGCCTTTATTATTGAATAAAGTGAATTTTTTTCTATGCCACTTTATATATATATATATAGGTATGTGTGTATGTATGTATTTTAACTTGCATTCTATAACACGAGTTAATCGTTTTGGATATTGGAACCTTTAACGAGTCAAAGACCTCGTTACTGAAGTTAATTTCCATTTATTTTATCCAGGAAAAATTCAAAGATAAAATGGTTATAAAGATTGTTAAATATATTTGTTGGAGATACCATTGAATCAATTTAGGATTGAATTGATTGATTGAATCAATCAAGGATTAGGATTGATTTTATATATTCCTCTTTATTATCTCCTTTTATTGTTTATACATTGTGTTATAAGTACATGTAAAGATTACAACTGAATCAATACAGAAAACAAAGAAATTTCTCCAACTCCTTTTTCTTCATTTTGCGTCATACTTTCAGAGATCGTGTTCCCGGTTTAGCTTCCGCAAATCCTATCTTGATTGCGTCCCTTTTGTCATTCTAATCCCTGCTATTGCAGAAAAATATTACTATGCAAAATAAGGTTTGCACTCCGGTGTGCAAATCAGTATTTGAGCAATTCAACAAAGGAGAAAAATTATTTTTTCGATACCATGCCAAAAAATCATAAGAGGTGTAACGACCCCAACTCCATATCAAGGGTCACAAGCGACAAGGGTTATTTTTGTGACGTTCCAGGCTCATTGCGTCCCGATTCTTTTTATCTTGTTATCATGCGCATGTGGAAACATGAACAATTAACTCCCCAGACAAACAACAGTTGGAAGATTGACACATACAATAAATAGAACACATTACTTTATATTACAACAATTCATTTACAAGCCCTTTTTTTATAGGCCATTTTTTCCTTTTTACACCATATTACATGTTTCCACATAGGCCAGGGGAAACTCCTATCTTCGCTAGCATGACTGTGGCTTCCAAAACTGACGTGATGCTTTCCTGCATACAAGTCTGAAAAATAAGGAGTGAGTCCACAACTCAATAAATAAAAACCCCTAATCCTCTGCTAGGATGACAACTCATCATTAAATCTAGCATGAACAATACTCGTATTATAATATCGATAGTATATCGATAACAATATTACTGCTTCACCTTTCATTATAACTTCTATACATACTTACCCTAGGTTAACGTGAACACACAAATTTAAGTAGTAATAAACATATCAACATGCATAAAGGGTTCATTAACATACATCCTAGCTCAATCAGGGCATCCAGCTTCAAGCTAGGCATCTTGGCTCAACTAGGGCATCCCAGCTCAACCGAGGCATCCCGAGGGCTAGCTCACCCGAGGCATCCAGGCTCAATCAAGGCATCCCGTTCTCAAGAATGAGGCATCGCCGCCAACATTATGTGACGACGGTCTTCTTCTTTCATTTAATGATCACATATTGTGTACCGCATAAGCCAGTTTATTATCTTCCATCTTAATCCACACATGAGCAAACCATATAAAATGGACCCGCAACATAAAAATGACTACTCATGAGTAAGCACATGGCTAAAACTAGACGACGTAGCATATCGCTCTAGCCAAGAGTTAGGAATTCTACTTACGTTCGATGAATCTCGAGCTAAGACACGAACTACAAAGGAAAGGGCGGCTTGCTTGAAAACTGAAGGAGAGAGAGAGGCGTGAGGAGGAGGTGGCATCCAAGAGGAGGAAGAAGGAGAAAGTGGATGGCACGGTGAAAAATGAGGAGAGATCCTCCTATTTATACTACTCGGCACCATCATTACCGAGCCAAACGGTCCATTCCAAATTTTCCAAGTGTCCTACCTATGGTCCTTAGGTGGCAAGCCTATTTGTCCGGTGATTGCACTTAAAGAATGAGGTGGCATGGCTAAAAGATCTTGCTTGGCAATCTAGCTTGTAGGCGTCATCGATGATGACCTGCTTTTCGCCCTTTCATTGGACTATTTGTATCCCACATTTAATGAGCATTTAATGACGTTTGAAGATAAGGCTATCAAGATAGTATACTCTGCGCCTAAATTTCTTAGGTCATTAATGAGGGCTTTAGGTATCGCTTTCCAATTGGGCCACACATGCACCATCCTTTTTTTGCCCATTAAGGATATTTTTAACTTCATCATAACTTTTGAAAAGTCAAAGGACACATCACCCTCTTCATTAATGAGGGTGTTCTAGAGTTTTCTCTAATTTGTCCTTTTCTTCCTCAAGAAGGCGGTCCGGAGAATTCCATCATCTAAGTTGGTTTTGGGTCCAGAAAATCGAATCACATACACTCGAGGTTTAGCCATCATACCCCATGCTCAGCCAAACTGTTCCCTTGGACGATCGGTCGGCCTAAATGGCGATCCATTGGTCCTTCGATTGGTCAAGGCCAATCCTAAGGCTATCCATGGCCTAATGCTAAGTCAAGGCACTCATGGACCTTAGAATTAGTGACGGAATAGCTGAGTCTATCCTGGGGCTCATTCTTATTGGCACCCGATCCATCCGCATGGTTCATGGCTGGTGCATTACCAATCCACGATCGAACATCACCAATTCAAGATTCATTTCTAGTCGCTAAGAATTAAATAGAGAATGATGCATTTTTGGTCAAAAGATGATCACATTTGATCGAGTTGGATAGTCCGTGCATTGGTGTATAGCTGGACAGAATCACCTGCGGCCGGGCATTATGACTAGTCAGATCAACCCATGACCACCTGCTGATCCAAAATCATCCCGTGACCAATCTTCATGATCCAAAAATCATCTTATCAGTTAGTGATCTGATCCCATCAGTATGGTTAGTGGACATTTCATAGCCAACACCTCAGCCAGTTCATGGCCGGTTGGTCGGTCAAACCATGACCGATCCTTGATTCTTTACTAATCGAACTGATTGATCCCATGACCATTGGCCCATGATCAATCCATTTAGGACCTTATGGCCGATTATCATGGGATCTGAATTGAGGATGTTACATGAGATCTAAGGAGAACCAGACTTCAGAAGAACTGACTCCAAAGTAGATACCTCATTCAGCTTCACGTTTAGAGTTGATTTCGGAGCACCCCACTGAAGCCATGCTAAGTTAGGAGTCCATTGTGTCGACTCAGCCCATTCAATGACATCCCATTCAAGCTCCACTCAAACTGTCGTTGTATGGGCTAACCCAAACAAACTCATGGTATAATTCCTAAGAGCTAGTGAATCAGGGCAATAGAGAACACATCCAGCCCAAGGGAAGCCCACCGGCCATTATTGGAGTAGGTCCAACCCTTGGACTAGGATGGTTATGTCTGGGTCAAGCACCCAAACTGGGTATATTAGGTTTGGGAACAAATCCCTACCCAATTCTCCAACCTAGATTTATGCCTTACCCGATTCCTATCGCCAATGGTCACCTAGAGCATAGCGATCCATTGTACACATTCACGGCCAACGGACCGACATTGCGGCTTATCACCCAGCAACTTTCCTATTATGAAAATTACTCAACATGGTTCAAGAAGTTCCAACGAGCCTTAGTGACGAATGACAAAGATAGTTTCCTTAACGTAACTATCCTGATCTCGACCGACAAACGTCTAGTGTGACATTGGAAGAAATGCAATCTACTTATTCGAACATTAATAAGAAATTGCATACCCCAAAGGTAGTGATTGGATTTCCCCTGGCAAAGGATTCGAGAACTATGTGGGAAAATATTAGAGAGATGTATGGAAAACTCGATTGAGCCAAAATTTTATTTTTTACCTAGGCATTATCAGAGTTAAAATGAGGGATCATGTTTCTCGCAGTTTACTTTAACAAACTCTCGGCACTTCGGAATGAATTAGAGGCAGTCGAAGAATAACTCGAAGGACTGGACTCGACACTACAATAGTATCAGGCTATGAAGGAAAGAGGACAAATAACCCATTTTCTCTTAATTTTGAACGAAACTTGCCTACCCTTTCGATCTCAAATCTTGGTTATGGAACCAATGTTGTTACTTGGCCAGATCTATCAGCTCGCCATCTAAGAAGAGAGCTAGTGTCTTGTTTCATCGGAGGCGTCAAGGTGGGGGAGACTATCCTTCTGGGGGATCAGACGAATCCCCAGCAAAGAGGGTTGGTCAAAAATCGCACATCGATGGTTTGAGAAGACATGCAGTGCTAGCGTTTGTTGAAGAAGACGAGAGAAGCTTCATATAAGAGGGAATGGACGGCCCAAATATGAAGACCCGATAGGACGGCTCACGAATGCCCTCACCAATGCCTGGATCAGACGCCTCTTGTGAAGCCACGTCAACCTTATCGTTAAATTCTATGATCCCTCTTCCACCATGTCATCTAAGGGAGTGGACAAAATTCAAAAGGGAAAGGTAAATTGTTCTCTAAGTACTGTAAGTGTCGATACCACGCAATAAATATTTCTTGGAAATTGCATGGATACATTGGGAAAAAATGAAAGAAGTAAGGGAATTCTTGGCTTATCATGCCATTGGGCAAATGTTAACAAAATCAATCAATTAGTTACTCATGATTAGTATCAGCAACTTATGAAGGCCTTGAGACAATATGATATTTCTGACAAAACAACGAGTATCTCATGTACATCTTATTGCTTGATAAGTGCTATTTCAAATTATTCATAAACAATTGATTCAGGTACTAATAACCATATTATCTGTGATAAAGATTTTTTCTTATATTCATACAAATTTAGATTCAGCTATTTTGTACGTCTTCCAAATGGGAAGGGATGTCACCTATGTCACAAATATTGACACAATCCATTTAATCTCATTTATGTTTCCAAAGTCTTGAAGACAATTGTTGTCGTATCCTTTTCAATTTTGATAATTGTTTCTTTCATGCCCTTTTAACTAGCGAACTAATGAGCTTGGGTAATACATCATAAGGGCTATACTTTTGCACAAACTTTAAGGGCTATACTTTTGCACAAACTCTCCCAAAAACTTTGATTTATGATGTATTCCCTTGAATAAACAATCATAGTGTAATGTTGTTACTGATGATAGAAATTTTCATTCTCATCGAACTGATGGGTTGGGTAGTATTTCACAAGAGCTACACTTTTGGACAAGCTTTCCCAAAAACTTTAATTTATCATGTATTCCCTTGAATAAACAATCATAGTGTAATATTGTAACCAATGACAAAAATTTTCATTCTCATTATAGTTCTTCCTTTCCACATCTTCAATGCCAAATTTGTCCATTAACAAAGCAATAACACACAGCTTTCCCACCAGCAAATCACTGCTACCAATATATTTTCACTAATTTATATTAATGTTTGGGGGCCTTATCACACCCCACATCGTGATGGATCTCACTTCTTCCTTACTATTCTCATGCCATGTGGATCTTTCTTATGCTATCCAAGAGTCAAGTTCTTCCTCAACTAAAATCTTTCTTCTCTCTATTAAAGGGATCACTTTGGAAAATTTGTTCAGTGCATTCAAACTAATAATGGAAGAGAATTTTCGATTATGAATAAGCATTCCTCTTCTCTTCCCATGGAGTCCTACATGAGAATTTGTGCATTTACATTCCATAACAAAATGGGATTGTTGAGTGTAAACACCGCCATCTCTTAGAAGTTGCTCGTGCTCTTAAGTTCTAAATTTCCATTTCAAAAACTTTTTAGGGAGATTGAGTGATCACGGCAGTTTACCTAATCAATCGCCAATTGACTCGAGTTCTCGGTAGATGAACATCTTTTGAATTACATTTTGGGAAGAAACTTGTGACATCCTAGTTCCAACCCGATCTTTAGAACAAAATTATTTAGGCAAGTGATCATCGGACAGGATTACCTTGAGGGTAGATAAAGCACGAAAGTATCGGAAAGGCCACATTGGGATGAAAACTCGATTTTTCATAGGCGAGACTTTAAGGTCGGAAATGAGGAAACAGCCCACGGGCAAGGACTAGAGTGAGCCCAAGTCCAAGTAGGCGGCCCAAGGCCAAATGCTCAAGGGGTGGGTGACCAAGAGAGGCCCATGGGCCCTTCATGTCCATCAAGCCATCCTTTAGCAAAATCTTGGCATTTAATGCATGCAAGGACGTGAATAGTGCATGAATAGTGTGAGATCTTGGTGAAAAGGCTGAAATGTCCTTCCGTTGGACTAAGGACAAAAGGACAAAGATGGAAATTGGCAAGGCAAGGGGCGGTACATGCATGGAGGGGGCAGCAATTTGAAGAAGCTCGAAGCCTAAACTAGCCTATTTTAAGCCTCACACACTCAAGTGCAATCCCTTCATTAATTACCTTGGATTTTCTCTCTTCAAGATGTCACTTCCACATTAATTGAACCCTACATTTGAGGGATTTGGAAAACGTGGAGTGCAATGCATTGAATGGACAAGACCTCTCTCTCCTCTCTCTCCCTCACCATCGGCAGCTTCCCTTCACTTTCACTTTCTCTCACACTTTCTCTCATTTTTTCCTAACTTGAATCTCTCTCTCTCTCTCTCTCTCTCTCTCTCTCTCTCAGTGTCTCAAGAGCTGTGTGCTCCCTCTCGCTCATTTCTTCTTTTTTCTGGTCCCTCACAAAGCCTGGAAGCCGAACCGCAACCGAACCGCCGTAGAACAGCAGCCATGCCGCCACTGGACCACCAGCCAACCACTGCCTAGCTTCCCCATGCCCTGTGGACGCATGACAAGCAGTCCACAGCTGTTGTCTGGTCCTGTCATTCCTTCCTTTGGCACGTTTCGAAGTTCGAATCGTTCGTGAGTGGCTTTCTAGCCATTGATTAGGGTTATCGTTGCACTTAGGGAGTAGTTTAGGGCTTGTTTATGGTTAAATGGTGATTTGGTAGTGTGATAAGTGGATGTTGTGTGATAAGTGATTGTTGGGTTTTGATAGGCTATCGAACTTTTACCGATAAGTTATTGAGGTTAAAGTGATGGGTTATTGGACTTTTAGCGATAGGTTATCAGACTTTAGGTGATAAGCTATCGGACCTTGAATGATAAGTTATGATGTTTAGGGTGATAGGTTATTGGATTTTTTTTTAAAGATAAGTTATCAGGTTTTGATGATAGGTTATCATTGTTAGGATGATAAGCTATCAGGTAATGTTAAAGGAAGATGATATGTTGCCTTAAAATGCCATAATAGGAGGATAGACCATTATGTGATGCATGTGTTATATGGGATACGGATTATATATTAAATGTGTGATATGGGTTATGTGATGTACATGCTATATGGATTATATGTGTTATGTATGGTACGTATTTGAGGTATTATACGTGATGTGTACATTATATTAATTGAGGGATGAATTATGTGATGGGGTATGATGGCATGTGATAAATTATTTGGACATATTATCGGTTATGATGGCACGTGATAAATGATTTTGAAACATTATGACGACTCTATTCTATTTTGATAAGTGGCCTATATGCCATGGGTTTATGAATTGAATAGTGCATTTATATATGATATAACATGATGCACGTGTGTAACATGATGGCATTTGGCAAGTGATATGGCATATCGCATGGGTATCGCATGGATTAATAAGAAATATATGAAAAGAATTGTGTGTTGGTATACTCGTGTAATCACCTAAGACCCTGATGCGTTTACGCAGGGTGTGGACCCATCCTAATGCATTTTACGCAGGACGATGTCCGATTAAGTTCGGATGCCCCTAAGTCAACGTAATGCTATTCGCGGATGGATTTTGGAACGAAGCTCCTTACAGGTATGACCGTCCTGATACGTTTTACGCAGGATGATGCTGTGCTTGATGGGGCAAGACGATGCCTAATTACGCCGGATGACTACGAACCTTCGGGTTAGCCTTGGATTCCGAGTGGCCGTAATAATTTGGACATATTTGTATGGAAATGCATGAGATTCATATGTGTTTAGGTTCGGATTATTGCATAGCATGAGCGCATGATCTAAGCCACAATGTGCATTCGTATGTTTGGCTCAAGAGCATGGGCTATATGATGGAAATTGTCAATGTGTTTATATTGATAGCCTTGACTAATATATTCATTTTTATGTGAATAATAAGGGTAAAGCGAGAAGAACGTTGCCATGTTTTTGTGATCAATAGATAATTGCATGTATAGAGTGTTTCTAAGGTGAACAACCTCCCTACGCGAGGTCTAGGAAATTCACTCATTGAGTTTATCTCATGATTTTTTGTTAAATGTTTATAGGCTTTAAGAATGGTTGAGCCATTCCGTCAAATCCGGTTCAACCTCCCCATAGAGCATAGCCAAGAGGTGATAGAGTATTCCATAGAGGGAGGGGCCAATGCACATTACACGTGCTACATCACGACCATCTAGGTCAACGAGGGCCTACCTAACATTGTGCCTCACCGATTCGTGGCTTGGTATTTTGGGTGGGCAATGAGAGCCATGGTCCCATCGCGGGTTTGATGGTGCACCAAGTGTCGAAGGTGCAGGGGGAGGCATTAGCTGGGATGCCAAGGACAGGGACATTCCAGATGGGGAAGTGTTCCGACCTTGAGCTCGACCCTGAGTTGATCACTGAGCTGCAGCCATGGATCCTAGAGGCCATAAAGGCTTAGATAGTAGTGAGCTGATAGTACTTTTGAACCACCCTCGTAATATTAGTGGTGTAGGTGTACTCCGAACCCCCCCTTTTTTTTTTATGAAGGTTGTAGTAGTGCGGTTGGGCGTATCGAATGTGGCGAAGCTTTTGTTTAACTCTTGAACTTGACGTGGACATGACTTTAATTTATGATGTGTATATATATATATATATATATATATATATATATATATATATGAGTATGTTTTTAACTATCCTTGTTGAATGATGGAATGGAGATTTTTTTTACGTTTCCGCTTGTGCGTTTTATTGTTATTGCAAATTGGGTCGGTGACGCCTCTCGGGACGTCGCAATCGAACAACCATAAGTATGGAAGCAAGGGGTGCTACGCGCTCAAAGCGGGTCGAGGCATGACATCCCAGCTTTGGTTGGTATCAAAGCTTAGTCATTACTTGGAGTGATAAGGCACGTTGAGACCTTAGGATAGTTAGCTAGGAACGCTTACGATATGCATGTGATCGCTAATTGTTTTACTGAATTGGGATTCAAAATTCCTAACTATACTATTGGGGTTGTGGAATTAGCTGTGAGAGGAGCTTAGCCCAGCTACAAAGATGCAACAAAGAAGGGTAGCTCTAGGGCAAGCTAATGCTTAAGGTAGGGCACATGAGGATTCTAGGTTTGATGGGATTCTGTAGGCCTTAAAGACCATTGGGAACCTGATAAGGTAGCAGGCTCAGCAACAAGATGCCGTTGCCACTACTCACAATAGGGACCCATTAGCTAGAATCAGGAAGTAAAGGTTGGTAGAGCAGTTTAGTAAGTTGAAGCCACCTTAGTTCATAGGACGGGGTGATCCTGAGGTTGCTGCCTCGTGGATTAAGGAGATGGAGAAGGCCTTCGCCTTGTTGAGGTGTACAAAGGAAGAAAAGGTGACCCTGACAGTTCACCAGTTGTAAGGCAACGCTAATGATTGGTGGAATGCCACTTGGGGAAGAGTTTTTCCTAAAGTTACCATCCCGACTTGGGGCACGTTTATGAAAGCATTTAACGGAAAATACTTTTCTGAGTGTGCCTGAGAGCAGAAGATGTTTGAGTTCCTATGACTTCGATAGAATTACATGTCTATGGACCAGTGTATGGCCAAATTTGCAAAGGTGTCAAAGTATGCTTCAAGGATGATTGAGGATCTTGTGGATCGAGCTAGGAGGTTCCAAGATGGACTAAAGCCGGAAATTTGTAGCCAATTGGTGCCTTTGAACTTGAAGGACTACGATGAGCTTTATGAAAGGGCTCAGCTGATTGAGAGGGATATGGCCAAGTGAGCAACCACCTATGGATTGCAGTTTGCTGCTAATAGGGATAATCATCAGTCTGGGAAGAAGCCAATGGCAGGAGGAAAGCACCCTATCCTTCCTAGCGGGAAGAACAACATTGGGAAGCCGGCGCAACACCTAAGCCATAGTTGCCAATTCTACAGCAAGTTCTATGGATTTGCACCGTGCCACATCCAAACGGGAGCGTGCTTTAGATGTAGTCAGCAATACCACCATGTTAGGAACTGCCCGCAACAATTGGTTGAAGTGCAACCGCGACTAGGACAACAATCAAGAGCTGCGCCGCAAGACAATTCGAACCAACTCCCAGCCCAGGGTAAGGTGTACACGATGACCAGAGAAGAAGCCAAGGATTCCAGGGCCATAATTATAGGTACGGTCTTCTTACACTAGCATGCTGCATACGCTTTGTTTGATATGAGGGCGAGACATTCGTTTGTAGTTGATCAGTTTATTAAGCTAGCTAGATTAGAAATGAAACTGTTGGAAATGGTCTTTAGTATCTCCACCCCTAGAAATATAAGGTGCTATCTGTTTTTGGCTATCAAAGGTGCAAGATAGTTATTAATGGGTGAAAGGAATTGATAGATCTAGCTGTCTTGGCTATGCATGACTTTGATATTATAATTGAAATGGATTGGCTTGACAAGCAGCGAGCCACGGTTGACTATCCAGTTGGTAGCTCCAGTTATGAGTTTGTAGGACACAAGTGTGGATCGTCTACACCCTTTATTTCTTTGCTTGAGGTAGAACGGTTGTTTGAGGAAGGTTGCCAAGGCTATCTGGCAACGGTTGGGGATTTGACGATAAATGAGCCAAAGTTTGAGTATATCATTGTGGTACGAGAATTTACGGATGTCTTTCCAAAAGAGTTACTAGGATTGTCCCCAGAGCGAGAGATGGAGTTCGTAATCAAGTTAGCCTCTAAAACAGAATTGATCTCCAAGGCACCATATTAGATGTTGCTATCTAAGTTGAAAGAGATAAAAATGCAAATGCATGAATTATTAGATAAGAGATTTATTCGCCCTAGCGCATCACCATAGGGAGCGCTTGTGCTATTCATGAAGAAAAAGGATAGATCGTTGTGATTATGCATCGATTACCGATAGCTCAATCAAGTGATGGTTAAGAACAAGTACTCATTACCAAGGATAGACGACATGTTTGATCAACTTCAAGAAGCTTCGGTGTTCTCAATGATAGACTTGAGAACAGGCTATCATCAGCCAAGGATCAGGAAGGAGGACATCCCAAAGACTGCATTTCGGAGGCGATACGACCACTACGAGTTTATAGTGATGCCATTTGGGTTAACTAATGCCCCATCTGCTTTCATGGACCTAATGAACCGAGTATTTAAGGAATATTTGGATCAATTCGTCATAGTCTTCATCGACGACAAACTAGTGTACTCGAGGAGCCCAAAAGAGCATGAGCAACATTTGAGAATGGTATTACTAACCCTACGAGAACATGCACTTTATGCTAAGATTAGTAAGTGCGAGTTCTAGCTTAATAGAGTGGCCTTTTTGGGTCATATGATATTGGGTGATGGAATTTCAGTAGATCTAGCCAAGATCGAAGCAATCATGAATTGGCTAAGACCAATGACGATGACTGAAGTTCGAAGCTTTCTAGGACTAGCTAGCGATTATCGGCGATTCATGGAAAAATTCTCTAGGATAGCTACACCATTGACATAACTACTAAAGAAAGAAGTGAAGTTTGAATGGACGGACAAGTGCGAGAAGAGCTTTCAAGAACTTAAGCACAAGTTGACCACTGCCCCAATGTTAAAAATACCGTCTAGTCCTGGTGGATACGAGATCTATAGCGACGCTTCATTTAAAGGATTGGTTTGTGTCCTGATGCAACATGGACAAGTTGTAGACTATGCATCTAGGCAATTGAGGCCTCATGAACAGAACTATTCGGCACACGCCTTGGAGTTGACAATGATTATTTTCACTCTGAAGATTTTGAGATACTACCGTGTGGGGAAAAGTGTTCGTAAAATTCTAAACGCAAGTGAACGTGTCGAACAAGTAATATAATGATGAGAAAGAGTATCGTCCCACGGAGATTGATGATTAATAAACTAATTAAATACTAAAATAAATTAATTCTAAAATTTATCTAACAGATCAAAATATAATTTAGAATAAATTAAAAAACAAAATTTGGAGACTAAATGCAGTAAATCAATCAAATAAATATGTTAGAGTATCCGATTTTACCATAACCACTATATATGAATTTCAAATTATTGTGAATACAAGAATGATATCAAACAAGTGATGGCGGAATTTCCTAACCTATTTACCATCATATCTCTAGGTATAGCAAACATACTCAATTTATTAATCCATTATATCTCTATGTGAATTAAAATAAACATGAGTGCATTAAAAACTATGAATATTCCCGACTTACAATGAGTCTTTTGGATCACCTTATCACCGAAAGCCACACAAATAGCGCGGTATATCTCTATCCACGTTTAATTCATGGTTATATATTATAATGAGCAATTACATATTATCACTTCTCAGTTTCAAACATGCACATCAAATCATTGAAGTGGTGGCTAGTCACTCAAAAGCATTATGCACAATAATATATAACTCACATGAATGAAATCAATTGCAAAACATAAAAATCATGAAATTCACATCATCATGGTTAGGCTATATCATAGCCCTAACCAAAAGAAAATTAGAACATAGTAGAAGAAGAAATAAAAATATAAATTAAACTTAGCATCTTGAATCAAAGAACAAGAATTCTGTCACCACTTTTGTCTTCTCTTCAAAATACTTGAAAAAACTCTCAGAACAATGAAAAACAATCTAACAAAAACCTAGCTGCTCTCTCTTCTCAATGTTCTCCTCTTCATAGGATATATCCAAGTTATCTAATCTCCCTACGCTTGCAGATAACATTAGGGAACAAAATCAATGATTCCCTGATTTGATATCTATCTTCCATTGTTGCTTGATTTGAATTCCTGATTTTTGCCATTCTTTTCTTTATCTTTTCCATATCTCATTATTCTGCATAAACAAGGAAAATTCAAATAATCAGGAGGAAATCCAAATATTTTCTCATAGATATTGCATTAATTGTTGCCTAAAATAGGTAAAATAACTCTATTTTTATAGAGTTATCAAAAAGTTCACAATCTACACCGACCATCAAAGTTTGAAGTACCTATTCTTGCAAAAGGAATTAAATATAAGATAAAGGAACTGGATGGAACTTCTCAAGGACTACGACTGCGACATCTTATACCATCCTGGAAAGGCCAACAAGATAGTGGATATACTCAGTCATAAGTCATCAATTGCGTAAATGATGGTTCGAGAGTTGATACTTCTTGAAGGTGTATGGGATTCAGATTTGAAGTTCAGGGTAGGCCATCTTTCTAATCTTATGGCTACTCTTCGAATTGAACCCAAAGTGCACACTAGGATTAAAAACCTTTCAATCGATGGATCCGAAAATCCAAAAGATTGTGCAAGGAAGCCTAAGAAAAGGAACCCAAATTTCCAAGTGATGGATGATGGGATCTTGAGGTTCTAAGGACAATTGTGTGTACCTAATGATGCAGAGCTTAAAGAAGAGATTCTAGCGGATGCCCATCGAAGCAACTATAGCATCCACCTAGGTAGTACGAAAGATGTACATGAACTTTTAACATTATTATTGGTGGAATGTCATAAAGACTGACGTCGCAAAGCACGTGGCAAAGTGCTTGACATGCCAACAAGTAGAAGACCAACACTGCAAACCTGATGGACTGCTACAACCGTTGGTTATCTCAGAATGGAAATGGGAGCATAACATGATGGACTTCATGATGGGGCTACCAAGGAGTCAGAGAGGTAATGATTCCATTTGGGTTGTGGTTGACCGACTGACCAGGTCAGCTCACTTCATTGCAATACAAAAAGATTATGCCATGGATAGGCATGCCGAGCTATACATGAGGTAGATAATTCAGCTACATGGGGTTTTAGTGACGATCACCTCTAATTGGGATCCCAAGTTCACCGCCGCATTTTGGAGGAGTCTTGAGATGGCTATGGGAACGAAACTGCAGTTCAGCACGGCTTATCATCCGCAGACTGATGGACAATTTGAGAGAACGATCCAAACTCTCGAGGATATGCTGTGAGCCTGTGTTGTGCATTTCAAAGGAGGATGGGAAGACCAAATGCATATCGTCGAGTTCACGTACAACAACAGCTATCAACAATAGAGCATTAGAATGGCACTGTTTGAGGTATTGTACGGAGTGCCTATAGAATGCTCGTCTATTGGGATGAGGTTGGAGAAAGGAAAATTACGGGCCCTAAGCTAGTGCAACAATCCACGGGTACAGTCCAGATCATCCGAGAAAGCTTAAAGACGGTCTAAAGCCGCTAGAAGAGCTATGCAGACAAACAATGGAAACCTTTAGAGTTCCAAGTTGGTGATCACATGTTCCTCGAAGTGTCGCTAATGAGAGGTATTTCCTGTTTTGGCAAGAAAGAGAAGCTAAGCCCCAAATTTGTTGGACCTTTTGAAATTCTAGAAAGAATTTGGACTTTAGTCTACCGTTTGGCACTACCGCCAAATTTTGCCCAGGTTCATAACGTGTTCCACATGTCCATGCTAAGAAAGTATTAACCAAACTCGATGCACATACTAAGTTATGAGGAAATCGAGATGGACAATAGAGTGACGTATGTCGAGTAGCCAGTGTGAGTCCTGAACAGAAAAGAAAGGGTATTGCACATTAAAGTCATTCCCTTGGTCAAAGTTGTCTGGCAGCATCACGGCACTAAGAGAGCAACCTAAGAAAGTGAGGACATTATGAGGAGCCACTACCCCCATTTGTTCGAGGAATTGGTTGATCCTTCAAATTTCAAGGACGAAATTTCTTTAAGGAAGGAAGAATTATGACATCCTCGTTCCGATCCAATCTTCAAAACGAAATTATTTAGGCAAGCGATCATCGAACGTGATTACCTTGAGAATCAATAAACCACAAAGGTATCAGAAAGGCCACCTTGGGGCGAAAAATCGATTTTTCATCGGCGAGACTTAAAAGTTTGGAAAGGATGAAATGGGCCACAGGTGAGGACCAAAGTGGGCCCAAGCCCAAGTGGGCGAGATCTTGGTGAAAAGGCCAAAATAACCTTCCGTTGGACTAAGACAAAATGACAAAGATGGAAATTGGCAAGGCAAGGGGGTAGCACATGCATGGAGGGGGCGGTAATTTGAAGAAGCTTGAAGCCTAGACTAGCCAATTATAAACCTTACACACTCAAGTGCAATCCATTCATTAATTACCTTGAATTTTCTCTCTTCAAGATGTCACTTCCACATTAATTGAACCCCAGATTTGAGGAATTTGGAAGACTTGGATTTTAATGAATTGAATGGACAAGACCTCTCTCTCACCTTCTCTCCTTTCTCTCCCTCACCGTCGACACCCGCCCCCTCTCACTCTCACTTTCTCTCAGTTTTCTCACTTGAAACTCTCAAACTCACTTTTTTTTTTTTCTCTCTCTTGGTATGACTGAAACCCCATAGCCATCCTCATCTTCATCTCAAGCTTTCTTCCATTTTTCCTCTTGTTTTCCCTCGCAAGCTACCATCCGTCGAACTCCCGACGCTGGACCACCCTTCATGCCATCGCACCCCCGTTCAAAGCCGACCGACCAGCCCTCCTCAAGAGCTGTTTAGTGTTATGCAGCCCTCATCGGTGCTCCTTCTCACTCATTTCTTCTTTAGTCTTGTCCCCCATGAAGCCTGGACGCTGAACTGCCGCCGTGCCACTGCTGAACTGCTGACCAGCCACCGTTCAGCTTCCCCATGCCCTGTAGACGCGTGACCAGCAGTCCATAGTTACTTTCCGGTCTTGTTGTTCCTTCCTCTGACGCGTTTCAAAGTTCAAATGGTTCGTAAATGGCTTTCTAGCCCTTGATTAGGGTTATCGTTGCACTTAGGGAGTAGTTTAGGGTTTGTTTATGGTTAAATGGTGATTTAATAGTGTGATAAGTGATTGTTAGGTTTAGATAGGCTATCAAACTTTTACTGATAAGTTATCGAGGTTAAAGTGATAGGTTATCAGACTTTTAGCGATAGGTTATCGGACCTTTTGACGATAGGTTATTTGACTTTAGGTGATAAGTTATCAAACCTTGAATGATAAGTTATCATGTTTAGGGTGATAAGATATTGGATTTTTTTTAAAGATAAGTTATCGGGTTTTGATGATAGTTTATCATTGTTAGGACGATAAGCTATTGGGTTATGTTAAAGGAAGATGATATGGTGTCTTAAAATGTCATAATACGAGAAAAGACCATTATGTGATGCATGTGTTATATGGGATACAAATTATATATTAAATGTGTGATATGGGTTATGTGATGTATGTGCTAAATGGATTATATGTGTTATGTGTGATATGTATTTGAGGTATTATACGTGATGTGTACATTATATTAATTGAAGGATGAATTGTGTGACAAGGTATGATGGCACGTGATAAATTATTCAGACATACTGTGGATTATGATGGCACATGATAAATGATTTTGATAAATTATTCAGACATACTGTGGATTATGATGGCACATGATAAATGATTTTGAAAGATTATGATGACTTTATATTATTTTGATAAGTGGCCTATATGCCATGGGTTTATAAATTGAATAGTGCATTTATATATGATATAATATGATGCACGTTTGTAACAAGATAGCATTTAGCGAGTGATGTGGCATATCAAATGGGTATCACGTGGATTAATATATATATATATATATATATATATGAAAAGAATTGTATAATGGTATGCTCGTATGATCACCTAAGACCTTGATGCGTTTTACGCGAGGTGCAAACCAATCCTGATGCATTTTACACGGGACGATACTTGATTAAGTTTGAATGCCCCCAAGCCAACGTAATGGCATTCGTGGATAGATTTCAGAACGAAGCTCCTTACAGGAATGACCGTCTTGATGTGTTTTATGCGGGATGATGCCATGCTTGATGGGATGAGACAATGCGCAATTATACTAGATGATTGCGAACCTTCGGGTTAGCCTTGGATCCTAAGTGACTATAATAATGTGGACATATTTGTATGGAAAGTGCATGTGATTTATATGTGTTCAAGTCTGGATTATTGCATGGCATGAGTGCATGATCTAAACTACAATGCGCATTCGTATGTTTGGCTCAAGAGCATGGGCTATATGATGGAAATTGGCAATGTGTTTATATTGATGGCCTTGAATAATAGATTCGTTTTTATGTGAATCATGAGGGTAAAACCAGAATAGCGTTGCCATATTTTTGTGATCAATAGATAATTGCATGTATAGAGCGTTTCCGAGGTGACAACTTCCCTACGTGAGGTTTAGGAAGTTCACTCATTAAGTTTATCTCATGGTTGTTTGTTAAATGTTTACAGGCCCTAAGAATAGCTGAGCAATTTTGCTAGATCTGGTTCAACCTTCCCATAGAGTATAACGAGGAGGTGACAGAGTATCCCGTAAAGGGAGGGGTCGACACGCATTACACGCACTACATCACCACCATCTGAGTCAACGAGGACCTACCTAACCTTGTGCCTCACTAATTCATGGCCTAATACTTTTGGCTTGGTAAAGAGAGCCATGATTCCACCACGGCTTTGATGGTCTATCGGGTGTCGGAGGTTCGGGGGGAGGCATCGGCTGGGATGCCAAGGATGGGGACATTCCCGATGGGGAAGTGTCCAACCCTGTGCTCTACCCCGAGTTGATCACCGAGCGAGAGCCATGGATCTTGGAGGCCATAAAGGCTTAGGTAGTAGTGGGGTGATAATACTTTTGAACCACCTTCGTAGTATTAGAGATGTAGGTGTACCCTGGGCCCCCTTCTTTTTATTAAGGTTGTAATAGTGCAGTTTGGCATATCGAATGTGGCAAAACTTTTGTTTAACTCTTGAACTTGACGTGTACGTGACCTTTGATTTATTATGCATATATATATATATATATATATATATATATATGAGTATGTTTGTTTTTAACTATCTCTGTTGAACAATGGAATGGAGATTTGTTTACATTTCCACTTATGCATTTTATCATTATGGCGAATTGGGTTGGCAACACCTCTTGGAACTTTGCAATCGAACGACCAAAGTATGGAAGCGAGGGGTGCCGCGCACTCGAAGCAGGTCAGGGCATGACAAAACTTGAGATTCATTCATCATTTGAGAGTTCTTAGTTGGTTATGGTATGTTACTACTCGGGCCCTTGGAACAAAATGGATCTCTCAGCCGCGCCAATTGATGCATCTTCATAGGGTATTTGACTCTCTAAAAGGGTTATCGTGTTTTTAACCATCCATAAGGAGTTTCTTTATGGGCAGAAATGTTATTTTCTATGAAAATATATTTCCCTTGGTATTCTTGCTTGAGCATTCTAACTCAACGCCTAATTATTGTCAACATTTCAAGGGGATATATCTCCAAATCAACAATTTATGCTTTTCTTTATGGCCATCTGGACAAAGATATTAATATGGATTTTCTGTAGGTTTACAGAGACAAGGGAATCTAAAGTATGTTGTCTCCGTTAATACCTCCATGGTCTTTCAAAGGCTTCCGAATTGTGGTATGCAAAATTTACTACCGCCCTTATAGCTAGTGGCTTTAAATAGTCCAAACATGATATGCTTTGCTCACATGGAAAATAGGCACGTATCTAATGATATATACTGATGACATGAGTAGAAATAATGAATATGTTGTCAAGAATTTCAAAGAATATTCGCACACTACTTTTCATACTAAGGATTTGAGACATCTCAAACATTTCCTTAGTAGTGAGATTGCCTAACCAAACTTAGGAAACTCCATTAGCCAACATAAATTTGCCCTAAAAATCATATCAAAAGTAAATCTAGTAGGATGTAAGCCCGTGACATCCCAAAATTTGGCCCTTGATTCGGATATACGAAATGGTTGTCTTGTCGACGTGCTTATGGTTAATTTACTCGGAACTAATCACTCTCGAGTTAACTAATCTATTAGGTGAGACCGTTAAGGGATATAAATGTGACAGACTAGGGAATTGATCAGAAATCGACCGCTCGACCATAATAATCAGCAAGGGTCCATATGACACCGTTATAAATTGATTAGCAAATGAATATAAGTCGATTTGACGGAAGTACGTAGTTGAATTGCAAGTGGTTCCGCATGATTGCAATATTCGCGTCAAACGGCAATAACTCGATTCTCTATTAATATTATATTCGGGACACGCAATTGAACCATAGATTTTATGACAACCGAAGGTCATCTACGATTCAAAGATGCACAAACGTCGATTGAAAATTATCGACCACGGGTCAAACGCGCTAAAATCCCTAAAAGCTACGCGATAGGTTATGTCGTACTAAAATCGCGTTCGGTCAATTTTAACCACAAAATTGAATTCGGTTTTGGGAATCGGACATTCAAGCGTGTCACAATTCATTTATAGGATGTCGTCTCATCTTTCGGCGAATTTTCGTCGAGTCCGAAAATTTTGCGGAAAATCGACTTTCGAACAAACAAGAAAATAAAAGGGAAATTCATATCAAAAGGGAATTTGGCTGCCCAAAATGGTTTATTTTTTAGGGAATTAGGACTAATTCTTCATTGGATGACATCTTGACTTTATGGGCATGAAGACTTTAGGGGTTTGTGTTGATGGGCTTGATATTTCCCCTAAGGTTTTCATTGGTTGTTGGCTTGACTTCTTTTCCTCCTCTCTCTCTTTCCCTCCCTCTCTTTCTCTTATGTGCTCAACCCTTTTGCCGATCCTCCTGCCCACGTTCCTTTTTCCCTTCCTTTCCTCACATCCCCAATTCCCCTCCCCTGCATTTTCCTTCACACGTCTAGCTTCTCCCCACCATTCATCATCATCTTCACTCACGCTTGCAACCAACCAACCCCACGTTCTTCCATCCTAGCTCCACGCCAACTCCACTGCTTCATCACTTCCCCCACTAACCGACGTCCCAACTACAGCAGCCACATGCCCAACTCCTCACGCCTCAACACCACAGCCACGCCATCTCCTTCGCCACCCAACTCCTCACGTCTAGTAGCTTCCCCACATTTAGCGACAACACCCAACCATAGCACCATCCCTGGCCACCAGTTCCGTCCGTAGCAACTTCACCACCCGTCCAGCAGCACCCGCGGCCAGTAAGGACCAGCCCTAGCCGAACCCAGCTCCTCTTGGCTGTGAGCTTATAGGGCCAACCCCAGCTCTGTCAAGCCTCTATTCGAGGCACAATAGTCTCGGGTTTTCACTACCATCGCCGTGAGCCCGCCGCCGTCGAATTCTAGTGAGTTAACTCCCTAATCCTTGATTATGTTGGTAATTGTGCTTAAGGGGTTAGATTAGTATTAATTAGCTTGGTTAGATTAGTGTTAAGATGGATTAGCTTAAATTCATATCTGTTTACTGGACACTCGTTGTTTGCTATTTTTGTGAGTTAAATTGTGCTACAATTTTGAGGTTACTTCCTTCTTGAAAAATGTTCTAAACATCTTCATGGATGACATATATTTTACTCAAGATTTTATAGATTTAAAAGAACAAGATTTCAACTTCGTTGCATGTAGGGAAGAATCTCAGTTTGTGCCGGAACCAGTGACCTTTCGGTGTTTAAAGGATTTTTATCAGCTCTTAGGGTTTGATTTTCGAAATAGTTTCTTCACAAATTTTTTTTTTTCACATCTTGTAGTTTAAAATAGTTAAATTTCAAAGGAAACGGACAAGTTTTGGACCTCGAACCAAGCTAGATTTGGAAAACATAATTTCTGGACACGGACATAGTTTTGGTAACGGATTGGGTGATTTACTGATATCATTCTAGAAAGATATGGGTTAAGGTGTGTTCATGAAAAGTATTCTTTTAAGTGTCATTTATAACATATTCAAATTTTAGAATTTTCTGAACTTATTTGGTAATGTTTCTGGAATTAAACTTGGAGACACACAAGGAGACCCAGTTTCTGCCGGTTAGGGCCGGTTGTGGTCTTGTGGTTGTTCTTGGTGTCTTGCTTGCTAGAAAATGTATATTTTGTGATTTGGCTGACTTTTGGCATGCTTAGAACTTATGCGTGATATGATGAGATTGGTCGCTCTATGTTGGTTCTGATTTGTATGTCAAAAAGTGGCTTTATAAGCTTTTAAATGGAAAAACAATGAGGTGTTGGGTTGGACACCAAAACGTATTCGCTCAACAAAACAATGAGGTTTTAAACTAGGTTCGTGCAAAGTTTGACAGATTAATTTTGAGTACGAGAGCACCTACAAATTTCTTTCCAAAAGTTTTGAACAAAAAAAAAAAAAAAGAGAGTTGCAAGGTTTATTATTTAAAAAGGGATTTTAGTGTTTTGGGCTAATTGACAGAAGATAAGAATTGGTTTGATTAATGATGTTTGTGTAATCACCTAAATACCCTAATGCGTGTGAATATGTGGGGTAATGAACCCGTCTTGATGCATATGATTATGCGGGATGATGCCTGATTAAGTTTGGATGCCCTCACATCAACGAGATGCTGAGTCGCGGTTGAGGCCAGACCGATGCTCCTTTATAGAATGTTGTCCTGATGTGTTTGAATATGTGGGATGATGCCGTGCCCGATGGGGCAGGACGATGTCCAGCTACGCTGGATGACCGCCAACTTTTGAGTTGGCCATGGCTGATGGGTCATAATAATCGAAACACACCTAAGTGGTTGTGCTACTGCACCTAATTATGGGGCAAAATTATGTGGCATGGTGTGAGACGTGTCATAACGGTTTTACCTTATAATTGGGACCCATGTGAATGTTTGAAGAGTGAAACATGTGTTCCGATTATTAAATTACGCTTGCTATATTGATAATAGCATATGTGATGAGCTAACATGTAGAGACGCGCCAAGGCGAGGTGAGTTTTGTATGGTGCGTGTTTAGGACTGCCTTCAAGGTGAATTTGCGTCCTAATCGGGGCTTAGGGTTTTGACTCACTAAGATTTTATCTCACCCCATCATGGGCTAACCTTTTTCGGGGCCATAGCGTGGAGATCTGCTAAGTGCGGATGTGGTGGGCGCAAGATGCGACACCTTTGGCTAGCCCTGTTGCTAGTGAAGTTTAGGTTGCCCTAGTCCCTAAAGGTTTTTGAGATGGTCGGTTGGAAGTTGCCAGTGTAAGGACTTGTAAATCATTAAACTTCCTAGGGACAATAGTGGTTAAATAAATATGTTGTCTTCGGCAATGTTTTCCGTGTTTTCATTATCCATGTTTGATTATTGGCCGGGTGTTTATTTAATTCGCTTATGCATGCGTTTAATCGAAAGATAAAAAGAATGGGTCAACGACGCGTCCTAAGACGTCGCATTTTTATCGACCGCAGAGGGATGTGCGCGTGCTCGGGGTTCGGGGTGTGACAAAGCCAGTTGTTAGTCCTATCAAGCAGAATGTCAAATTAACCATAGTTGATTATTGTGACATCCCAAATTTTCAGTTCTATTTTCAATTAAATTAATTGGGCCTTTTATCGACGCGCTTATAGAGCTGTTCTCGGGATTGATCACTCATGAGATAACTAAACCATCTGGGAAAGCCATTAAGGAATTTTAATGCAATAGACTTGAGAATTCGACCAGAAATCGACTTCTCGACCGTGCTCATTTTTAGAGGTCATTAAGGCACACTTAAAAATTGATTTAAGATTAGAGATAGGTCGGTTCGATAGAGATATGTGACTAAGCATGGGTGATTCCACTAAATTGCAAAATTTTCGTCGATCGGCACTAGACTGATTTTTCTGTCTTTTTGGTACCCTATGTCCGTATTTGAATCATCGAGATTTTCATAACCACTGAGAGTCACCAGTGTATCGAATGGATTCATTGTGGCTCGAAGAAAATCGACTACAGGTCATTTGCAATAAAAAATTTATGAAAGCTACCCGGTAGCTTAGATCACGCTAAAATCACGCCAGATTGAAATTAACCGCGAATTTGAATCTAATTTCAGAAATTTAAAGTTCTGTCATGTCACAAATCATTTTAGGAACGTCGACTCAGTTTTTAAAGATTTTTCTGCAAACCGAGACTTTTTGGGAAAAGGTCGAGATAAGGTCGTTTTTGTCCAGAAAATGTCAAGGACCGTGCTTGATCGCGCAATTGGGAAGTAAGTGGGATCGATTGGTGAGGAAAAATACCAATTTGATTGTTGTTATGTTGGATTAAATTTTTAGCGACCAAATCGAATTGAATTAAGAAGGATTGGTGTCCAATTGAAGCAAGATCAATGCAAATTCGTATGCCCCACGGACCCAACCTTTTGGACTAACTCAAGTCTTCTAGAAGGGGCATTTGTGGCTGATTTTTGCTGAGGAAAGCTAGTTGGACAGGTTGCACCAATCAAGGAAGACAAGAAGAGGATAAGTGTGAGACCAAGTGGTCCCCTTGCCCCTTATCCCTTCCCCAACTGTCGACCGGCCTCCTCTCCCTCTCCATTTTTGCTATTAGAAGCTCAGAAACCCAGAAGAAGCCATGAAGCAGCCCTCACCGTCGTAGCCAACCGCCAGCCCCTAACTGGTTCGTTGCGCCTATGCATCGACTATCGTCAAATCAATCAGGTGACGATCAAGAACAAGTATCCACTCCCGAGGATAGATGACTTGTTCGATCAGTTGCAAGGAATGTCGATATTTTCAAAGATCGACTTGAGGACAGGATTTCATCAACTGAGGATTAGGAAAGAGGACATTCCAAAGTCAGCATTCCGTACTCGATATGGTTATTATGAGTTTACTATAATGCCATTCGGATCAATGAATGCACTAGCTGCCTTCATGGATCTGATGAACCGAGTGTTCAAGGAATACTTGGATCAATTTGTGATCGTGTTCATCGATGATATTCTAGTGTATTCGAGGAATGATGACGAGCATGAGAGTCATTTGAGATTGGTACTGCAAACTTTGAGAGTTCATCAGCTGTACTCCAAGTTTAGCAACTGCGAGTTTTGGTTGACTCGTATTATTTTCTTAGGTCACGTGATTTCAGGTGAAGGAATCCCCGTGAACCCAAGCAAGATTGAAGCAGTGATTAATTGGCCAAGACTAACTATCGTGACAGAAATTAGAAGTTTTCTGGGTTTGGCGGGTTATTACAGAAGGTTCGTGGAGGGGTTCTCAGCATTGGCGTCGCCTTTGACAAGACTCCTGAAGAAAGAAGAAAATTTTGTGTGGACGAACAAGTGCGAGTGTAGTTTCCAAGAGCTAAAGCAAAAGCTGACTACCGCACATGTGCTGACCATTCCATCTGGCCCTGGAGGATACGAGATCTATAGTGATTGCGTCATTCAGAGGATTGGGTTGCGTGTTGATACAACATGGTCGAGTTGTTACATATGCCTCCCGTCAGTTGAGACCTCATGAACTGAATTACCCGACGCATGACTTAGAACTCGCGGCAATTATTTTCGCTCTGAAAATTTAAAGATACTATTTATGCAGAGAAAGATTCCAGATCTTCACGGACCATCAAAGTCTCAAGTATTTATTCTTTTAGAGGAAATTGAATATGAGAACGCAGCTGGATGGAACTACTAAAAGACTATGACTGTGATATCCTATATCACCCCAGAAAGGCGAATAAGGTCGCCGACGCTTTGAGTCGAAAGTCTTCAGTTGCTTATATACTAATTAAGGAATGGAACCTAATCGAGAGAGCTCGAGATTCGGTGTTCAAGTTTGAGGTGGGCCACCTTTCGAATCTTATGGTCACCCTCAGAATTGAGCCGAATGTCCAAATCAGGATCAAACTACTCCAACCGATAGACCCAGACGTTCAGAAGATCCTACAAGAGGATACGGATAAGAGAAAAAGCTGACTTTTAGATTTCTGATGACGGAACACTGAGGTTCCGAGGACGTTTGGTTGTACCTGATGATGTAGAGCTTAGAGAGGATATTTTATCTGAAGCACATCGTAGCAGTTATAGCATTCGTCCTAACAATACTAAGATGTATTAGAATTTGCGTCAACACTATTGGTGGTCGGGTATGAAGGCAGACATCGCCAAGCATGTCGCCAAGTGTTTGATGTGTTAGCAGGTGAAGGCTCAGCATTGCAAGTCGGGAGGACTTCTGCAACCTCTCGAGATCCCAAAGTGGAAATGGGAGCATATTACGATGGACTTCGTGACTGGCCTACCGAGGAGTCAAAGAGGTAATGATTCCATTTTGGTAGTGGTCGACAGACTGACAAAGTCGGCTCACTTCATGGCAATACGAAAAGACCTAAGTTTAGATAGACACACCGAGTTGTATGTGCGTCAGATAGTTCATTTACATGGAGTACCGGTAACGATAACTTCATATCGAAACCCGAGATTCACGGCTACTTTTTGGAAAAGCTTGCAGAGTGCTTTAGGTATGAAACTGCAATATAGTACGGCATATCATCCTCAGACGGATGGCCAGTCTGAGAGAACAATTCGAACCCTCGAGGACATGCTGCGAGCTTGTGTGATAGATTTCAAATGAAGTTGGGAAGAACAGCTTCATCTGGTGGAATTCGCCAACAACAACAATTATTAGTAGAGCATTCAGATGGCTCCTTTTAAAGCGTTGTATGGTAGAGTGTGCAGAACGTCGGTATGTTGGGATGAAGTTGAGGAAAGAAAGATCACGGGCCCAGAGTTTGTTCAGCAGTCAGTGGATGCCGTTGCAATTATCAGAGACAGACTAAAAACCGCTCAGAGCAGACAGAAAAGTTACGCAGATAAGCACCGGAGATCATTGGAATTCCAAGTTGGTGATCACGTTTTTCTAAAGGTGTCACCAATTAGGGGAATTTTACGCTTTGGTAGGAAAGGAAAACTGAGTCTGAGCTACGTAGGTCTATTTGAAATTCTAGAGAGAATTGGGACCCTAGCGTATCATCTTGCGTTGCCGCCGAGACTGACGCAAGTGCACGACGTCTTTCATGTGTCGATGTTGAGGAAGTACAAGCCTAACCCGACCCACGTGCTTCATTTTGAAGAATTGGATGTGGATGATAAAGTGTCATACGTTGAAAACTCGATTCAGATTGTGGACAGGAAAGAGTAGGTTCTGAGTACAAAGACCATTGCGTTGGTCAAAGTGATCTGACAACACCATGGCACCGAATGAGCAACCTGGGAGACTGAAGAGTTGATGAGATAGTTGTACCCCTACCTTTTTGTTTAAAGTGTTGTAACGGTTTAAATTTCAAGGACAAAATTTTTATAAGAGGGGAAGAGTTGTGACATTCCAAATTTTCAGTTCTGCTTTTAATTAAATTAATCGGGCCTTTCATCGACGCGCCTATAGGGCTATTCTCAAGGCTGATCACTAGTGAGATAACTAGACCATATGGGAAAGCCATTAAGGGATTTAATGCAATAAACTTGAGAATTCGACCAAAAATCGGCTTCTCGACCGTGCTCATTTTTAGAGGTCATTACGGCATAGTTAAAAATCAATTTGAGATCAGAGATAGGTCAGTTTGACTTAGATGTGTGGCTAAGTGTGGGTGATTCCACTAAATTGCAAAATTCTCGTCGATCGACACTAAACTGATTTTTCTGTCTTTTTGGTACCCTACGTCCGTATTTGAATCTTCGAGATTTTCACAACCACCGAGAGTCATCAATGTGTTAAATGGGTTCATTGTGGCTCAAAGAAAATCGACCACGGATCGTTTACACTAAAAATTTCTGAAAGCTACCCGGTAGCCTAGGTCACACTAAAATCGCGCCAGATTGAAATTAACTGTGAATTTGAATCCGATTTCAGAAATTGAAAGTTCTGTCATGTCACAAGTCATTTTAGGGACGTCGACTCAGTCTCCAAAATTTTTTCTGTAAACTGAGACTTTTTGGGAAAAGGTTGAGGTAGGGTCGTTTTTGTCTAGAAAATGTTGAGGACCGTTGTTGATCGCTCAATTGGGAAGCAAGTGGGATCGATTGGTGAGGAAAAATACCAATTTGATTGTTATGTTGGATTAAATTTTTAGCAACCAAATTGAATTGAATTAAGAAGGATTGGTGTCCAATTGAAGTAAGATCAATGCAAATTCGTATGCCCCATGGACCCAACATTTTGGACCAACTCAAATCTTCTAGAAGGGGCATTTGTGGCTGATTTTTGCTGAGGAAAGCCAGCTGGACAGGTTGGACCGATCAAGGGAGACAAGAAGAGGATAAGTGTGAGACCAAGTGGTCCCCTTGCCCCCCTCTTCCTTCCCCAACCGTCGACCAGCCTCCTCTCCCTCTCCATTTTTGTTGTTGGAAGCTTAGAAACCAGAAAAAGTCGTGAAGCAGCCCTCGCTGTTGCAACCAACCGCCGAGTCGCCACCACACGCCGTCGCGCCCTTTCACATGCTCGCCTACTCACCATGAGCCCTCATCTCCCCAACCGCCTCCTTCTTGTCTCCACCGTGTGCCTAGGAGGTCCCCCGAGCCAATCGCAATAGCCTCGCCATCGCCAGAGCTATTGGGACGTCCACCTGCAACTGTGAGGCCTCGCTGGAGCTCTGCCTACAACTGTGAGGCCCTCTTTGGTACCTTATGGACCTCGGTTGGTAGGCTCACTTTGGAGATAGTTGATCCTCGCCGCATCCCCGTTGTTTCGAAACAAGCGGTTCGTTAATCAAGTGAGTTTAACTCACTAATCCTCACTTAGTAGGTTAATGACGCTTAAGGGTTGTTTAGTTTAGACTAAACTAGATTAGGTGGATAGTTAGATTAGATTAGTGATTTAGTTAATTACCGATGCATGTTAGATGGTTAGTTTAGTGTAATTGGCGAGTAAATAGATTCTAGTATTTATTTAACGAGTCTCGAAATTTTTCTGAGCCATTCCGGCATATAATTAGACTTCACGAGCCTAAGTATGCATTTTCTGCATTTAATAATTATTTTTTGTAATTAATTATTTTTTTTTTTGGAAATTAGACTGGGATAGTCGGTGACCGGAATTTTATGCCGATTGTAGTAGTATGATCTGTTTATTTGATTGAGTTGTAATTTGTGCTGATTTGGTGTGATTGGTGATTGGGGATATTTATCCCAAAATTAATTAATTTCAAAAATTAATTAGAAAATCATCATGTGTCGGTTTACAGCGCCAAAAATGGATTTGTGGACCATTGAAATTAGTGGGATGTTCAAAAGTGAAAATACTATATTTTGGCTAAGGCCAACCGTGTACCCACATACGATTATTTTTGTCGAGATGGATAAAAATGGTGATTTGATTAAATGATCATTTTCAGGATACTATGAAAGTATGTCTAGCAGCTTCTAGTGAGCATTTTTAGAATAGCAGATCAATGGATTTGGCAGCTTTTGCTGAGCCTATTTAGAATAGCATATCGATGGACCAGGCAACTTTTGGTGAGCCTATTTAGAATAGCAGATCAATGGATCTGACAGCTTCTAGTGAGCATATTTAGAATAGCTTATCAATGGATTTGGTAGCTTCTAGTGAGTATATTAAGTGTACTATCTCTATATATGAGGCAGCTTCTGGTGAGCTATACTATCTATATATCAGCTTAAAGTGAGCAGTCTTAGATCATGGTCAGATTTATAGATACTATTGATTGAGATGACCGGAGAATGGTCTTGATGACATGAAATCGACTGAGTCGATTGATCGACGATTCGATTGAATTTAATGATTTGATGTGATGATGTGATTCGATGAATTGCTTATTGTATTGATTTGCAGGAAGAAACTGAGGCCAAGGTAAGCCCTCTGACTCATGATTGTGCTTAGGCAGCCCTCAAGGTGTATTTTCTTCCTAATCAAGTCTTAGGGGGTTGAACTTACTGAGAAGTAGTCTCACCCTATTATGGGATAACATTTCAGGTCTATAGATGACTGCTTCTCCCGAGCGTTTTGGGCAACTCAAGAAGATGACCAAACAGAAGCAGTACATCCCAATCCATGGGCACCCTAATGGGTTAGAGTATGAACTGGTGCAATCCATACTTTGGGTTGATGAAGGACTACCTAAGAAGGTGTCCCATCAGTACAGGTCGTGGTACCGCCAGGATCGTAACGGACTGAGGGAGGGCCCCATACCGGAATCGGAGGTGCCTCTATATGTGTTGGAGATTGCGTTCGGGAAAGGTACAACAGACCCTAAGGGTGGTTCGGTGGTGGGCTCGAAGGACCCTAGGCTTGAAGATCCAGATTCTCCGGTGTACTCAGAGTAGGCTCCAGCTAGAGTGTGGAAGAAGGAGAGATCGAGGTTGATGACCTGTAGTGGATTGGAAACCCCTACCCCTGTTTGCAAACCTTGTTTTATAACTGTTTTTTAGTAGGACTTAACTTTGGTAGTTCGTATTGTAATATATACATTATGGTTTGCAATATATATAAGTGTGACTGTTTAGTTCAAAATTTTATGGCCCTATTTTCCTATCCCATTTTTTGTTGTCTAGGAATTATTTATCTGCTTCCGCATGCATATTAAAATGAATGGGTCGGTGATGCGTCTTGGGACGTTGCTATTTAATCGATCAGAGAGGGATGGGTGTGCGCTCGAGGATCAGGGCATGACAATTATGATAAATGATCATTGTCCCAAAATGATGATCCATTGCTCTAGCGTCCATCGAGGCATAAGAGGTTTGTGGAAAAGCTCATCTATATCAATATGACCAAACCAAATAAATGTTATGTAGTTTAGGCACTCAGTTAGTTTATGCATAATCTTTAATAATCTCACATGATGTAGCTATGAAAGTTGTGAAATTTTGAAGAGATGGCTGGGACTTGATATACTTCTTTCTCGAGAATGCGATATGGAAATAATAGCCTATTGTGACACAAACTATACAACTTGTCCTTTGAGCCAAAGATCCATCGCTAGATTTTGCATTAAGCTTGGAAAATCCTTGCTCTTATGGAAAACGAAGAAGCAAACAATTGTATCATTGTCATCGGTCAAAGTTAAGTATCGAGTCATGGCTAAAAATATTTGTGAAATGGTATGGATGCAATGCTTGCTTCTAGACCTTGACATATTGGTTAAAGGACCGACTATGTTATTTTGCGATAATGATATAACATTCAAACTTGTGGCAAATCCCATAATACATGAAAAAATGAAGCATATAGAAGTTGACCGTCACTTCACTCGAAATAATATTCAAGGGATAACCAAGACAAAGGGAATCAAGACTGTAGAATAGCCAACGGATATTTTCACCAAAACCCTATGTCAAAAACAACATACGTATCTACTAAATAAATGGGATGTTTTTGATATGTATAAGCCGTCAGCTTAAGAAGGATTGTTGGAAATATGATCGAATCAATCCAGAATTAGAATTGATTATGTATATTCCTCTTTATTATTTTCTTTTATTTTTTATATATTGTATTATAAACACATGTAAAGAATACAATTGAGTCAATACATAATACAGAGAAATTTCTCCCACTTTTTCTTCATTTCGTGTCAAAGATAGAGGTTTCTTTCCATTTTTTTCTCTTCTTCAATCAAACATGAAATTATCAAACTCCCTTAATTTCCTTTCTTTTTCTTTTTTTTCTTAAATCATTATCCGGATTCTTTTCATTCCTTCCTCATTATTTTTTAAAATAGTAAACAACAACGATGTATAATCACATTAAAGTATTTGAGTAAATACTAAAAGAAAAAGCCAGAACCGAAGTTCCCATCCTGCGAACAAGCAGTTGATGCGAAAAATTCATTTTGCTTTTTTCCCAAGCTCATCTTCCAATCCATCAAATCCGATCCTCTACTAAAATTATTTTATAAATAAAAGGATTTTAGTGAAATGACCAAAGAGGCAACTAATATTGGCGATCCTATTTGCGTAACGGGTGTTATCATGAGGTCACTTACCATCAACAAAATATTTATGACATTGGTAGGCAAATAGGCGAGTCACATCACTATAGGAATTCGCTCTCGTGAATCGAACTCGTGACCTATTCTAAGATAACTAGAAGGATCCTCTTCGCACAAGATGGGTCACATCTCCGTATCACAACATGATAACTATAGGACCCTCGTCCCGCATTCGGGTGCCACAGCACGAGCCGTTTTAGGGACGCGCCGTCGTGAATCGAACTCGTGACCTCGCTCATGCCCATGACCCCCTTTTACCGAACCTGGACGCGACCAACTTATAGGAAAGCGACTCTAGAAAACTCGGGAAGAGAGAGAGTGAGAGAGAGCGGTTCAATTGCAACTCCCGTTTACGAACGCCGGCCCATCGGCGCATCGCCATAAGTCGGCTTCTTCTAAGGGTCGCGCCTTCTCCGACGCCGCCGCCGCCCGCCGCCGGGTCCGTCTCTATCCGAGCCCCGCGGGGGCGCCCACGCCCCGTCGCCGCTTCCTTCTTCTCTTCTCTCTCTCTCTCTCTCTCTCTCTCTCTCTCTCTCTCTGTGTCCGGCCTTGGGAAGCTCGGATGGCTTCCGAAGTCGGGTGGTATATTCTCGGTGACAATCAGCAGAACGTCGGCCCTTATTCTGCCTCCGAGTTGCTCGGTACGTTCGACTTCTGTAATTTCCTTGTTCCCCATGGCATCGATCGTTTATTCAAGTTTCAAGCTTCGCGAGCAGAAATTTATTTGTTTTCCTTAGCTTCTTCCCCTCTGATGAGTGGTGGGTATTGGATGCTTTGGGCAGAGCATTTGAAAAATGGGTATCTGTCTGAGAGTACACTCGTGTGGGCTGAAGGAAGAGCTGATTGGCAGCCTCTATCTTCTGTCCCCGAGCTGATGCTCCCCCTTTCGGATAATGGGGATGGTTCCCAGAACCCAGGTGTGTGCTTTTTGTGGGTGAATTGGTTATCTGTGCTTTTCGTTAGGCCGTTGGCTGCCGAGTATATGATATCATGACATTGTGATGGACTGTGCAGCCGTGTTAAACAGCGAAGAGGAGTTTGAGAAATGGCAAAGGGAAGTTAGAGAGTCTGAGGCCGTGGGGTTGAATAATGGATCTCAATCTGTCGGTGACGGTGCCGACTTTGAGGTAGACGACCATAACCGGCCTTCGACACCGCCAGAGGGTGAGGAAGAGTTTGTCGATGATGATGGAACTAGGTACAAATGGGACCGTGGTCTCCGAGCATGGGTTCCCCAGGTCTCTCCTTGTCTCCATTTGCCAAAGTTTGAAATTGATTAAGATTCTATTGGAGTGCAAGGCCAATAATAAACAACTTGCAAAGTTCTCTTTCGAGAATTAGCTTATCTCTGTCAAATCTCAGCAATGATTCCAATGTTTAGGCCTCTCATGGGATGTGATGTTGCGGTGTCTGTTGCATCTCTTGCTATGTCACTGTATCCTCCTCTCATGTCTGTTGATTAATTGTTGACTCAAATCATTGTCTAAAATGTTGTTAAAACACAGGTTTATAAAGACACTACTCTTTGGAGCTTTCTGTAGTTTTAGGTTGATGTTATTATGTCACCGGAGTGGATTAAGAATAGGAGGAAAAGCATATTGTCATTATGGTAGAAAATTGATGGAAACCTCTTACTACTAAAGATTCTAAAGAGAGTGGGTGCTAGTATTATGCCCACCTTAACATCTTTGTGGATGGAACTTTCTTTTAGTGCAGGAAATGCTTTTAACTTCTGATTGGTACTTGCTGATCCCAAAAAGATCTGATTAGTCCTTACATTTGAATGTGATACATACGTAATTATATATCTGTTGTAATGTTTTTATGTGTGGATTGGAAGTTGTTACTTCTGATCGGTTGATCGTTTCCTTGCTGCCTGCTGATCTTTTCTGTCTAACATTGAATGACCTGCTAATATGATAGGATAACATCTCAGAGAATAGTGACCGCTATGGGTTAGAAGAAATGACTTTTCTGGAAGAAGAGGAAGTCTTCCCTTCTGGAAATTGGGATGAACCTACGAAGGAAGAAGTTAATGAACCAGCTGAAATAGCTGAAGCAAAGACTGTCAGTGATTCAGAGGAAGCAAAACCTAATGCTAAGAGAAAACTGCCGGAGAAGGAAGCTTCAAAGAAGGTTTGCCTTGGTCATTTTGTACTTTGTTTGCTCCCTATTTCATACTAGCAAAATGGCATGTGTTGCTTGCTAAAAGAAAGTAGAAAAATAAATATATTATCGATAAAAGTAAATGTTTGAAGTTTCATTCTGTTTAGGCTGTATAATGAGAAAAGAAAGGTTTGAGTTTAGATTGCAAAGGGTTTGAGATTTGAAGAATTATTACTTTGACAGACTTTTGAATTTCAAACTTGTCCCTAGTTAAATGTTCTACGGTTTAATTCATTTTAGTATGCCTAGGGTTTTCCTTGACTTTGTTGGTACAAGTTTAGGATTGAAACTACTTTCAGTTGGCTTTATTATATAGAGAGATTATCTCAGTGGAGACGCTAGTTCTACTTTCTCATTTGCTTTGCGTATTTTGTGATCCTTGGAGATTCATATCCTTTTAGTACTGCCATGTGATGCACCACTTACGTTTCGATAATATTGATCCTCTGGATGTTGTGCTGACTGTGTTCTCACATCTTTGGTTCACTGGGTTGTAATTAAATGAGATGGAAAAGTGACAAAATTGAGACATATTGATAATGGTCATATATGCTTGCACCTCTTAATTCTCTTACTTTCTCTGGGTTTAAGCTGAACAATCAATGAAAGGGATTGTATTTAGAACCTGCCAAGTTGCTGCCTGCAATGCCTTTTATCATATTTGAAATTTTATGCATGAAAGTGTTAAATCTTAAAATTGACCTTCTTCCTCTTCTGGCAATTGCTTTCAGGAACCAAACAAACCACCTGATAGTTGGTTTGAATTGAAGGTTAACACGCATGTGTATGTAACTGGGTTGCCTGAGGATGTCACTATGGAGGAAGTAAGTGAATGCTACTCTTTTCTTTTCTTTTTTTTTGCTTAAGAGCTTTCATATAGCAGCAAACTGATGTCGGGATGTCTGCGCAGGTGGTGGAGGTTTTTTCCAAGTGTGGAATATTAAAGGAGGTGGTTTAGTTTTCCTACTTTCTTCCCACTAGCATATTAATTTATGATGGTGCGGATAAAATGTTGTCTTGTTTAATTTTAAATTAGCTGATTTATTTTTAATTTTTTTATTAGCCGAAACTACGGCTCTTTCAACCCCACTTCTTGTTCTTATTTCAGATGCTTTGCACATTTTGCATTTTGTGACTAAGGCTATTTGTGCCACTTAGGGGTAGTGGATTATGTCCTGCATATTTTTTGTGCTATGGAGTAGAGAAGCGACATATTGATTTGTCAGAATGATTTCATGTCATTCTTCTGATTTCATGAGCGCTAATACTTTCTCTTCCAGGATCCTGAAACAAAAAAGCCTCGTGTGAAGATCTATGTTGACAAAGAAACTGGAAGAAAAAAGGGAGATGCACTTGTCACTTATTTGAAGGTGATTATGCAGATATATGATAAATGAGTGGGTGCAGACATGTGCGCATGTACATGCTTGTGACATCTGGAAGTTGCATGCTTGGTTGCTTATTATTTGTTCATGATGTACAGCTTCTCTATTATTGTTATTTTTAATGATTTGTTAATATGTCCACGTAGGAGCCCTCAGTTGCCCTAGCTATCCAAATATTGGATGGAGCACCTTTTCGCCCTGGTGGCAAGGTACCGATGTCGGTTAGCCAAGCTAAGTTTGAGCAGAAAGGTAACCATTGTATTCAGTTGATATATATGATATTTCTTTTCTCCTTTGAGGTGGCCCACCCCCACCCCCCTCCTTTTTTCTTTTTCTCCTTCTCCTCCTCCTTCTCCTCCCTCCCCCCAAACAAAAAAATCCCTTTCCCTTCCTTCTTCCCTAGTTAATCTCATGAAGAGATGCCATATTGTAATTTTATGCAGGTGACAAATTTCTTTCTAAACAAGTGGACGGCAAGAAGAAAAAGAAACTGAAGAAGGTCGAAGAGAAGATGCTTGGCTGGGGTATAGTCCTTTTCATGGTCTATATTTCTCTTGAGTCCAGTAAAATTCTGAGTGTTTGGATGCATGAAGTCTTAAAATGTGGCCTCAGGCCTTCAACTTGCACTGCTTAAGATAATTTCCTTGGGCAATTTCTTTTCTTTTGTTGTTTTCTTTTTAAGTAGCAGAGGAGTCCATAACTGGAACCCTATAACCATCACAAGTTGAGTTATTCTCATTTCAAAGTTTCTGATGTCATATCTACCACGACCACCATCTACAGCCTATTTTCGTTAGTCTACATATCTTCCTTGTTGGCTTGCTCTGAGTAAAAATTCCGTGATTGGAGTGAAGAGATTCACTGTACTTGGCAACTGGAGTTGCTGTGTCATGGAATAGATTAGCATTTCCCTTCAAGAGAGGATGTTTTCATTTTATTAATGTAGATCGAGTCCTTTAGATATTAGTCATGGAACTCATCCATTTACTGTTACCCTATGCACATATGTCCTTTACATATTAGTCATTAAAATGCCTTCCATGGTGTTATTGTCAAAATGAGGTCCTTGTAAGTCATTGTGCCTATGAGTTATCAAATGAATATTACATATTTGTTTGATGTTTTCCATGGGGTTGCCCTTAATTAGGATACTTTTTTAAGGTTTTGCTGTCGTATTTGATGATAATTGCGGACATTACAAATTACATAACGTGTACAGGTGGGAGGGATGATGCAAAGGTTTTGGTTCCAACTACCGTTGTTCTTCGAAATATGTTCGCACCTGCTGAAATGAGGGTAAGTTTGGCACACTTATCTGAACATGGTCAACTGGTCAACTAGTACTAAGGAAATACATGGTAGGCACACTTTCTAAAATCTGCTTGAAAGTTGGCACTAGCAAGTGTTTTCTCATTACTAGATGAGTAAGTATGATTCCTTCTTTCATTTATCTCATATATGAGAAATGATTATCTTATGTTGGGATTCTGAAGGATGTGTTTTCCACCTTCATTTTAGCCCATTTTCTTTCGGGTCTCGGATGGAACATTTCGTTCCTCTTGGTCACGGTTGACCCTTTGAGAAATTTTTTGAATTAAATCATGATAAGAGGGACATCATATATAGTGCGGTAACTTAAATTTGCCTCCTCCTGTTATGTTCATAACATTTACAGTAGCAGAGGTTCATTCTTCATTCTCTTATTAACTTTAATATTTGCATCTTCCAAAACTATGTATGATGAGAGTTGGAACATGCATTTGAACTAATATGTAAAACCAATTTCGATTGTTTTCTTTAGCAGGAATTGCCTATTTGCATTTGCCCCAGAAGTATATGGGAAAATCAATACATCCAATTTAACTAATATGCAAAATCAAATGTCAGAAATAAATCATGTTCTCCTTTAGTGAGAATCAGTTTGTTATTTGACGGAAGATCCTGGCATTTTTTCTAGTCTATTACAGATTCTGGTCTCCTTTTTTAGTTGATGTTGATTTAATTGGCCCAAAAAGTGAGAACCAGGCAAGAAAAGAAACAGCTTATTCACTTAAAACAGCACAAATTGGAATTTTGGACAACTTTTTAGATACACATTCTGTCTTCCACTGTATTTTGAATTTCCTCGTAATTTCTGCAGGCTGATGATAATTTGCGCCCAGAACTGGAGGAAGATGTTCGAGTGGAATGTGTGAAACTCGGTCTTGTGGATTCCATAAAGGTAGTTTTAGTCTTTACTGTCCATTTCATGCATTGCCATTCTTCTCACCGGAGAATCTTGATCTGAGAGCTCATGTTGAGGGTTTTAGATTTAGGTATTGATTGATCAATGGCCTAAAAATGTTTTTTTTTTTCTTTCATCTATGGATCACTTTGGTATACCACTTGTGGTTCTTTTAGTAGCAAAATGAGTTCAGAGTAATTAATTCATGAGTATCAATTATTATTGGTGGTCTCATGGTGAGTTCTGATTGCTACTTGTATTTAGTTCTCGTTTATTGTCTCAATACCAGTAATATTGGTTCTAGACCTTCTTTCCTCCTAGTATGCTGCAAGTTTGACGCACAGACATGCTAGTTTTTCTCTTCACTAATGCTTTATGTTTACTTAGCAAACTGCCCCTTTACTCTTTAATGGCTGTCTGTCTGTGTGCCCGCCTGCCTGTCTGTATGTCTGTCTGTCTGTCTGTCTGTCTGTCTGTCTCTTGGGTGTGCCATGCCATAAAACTTTGACCTCCAAGTCAGGTCAACTTATGCCTGACCACAAAGGCCACAAGGCTGACCGCAGCTGGTTGCCCCCTTACTGATACTTTCAGGAAGATCTTTTTCTACAAATGTCTTGCTTTTAGCTGATGTCATTAATCTGGTAAATTTATTGTGAGAGGCTCAGAAAGTCAAGCAATGGACGATTCAGTCTTGTTAGATTTGTGCCTCTATTCATTTGATATGGTGTTCTTTTGATAATAACATCAAATCTCGCGCTTTTTCTGTTTCGCTTTTCCTGCAGGTATGTGAGAGTCATCCACAGGGTGTTGTTTTGGTGAAATTTAAAGATAGGAAAGATGCTCAAAAGTGCATCGAATTGATGAATGGAAGATGGTAATCATTGGATCTCTGATACTTGGTGGCATTGAACTTTAAATTTTGCTGCTGCATGTAAAAAGCTGATCAAAACAATCATCTTAGGTTTTTCTGATGGTGTTGTAGATGCGTCCAGTAGTTCTTGGAAATTACCTCTTTGTCAAATCTTTTTTCACATCCTTGTTAGTCTCACATTTAGTAAATTGTCAAAGAAAGTTTGGTAAACGTTTGAAGAAATCTCTGCTTGCTTTTCTCCTTTTCTGTTTTTCTTTTCTGTTTTTGCTAACGCTTGCCTTTATCTTCTGATGTTGGTCTAAGGTTTTCTTCATCACTTCCATAAACTAAATTTACTTTGCTTCACGGTTTAGGTTTGGGGGTAGACAGATACATGCCAGCGAGGATGATGGCTCTGTCAACCATGCTCTAGTCCGGGATTTAGAGGAGGATGCAGTGAGGTTGGAGCAGTTTGGGTCTGAGCTGGAAGCTGAGTGAGCTCTGCCAAATGTGTGCGTATAAGTGTGCTATCGCATACCGTCTGATGTTGGTTCCCCACCGTGTGGAATCTTGAGTTGCTAGCAAGATATTTGACTTGTACAGAAGAGAGCGTGTCTCGAGGATGCAAGGAGCTACACCTACATGGATGTTAGGGATAGCCTTTTAATTTCATCTTTTTGAGCCCTTCTGTATTTCTGCATCTTGTGTCTAGAATGTTCTTTCGTCAGATTCTCGAGTTCATCTGGTTCCATTCTTCATGCTCTTCCGAATATGGGAATTTTGCAGATGGAAGCTGAACTAATTTTGGGTTACTTGTGGACCAAGAGTTCATGTAATAACATTTGCTGCTCAACCCTCCAAATGTTGTTTAGATTTGCTTTTCATCAATTTCATTACTTTATGTAATAATGAGTAAAACTTCAATATGGTATGACTAATTAAGACTAGTTTGACAGATTGTTTCCGCTATACTTATAAGTAGCACTTCACTTCCCATGTATGATTTATACGGCATGCATCTGATAATGGCACATATTGGGTGATTAAGTGTTGAATATATTGCCTTGGTATTCTTGTCTCTTTTTAGTTGAAATATGAACGAAAGGAAAATGTAAAGGAAACCCTTTTGAGTTCGGGCGTTACCCTCCTTGCCCTTCCTCCCTCGCACTATGATCAAGATGGAAGGGATTATTTTCCTCAAGGTATCGATGCTCGAGTTTGGGTCGTAGGTTCGACTTGAAAATCCTCTTATCAGGAATCCTTTCGTGATGCAGCGCTTCCCAACCTCGATCCGAAGCAGTGTTAGAGAGTTCGGATTTCGAAGTCTCCCACCATGAAACTATGAGTAATTTAGGAGTGTCAACGGTTCGGTTCGGTTCGGTTTTTTTGAAAAATCAAACCATTAGAAAAAACTTCCGAACTGAACCGAACCGAAATTTCGGTTCGGTTTTTCAATTTTTGGTTTTCAGTTTTTTTTTTTTTTTTTTTTTTCAACTCAAAATTTGGAATTGAAAGTGCTGGTAAGTTTCCTATATTTATAGGAAATTCAAAAGGTTACAATTTTTTTTTAAGTCTCCGTAAAAACACGAGGAGTTGTTTACGAAGATTTCGCCGAATTCAGAGTGCAAAAACGGAATATCTCGATTCTCCAGGGGCCGACCGAATAACTCTAGACCAGAGGGAGACCCCTTCTCTCTCCCTCCTTGCGGCTCTCTCCGATTTCCCTGCATCTTTCTCTCTATCTCTCTCTCTCTCTCTTCGGTCCGAGCTCGATTCTTCCATGGAAGCATGCGCGGCGCGCTCCTCCGCGTAGCTGAGCAGCGCTAACGAGGCGAATCGCGCGTACTCTCCAGTGACGAAGCAATGTTCAGGGCCTCCTCCAAGCTCGGCCGTGGCGTCGGCAGCATCGGCAGCAATGGCGCCAGCTGTGGCGGCGGGGGGAGCGGGGTCACAGGCGTAGGCACGAGCGGGACAAAGCGGTTCCCCGCGCCGCAGCCCTCGCACCACCCCTTGAATGTTTTGGTTAATGGTTCTATTTTTTGGTTTGTCGGTTCGGTTCGGTTCGGTTAACCGATAAAAACCGAACCGAACCGAAAAACCGAATTTTTCGGTTCGGTTTTTGGTTCGGTTCCTGACGCCCCTAGGTAATCTATCAACAGTTTCGTGGCATCAACCCATTAAACCCGTTAATAAACTGTTGGGTTGAATTGTTTGACGCAATTTACTTTTTAAGAAACTTTTGCATATTTGGTCCTCAAAAGGAGAATTGGTTGTGATTGATCTGGGTAATATTTCTTTCATTGCAAAATTCTTTCCATCAAAGGACTAGCGATTTAAAATTAATGTCAAAAGTTTCGTACGACATTAATTTTAGTGCTAATATTTTTTTTTTCAGATAACTTTTTTTTTTTTGTCTGTCCTATTCTAATCCTACTCTAACACTCACTCTCAGACTTTTGTCTTGCCTTCTTGTAAGGTGTGGGAGTCGAAACCCACTCCTGAAATAAAATCGTCCCCACCCCAATCCCCCTAAGAAGGCGGGGATTTAAACACCCCACCTCCCCCTTTCAAGTAGGAAGAGTGATCACTAGGGCAAATTTTTCAGATAACTCGAGTGTCACTTTTATAAGAAAATGATTATTTAGGCTCCATTTGTCTGCCAATTTTTTTTTCTTTTGTTCCTCAAAAAAAAAAAAAATAGAAATTCGTTTGGTAATATTAATTTATGTATTTTTTGGAATAAAAAAGTAGTTGGGGAATAGATTTGAAACGGAAAAAGAAGTAGAAAAAAGTTATTCCCAAAAACAATTTTGGAATAAGTCATTTTTTTTTTTTTTTTTTTTGCTTCTTCCTCTTCTAACCGATTACTACCATCGGTTGTCGCCTTTTGGTCACCACTCACCAGTTGCTGCTGCCTTCGTTGTCATTGGCAGGAAGAAGAACAAGAGAGGGAAAAAAAATCTAAAAAAAGTATTAAAAAATAAAAAGAAATTTTACGTTACAAAAAAATTTATAGATCGTACTAAACGCATTTCTGTTCTTTTTCTATTCTAGAAATAAAAATTTTGTGTAGTTATTAAACATGTTCTTTTACTCAGAAATTGTTTTTGGGAATTGAAAAGTGATTGTTCTCCAAAACAGAAATGTTACTAGACATACTCTTAAGTGCCAACTTTGATTTGGATCATCGTAAATCCGACGTGGCTCATTGGCATATCTAGTTAGCATACATAGCCCAAAATGATATTGTCTACATGTTTTGCCCCAAAATGTAAACCATAAATTGCAACTTACAAGAAAATTCCCTAATTGAAAATACAAACCCAAATCAAAATCTTATTCAATTTGTCCCCAATGTAGATAAATAATTAGGTGGACATATGCAAATTTCCAACTCCAAAGTTCTTTGAGTGATGGGAACTCAAGCAAGATCCTTGGGAACTTCCCGGCGAACTAGTTGTTGCTGCTCAGGTCTAGCTTGAAGAGGTTAGAGTTGAGGTGGAAGAGGGCGAGGTCAACAAACAAGTCGAGCTCCTCGAGGAGATACTCGAAAATGTCACCATGCTTAAGGTCAATGCTGACGATGGTGTGGACGCTAGGTTTGTTGGGGGAGCATAAGACATGGGAGCAGTCACAGATGGGAGGGGCCAACCCAATTGGCGGTGAAGTTGTTGGGGTTGGAGACGACAGTCTACTTCAGGGATGGAGGGCAATGCAGGCGTTGTGGAGGCTTAATTTGCACCAACACCGACAAACAACACGCGATACAACAAGTTGACGTGTCATTTCTTAAAAAAATAGAAAATTTCGAATATTGGGACATGTTGTATATTTAATATATATTTTTATATATACATAATAGATTATCATTTTTATAATTACTTCAATCAAAATAATTTGATTCCAATTTACAAATAAATAAATAATAAAAAAGCATATAATGAATTTACACTAAAAACATTAATCCACCATTTATTAATACTACTCATCGTTTCAATTTGACAAACTCAACTCCATTCCAATAATCCATAATACTTGGAGGAAGAAAACAAACAATTCACATTCTGGACTCACGTCACATGTCAAAAGAAAAAAAAAATACTTATGGGTGAATTATGTATCACGAAAAGTGAGAGTAAAAGACTTTGTTGTTCATCTTTCCCCATTTTATTTTTATTTTGATTATTTTTTAATTTTTTCACGTATATACATTTTAACTCTTCATTTATTGAAAAAATCTTAAATTGACCTTGCGTGTCAAAATCACATGTCGGAAATGTTGGATATTTTAGCAGTTTTGAAATATTAATTAGAAATTGTGATCGTTATGAAAGTCATCATTTTCATAACGGCTTCTTAATGGTCATATAATGGCATTTTAATCATTTTGTAACGTTTAATTTATTTCTCAAATAAATCCTCTATTATTTTACAACAGCTCTTTTAACGGCTCTATTTTGTCTGAATATAAAAATAAGATCTCATAAGACAAAACGTTCATATATATATATATATATATATATATATCTTTCCTTTTCTTTCAACTGGGTTATACACAAAAGTTGTTCTGTTTCCTTCTAATATTCAGTGCGGAGTATAAAAGAAGGTCTGTTGTATCTTGGGAGGATAACCGCCAAAGCCTTTCGCACCGAGCTTCGTACTCCGAGAGGCGAAATTATCCTTAAGAACAGTGTTTGCACACCTCAGACATTTCATTTTATTTTATAATCTTTTGTAATGTATTTCCAATAATTATTATTATTTTATGTATTCTAATACTTTTTCCAACAATTTTAAGGATAATTGCCTTATAGCTTTCAAAATTGGAATTGCTGGTGCTTCCACCGACCTTGGAATTGAACAAGGATTTGGAGATGGTGAAGGACAAGTATCACATATCCTTGAGTGGTTTGTCATGGGACAGTATCAAGCATTAACACAAAATAGCTTTCGGTCATTTTGGTTATATATAATTGTTTTCAGCGAAACAATGGATGCTGTAATGTGGGATTTCTGTGTTTTACCACTAAAATTACGCTCTTTTTACTTTATATTATTGTGCTTATAGATTTTGAAAATATGTGTCATTTGACTTTGGAACAAAATTCTTCAGTATTCCTCACAGTGTTGTCCCATCATTCTTGGGAATATGCTAGAGTGCATACAATCATTAGTCGATCGATGATGTTCATGCCAATATGCTCAAGTAAGTGTAGACACGAGTTTGTATTGGTATTTGGTGGCATATATTTATTCATGCTTACTTGGGGGTGTAGTGTGGGCCTCTATCTATGTATATGCTCATACATGTGTTGGCATTTGTTGCATGACAATGTGTATGTTTGATAAATACATGAAGATATGATAATTCTCTCTCGTCCACGCATAACTTTTAATAGAATTATTAAATAATATTTTATTGCATAATTAAATTAATTACATGTTTTGTATTGAGTATGCATTGTTGAGACATTTTTGGTGATTCATATATAACATCAGAGGAAGTCTTACAGTTATTTTGTAAAATTATTAATTTATTTTGGATTTCTGCTAACCTCTGAGTTTTGGTTAATAATTTTGAAGCAACATGTACTATTAACAGCAGTAATGATATAGAAAAAAAATGTTCTTCGTAAGAATATTTATTTTACCAATTTATGTTGAATGTCCATTCATGCATGATGATCATTAGAGACTTGATTGGCTATTGCATTGGGAAAGAGAATCTCCTTTAGTGATTGTTGTGAAGATGAAATTTATTTTTATTTCTTTACATCCATAGCCATCATAGATCTATATTGAATAAGATTGATATCTTTTGTGAAATATTTTGTTAAAGGGCAACTATTGTCAAGTTTATTATAGTGGATTTTCCACTGTATTATAAGAATACGGTGATATTAAATGGATCTTGGATTCATATGAGATAAAATCCACTGACAAATATGTGTTCACCTAGTGGAAGTGCTTGACATAAAAGCAATTGAATGAAATCGTGGGGGAAATGACAATCCTACTAAACCAAAAGTCGACTTGGTTAAAGTAGATGATTTGATGAAGTAATTGATGGAGTCATTCCCATGCCAATATTGTGGCTAATCAAAATTATGTGTGGTAGACTCAAATGCTACCGGGCATATATGTGTAAACAAAATACCTTATCCTCCTAAGCTCCAATGGGTAAAGGAGAAGAAAATATTTACTATTTTTTGGTAAATTGTGAACTATTTAAGTTCTTGAGACAAAGAGAAACTTTTTGTCAAACTCATGAGGTTAAGTAGTTGAGAAACTCTTAGTAGATATTCTATTGGGAATAAATTGACACCTTATGTGTCTAAGTATCATGATTGCAAAGTGGCAATAACCATTGCAATGAAAAATTTTCAATGGTAAAAATGGACACATCTGTTTGAAGGATGACATGATAAAGCAATTGCTTAATGATGAAATTATGTCCATTGATTATACGAAGTCAAAAATGGATTTTGGCCAATCATTTGACTATACATCGAGGGGAATGGACAAGCCAATTGAAGAAAATCAACAATGATGGTAACCCAACCTATGTGATTGGCGATCCCATGAATTAGGTTCATATGGGTAATAACAAGTCATTTGTTGATTTAGTGCACTATTAAAAATTATTGTCCATCCTAAGGTGAAAATAGTGCAAAATTGTAAGGAAAAATAGGTTGAGCTAAGCTCTTAATGAAATTCCATAGCCATTATTGGTGATGTATTAAATTGCATAATACACTTGATGGAATCACCTATAAAAGTGTGGAGTGGGGCTGCTCCTATGAGAATTTTTGGTGAAAATCTCTAAAGCACTTATGAATAAACCAAGCACGCGCATGACCTATTAGCGCAAAACCGCGTTGAACAACAAAGTTTGTGGGAGTGTAATGTGATTGATGAAAATTATAATTCACAAAAGAAATTTTTGGTTCATAGAAGTTTCAAACTTCACCAATGATTTCCTGAATTATATTTCATTCTTTCTAGGGTTGGTTCATAGCCTAACAAGCACCAATTCCGATGCATTACTCTCCAATAACCCAGCATTATTCTATTTTCTTGTCAAAACTTTCTGAAATATGTGGGGGATTGTTGGATATTTCAGCAGTTTTGAAATATTAATTAGAAATTATGATCATCATGAAAGTTATCATTTTCATAACGGCTTCTTAACGGTCATATAACGTCATTTTAATCGTTTTGTAACGTTTAATTTATTTCTCAAATAAATCCTCCATTATTTTACAACGGCTTTTTTAACGACTCTATTTTGTCTGAATATAAAAATAAGATTTCATAAGACAAAACGTTCATATATTTCTTTTTCTTTCAGCTGGATTATTCACAAAAGTTGTTTTGTTTCCTTCTAATATTTAGTGCGGAGTATAGAAGAAGGTCTGTTGTATATTGGGAGGATAGCCGCCGAAGCCTTTCGCACCGAGTTTCGTATTCCAAGGGGCGGAATTATCTTTAAGGACAGTGTTTGCACGCCTCAGATATTTCATTTTATTTTATAATCTTTTGTAATGTATTTCCAATAATTATTATTATTTTATGTATTCTAATACTTTTTCCAACGGGAAATTCGCAAATCGAAATTCTAGAATATTGGAAAAGTTGATCAAGTGTCAGATTTTCTAACAAGTGTTAATTGAGTGTCGAAGAGAGTATGAGAGTGTCAAATATGTGTTGGAGTGTTCAATATGACACGAAAATTTTCAGAGTGTTTATGGTTCCTAAATGAAGGCAGGTGTTCTCAAAGGAGATGGATGAGTTGATCATGACGCTCTCGCCACGGCTGTTCAACTTGTCGAGGTAGTGGAGGAGGTAATGGTGCTTGGCGTGGTGGGTGGTGACTCCATGGGCGACGGTCGAGAGAATGGTGAAGGAGAAGAATAAGACGAAGGAGGTAACAAAGAGAGAACGACAAAAGAACTTTGAAGCAAATGGCGTCCTTTTACACAATCCCGAAGTTGGATTGTGGGACGTCGTTTTATTTGTCCATGTGGAATTTCTTTTTGAAAAAATAAAAGACCGCCTCATATAAAACTTTTAAGAAAAAATGATAGCATAAGTGTCATAACTTTCATACGGCATTCACTTGAGTGTCATAATTTTTCTTTTCAATCACTTGAGTATTATAATTTATGTATGACGCTTACTTAAGTCCCAAAACTTTTTCTTCCCATCATTTAAGTGTCATCTACCTTTTCAATCAATCAATTGAATACCATGAATTTTTAAAAATGTTTATGTCAAATCCAACATTTAGTTGAACGTTTTTATAAAATTTTGACACTTAAGTAAGAAAATTACAGCACATAAGTGAACATTTTTTAGAAGCTATGTTAGCTAAGTAGTCGAAAGAAAGGTTACATGATACTTAAATGAGCACTATACCAAGATTATGGCACTTATGGTGTTCTTATTCCAAACTTTTAATAAATAAAGCCATGTAATTTGTTTAGCTAGAATTTCTTGCTGGAGACATTTCAATGGTCATTTTTTCTTTGATACGGTAGTTTAGTGAGCCAGCGAAAACTTTTTGTACTAAAGTGAGTACTATATGAAAATTTTTGCACTTCTAGTGTCCTTATTACAAATTTACGCTTAGGGAAGGGCCTTGGATGATATTCGATTATTATTTGGCTATTAGGAGATGGCATCCTAATTTCGATCCGAACATAACAATAGGGTCAGGGCTTGAGTTAGGTTTCCCAATATCTCCATTGAGTATTTTCATGAGGCTTTTCCGATGCAACTCGGTTTGTTGATTGGAAGACCATTAAGAGCAGATTTTACTATAGTTCTAGCTATTAAAGGGAAGTATATTTGTCTTTGTGTTGCGGTTGACATAATACACCCTTTAACACGTTTGTTTTTTCTTGAAAGAAAACTTAGACGTATGAAGTATGAAAGTATACATGCAATTTGTTTCAAATGCGATCATTATGACCAGGGATCAGATGACTCTAGGTCTAAAGGGCGTAAAATGGCAGAAGAAATTGGGAACGGTATCCTGTGGATGGTTGTGCAAAAAACCTGAAGGGGCTGAAGACAACAAGCAAAAGAAGCATTGGCTGATAGGTGGACATATAGTTGCTTCGAGGTCTCGCTCTTCAGTGTTACCTCGATCAGATTTATATGAGGATTTGAACCGTCTACCTCAACAAGAAATACATATTTCAAAGGTTGAAAACGTCGTCATAATCAAAAATAAAAAGAACGGTAAAATTGTGAGGGCTTTTTCACAGAAAACGAGAGTTTGGGACTATCTCAGCCTCGCGAGCAAATAGCCAGATTTTTGCAATGCCTTCCTCCTGAAGATAGTAATGGGGTCTTCCAACAAATTTCTTCCACTCAAGATGACTCATCCACATTGACATTTAATTCTTTAAAATCATACCTGGACAACATGATCCTTCCCCTTGTGCATCTCTTCAGTAAAGAGCTTTCTTCAAATCAAAATGCGTCGTTCGTTTCGGAGAATGTCCTACAAGCACCACCAGAACCACCTGATGATATTGGTAGGTCGGGGGAGATCATCAACTGTGTCGGAGGTTCCAAATTCTCTTGAGGAGACAACTCATCTGATGCCTAATGAGGATATTGATATGGTTTATCCTATGATGCTATATGGCTCTGTTGAGTTACCCTCTTCTCATTCGAACTTTTTATTTAATGTGGTTGTCAATGTGGAATTGCCGGAGTTCGGAGAGTGAAAAGTTTTTAGTAACTGCTTAGGACTTGATTCGGTTGCATAGAATTCAAGTGATTATAACTGTTGAACCGAGAGTAAGTGGAGATCAAGCTTTTGAAATAATCAAGAAACTTCGCTTTCCTAATCATACGCGAGCAGAGCCACAAGGCTTTTCAAGAGGAATATCACAATTGAGGGATTATCTTGAATAGAGCTGCTACAATGATAGATATTAAATTGAACATGTATAAAAAAATCCAAAAATCATATTGAATAAATTAAAAATTTAGGAATTATATTGCACATTAAGCTAAAGTTTAAAAACCATGATACACATTTGGCCAAAGTTTAAGGATAATTTATGTTATTTAGCCTTGAAATAAAGTTGTCGCAGTTTGCATGGTTGGGTAAAGGAACAAGAAACTGTTTAGACCACCCAGAACTAGACTAGACTACTCAAGGATCAATGGGTACTGGTCCGATTCCCGACTCTAGGTTTGAAACCACCCACCTGTTTGGGTTGATTTTTAATTAACAACTAGACCTATTAAAAGAGTGGGCCGGGTCGGGTTTGGGTCGGGTCATAAATGGTCCTACCGAAATCGACCCATTTAATCCATTTATGACCTATTTATTATAGTGCAAAATTTTTTATCCATACCCAACCCATTTAACGAAACCTTAAAAAGCTTTTATATATATTTTTAAAATGGTATTGCCAACATGGTTTTATACACACACAAATTTAATGGACAATTTTTATAATTTTTAAAATAATTATTTTAAAAAAATCGAATTTTAATTATTATTTTTAAATTAAAAATTTATTATTTTTATTTTTTAAGAATAAAATTTTTATTTTTATTTTTTCTTTTTTATTTTTTCTTCTTCCTCTTCTTTGCCGGTGGTCGGCCACGATGACGGTGGCGACCGGCCACGGGCAAGCTGGCTCACTCGGCTCGCCAATGCCGGCAAGCTCAAGGCTCGCTAGATCAGCGAGGCCTCCGCCTCGCCAAATCTGGCGAGGCTCGAGCCTCATCGGACGTCGACGAGGCCTCCGCCTTGCCAAATATGGCGAGCTCAAGGCTTGCTAGATCGGCGAGGCTCGAGCCTCACCCGACACCGGCAAGTTTGAGTCTCCCCAGATCGGCGAGGCTCCAGCCTCATCGAACGTCGGCGAGGCCTCCACCTCGCCAAATTTGGCAAGGCTCAAGGCTTGCCTAGCCGGTCGTCGGCCATCACCGTGCCAGCCACCGGAAGAAGGAAAAAGAAAGAAAAAAAGGAAAGAAAATTTAAATAAAAAAATAATTATAATGTCGATTTTTATAAAAAATATTTTTGTAAAGTTAAAAAGGGAAGAGAGAGATTGTGTGGTTTGGGTTGAAAATGGGTTTTAAATCTAACCAATTTAAGACCACTTAATACTCACATATCTTAAGTCTTTAATTGTTAAACCTATTTAATTAGTTCATTCAAAAAATAAGTGACCCATATATGACCCACTGATGATTTAAATGGGTTATATATGGGTTTAAAATCCATTTTGCCACCTCTATAACAACAAAAAGAAAGATCCTAAATCCCTAGGCTACTTACTAGTTTTTGTGTTGGATGACTATATGCAATTTGCCCATTCACAACAAGTTTGGTGACTATGCTCTCTTACTTGCACACTTTGTGACATGAACCATTGATTCTAATTGGAAGTGTTTTTTATGATGTGATTCCATTGTGTAATTCTTCGAAGCTTGATGGAACTAGTTCCACGGACCCATCTAGGAGTTCGACGATATTAGTGGCTCATTTCTTGAGTGGGTCAATGGAATTAACAAATGGTTTCGGGTTCCAAATTTTTCTGAATAGATTCTTAGCGAGCAGTTTCCGATTTTAAAGTGGAAACCGTCTATCCAAATTATGCTCACTTCTAGCGATCTAAGGGTATTTTGTAACAAAGCCTAGTCTTGGGGACCTTGAGAAATTTTCACTTTTTCAGGGGTATATCGGAAAATATTTCCCAAGAAAAATGCAGTTTTTTGATGAACTTCGCCGCCGCGTCTCTGCTGCTATGACTTGCTTGGAGACTTTAGGGTTTTAGAAAGAGAGTTTCAGAGAGAGAGAGAGAATGTGGAGATCAGGGCTGAGGTTGTCTCTCCGCCGGTTGCGGCGGAGCTCGCATCCGCTCGAAATCTTTCCGGCGGCTCCGCCCGAAACCCCTGCATCGACACCCGCTCGCCTATTATGCCCCCTCGTCTTCCTCCCCGGAGCTCCCTTGAACTTGAACTGGAGTACCAGATCCGTCTCCCACCAATCCTTCGATTCCGGCGAGGCGAGCGGGTTCGACGACGAGGCGCCGCGCTTCGACGCGAATGCCGACGGCCAGGTGACGGGCGGCTTGGCAGCCGAAGGAGAAGAAGCCGCGGGCGGCGGCGACGGCGGCGACGGAGGCGTGGAGGAGGAGGAGGAGGAGGAGGTTGACGAGATCGACCCTGAGCAGCTGGAGGGCGTGCTGTCTCTCTTGCAGAGCACCGCCGACGGTTCCTTGGAGTCGACCCTCGATGGGATGCGCTTGACTCTGCATCCGCAGTTCGTCATCAGAGTACTCGAGACCCGGCTCCTCGTGGGCGACAATGTCCTTCGCTTCTTCAGGTGGGCTTCCTCCAAGCATTCCGATTTCGAGGCGACCGCCCCTGTTCTCCAAGCTCTCGTCCGGTGCGTTTGCGGCGGTGGGGATTTGAGGCGGAGAGATGTGTATTCGTTGTGGGATTTGATCAAGGAGGTCGGGGAAAAGGGGAATGGCGCGTTGGACGCCGCTGTTCTCAACCCTTTGATAGCTTCGCTTTCGAGGTTGGGTAAAGGGAAGGCTGCGCTCGAGGTGCTCGGCAGGTTTGATGAGTTCGGATGCGTCCCCGACGAGATGTCTTATTATTTTGCTATAGAAGCGCTCTGTAGGCGCTCGATGAATGACCTAGCTTGGTCCGTGTGTGAAAGGATGCTTAATGCAGGACGCTTGCCCGATAGCAATAAAGTCGGGAAGATCATATCTTGGCTTTGCAGGGGGAAGAAAGCCGAAGGTGCCTACTCAGTTTATTTAGCTGCAAAGGATGGCAACTCCCCCCCTCAATCCTGTATAAACTTTTTGATTGCTTCGTTGTGTCGAGAGGATCAGACTGTGAAATTAGGCTTGGGGTTGCTGGGTGACTTAAAAGGGGAGGCGCGGAAATATGCTATCAAGCCATTTTCTGCTGTCGTTCACGGTCTTTGTAGGAGTGGAGATCTCAATGGGGCGAAGGAATTGCTCAATAAGATGATTGCTGAAGGACCAGCTCCAGGAAATGCGGTTTTTAACTATGTGATTAGTAGTTATTCCAAGGCCAAGGAGAAGGGATTAGCTAGGGAGTTGGTAAAATTGATGGAAGCTCGGGGATTGAAGCCGGATGTGTATACTTATACTGTCATCATTAGTGGTTATGCAAACAGTGGTGAGATGGATCAGGCCAGGGAAGTCCTGTTGGAAGCCCAAAAGAAGCACTCTAAGCTGACACCGGTGACTTACCATACACTCATCCGTGGCTATTGCAAACTTGAAGAATTCGACAAGGCCCTCGAATTACTTAGTGAGATGAAGAATCATGGAGTGCAGCCTAATGTTGATGAATATAATAAACTGATTCAGTCGCTTTGCTTGAAGGCGTTGGATTGGGAGAAGGCAGAGAAATTGTTGGGAGAAATGAAAGAGAGAGGACTATATCTTAATGGAATCACGCGGGGGCTCATAAAAGCCGTCAAAGGATTGGAAAGAGAAGCGATGGACACCACAGAACTAACAGCTGTTCCTTAAACTACTGGTACTAGCTGGCCGGTTAAGCCTGACATGCCTTGGACATCCTTCCGAGGTTAGCAACAACAAATGGGATGTTTGGCTGAACCCTTTGTTCAACATAGTCTTTTTTTTCTGAGTCTATCAACAACCGATGGGAATTTTGGCTGAAACCATCGTGCAACATATTATTGGCACTTTCTTTCTTTGGCTTAGATACATGATGTTACAGGTCAGGAGATGGTGACAAGTTTAACTCAGATCAATTCTACTTAAGAGAGACATGTATCGAGCTTTTGTTGTCTCGGCTTTGCCCAGAAGAATAGGAAGTTTTGAGAGAGCATGTCTTGCGTCTGCTTTTAGTCACAATATTTCCTTTCTACAACGTGGTCCGGCAAAACAACCAATGACAATTCAAAGGACAATTTGAGGTGTAGTGATTTTTACACGTTACTTTCTGTTCACTTGAAAAGTAACACTAGTTTACTGATGTTGTGCCAGTTGCTAAAAAGAAACGCATTTTGTTTTACTGCAGCATCAAGTTTCACTTGTAATTTAGAGATGAGGAGGTGGATTAGAGTTGATGATTCCTTTAGAATGTAGTTGGTACAGATACTTCCTGTGAAAAAAGTAGATCTTCATCTTTGTATAGGTTTAACGTCTTTTGGAGACGAGGGGAGGTAACTTTTTCTCTTCCATAACCATACTTTCTGAATCCTCTCATTCATCAAGGGAACCTTTTCTTAGTTAGGGAAATGATTTTCTGGTAGTTTGGAATGGAGGAGAGGTTCTTGGTCCACACCCATCTCTGCCAAAGGGAGAACACTGGCACAACCATTTTGAGCCTTTCAGCTTGTTCGTGTTTGCTACATATATGTCCGTATCCTCTGTTGCGTTTGCTGCTGACTCGGGTATTGTCTCTTAAGTTATTTTGAAAGACCTTAATTCTATAAGCTGCGATTAATAGACAACCATGCACAACATAAGGACATTCGAGCAGCCGTTGATTTTGTCCTCAGGCGAATCACGGTGGATTGGAATAGAGTGCGAGGCATTCCTGCTCCTCGCCGTGATGTGACTGTTGGGCTAGAGTTCGGGTAAGAAGTTACGCAGCATATCAAAATCCTTTGTTAAATTTTCGTAGATAGACATTATTGGGATATCTCCAGTTTCCATAAGTCAGTAGTTGGGACTTTTCTCAGCAGAAGCGGCGACTCATCAAAACATTCGACCAGTGTTATGCTGGAAATATCATTGTTGAACACACCAAAGAGTTAACTTTCAAACAGGCGTCGGTTTGTGCCGTTTAGTTCGCAAATATCTACTTTTGTGTAAAATCATCGCCAACCTATGCAGAGACCCATGATAACTGCATTTTGGTCATTCTTGCTATTTATACAAATGTCCTACCCAAAGGAAACTTTGCATCTTTGAGTCTAATGCATCGATGCATATCCATCTTAGTCACAACTTACAGAAGATGTAAGGCGTACGTATTCTTCTGGCTCGGAAACCAGTAAATTGAGAAAATGACTTTCAACTAATAACACAAACTAGCCCAAAGTGTGATTGGTAGGCACACGCTACTGGACACAACTTCCAGAGTTAAAATTCTTACGGGTTAAAGGAAAAAATGAAGCGCATAGAATATGTTGGCTTACTAGACTGAACGACACCCAGAGCACAATGAACCTTCATTTCCATGTCTGAAAAATTCGCACTCGCTTAAAGCTTAAAATAACTCGAGGAGACGCATGTATGTAACAAAATGGAGAAACTTATTCATGGATAAGTTTCAGAAGCACAATGAGCCTTCGTTTCCAGCCACTTGATATGAAATTTAATTTACCTCAAGAAACTGGCTTATCTTCCAGAAGCACTGGTGGTTTTGTTTGTGCTTGACACCACCCTATGAAGCCATGGTGAAGCCGGTGGCAACTACACCTCAAGATCCAATGTCCAACCCAGTAACTGCCTCCATTAATAGCTTATGCTGGCCTCTAAATACAAAACAAGTTTTGTACATATTGAGAAAGAAAACAAACTAAGTTTTGGTGGAAGGTGGCAATGCTTGTGAACCAGAGTGCTATAAGACGTAAGACGTCAGCTTGTAGCAATTCACCCAGTCAACCATGCATGATCTTATGCTCCTCTACCACCTGTCATTTCATGGACTATGTAAATTCCGAAAGTGGTCAACCATGTCATAGGAATCACTAAGTCGTTGGAGATCAGATCGGTGAAGGAGATTAATTTGTGCTTGCTTGGAATCCAAAGATATAAGGTCAACTTGTTTCCCTTTGGATGAAAAGCAGTGCCGAACGCGAATACGGTGATTCCGTGTCTCAGTCATGTAGCTGCCACTCACTCTCACCTCTAATATGACTTCCTTGTCTCTGTTGTCCTCACACCAACAGTTCCGAGGGACACCATCAACAAACTCCTCCAAGGTCTGGAACTTTTCATGATGAACTGATACCTCAGTGGTATGCTCAGGTTTAATAATGGCAGAAACGGGGCAAACCTGGTTTAATGAAAATACCAAAAATTAAATTAGCCAACTCCACCTCCCATTAACTTAAACGATTTAACAAAAGGCTGCCAACAACCAACAGAGGTGATAAAACTCCTGGAAAAAATATCTGCATGACATCCCATTAGTCAACAGCTTCTAAACGTAAGATGTCACAGTCTACCACTGCAGAGCATTGCATTCATCTAAATAATAATTTTTCTTATCCTTCTCCTCAAAGTGCCACTGAACCTAACCAACAATTATAAAAGATTTTTTAAAGAGCTAAATCTTCCAACTTAGTCTACAAGTTAAGTCAATCAAAGCCAAATCAATTAGAGGGCACACCCACCTTATAAGTCCCAACAATATACTAGATAATTTACCACATCTTCAGAAGATCAACTACCATTAACAGTTTCAAGATCAGCTCCCAGGCTCGATTTGTTCTTTTACTGATGTCTTCATATTAATGAATAAAAAGTCAAATTCCTCAAGGAACATTTAAAACCATAAGATCAAACAAAATACAAAGCCAGAGTCTTACCCTAAGCCATTGCGGAAAGCCGAAGGAACCTCTTGGGTGATGGTCTAATGCCTGTCCATCGTCTTTGATCATAGAGACACCTTGGCAAATTATTTGAAATAAAGCATCATGCTTCCCAGATTTATTTGTAATTCGCAAAATAGACGTGTCCTGATTTTGAAGGATTATGTTGTTGGTGCTGACAATGGTTTCTGGAATCATCCCTTTGAGCATAGACTTAACTCTCTCATTTTGGGCAACAACTTCACCAAATTCTTGCCTTCGCACTGATTCATCGACTCGAGCTATGTCCACATTAAACATACAACGAACTGGTTTGTGATCACTGTCTGTCACATCCATGCAAGACTCATATCTGCAATTGAACATTGCAAAACCACAGCAGTTATGCATAGTCAGATCTATGAATATAAGCCTGAATCAACTTCCGCTGATTTCTTGAAAGAACATGCATCCAAGAGATTAGAGAGTTTTGAGGTATGCTTAGGACAAAAAAGAAAGAGGGAAAAAGAGAGAAGAAAAAAAGAAGGGGGGGAGGGGAGGAGACGGAATCCAATGGCTACAGGTGCTTGAGTTAATGCTACTTATAGAAATCCTGTCATGTATTTATGAGAAACCAAATTCTATTGAAATATAGTTGGGACCTGCCAAGATTAGCCAAGGTTTACATGGAAGACCAACGCTTGCACGTACCATGTTAAACCGGATGCTCACGCACACTACAAGGTCATGATAAGCAAATGCAACATGCCGTGTTAAACCGGATGCTCACGCACACTAAAAGGTCATGATAAGCAAATGCAACATGCCTCCAACAGGTTGTCATGTTGGGAGGCCTTTTAACAGAATAGCATTACACACCATAATACTAAAACTTACCGTACTATTGAAGAGACTACAGGACACTTTAAACTGCATTCGGAATCCGGAGCTGAACGGCTATCACGGTACAAAATTCTGTCACACCATGCAGGAATGCGCTTCTTTTCACCAGAATCATACCCTAGAGCAAACAGAAAGTTTAATGCTCCAGAACTTCAACATCATTAGCCATAGGAACTTTACAAGAGCAACCACAAAGAGGATCCTGGTTTACTAGGGGACAGTAAGATATTTCTTTCATTGGCTACATATACCAGCAATGACAGACCACATGGTAAATCAACAGCTGATACAAAATTCACATTGAGAAACTACCTGCTAATCCAGCCTTGTGCCGTTCAAACTTGTACGTAGGAGGAAATTTAACAACTGCTTCACGCATTCCTTGGAAAACATTACCGGCTGCCATCTCTATTCGGAGCTGATCCTTCTCCCAAAGCCAATCAAAAGATCTCTGAGAAACAAAATCTCTCGCTTCATCAAATGTTACATCACCAAGCCGGTAATTGAAATCGCCCAAAAATATGACCAGGTCTGCCTCAGACAACTCCGGCATTACTTCAGCTGACTGGAAGAATAAATACTAATCAGTACCAACCAGAACATCATAGGTTATCACATGTAACCAGATCATATAAAAATGATACCAGTGTTGAGATTTTATACCTACATTTGTTCCACGGAGCATTTGGACAGCAGAAGATGCACCGACTGCAACAGAAAGGATCAATGGCAAGCCATTTCTGTAAGCAAGCCAACATACATACACCGTGGAGGCAAGTTTACAACACAATAACAGGTTTGATGGTATACCAGCTACCACATTGGAAAACGTAGATGCTCTGGTGAAGGTCATACTCCTATAGACATGATCAAAATCATCATTCCGACGAGCAACCGCTTCAGCATGTGCAGCGAAGTGACAATTCACAAAGCACATGATTCGATCATACACTCTAATCCTCAAACCAACAGCTCCCTGTTTGTATCTCAACCACGTTAACAACAATAATCCAAAATTAAGGAAGAAGAGGAGAGGTTTTCTTCGTTTTTTTTTTTTTTGGTTGGGGTGGTGGGGGGTGGGGGTTTGGGGATGGTAGAGAGCATTTAAAAGTGAACACGTGAACTGACAGGCGTATCTTCTCAAACCACAAATGTAAGCTAAAAATCTATTAACCAAAAAGTGACCAAAGAAATAATTCCACCTTTTCAACAACTTGACCATTGACAAAATGGTCGAAGCTTTTTTGACAAAGATGCTGGCACCAGTTCATTACCATGAAGAGAGCAAGACAGGCAAGAAAAGGAGAAAAAGCACGAAGTTCACCATTTACAGAGCTTGACCAGTGAGTAAAGGCATAGCATATACTCTTTACTGTTAGGCACAGATTATTCACATGGAATGCAACATCTACTTACTGGGCTTATCTCACCCCTCAAACTGAATTCTGTATCCTAGTCTATAAACACCTTAATCCTACCATATCCCATCCAAATGTAACAAACGGCATCTATTGTCCTATCGTGTCCTAAATAAAAATCACCATCCAAAGATATGACTTACTCTTCTTAAGAATAACAGAGAAGTGAAGTCATCAGTCAGTCAGGGATTAAACATATAAGAAATACTCACAAAAATGACAGAGTGAGAACTAAAGGCAAAGCTCCTCCATGAAAGTTCATTGTATCATGAGATGTTCTCAAAGCAATAAGCAACAAGAACCAGCCAAAAGTGTATACCTTGTTTCCAATTGCACGCCCAAAGCCACAAGGAACTGCTGCAGCATCAACATCTCCAGCATGAGGTTTTAGAGTATTTCTGACCCTGACAGACACTTTACACGTCGGAGGAGAGACTTGCCATTATATGACAAAAGGAAAATGCAATTGCTTACATATGTAGTATATGGTTAACTTAGGCAACTTCCTTGAATACTTTTAAGGTTTGATGAAAATGCAGACATCCCTACCATTTAATATTGTGTCTTGCCCCTGGTAAAAATAATATGGGCCTACATATCGCTGATTAATTTTGAGGCGGTTTATAGAAATGAGCTTAATATAATGCAGGAGCTTTTTGATTCACAATAGCAACTCAGTTAAACATACATTTCGATTTCTTCATATCATAAAGGGTCTTTGCCAATATGAAGGGACAAGGAACATTCCATATCAAGTGTGATCAGAGGAAAAGAGAAAAGAAAAGAACTGACCACACGGCAATGAGCAAGCCAGCTAATTGCCTAGAGCCCATACGTTCAAAGGTTGACCCCTCATCCAATGTTTTGCCAATCATATCCAGCCACCATTGTCCAACTGAACTACCCTCAAGCCCCACCTATAAATGAAATAACAAATCAGTTGATGCAGGATATATGATGTAATTCTCCTGATTTTATTTCATTCTGGAAACATTATCACTGCTGCATAGGGTGTCAAATATACTGCACAGAGTCTTATCAGATTTTCGTTGAATTTAGTGAGAGTTGCAAATTACAGTGGGAGAGCAGGATAGAAGAAACACCTAGTGATTTCTCTGACTCACATTTGAGAAGAGTGGAATAGGAGAAGATTTTGAATGCCCATAAAGTCAGACGGTTGATTTAAAAGAGAAAGATGCACTCTCCTTGAGGATTAATTGCTTGGGCAGGGAACATTGGATATCATAAACGACATGTTTATTCAGAATGATAGGGGAAAAAAGTTGTTTTCTTTTCCAATTTCCAGTTACAGACTCTAAGAAGCAGAGAACAGTCCATGTGAATGATTAACAAAAGAAGTGACTTACTGTTTCTTTGGCTGCAGACACAGCAAGAAAACCAGCGCCCATTTCAACTTCTTGCAGCCCAACAACAACAATACTCGCATCAGAGGCCGCAGAGCCCAGCCATGATATGACAGAGTCTCTAGAAGCTCTTTCTTGTCCAACATTCCATGTGCCGGCCAATATTTTTATGTTTGCTATCCTAGTGTACAGAAACTCTTTGCCAGCCAATTCTGAACGTAGTATGCTGTCTATACGTCCAGGAGATGTAATGCTCCAACCACGTATACCTCCATGTTTAGCCAAGCTGAAGACATATCCAGCCCCTACAGCCAATTTTAGAACAACACTGCTGTGGGCCACCCATTCTCCTAGCAGATTACCCTCAAGGTCCAGTACCTGTATAGAACCACTTGCATAGCCAACCCATATGCGAAGTCCAAATGTACAAAGACATTGCACAGGGAAAGAGTGGTGCTGGAAATCTTGCAGACGATTTCCATTTCCATCCCATTGTATCAGTAAACCACTCGCACACCCAGTCCAAACCATCCCATCTATTGTTGTAACAAGTGCTTCCATTTTCCTAGATTCATCTCCAAATGCCCCTTTTGTTGCCACTCGACGAACAGCATCAGCAGCTCCTAATATAACATTGCGAGACCGCTGAAAAAAACCAAAGGAGTTCTGTGGTTTTTCCTTTCTTGGACTAGAAATATATTCCATTGAAAAATCCTGCGGTGTTGAGATGTCACCTCGGCTCTCTACCTGTCCATCTACACTATAAACTTTCAATAACTCCCTCATACGAGCATCCCTACACAAAGCAATTATTCCAAAAAACAAAACTTGGATTTCAAATTTGAAAATCTGCAAGCTTTATGATTAAGAAAGGGGAGACCCAGAGCTGCTAAGGTAAACATTTTGCAGATAGTCAACCAGATGAAAGGGGAAAAAAAGAAGAACAAAAACTTAAAGGATGACCACAGAGAGACCCATAGCTAGGTTGAAGAGAGGATGCAAAAGATCTCCTAAGCAGGTATTCTCCTAATATGGAAAACAGGTCTGTTAAAATAAAGCATATACAATTACATGTGCTAAAAGTAACACGTCTCAAGTGCATGAATTCAATAGCTTCATCTGCAAAAGCTCATTAAAATTTAATTTAGGGATGTTAAAAAATGACTTGACAACTACCGATATACAAGCCTCCATCCTCCCAAATTGTCTTGCCTATCCCCAGATAAGGACTGAGAACAGTTCATCGACATTACCTTTCATATTAAAACATCTGAGACACCGCATATATATCCATGGTAATATGCAAATTAAAGATTCCATGCTTAAATTTGAATAGTGATGTTTGCTCATTGTCATATAAAAGTGGAAAATCAGACACCCATTTGGGAGAATTCACGAAAAAATCTAACTAATTATGACCAATTGATTGGACAAAAAATAATCATGATAACAAGTTGGAAGAGCATATCAAGTAATATATAACTCCAATAGCAGTATCAAAAGAACGCACATACCAAAGGGCAAATGACTGATATCCAAAACTCCACACTGTGCCTGCATAATTATCTGAAAATAAGTGCTTAACATCAGCTGCTAAACTGTTACCGAAATTATTTGTGTTAACATAGTTCCGAGGGTCAATATATGATCTGTCCACAATGAAAGCAGCCTTATGTCTTTCTTCCACTGTTAAAGAAAGAGATTTCTCAATAGCTTCCCATGGCCAAATTTTGATAATACCACCCTCTGAACCTGACCACAGATCCCCTGATTTGAAGAGAAACTGACTTAGGTTCAATGAAAGCTAAGAAAATAATGCTCTTGATAATGAAATCACATATCTACAGTGACATCATTTTTCTCACAAAATAAGGAACCATGTTAGTATATCCGAGAAAAAATTATAGCCACTTCTAAGTTAACCTAGTAACAATAATCCCTACCAGACAATATTTTTCTCAGCAAACAGTTGGACAAATAAGTTTAGTGGGGGAAAAATACCATAACATGAAAGAGCAGAATCCCAGTGATGCAAGAAGTATTTAAACAGAACATAGATTCAGAGCTGGGAGTAAAAGTTAAGTTTGTACAACCAGGCCTAGAAAAATTTGCCTCAAAAGGTTTAACATTCCGATGCATTAGTGTTGTTGAGTACTTCTATCATATAGTCTCTATCCACTTAGAAAATTCTGCTGGCTCTCACACAATTATTTCTTGTAATGATAAATAAGTTGCATTAAGGTGCAGAGGGGGTACCACCCTTATACAAAATGGCTTCAGGTTGAAGCAACCCATATACAAATTTATGCACGGAAGACTACTTTTAACATTTCCAACAAACCAGGTGCATCAAATTGAACTTTCCAACTATACCAAAAGTGAAGAGTGTACAACCAACCAATTATCCCTAAAAAAGTTCCAAGAGGATGTAACTCCTTGAAATGCCCTTTCGTTCCTCTCTCTCCAAATGAGCCAAAGAAAAAAAAAGGAGAGGAATCATTAGTAATCTGTTTCTTTCCAACACACCAACTGAAAGTCCCTCTCCGCACCGTGCCTGAGGTCACCCATTTACTTCTAATGTTGCAAAAACTCTTATTGTTCACGGCTACAATTTAAAAGTAAGTAATTCACACTCCATTCTTCAGTCTTGCACAAAAAACACCTTATTAGCCAGTATTTTTCCTCTTTTAAAAACTATTCAAAGTACAAATACGTTCCCTAGCAGCTCCCCAAGCAAAAAAAGCAACCTTCAATGAATCTTTGACATATCAGAGAGATTGCCAAATCTCACACAATTATATAAAAAAGAACATGCCTGACAATCCACTAAAGCATATATCTGGTCCCACACTCTATCACCACTGTCAGTCAAAAAAAAAAAAAAAAATCGGTTTATTAAGCAAATCATCATGACATTCTTCAATGAACAGTTAAAATATTCTCACAGCTGTCAAAGAATAGTGCACTGGACACAACTCAGCCCCGAGTTCATCACAAACACAACCAAATGCAGCCCCACTACCTTATTAAACACAAATTCAGTCAATATCCATCAGGTAAACCCATTCACAATCTACAATCCTGAAATCGAGCAAAGAGTAAACATGCACCATAAACCCTTTACACACTTAACAGTTCAATTAATTGCAGCAATATCAGCAGGTTCAATTTGGTGTCTGCAGCTGTAACTTGCATACAGCAGCTTACAAACCTTTTTGAGAGCCCATGAGACTATTTGGTAGCAAAAGCACCAATAGACTTCTAGCCACCACATACACACCCACATCAATCGTGAACGCAATATAACTAGTAAAAAGAATAGTATTGACATATCAATTATTGCAACTTCGCAACGATCTTTCATATCATTGGCTGCAAAGCTATGAAAGAAGGAAACTAAACAAATTTTCAGACTCCAGGGCAGAAAAAATGGACCCTGTATCAACATCAATTGGGAGACATGCAGCTTATGGATGCTTGTAGATGAAGTTATTTCCATTTCAAAGAGGAAAGAAGCTCTTCAACTATAGAATTCCTCTCAGCCAAGATAATTCACTCCATTTCTCTAAGACACAAAAGATTGGAAGGGAGAAAATGTATGTGATTTCTAGTCTAATTTTTCTCCATTCTATGTAAAATATATAATGAACAATGACGGTCAACGCTCACTAAGCAAAGTTACATGTATCAGCTCCTTTTAGCTGTTCTGCTTTATCTGGTACAAAAGTTCAAAACATCGGGTTCTGAGGTCTTCCCTTATCTGTTGTACCATCCATCTCCATAGAAAGTCAAATTTTATTTTAGATCATCAAACACTCATCATTGCACAAGTGCGAAACCTAGGATAGTGCATTGGAAGGCTAACATTCTGTTACATTGCAGTTAGTACTAGATATGCATTGCAAGTGGATCTCCATTAGGTAAAACCGTATGGTTATGCCTTAACAAAATGGTCTCTAATGCACAAACAGATCTAGAATTATATCAATACGGGTTGCGCAGGAAGAGCTAACCATAAGAAGAGATCACGAGGGAGAGGACGGGGCCTCGATGAGCCACCCACGAAAGTGCTTCCTTGAAGCGAGTTTTACTACTAGACGCAGCAACAGAAGAAGAAGAAGAACCAAACGACATGCTCCAGCACTTGACCCTCCCGTCCCGGTGACCGCTCCACACCAGCTGGCTGGCCTCGTCGGCCACCAAGCACAAGGCGGGCGACATCAAATCCACCGACTCCCTGTAGGGCACAGTGTCGGGTTCGGCGTGGTCAGCCTCGCCGCTCGCGGTCGCCGCCGCTGCATAGAGGTCCGCCGCCAAGTCCCAAACCCTGATGCTCCTCTCGCCGCCGGCCCACAGCTGAGAACGCGTGGCCACGAGAGCCCCCAGGGAACACCCGATCTGGGTCTCCCTCAGGGGGTGCGGCCTCACCTCCACGCACGGCGGCCGTCCCGGATGGACCGCCGCCCGGGCCGGCAGCTTGAAGACGCCCGCGCCCCCTCCCCGGGCCACGAACTCCGGCAGCGCCGCCGCCGCCGCCGCCGCCGAGCTCCTCGAATCCCGCTCGCCGCCCGCGGGAGGCGCCGCGTCGGACGCGGACGAGGTGGAGAGCTTGCGATCCAAGAACTGGAGCATGTAATCGAGGCGCCGCGTGGTGGAGGCGATATCGCCGCCGCCATCCTCCTCCTCGGCGCCACCGCCGCCGCCGCCGTCCTCCTCCTCGTCGGAGGACTCGAAGCGGGTAGTGAAGAGGGGCCGAGGCGGGGGAGGGCTGGTGGGGCCCGGGCCGGTGAGGAGGTCGAAATCGTAATTGTCGCCCATCCTCCGCCCTCGCGAGGCGGAGGTCGAGAGGGAATCGGGGGAAGGACGACGGCGAGGATCGGATCAGACAGCGCGCGAATTCAGGGGCGGAGACACGGTGTCTCTGACGTGCTTATGCTGTCGCCGTCCGTGCGTGATCTCTCCCACCCGACTTAGATAAAGGAAAAAAAAAAAAAGCGGGCTTCCACTTCCAGAGTTGACCTTTTTTTTTTTAATTTATTTATTTATTATTAGTGAGGTAGTCATACAATTATACAATTCGCCATGCGAGCTAGAGATAACGAATACAGAATTTGTGGTAGGTATGCTATTGTACACGCGTGGCCCTTCTGACCTAATAATAGGAATTCCGTGTTAGTCATCAAATTCATTTTCCTTTTTTGATTCTTATCATAGAAAATTTTATGATAGAATGCATGGATTCCACATTGTGGCAAATGCGGAGCCAGAATCAATCAAAACATCCATAGTTTTAAAAAGTCATACCAGGTAAAAAGAAAAATAAGAGAGAGCTTTAAAGATTCATAATAAACCACATAATATTATTTTTTGAGAAGGTACTTTCTGCTTGGTAGCCTATACAAACACTATCTTATATTGGCATAAAACAAATACATAAGAGAAATATCAAATATCTTATTATTGGTGATAATTTTGGAGATCACCAATAATTTGTATAGATTCTTTATAGCCGACAATGGCCAAATATTTGTACATACTGACTTTTTGCACTGACAAACTAATTTTTACATGACTTTTATACTCGACAAACTCTTACCATGCAATTTTGCCTTTTGCTACAACACTGCTATAGCATGCTAGAGTGATGAACAGTGCTATGAATAGTACACGAAAAATGTTTTGTAATAGTAACTCAAGCTAAATATTTTGCATTTTGCAACATCTTCACATGGAGTGTTTGACTCTTTCACATATCGTATTTATGAATTGGTTATTTAGAGTTATCATTTGAACTATCTGAACCACTTCCATCCTTCTGTCTTCTCTATTCCCTAATGAGTCTTTCAACTTCTAGGGTTTCGAGTTAGTCATATTCTATGAACTCTATAGGCTGATGAGAATTTAATGGGATGTTAGCAGACTCAATAAAAGTACTGGTCTCAGGTTTATCTTCATACTAGTGCCTGCATTCTTCAAGGAGCTTCTCCACCTTCTCAATTTCTAAGGCAACTTTTGCTTTTAATTTATACGATTTTTGTCTTTTCGAAGGCTGATAAGGACTTGTCGGAACATTAGTGGAGTTTGATGGAATGCAAGGTTGGGGTAGATACTCGAGCTGGAGTGATAGGCATTCCTTATCGAGGCCTAAACTGAGTGCAAGCCGTAATTCACCATAGTCAAAAGAATATTGTGACAATGGTCCTCCCCATAGGTCTTGTGATGATGAAGCTGGATCTTGTGAAGATGTTTGTAACACAAATTTGTCCATGTTAACCTACATGTCAATTCCATAGTATCTTCCCAAGCAAATATTGATCATCTTTTGGGTTGTGTGATAGTCATCATAATGATCCTAAGAAAATTATCAAATTCCATTGGCCTTGCTTTTGGTGGAATGACTTAATTGTGATGGCATAGTATCATCTGCAATTCTTGGCACTATCGAAGGTAGGCTAAGATTTTACAAGGAAAGGTGGTAGAAATCTCATTTGGAATAGGCTGAGTTTATATGTAAATACTCCAACATCCACTAGGGTTTTACACATCTCCATTGGGTTTGACAAATAGTCATCATAAATAACTATAAGGAGATCAATGTTAGGCCTGCATGTTCTAAGTTGTGCCTAGAAAATATTTCTCCATTCACCCAATGGTTTAAACCAATTGAGCATTTCCCCAAAAATATTTTACGTTTGCCTTCTCCTTGGATGATTCTGCTAATGATGAAGGGCATCTTGATTGTTGGAAACCCGATAACAATGGTATAGACATTAAACAAATCCCAATAAAATCATTTGAATTTTTCTAGGAGTTCCTCTTCTAGGGAGAAAGACAGAGGATGAATAGATGGGTAGTTTGGATGTAGTCCATTTGAGCAAAGAATTAGACTCCATAACCACTGAAAATCTAGAAATAGTATTGCCACATAAGACTTTCAAGATTGTCAAAGAATGTGTTGTCCTCAATGAGCTTAGGGACTTCTAGTGGGTAAGAGTATGAAGGCCATTTGGACTTCATTTCTCAAATCTTGAAATCTCCTTTTGGATTTCTTACCACATACATATTGATGGATGTGGTGGTGAAAAATTCTTTTGGTCAAGACAAAAATTCAGCAAGTATATTATTTTTTCCCGAATATGCTTGGTTTCAAATGAATACTTTGAAAACTATTCTACCCATCTAAGAAGCTGAGGATGTGGTACTTGCTTCTGCTATTTTAGCATATGAGAAAAAAGATGATATATCCATTTCCACGAGAAAATGATGTCCGAAAAGATAGAACTCAATCTTCTTGATGCCATATTTTACCATTATGATTTCTTTAAATGTAGAGCAGTAATGCAATTCTACTTGTGTGAATCTTCCACTTTTGTGTACACAGACTCTTCGTTTTCCATCAATTTCTTCCAAGAAAATAGCGGCTCAATATTTCTCATTGGCATATGTTGGCAAGATTCTTTTTCCCATGGAAGGAATTTGTAATGGGGGAACATGCTATAGAATATTCCTCATCGGCATCTGTTTGCAAGATTCTTTTTCCGGGGGAAGGAATTTACAATGGGGGAAGATGCTGTGGAATTTCTTTAAATTTGCTTTTACACTTGGTTTGTTGTGACCTCTTTGGAGGAACATCTTTCTTGAGTATTTATTGTATTGGACTTACAAACTTTGTAATTTTTGGGGACAGAGTCCTTAAGACATTTAACTATCCCAAAGAATTGTTGAACCTGCTTGCGAGTGAGATGATCATCGGGAAACTTCTACAATTCTTAAAAAATATGAGGGCCAGGATAACATAATCCCATACTTTGAAGTGCATCCCAAGAAATTCAATTTCTCTTCATGCAATGGTTATCTTTCTATGAGATAACATAATCCCATACTTTCGTACGAGCTTTGCAAATTGGGCTAGTAATTTATAATGAGAATCCTCATTTGGACTATAGAGGAAGATATTATCAATGTAAATTTGGGCATTGGCCATGATAGGTTGAAAAATTCTACACGTAGCCTTTTGAAGTAGTGAAGGAGTTGTTTTAAGACCAAAAGCTAGCATCATCCACTAGAAATGCTACTGCTGATTTAGGATACAAAATCCACTTTTGTACTTATCTTCAGTTGCTAAAATCTAGCTTTAAGATCAAACTTGGAGTAAACTCTGGCTTGAGTAAGGTTAGAGAATCAAGAGTTTTGATGTGATAGTGGAAATTTATCATCTTATAGGAATTGATTAAGGGGCTAGTAATTGATGACCATCTACTCAACGCACTTGTTTACATAAAATACCTTACAATCCCATTGAAAATTTGAGAGCTCAATTAATTTTGATGAAGCAATTTTGAACATCCCTTTAGTTCTAAACGCAAATATGCCAAATTCATTCCAGAGTGATTGGCTTTCGTGGGATTGACATTGTCACGCCCCGACCCACTCTAGACACGCGACAATCAACGCTTATCATTTACTTAGGTCATTCGATTATGACAACCCAAGAGGGATCGCTGACCCATTCATGTTATCGTTTAATTATGCGCAAGTGGAAGTAGAAACCAAATCACCCAACCATTCAAAATAGGGATAGCATAACACTTATATACATTCATAACAACATACTTCCATTTAATCTTACGTATCACTCATTATATGCTACTTCATACACAATCCTACCGACCAAAAAAAAAAAAAAAAATACACAATCCGAAAGCTTTGCCATACGTACATCCAATAGGGTTCGGGGTTAACCTAACACCTTTATTATTATGAGGGGGACTTCAAAAGGGTGATATCCAATACGTGTCTAGTCCACGTCTAGGTTATGATACCATGGCTCAAGCTTGAGGTTTGACTCCAAATATGAGTCCACCTCCGGGTTAGCAACCCCACTATCGGGCATATCCATAACCATGAGGTCTCAAATAGCGCACTCGGATCCCCTGCCTGATGACCCATCAAAACACCGGAGAGGGCCCTAACGCTCTCCTCTAAACCAAACATACCAGGCTTCTAACCTATAGGGTACTAGGTTCAGCAGCCCCTCATCCACCCAAATGGTGGTCATTTGCTTCTCATATCTAGTGTCCTTGCCCTCAATTGGATAGGAAGTCACCTCAGTGTCCTGATCCATAGGCAGCCCAAAACAAATGTAGTGGAACGGTTTAGACATGATTAGGGCTTAAAAACATTTGAACAACAACAGTGACATATACTCAATGAGCAAACTTCCTAGACCTCGCGTAAGGAGGTTATTCACCTTGGAACGACCTATACGTGCAAGTTATCTACCGATGCCCCAATAGTCCTAGCTGTAAATGATGGATACTCGCTTTCACTTCGTCCACCCCTGCTCTTGCGGGTGCTTCCCTCTAAGGCAGAACGCTCCCCTACCTTCGAAAGGACTTGGCTTCTTCTCAAACAAGTAGCCCCTTATAGGTAGAATCTTGTAACCCAAATCCCGGGTATATTTAAACTCTTTGAATTATCCGGAGGATGCCTTATATATATATATATATATATATATATATATATATATATTATATCAAATAAAAAAGATGGACAATCAAACCCATTTCTCGATTCAATAGAAGCTAAAAGATACTTAGTTGACATTCATAAAAATTATCTAATGAATTATGAGTTCAATACATTTTGTTTAGCAGAAAGACGGATATTCCTTGTTCATTATCAGACAATCACTTATTCACAAACCTCGTGTGGGACTAATAATTTTCATTTCACATCTCATGAAATATGGAATTGTCAGCAAAGTTGTTTTTTTTTTTTTTCCTTAATCTGCAGAGGCTAATGCCATAAGACGAGCAGGACTAAAGAAAGGGAAGATCGACAACAGCAGATAAGACCACTTATTCCTTGGGCTTAAGTGACAAGCCAAGGACCCGAAAGGATCACTAACGAAATACCGCATCTAGAAGCCCATTTACTCCACAGACCTTGAAGACCCAGACCATGTAAAGCTACTCTCTCTAAACTAAATGGAAAAAGAGCTTATCTTATAGCAGCTCTACCAGGGAAGCTTCCTTCGGGATTAACCAATAGGGTAGAGGGATTTATCGTAACATCATAATAGAATCTTGAGGACGGGATCTTACTTACCTTAGTCATCTTATAATCCTCTTTTGCAAGGCAGATCAATAACAAAGTAGATCCTACTTTGCCTTAACTAAAAACAGGAATGGTTTACTCACCCTCTCAAACCATCATAGCATGAACACATAGGCAATTCTCACAACAAATCACATACTTATGAGGCAGAATAAGAATGTGCAATGTCTCATGTGCAAATGTCTTTTAATTATCCAGACATATTCAAACCTCATTTTCCTGGCTTTCAATCCCAAACAACCAACCCAAGCTATCAAATCAAACCCCACAAGTATTCTTACCTTGCCTTGGCACATGCATTGCATACAATCAAATTTATAACATGCCATAGCTTTCTAAAGTATCAAGCAAAATTAGAACATTTCCAATAACTCTTATGCACAATGCATTTACATGTGTCCCAATTGTAAGGTAAAGCCCATTTTGGTCCGTCCCTTACCATGTCTTATAGTTTTATCCCAAAGTCAAGCGCAATGATCACATATAAATCTCATGCACTTTCCCCACAAATATGTCCAGATTATTATGGCCACTCAAGGCTCAAGGCTAACTCGAAGGTTGGTAGTCATTCGGCATAATTGGGCATTGTTTGGCCCCATCAAGCACGGCAACATCCTGTGTAAAGGCATCAAGATGGCATTCCTGTAAGGAGCATCATTCTGAAATCCATCTGTGAACAGTATCTTGTTGACTTAGGGGCATCCAAATTGAATCATTCATCATTTCGCATAAGCACATCAAGATGGGTTCACAATGCCGTGTAATCGCATCAGGGTCTTTATGTTATCACACGGGCATACCATCACACATCTCATTTCATATCTTTCTCATTAATCAATGTGATGCCCACATAGTATGCAACAACCTTTGTCATATGCCATCATGTCATACACATGCCTCATATTAAATCACATAATTGCACCATCCAATGAAGCCCATGTTATATAGGTCACTCATCAAAGTAGGATAAGTCATTGCACTTGATCATAAATCATTAAATTCACTTATCACATGCCATCATAAATTATCCAATAACTCATCTTTTATTAATATAACATATCACAATACCATAACGTGTTTTAATAACATGCCTTGTTGCAACGTCACTTCATATATCACATCTCATTACAACTAATCACACATCACATCTCATTACGATATAATTCATCACCTCATTTTAACTTATCATAACACCTTATCATAATCCACTTATCATATTCTAATAACTTATCGTGTAATGATAACTTATTGAACAAAATGTGATAACCTATCGGTAAAATGTAATAACCTATCACAATAACCTATCGGCGAACCTCGATAACCTATCACCCAAAACTCGATAACTTATCATGATAATCTATTAGAACCATATGATAACCTATCACATAAAACCCACTTATCACATCAACAAAGCACCATTTAACCTTACTCTAGTCCTAAACTAACTTCAAAATGCAACAACAACCTTATTCGAAGGCTAGAAAGCTATTCACTCCCGATTCTAAGCTCGACAAGTGACGGCGAAGGTGTAGCAAGGGTTGGACAGCTGCTATGATGCTTGACGGTGGCTGGTCACCTTCCAAATAGATCACGGCAAGGCTGTGGGCGGTGGTACGGCTCATGATGAGGCTTGGCAAGGCTTGGCGGTGGTTGGTTGGTGCTTGGCAGCCCACGACAAGGCCACAAGAGCCAAGGGACAGTAACGTGAGGTGGTGAAGACGATGGTTTAGCCATGACGATCGTAAGGGTGCGCGGCTTCCAATAATTCACAGCGGCTCCAACCAAGAGGAAATGAGAGGGATATGGGCGTGAGATGAGGGATGGGGAGGATGAGAGGGTTTAGCCAGCAAGGGAAAATGGAGAGAATGAGGGAAAATTCATCCAAATGGGTGGAGAGAGAGAGAAAGTGAGAGAAATGTGAGAATGAGAGAGAAAAGAGGCGGTTGAATGAGCTAGGGGAGAGAGAGAAATATTGTAGCACAAGTCTTGGCCATTGGATGGCCAAGATGAGTCTTTGCTCCCCAAGGTTAGAATGGATGACCAAGATTGCTCCTCGCAAGACTTCTTCTCCAAGTCCCATTTAATGCCACCATCATGCCTAAGCTAGATATAGGGTAAATAGGGTAGGGATGATGTCATATTCTCTCTCCTCCTCTCCTTGAACACCCAACACCTCCTTTAATACACCAAGTTTTGTTTATTAGGCTAGAAGGGCAAAATGGTAATTTCACTAGGTTCGGATACTATTCATGCACTATACACGCACATGGATCATTAATGAGGGATTTTTTTTTTGTCAGTCCTACGCTAATCCTACTCTAACACTCACTCTCAGACCTTTTGCCCTTGTCTCCTTACAGGGCGTGGGAGTCGAAACCCACCCCTTTAGGTCGCCCATCTTAGGCATGAGGCCCATTGGGTCACCCAACTTAAGCTTAGGTCCATTGGGCCACCCTTCATGGGTCTAAGGGTCCATTAGGCCCACATATTTCCTTGTTTGTGGCCTATTTCTACTATTCTAAACTTTAAGTCCCACTGGTGAAAAACCAAGCTTTCGCCCCAAAGTGGCATTTTTTACGTTTTTGGGATCTACCGATTCTCATTATAATCCTGTCCAAAGATTAGCTATTGATGTAATTTCGTTCTGAAAATGGGGGTAAGATTGAGGATGTCATGGACATCATCGTTTCTTTTGAAAGGAAGATGGATGAAAAAGTCAGGATTTTTCCACAGAACTTTTAAACAAAATTTGAGTGAGATTTTGCTTGCATGATATGGTCTAAAATGTTCATATGAATGGTGAAGAATCTTTGGATGTCTACAAATTCCTTAAACTGTCCCTTCGAAGTGTAATAATATCACTTCGATTTGTCTTTGGAGCTTCTTCAATGATTAAGGCAGTTGACGTAGCCCTAGGACAAATCACTTCCATTCGAATTGGTCTCCAAGGCAAGGAATATGAGTCTAAAGGATAACAAACTTTCCTTCTTGTATGAGCTTGATTTGTCTCAATTTTTTTTTTTCATTTCAACAATTTGATCTTCTAGATAATGATGAGAAACATACTTGCCAGATTCCATTTGCTGCAGTATTTGTTGAAATGTCTCAAGTAATTTATTTATGATCAAAGCCGTTTGATCAACCTTTTTGTCAACATGATCAAAACGAGCTTGGACAGTTAAAAGTTTGGTATCAATTGTCTTGAGAACATTATTTTGGGCCGAGGCATTTTTTGACTGCTAATTCAGAACAATTTTAGTAGTAGTGACTTTCTTTTATCTGTCATGATCATCAACATCTATAGGGTTTGGGATTTTAGGCATATGATGGAACTAATGTTAAGCATTTGTAAATTCTTCTGATGTTGAATATGGAGCATTATAATATCTTTCCAAAGATGGAAAGTCTAAAAGTTGGAACGTACAAACAGATGGAAGGACAAGTGGCAATTCTAGCTTTGGAAAACATGAGGATTGAGGCGTCATGAGTATTTTTAAAGGGAAAGAGCTTCTCTTAACCCATTTGTAAATGGGCTTATAAAAAAGTGAAACAACTGGTTTTTGCGGTGAAGGTTTCTTTTTGGATGGTGACTGAGGTGGCTGAGAAGGCTCACATGATTCAGGGACTAATGGAGAAGGCTGTGATTGAGGTGGTCCGTATGAGACCATTAACTAGTACTTTTTTCCATCCTCACCAAGAGATCCTATAGTGGGGTTTCCATTAAGATACCTTTGGTAAAGACTACCTTTTGACTGTTTCTTTCTTTAGGATGGTCTATCATCTTCTTCTTCTTCATATAGAGGGTTTGTAAAAAGGGAACATCAGGATTGGAGGTCTAAAAAACAACGCCTTATACGAGGATCCTTATAGTAATAAATGGGCCGTCCCTTCTAGTTAAAAGACTCAATGAAGGGTTTTGGATCTGCATGACCATTGTCAATTGGAACTTTAGTTGCAGAAAATTGCATCATAAAAATAGTATGAAAGATAAATGAAGTGGCTTCTTCCTTTTCCTTAATAAATTTAATGACAACCATGTTGTCATTTTTCTTGGTGAACTAGACTCTATGGACTGGATCAACCTGGAGTTTTGGATGATCTTTTCATAGTTAGTTACCCAAGTTTTGGGAATAACTTAATTAGCAGATCTTGAGGAACTTGTCTCGGCATATAGATAAAGGAAGTCTGATCATTGTCCACCAAAACGAACAAGGCATTCTCAAAATCAAGGAAGTTAATGTCAATAGCATAATTTTAAACTTGATAAACTATATGATAATGCAAGGTAGCAACAATATAATCTGAAGTTTAAAAGGAGATCCAATAATTTGTTGTGACATTATGTTTCGGACCCTTTATCTCGGTCACGAGAAGTGGTCTAAGGATGGATACACCAATAACGGAAATCGGCCATGAATCAATTCAAGGATCGATCATGGACCAATTAGTCGATCAAGAAGGGTGAGTAAGGCTCGGATGTACATTTGACTAGAGTATTCGACCATGGATTGGTTACTCGACCATAAGGATTGATTGTGGGACAATCACATACCATCACGGATTGACTAGTGGATGGTTATGAATCGATTTTGCACGGTTACATATCAGTTGTGGGTAATTCTGCATGGTCACTATACCAGTCGCGAATGATCTAGACCGATTCTATCATGACCCCAACTCAATCCTCAGGATCTCGAGTGGCAGGGGTTATTTTCGTGATGTCCCAAGCATGTAGCCGTCATATTTCTTTTTATTTTTTCATTAAGTACATGTGGAAGCATACATACAATACCCAAACAACAACAAGTAGCTTGGAAAAGCAACCACTTTCAAGCACACAATTACATTAGTTATATTTATAAGCCATTTTGTCATGGGCCATTATATTTACAATCACTACATGATCTATGCTCAAAATGGCCGGGGGGTAAACCTTGGCTCCTCTATACCTACAATTCTAAAAAACAACGAGGTGAGTCATAAACTCAATAAGTAAAACCCCTAATTCTCTACTAGGAGGATATCTCATCATCAAAATCTAGCAGGTACAACACTCACAATACAATATTTATGGCAAATCAATGGTAAACCTATTACTACACCTCAACTACATGCATATGTCCATTACTACATATTTCAATGCATGCTTACCTTCTGCATATCAATGGACACGTCAATATATCGTCTTTATGCATATATCAAAACTCATAACATGATTCTTTTATCGTCATCCTAGCTTGACCAAGCCCTCCCAGCTCGACTGGGGCTTCCAGCTTCTTTCTGGGCTTCCTGGCTCAACTAGGGTATCTCGGCTCAACTGAGGTATCCTAGTGCTAGCTCACAAAGGCATCTGCGCTCAAACCCAAGCATTCTAGCTCAATTAGGGTATCTCGTTCAATGAACGAGACATCGCCGTCAATGCTATGTGGCAACGGGTGCCTTTTCTTCTTTAAGTGCATCATAAAAGTGCATCACATAAGCCGGTTCTTACTTTTCTTCTTAGTTCACTAATACATGGCCCGAAGGCGTGCTTATTCAAGTGAGTGTGCCATGGTATGCTGGGCATGATTCTCGATTCATGGCTTGAGCCGCATGCCCCTAGGTTGATGTCTACACCAAGCAAGACTTGGAATCAACATGCTTCAATGCCGATTTAAGGCCTTACAGCTTAGGTCATCGCGACTTGGCATCGATTCCAAGCTGAGCAAACCTTGACCTCGTCCCGGGGTGTGAACACACTCAAGTATGCAAACATGAGCAAACTACATAAAAGAATATTACAACATACACATGACTTACATGGGTGAGCACACTACTAAATTCGACAACGTAGGCTATCGCCTTAGCCAAGAGTTGGAGATTTTACTTACCTTCGATAAACCTTGATAAACTATAAGCGGCTTTATTAAGAGAGAGCCATCTTATGAGGCGGTGGGCAAGAAAAGCCAAGAGAGGGAGAGGGGCGATGGTAAGAGGGTGTGAGAGAAAAAGAGAGAATAAGTGAGGGAGAAGTGGGGTGGTGTGTGTGGTCATGGGGAGGAATGCCTCTATTTATAGGCAAACCTTTCATTATTACCCTTCCAAATGGACCAATAGGATTTCTTTGGGTGGCAAGTCTAAGTGGATAAGGTGGCAAGGCTAAGGAGGAAGATATGGCAAGCCTACTCTCTAGGGTCACGCTTGTTCCTTCAGTTATGGGGCCACCTGAGTCTTGTAATGATGAAATGGATACTTGCTCTCCAAGTTTTAGGTTAGGTGTCATTATGACCTCTTCTTTTAGGGGGCACCTAAGTTAGATGACTCACCTCTCTCATTAATCGCCTAGATTTCGTGCAATTGTTATGCTTAGATGTGCTCACATTACCTAACTTACTCTCCATGTTTCTTCTAGGTTCAAAAGCATTTAATGTATTTTTATCTTCAAGCCAAAAAGACTCTAGTGGCTTCCTCCTCAAGTTGGGCGTGCAACCCCTCCCACTCCAAGTTTTGGGCATGTGGCTCTCCCATTCCAATGTGAAAATAGTTTCAAGCAACTTTTGAAATCAATGTTATTACCTCATCAAATGGGCTTGAAAAATTATGAAATTTTAATATATTGTAGAAAAGATCTTAAAAAACATTTTTCATGAAGGAAACTAAGTCCAATTCAACTTGTGGAAAGAGCATCAAGTAGTTGAACATAACCCAACAATTTGTCGGTCGAGTAGATCCAATGGCTACAAAGAAAAACTCATTTCACAAAACTCATTGAAATTTTATTATATTGTAGATATGGATGTATTTAAAACTTTTTTGAAGGAAGCATGTCCAAATTTGAAAGGAAAGATTTTTTAAAAATTCAAGAAAGCAACCTGGTTACTGTTTCTACTATATTGGGCAGGTTCTATATGGTAATTGATCGGGCCTTCATCCCAACCATTTCACCTCAGAAAAATCTGAAATTTAATTATGTAATAGTTTAAGATGTTTTGAATAACTTTCATGAAGTAAATTTCTCCAAATTTGAAGCACGAGGAGTTCTATAAAATTGGAAAGTAAGAAATATCTAGTAGTTTCGAAAAAAACTGGGAAGTCAAAACCTATAAAACTCAAGGTGACAAGTCTATGGAGGAAAGGTGGCATCCTACTTGGCTTCCAAGCTCACTTGTCATCATTCTTTTAGGTCATCATTAATTACTTGGGATACATAAGCCTCCACACTCATTATCCTCATTTAATGCTTTTCACACTTGTTCACACTTATTTTCTAAGAAGGTTTGACTAATCCAAGACCTATGTGTCACCCTCATTAATGGGTCTAAGTCTAAGTCCAAACTTATCTTCTAAGGCAAAGGCCCAATATGCCAAGTGTCCATGCTTAGTCCATGCTCCTTAAATTACTACGTGATGAAGGCATTAAATGCAATTTGGAAAATATCTAAATTAGAAGGCCATCTCGTTGGGCGGGAGTTAATTGAGTCTAATTGTGACCAACTACCTTATTGGCCTTGAAATTCTTGCATAAACTGTGATTGGACGAAACTAGATGCAATTGAGCATAATCGGCGAAACCAAGTTCAGACTTCTCATTTATCATGTAAAGGGCTAGAAGTTGAGGATGTTACAAATTCCATGCAACCGTGTAACAAGTCAGGTCGATCAATCCCACATAATTACATGACAACCGAGGGTCAACCAGGAATCAATTAAACTCAAATAGGATTGATTACGAACCAACCTAGGCCACATGAGGGCCGAATGAATTGCTGACTTAGTTTTGTCGATCCATTTAGGGTACATTGGACCCCTTCGATCGTGAATTGGCCACCAACCTCGATCTAGATAAGGGTGTCAATCGTGGACCAACATGAGATATTCCCGTTTGGTTACGGTGATGCCTAGTTTAGTTCTTTCTCATGAATGTCTTGAATTTTGGAAGTTAGCTAATTAAATAGCAAGTCAACTTCAAGTCTTCTTAAGGATAGGCCTTCTAGAAAAGAACAAGTCCACCCAAGTCAAGATAAGGCCACAAGCCTAAGCCTTCTTGAAGATAAGTCTACTCTAAGTCAATCACCTAGAATCCAAAGAACTATTGATGCAAGAAAATGACTCACGCCTATAAGATTTCTTGGAGGACAAGTTGCCTTAATTCTTCTTGGAATCTAGCCATTCAATGCAAGCTTATGTGTCCCTAAAATTCAGGATCATCATTAGCCTAGTTGAGCCTTGGAAGTGGATAGGCATTAGTGCAAGAATAAGAAAAACACACCTAAGGGGAAGAACTACTGGAAGAACAAATTATCATGAAGATAAGCTTGCTATTGATGACTTTGGAAATTAGTCCATAAATTCAAGAGGTGATTTGTAAGCTTATTTGTCCATTAGAGGCTTTAGGACATGATTGTCCTATCTCGAGACTTGTAAAACGAGTTTAGCCATTTAGAGTTACTTCCTGAATCAAGACAAGAAAAGACCAATAATTGGTGGTCTTACAAGACACCAATTGGAACTTGAATAATTATTCCAGGGACTTAGGTGCCGTACAACCCAAACTAGGTGCCACCTCTCCTCCTTAGCCATGATCACTCTATTTGGAGACTTGAGAGACAAGTTTAGCCTAATGATAAGTCTTTAATGAGGGAGGTGAGTCATACACTTATGTGTCACCTATCGAACATAGCCATAATTAGGACTATATTGAGACTTGAAGAGTAAGTCTTGTTTGAGGCCATAGGCATGGTAGAAGATTCTAGAGAGAGACAACTTGAAGAGCAAGTCTTGCTAAGGTCATGTGATAATATCTAAAGCTCATGATTAAGCATTTAATGTAAGGAGCCTTGTCATCTAGATAAGGTGTCCCCTTAATCATTCCAAGTCATCATTATAAGGGTGACTCACACCTTAGGTGGCCCAATAAGGAGCAAGAATCCCCTTAGGTCTTAGGCTTGTCACTCATCTTTTCTTGGCTTGCCACCTCTTTCTCTTAGGGTTGCCACTCCAAAGAAGGTTATTGGTCCACTTGGAAGTATAAATGATGAGGGACTGGCATCTCCCTTTATGTCCTTATCCCTCTCTCACCACTCTATCCCCCTCCCTCACCATCACCCACTCCTTCTTGGACTCGGTCTCTCACTCGTGTCCTCACCGCCCCGCTCACCCCCATTGCCGACCACTACCTTTAGGCATGTTGTGAGTGAACTTTCTTACCTTTGGCTAGGATGGTGTGTTACATTGGTTGAGCGGGTTGTGTTTCGAACCATGCTTGAATGTAGTGGTGTCAAAACCGAATTGAACTGAACCTAAAAGTTCATTTTTTTTTTCAATTCAGTTCTCATTCAATTTGGATAATATTAAAAATCGAAATTTTTTAATTGGTTCGGATTTTATCTATTTGGTTAAGTGAACCAAATCGATAAAATCTAAATAATCTCTCTTGTCCATAAATTGAACCCTATTTCTCTCCTCTCTTCTTCTGCTCTCCAAACACCGAACAGAGGTGCAACAGCAACAAGGACGGCCACGGCTCGAACAATCCGCTCCCTCCTCATTCGATCTCAGAGGTACGGTCTTGATCGGATGATAACCGTCATTGTCGTCATGGGTTTCTGATAAAGGGAGTCGTGGATTTCGATTAAACTTTCGTGCAATTGTGAAATTTCGATTAAGTGTGTTGTTGTTGTAGGGTCCGCAAAGACAAAGTCTTCTTTCGGGTTTGTGTTGATTTCCCTTTTTACTTTTCTAAGTATGGCCGTGCTGATTTCGATTGTTGTAGGCACTTGTTAGAGTGTGTGCTGATTGTGGAGTTTATTGGTGTGTTCTAGTGGGTTGCTGAGAAAATTAGAGAATGTTGCTAGTCAAGAGTGTTCTGATGACATGCTCTTGTCTTTATCGCGACATTGAAATATGATATTACTGAAGTAGGGATTTGTTGTTTTGTTACTCATCTTGTTTTCTTCGGTTGAGTATGGTAACGAGGATAGCAGCTTCAATTTTGAAGCTATCCTCATAGACCGTATGCTGGGTTAAACATAAGTTGTTATGATTTACTTTGTTGTTTCAGAGCCTACTTCAAATTCGGAATCTTGGATCTTTCATTCTTATCTTTTGCCTGATTGATAGGACTATCCTTGATGTTCTCATGTTCTACATTTTTGCAAAGTTTATCTGGGAGTTGTTTTCCATGTCGACATACAAATAACCTTTGATTTTGCCATCGCATGTCAATTTTCTTTATTCAAATGTGCACCATCTGGTAACCCTTTATACTTATTATTGTAGTATCTTGACTTTTATAGTGTGCTAATATTAATGGCATTATTTGTCTTGTGGACCGATACTTTACAGTTGAGATCAAGGCGTTGGCGAATACGTGAAGCTGATCCACTCCCTTATTATTTTCTTGAGGATTTATGGGAAGCTTTTAAAGAGTGGAGAGTCTTTAAAGACGGAGTGCCTCTACTATTGACTGAGGGTGAGTTTGTGAAGTAGTATTATGTTCCTATCATTATCTAGTGTTCAATTGTACATAGATCCCCTTAGACCAAGGTAAGGTCATGTCTTCTGCTTGGTTTGTTTTACATTGCCTACATAAGGCTTTAATGATAGCGTTCATACTTTTTGCTTCACTTGGTAGTGGTTTAATATGGTGCCATTAATGTCCATACATCTTTGCATAAATGCATGCTTCTAATATGTTGCAAGGTCATGATAATCTTCTAGGAACTTGCAGCTAGCTGATTTAATTGGGTTCATCCAGCGGAACCGAGTAATTGCAACCATTGAATGCTAGTATTGCTGATATGATGAATTCGCTAAAATATTCTTTTTCTTTCCTGTTAGAATCTTTAAATATTATCTGAATTTCAAAAAATAATAGAAAGAGTTATGCGTTAATTTACATGACAAAATGCGCAACTTGAAAAGTAAAAAAGAAAGAAAATTACCTAAAGATACAACGCCATTCATAAGCAAATGTATGTGCAAACAAAAAACTAAATTCTTCGACGCATTCAATTTAGTTTAGTGTAAATATGAGTAAATTTAAATGCTTTTTAATTGTTTATTGTCATGCCCCAATCCTCCGAACACGTGCTCATCTCTCAGTGGTCGATTTAATTGCGACGTCTCAGGACGTGTCGCCGACCCATTCATTTTAATGCGCATGTGGAAGTAAATAAATAAATCCCTAGACAATATGAAGATATGATAGAAAAGCAGAGCCACAAATTTTCAAACACAACACACTTATATACATATCAAACTAAGTAATATACATTACTAGTTGATATATACAGGTTTGCAAAAAGGGGGGAGAGGTTACAGATCCTCTAAGCATTCGAGTCTTCAACTAAATACCCTGGGGACCCTGGATCCGACAGACTCTGGTCCACCATCGAACCACCAGGAGGGTCAGCCGTACCATTGCCAAAAGCTATCTCCAACATTGACCTAGGGATCTTAAACTCTGGAAGGGGGCCTTCTTTGGGTCCATCTCGCCCGTAACGGTACCATGATCTAAATTGGTGGGGTACATTCCAGGGTAGACCCTCATCAACCCAGACAACGAACCTTACGAGTTTGTAGACCCAACCTCCCTGTCCCTCAGGGAGAGGAATCTGAGTGCGCTGCTCAGTGACTTTCTTCGGCTGTCCAAAACACTCGGGAGGTATTGCTATCTAAGGACCTATAAATGTTATCCCACAATGGGGTGAGACGATATCTCAGCAAGTTCACCCCATAAGTCTCGACTAGAAAGGAAATACGCCCCAAGGCTATCTATGCACGCACAAAACAGAGGACTTACTTTTGCCTCAGTACCTTCTTGCAAGTTAGTACTGTTTACACACTCAATCAATCAATTCAATTTAATCGATTCAACCCCAATGATACTATCTATCAATGCATCCAATCAATACTATCTATCAATTCAATACTATCTATCCGATACCATCAACAACGACTTTGCTCACACAAGCTGAAAAGGATAGATAGTAGCTCACACAAGCTGATATGGATAGATAGTAGCTCCTCGAAGCTGATATATGCTCACCAAAGCTAATATATGCTCACCAAAATTGATATATGTATATTATACTTGTCCACCGACAATTTCACATTTTTTCAGAATACTCGGTAAAAATAATATTGTGTGTGGGTACACGGTATGCCTCAGCCAAAAGTATAATATCTTTAATTTGTAAAATCCCACTAATTATATAGTCAATAAAAACATTTTTGGCGCTGTTAACCGATGCCTGGTAATTTTCTAATTAATTACTGAAAATAATAAATTTTAGGACAAATATCCAAAATTACAATCAACACTCAATTTGCACCATTTTGCACTCAATTAAATAAACTAACCATACTATTGCAATCAGCACAAAATTCCGGTCACCGACTATCCCGGTCTAATTTTCAAAAAATAATAATTAATTAAATAATTACCAAAATTAATTAATAAATACCAATAAATGCGACTTAGGTCGGAAAAACCTTATTAAATACCAAAACGGGCCCGGAAAATTTCTGAACCACTTTAAATAAATACTAATCACCTAACATGTATAAATGAAATATTAAATTGCTAATCCGTTCTAACTAACCACCTAATCCATAATTAACCTAAACTAATCAACCCTTAAACATAATTAACTCCCTAAGTAGAGACTAATGAGTAAACTCACCGGTTTTGAATTCCGATGAGTTCACGAGGACAGCGAGGTAGAGACGGGCCACAAACTCCAAAGCAAGGCCACCTTTCGAGGCCCGGAAGCGGTCCAAAGCGGGCCAAACAGTGTAAGGCTAACCCAGGGGCTTCAGTTTCCGTGGCTGGGCCGAAGGAGAGTGCTGGGTAGCTAGTTAGGCAAGACGTCCCGGTGAAGGCTGTAGCAACCTAGGCGGGTCACTTTGGCGGCTGAACGGTGGCGTGATGGGCTCTGGCGACCTCCACGATGGTTCAGGCGACCTATTGGATGGTGAGCAGGGGCAAACGACGTAGCTGGGACGACGGTGACATGCGGGCTCAAGCACGCGAGCGAGAGAGGCAGCGACGGGCTTGAGCGCGCGACAGTGGTGTGCTGGCAGTCTGACGGGCGTGCGGCTTGCTCGGACGGCTGCTGCCTGTTCTCCCTGGGCATCTACAATTTCTTGAGCTCTCAAGGCAGTAAGGAAGAGGGATGGAAGGCTGAGCAAGAAGGAGGGGGACAATAGCTCTTGGAAGGGGCCACCTTGACCTCAAACTATCTTCTTGTCCCCTTAACCAAGGCCCACCATGGCCGGCTGGTTTCCTCAACACACTTGCAGCAGCCAAACTTCCTTTAGAAGCTATTGTAGAGGTTCAAAGGTTGAGGGCATGGGGGGCTACGAATTTTGAAGGAATTTCCCTCAAATCCTCTCCAATTCTCTCTTGAATTGATTCAATTCAGCCCTCAAAATTTCCACCATCAAGCCCTCGGTCAATTTGACATTTTTCCACACTAATAGAACCAACTTACATCCCAAAAATGCGATAAAAAAATGATCCCCTGAATTTTCCAGACAAAAATGGCCCTATATCGAATTTTCGCCAAAAATCTCGGTTTGCTGTAAAATCTTTGGAGGATGAGTCGACGTTCCTAAAATGACTCATAACATGACAGAACTTTCAATTTCTGAAATCAGATTCAAATTCGTGTTTAATTTCAATTTGGTGCGATTTTAGAGTGACTTAACTTATCAGGTAGTTTTTAGAATTTTTTTTTTGTGCAATTGACCCGTGGTTGATTATTTTCAAGCCACATTGTATGTCTTCGACACATTGGAGACCCTTGGTTGTCGTGAAAATCTTGAGGTCTCAATGGACGCATGGTACCAAAACGATAGAAAAATCGGCCTAGTGCCGATCGGTGAAAATTTTGCGATTTGGTGGCATCACCCCCACTTTGATCACCTATCTCAGTCGAAACGACCTATCTCTGATCTCTGATCGATTTTTAATTGTGCCATAATGATCTCTGTAGATGAGCACGGTCGAGTAGTTGATTCTTGGTCGAATTCCTAAGTCTATTGCATTAAAATTTTTTAATGGCTTTCCCAGATAATCTAATTATCTCAAGAATGATCAACTCTAAGAATAGCACTATAAGCGCATTGATGAAAGGCCCGATTTCTTTAATTGATTACAGATCACAACTCTTTCCATTTTATAAAAATTTCGTCCTCGAAATTTAAATCATTATAATTTTTAAACAAAAAGGTGGGGGTATAGTCGTCTCATTGACTCTTCACTTTCCTATGTTGCTCCTTCAATGCCGTGGTTTTTCCAGACCACTTTAACCAACGGGATCGTCTTGGTACACAGAATTTGTTCTTTTTGATCCACAATCTAAACCTGGCTTTCCACGTACGATGCTCTGTCGTCCACGTCCAATTCCTCAAAATTAGGCACGTGGGTCGGGTCAGACTCATATTTCCTCAACATCGACACATGAAAGATATCGTGCACTTGCGCCGATCTCGGCAGTAATGCAAGATGATACACTAGGATCCCAATTCTCTCTAGAATCTCAAAGGGACCTATGTACCTCGGACTCAATTTTCCCTTCTTGCCAAAGCATGAAGTATCATTGGTGACACTTTCAGAAAAACATGATCACCAACTTAAAATTCCAAAGGCCTTCGACGCTTATCTGTGTAACTTTTTTGACGCCTCTAAGCGATCTTTAGTCTGCCTGTGATGACTGCAACTACGTCCACTAACTACTAAACCAACTTTGGGCCTGTGATCTTTCTTTCCCCGATTTCATCCCAACACACTGGTGTTTAGCACGCTCTACCATACAATGCTACAAAAGGAGCCATTTGAATGCTTTGTTGGTAGTTGTTGTTATAGACAAATTCGACAAGATGAAGTTGTTCCTCCCAGCTTCCCTTGAAATCCAGCATGCAAGCTCGTAGCATGTCTTCGAGGGTTTGAATCCTCCTTTCAGACTGGCCATCCATTTGTGGATGATATGCCGTACTATACTGTAGCTTCGTTCTTAAAGCAGTCTGTAAACTCTTCCAAAAAGCAGCTGTGAATCTCAGGTCTTGGTCTGAAGTTATCATCACCGGCACTCCATGCAGATGAACAATCTGATGCACGTACAACCCTGCGTGCCTATCCAAATCAAGGTCCTTATGTATTGCAATGAAATGAGCCGATTTTGTCAATATGTCGACCACTACTCAAATGGAATCATTACCTTTCTGACTCCTCGGTAAGCCCGTCACAAAATCCATTGTGATATGCTCCCATTTCCACTCGGGAATCTTGAGAGGTTGCGAAGTCCTCCCGGCTTACAATGTTGTGCCTTCACCTGTTGACATGTCAGACACTTGGTGACATGTTTGGCGATGTCCGCCTTGATACTGAACCACCAGTAGTGTTGACGCAGATTATGGTACATCTTCGTACTGCCAAGATGAATGCTATAACTGCTACGATGAGCTTCTGATAAGATCTCCTCTCTAAGCTTAGCATCGTCAGGTACACACAATCGTCCTCGGAACCTCAGTATTCCATCCTAAAAAATCTAAAAGTCAGCCTTCCTTTTATCGGTATCCTCTTGCAGAATCTTTTGAACATCTAGGTTTGTCGGCTGAAGTGCCTTGATCCTGATCTGAACATCTTGCTCAATTCTGAGAATGGCCACAAGATTCGAAAGGCGGCCCACCTTGAATTTGAAAACCAAATCTCAAGCCCTTTCGAGTAAAACCCATTCCTTAACTATCATTTGTGTGACTGAAGACTTTTGACTCAAAGCGTCTGCGACCTTATTCGCCTTTCTAGGGTGATACAGAATATCACAGTTGTAGTCATTCAGAAGTCCCATCTAGCGACGCTACCTCATATTCAACTCCTTTTGAGAAAATAAATACTTGAGACTTTGATGGTTAATGAAGATCCGGAATCTTTCTTCACACAAATAATGTCTCCAAATCTTCATAGCGAAAATGATTGCTGCAAGTTCCAAGTCATGCGTTGGGTAATTCAACTCGTGAGGTCTCAATTGACGGGAGGCATATGCGACAACCCTACTACGTCGCATCAGTACGCAACCTAGTCCTCTCAACAACGCATCACTATAAATTTTGTATCCTTCAAGGCCAAATGGAATGGTCAACACCAGTGTGGTAGTCAGCTTCTACTTAAGCTCTTAAAAACTGCACTCACACTTGTTTGTCCACACAAACTTTTCTTCCTTCTTCAAGAGTCGAGTTAACGGCGACGCCAAAGCTGAAAATCCTTCCACGAATCTTCTGTAGTAGCCTGCTAAACCCAAAAAACTTCTGATCTTTGTCACTACAGTTGGTCTTAGTCAGTTGATCACTACTTCAATCTTGTTCGAGTCCACGGAGATTCCTTCACCTAAAATCACGTGACCTAGGAACGCAATATGAGTCAACCAAAACTCGCACTTGCTAAACTTAGCATACAATCCATGAATCCTCAGGGTCTGGAGTACCATTCTTAGATGACTCTCATGCTCCTTAGTACTTCTCGAATACACCAGAATATCATCAATGAACACGATCACGAACTGATCCAGATATTCTTTGAACACTTGGTTCATCAAATCCATAAAAGCAGCTAGGGCGTTTGTCAAACCGAATGGCATTATCATGAACTCATAATGGCCATATCGAGTACGAAATGCTGACTTCGGTATATCCTCCTTCTTGATCCTCAGCTGATGATATCCTGTCCTCAAGTCGATCTTAAATAATAGGGTTGAGCATCAGCCGAGGGTCAACCTTAGACCGACCCTGGATCGGCCCAACCCTGCTGGTCCTAGTCTGGTTTCCAAGGAGATTGGGTTAGTGCTTGGTCCTAGAATTTCTGGACCAGCACTGTGCGGGTCAGTCCTCGATCCTGAGAGTTCCGGGTCGGTCTAACCCAGACCAATCTTAACTACATATATAATATTATTTATAATTTTTTTATATAAAAAATCATAAAATAAATAACGTCAACAATATTAAATGAATATTTAGTGAGAAGTTCAAGTAATTTTACATTATTCTTTAATAACTTAGATTTTTAATGTCTTTTACAGTATCAATAGTCATAATTTACGAAGGAGGAAAATGTTTTTGTGAGTAGTTCTCATGGTGTCTAAAAAGGCATAAATAGCTCCTTATACTTACTTGATTAACGACTACTAGGCAAGTTTCCTCCTTCGATTCTATGGCTACATTCTTTATGTGTTAAATCTTGCTACTTGTTTTTCTTTTTGAACGAATTTTAATGTAACCATATCATTTTGATGGGAATTTTTTTATCATCTCGCTTTCAAAAAAATAAAAATGAAATTAAACAACACCTCTTCCTAGTGGGCTTGATTTCAGCCAGCATCATTAGGATAATTACAGCACGAGAATTTTGTGTACTTCAATCTTAAAACTCTCATTTCAGTACTAAATTTTGTAACTTTTCTCTACTTCAATCTTTCATCGAGTCGTCCAACCCAAAGACTTCAGCTCTCGATGGAGCTCCCGATCTCTCACTTTGCAGAGTTTCCCCTACCTTCTTGGTAGTTTGACAGTTAACCCTAACTTCTTCGCCAATTCCATGGCATCTCTACCTTCATCTTGTGGTTCTCTCTGTCGGTTCAATCTGACCTCTCATCAATGCCACCTTGCTCTAGTCCTTCTTCTCAAACCCTTTTGTGATTTTCCCAATTTCTAAACCTATTACCCCACACATACTCAGCCAGAACTTTTATCGCCTGCTCCTGCATGTCTCTGATCCATCTTTTCTCCATTTTCTCGAACACCCATGTAGGAGCTGTAGTGATGGCTTTCTCTGAGCCGTAGGGTTGAATTCCCCTCTGTGGTTGTCCAAATTTCCCTAATTGTTCACTCGCTAATGCCCAATTCCCATTCCCCTATACTATATGCAACTGCATGTCAACGATTCCTCGATTAACCCATTCTTCTGCCAAGAATTCTCTTGCTCGCATGATACCCTGTTTTAGCTTCATCAACATAACTATTCCACCCATCGATGGAGCCATCCACTTCGAACAACGATGCTCGACTTGCTACTCTCTGCCACAGAATGGGTCGCCTTTGGTCAACACAGGAAATTGAGATCTACGAGGAGGCCGCCCCTGCAGACAAAATAGCGGAATGCAAGCTCATTTTAGTTGGTAAACTCCTTTCAAACTCATCTATCAACTTTCCGGCTTTTCAAAACATAATGAAGCGCGCCTCGCGCACAGAATCTGTTGAATTTTCCCAACCGGAGACAGGACTATACATATTCAAGTTCTCCACTGAAGTAGACAAACAGCGTGTTCTTGATAATGGGCCATGGCTTTTTTCAAGTTATCTAGTTATATTAAAGCCCTGGTTGCCAAACACCCCCCTCCACTGTTATGATTTCAATACATGTGCTTTATGGGTTCAGATTTTTGGACTTCCTCTTGAGAGATGTACTGAGAGCATGATTCACAAGGTAGTGCGACATGTGGGAAAGGTGATTGATCTTAAAGTAGAACACAAGGACACTATTAAAGCAGCCTGTGCCCGAGTAGAAATCAATCTTCATGAACCACTAATACCTAGTTAGTTACTCAGGTTAGAAGGAAGAAGTATTTGGCTCGACTTCCGCTATGAGTGCCTCTCACATTTCTGTTACTCATGTGGGAAACTTGGTCATCATGCCACGAAGTGTACATAATTTCCTGTTGATATAGATAAAATAGACATCAAACATGATATGAACTATGGACAATGGCTTCGGGCCGAGGTGCGTGAACACACCCTTCTATGAGACAAACAACACGGCTGATATGACAGAAGAAGCTATTCCAGAAACGCCTCAACCACCAAACCCCATCCTAGCTGTGGATAACTCGAGCAATATCAACACAGAACCTGTGGAGGCTCCTTCAGATTGTGCTATGGTCACCTTTGCCGAACCATTGCAATAGCGTCAGCAGGCTGGGAGTTCTGGAACTGCACCAATAGTAATCGCCAAGGCTCCTGCAATAGCAACTGATCAAGATAGTAAATCTGCAGTAGCTGAATCTTCCAAGATCAGAAAATCAAAAAAGTACTTGTTTCTCTACTAAAGTGACTCCCACTAAGAAGCTTAGAAGATATAACCCATATGAGGTAAGGTCCTTTACTCAAGACCATCAAGAGGAGATGCATCTAATGGAAACACCGATTGTCAAGGTCCCTGAACCTGGACATTGGGCTGTGGTGGCTGGCCCTAAACAACCACCAGGTGACAAATGAAGATCATAAGCTAGAACTGTCAGGGGTTGGGCAATCCCCTGACGATTCGAGCTCTAAGGGCCCTAATGGCCTAGGAACGGCCCCACTTGGTGTTCTTAATGGAAACAAAGAACCGGACAACAGTACTTACAAAACTCCAACAGCGGTTAAAATTTCCGAATTGTCTTATTCAGGATCCTATTGGCTCAGCCGGAGGATTGGTGGTTTTTTGGACTAAAAGAGTCTCTATTACTATGGAACACCGGGCGTTACACTACATGGATATGATATGCACAGATGAGGAGAATGGGTTGTCTATGCATCTAATGTGTCTTCATGCACCGGTAGTTTACTCTCTCAGACAGCATATCTAGGAAGAACTAAGTATCATTAGTTTTGCCAATACCTTACCCTGGGCCTGCATCGGGGATTTTAATGACATTCTCTATCACTGGGAGAAGGATGGAAAGCGACCGTCAGACCGGTATCGAATGCAATCCTTTTGGGATTTCCTAAACACATGCTGTCGTATGGATGTTCATAGTCATGGCTGTGCTTTCACTTGGAGTAACAATCAAGAGGGTGAAGGACTCATTAGAGAGAGACTTGATCGAGTAGTATGTACAATTGCTTGGCGTCTTACCTTTCCTGAAGTTGAGGTTTACACTCTCCCGGCACTGGGCTCCGACTATAGCTTGATCCTATTACACACTAACGCCAAAGTTGTTAAACGACAACGGAATTTTACCTTTGAGGCTTTTTGGATAAATAATGTAGAATGCCGATCAGTTGTTGCTTGTTCTTGGAGTTCTCTACCAAGGTCAGCTCCTTCCATTTCCTCTAAACTTAGATCTGTTTCAACAGCTCTTACATCTTGGAGTCGTCGTAAATTTCCTAGGGATAACCAACAGATTAGCCTATTGACTCAGCAACTTCAATTCCTCTCCAACCAATCTAGTGACAACTATAATTCAGAGGAGGTTCGCTACCTTAAAACTGAAATACAGACTCTATGGCAGCAAGAAGAGCAGTATTAGGCGATGCAGTCCCGTGTTAGTTGGCTAAAATGGGGAGATAAAAACACTAAATTCTTCCATGGCACTACTATTCAGAGGAGACATCGCAACCGTATCACTATGTTACAGGATGAAGATCTCACTTGGGTCCGAGATCCAGAAACATTGAAGACTATGGTTAGCTCTTTCTTTCAAAGGTTATATACATCAGCAGGTCATAGGGATTATCGACCAATCCTTTTGCAATGTCCACAAAAAGTAATAGAGGAAATGAATATGGCCCTTATAGCTGATGTCACCCGAGCTGTAGTTAAACAAGCTGCATTTCAATTGGGTTCAACAAAAGCGCTAGGCCCTGATGGTTTAAATGGGATATTCTACCAACACCATTGGGACATTCTTCAAGATGACATCTTCAATTCGATACAGGCTTTCTTTCTTTCAGGTACTATGCATCCTGAACTTAACCGAACTACTATATCTTTGATCCCCAAAACCCCAAATCCAGAACGACTAGATCAATTCCGTCCCATTAGTTTTTGTAATTTTATATACAAAATCATCTCTAAGATCTTGGCAAATCGCCTAAAACCTTTCCTCCCTGAATTAATCTCTATTGAGCAATCTGCCTTTGTCAGTGGTCGGCAAATTCAGGACAACATCTTAGTTGTCCAAGAGGTCTTGCATCAGTTTCGAATTAGAAAGAAAAAGAAATCTTTTCAAGCCGTTCTCAAACTGGATATGCAGAAGGCATATGATCGCATTGAATGGGACTTCCTACAGGACTATCTCCTACATCTGGGTTTTTACTCTAAATGGGTTAGGTGGATTATGCAATGCATCACCATTGCTTCTCTTAGTGTTAAACTTAATGGTGAAAACCTAAAGTTTTTCAACCCATCAAGGGGTCTGAGATAGGGTGACCTAATTTCCCCTTATCTTTTCATCCTGGTGGCGGATGTGTTGTCCATACTTATACATCGTGCAATAGATATGCATCATCTTCATGGCATTAAATTCAACAAGTGGTGTCCTACTCTCTCCCATCTATTTTTTGCTGATGATGCTATTTTTTTCCTTGATGGGAAACTTCAGGAATGTCAGAACTTAGCCAACATTCTGAACCAATACTGCCTAGCAATAGGTCAAGCAGTTAATAGGAATAAATCTGGTATCTACTTTAGCAAGACCTGCCATGTTCCTCTACAGGAAAACTTAGCCCAAGAACTTAGGGTACCCGTGCTAACAAAGTCTGGTAAATACCTTGGGATTCCTTCGGATTAGGGAAAATCAAAAAAGGAGATGTTCGCCTGGATTTTGCATCGAGTTAACTCAAAACTTGAAGGCTAGAAAGAAAAATTCATCTCTAAAGGGGGTAAGGAAACACTCATCAAAACGGTAATACAGGCGATTCCTCAATATGCTATGTCTATCTTCAAGATTCCTATGTCTTTATGTATAGCTATTGAAAAGAAAGTTGCTAGATTTTGGTGGTAGAACAATCAACATAAATCTGGCATCTATTGGAAACATTGGGATGTACTTAAGGATAGGAAAGACCTGGGAGGACTTGGCTTTCATGACCTAATTACCTTTAATAAAAGTTTACTTGGAAAACAGGCGTGGCGTCTCCTACAAAACCCATCCTCTTTATGGAGCCTACTCTTTAAGGACTATACCATCACTCTACAGAGTTCTGGCATGCTGATAGAGGGTCAAGACCTTCTTGGGGATGGCTGAGTATACTATTTGGCAGAGACTCTATTCTATCTAACCTCCAATGGTCTGTAGGAGATGGGAAACGGATCTCTATCCATGATGATAAATGGCTAAATAGTGGTTCCATTGGCGGCCCTGCACCAAGAGGAGAACCATCAAGGGTTGTTGATCTCATTATACCGGACATCAACCACTGGAATGAGCTCGTTCTGCGACGTAACTTTGCTGAACATATTGTAGAGGAAATTCTGACAATTCAACTTCGGACTGATTGTACAGAGGATCAAGTTATTTGGAAGGGCACTCAGAATGGTGTTTATACTGCTAAGAATGGGTATAACTATCTACGATCTGCTGACCAATCCAAGGTACAAAACTTCACATCCTCCTCCTACCAGCCAGCCTGACAACTTTGGGCCAAGATTTGGCATATGAAAACTCCTCGAAGATACGTGTTTTTCTGTGGTCGTTATGCCACAATGCTCTAGCAACCAGGGACAATCTCTATCACAGGCAAATTATCACCAATCCTATGTGCCAAATATGTCAAAACTATAGCCTAGAAACAACGGAACACATCTTCCTGTAGTGCCCATGGACGCGCAAGATATGGTCACACTCAGCAGTCCGAATCAACCCCACAGACTACAGCACCCATCGTATGGATGCTTGGCTAGCAGAATTTTTTAGGCAAACAACAGTCCACACATGATCTTGAAACACTGGCGCATCTCCTCTGGCAAATCTGGGAATCCAGAAACCACTTTGTTTTTCGCAGGGCTGTTCCTGATCCAGCACAGGTCATCACAGCGGCTATGACATCTGCTCAATCGGCACGTCGGTCTCATGATGTGTGGACAAACTCTCTCTCCACTCTACCAACCTCTGATCGACTGTGGAAGCCGCTAGATCCTGAAGCGATCAAGATCAATATTGATGGAGCCTTCCCTACTGTGTTGAATCAGGGATCTGTGGTGTCCATTTGGCGTGATCACTCGGGCCGCCTCATTGATGGCTTCACCGACACTGTCCCAGCAACCACAGCTCTACAGATAGAAGTTCAAGCCCTTACACTCACTTTAAAGAACCTGCTGCACAAGAAGTGGGAAAGGATGCAACTTACTGTGGAATCCGATTGTTGGGTGATGGTCAATGCTGTGCAGAATCCCTCTTCGGCGCCATGGGAAGCTCGTTCACTCATACTAGAAGCTACGGCACTTATATCCAGTTTCTCTAGGTTAAAGCTTACGTACTGCAGGAGGGAGGCGAACCAAGTTGCTGACTGGGCTTCCAAGGCCCATGGCCACATAACTCTGCCATCGAATTGGACACTTTGTCCTCCACAACCTCTGTTGGATTTGCTTTGTACTGACTTTCTGTCCTTTAGTGGCACTTTTGGCTAATATAATATAACGGGCCTCTAGTTCTGTCCAAAAAAAAAAAAAAAAAAAAAAATCTTTCATCGACCACTGAAGCTACAAAAGCCAAATGCAAAATTGTAGATAATCCACGGGTCGACTCTAAAAAAATGGCAAAGTAGGCCACTAAAGCCGTTGCTGGTGAGGTTCGCGATTACTATAATCCGTTCTTTACGGCCGAGTTTCTTTTCTTTTGTTGGCATGGGGATGCACTTGTTATCCTTGGACACCCTTCCCTGCTTCTTGGCCCTTCTTTTGCATCGCTATTTCATCTTTGGCCTTGTTAGCTAGTCTCCAACTTTAGCCAAGTCTTCAATTTCCTTGGAAACTATTCGATTCTTATCTAGATATTATATTCTTGGTTTTGTGCATTTCAAATATTATTTGTTGGGGTTGATTTGTGGGGTTATTGCCTTCACAGCCCTCTTGATCGTAATGCTCAAAGCCTTTTGAGGAGAGAGCAAGCTTATGACATGCTGAGCTTAGCTAAAGAAAGGTTACTTGATGCAGTTTTGTTCACAAATGAGTGCTCAGTACGAAGATCTCGTCTTATCCAACAATGCAAATTAATATGTCAGACATAGATCCTCCTTTTCTACAAGGACTGAGGGATTTTGCTGTACAGAGTCCTCTTCAAGTCCACATTTGCTTAGAATAGAAAGAAGCCAATCGTTTCATGAGTTCCGACTGCTTCCATTCCATTGAAGCGGCCAGTACCTTTTGAACATAGGTGGCCTATGAAGCACCCACACCCTTTAAGAGTTTTCGTGTCGTGTCAGACACTTCGACACTTTCGGACACTCTCCGACACTTTCGGACACTCTCCGACACTTGGTCAACGCGTGTTGGAAAATCCAACATCTTATCAACTTTCTCGGCACTCTCCGACATTCGAGTCAGAATTATGATAAACGAGTTTCTGGCACATGATTCCGATATTGAAGTCAATTTTAAAAATTGAATAAACGAGAACTCAATATATATATATATATATATATATATATATATAACTAAAACACAATAATAAAAATAATAAATTGAGAAAGAAGAAAAACCTAGTCTTCTCTTTTGACTTCCACTTCCCGCGATACACAATTTATCCCTTAAATTTTCTTTCTCCTCTTCCAACAAATCTAACATACAAGTCCAGAATATGGATCGTTTGTTTTTTCTCCAAATTTTATGAATTATTGAAAGAGAGTTGAATTTGTCAAATTGAAACAATGAATGATATTAATAAATCGTAGATTAATGTTCTTAGTGTATATTCATTCTAGGCTTTTCTAAGTATTTATTTATTTATGAATTTAATTCAAATTAATTTGATTGAAATAATCATAAAATGATCATTATTAAGTATATATAAAAATATATATTCAATATACAATGTGTCCTAACGTGTCAGAATTCTCTGTGTTTTTAGAAATAACGTGTCAGCGTGTCGTGTTGTGTCGTGTCGCGTGTCGATATCGGTGCTACTTAGGTGCTAATTGCTAAGTCCGGTCACCCTACCTTTGCTCTCGTGAGAGAGTCTACTCTCTCTGACCTTGCCAAGGCTAGCATCGTCGAAGGTTTCAAGAGCTTAGGCGTCAATATATTTCGGGCGAGTAGTAATAAAAATAATAAAAATGAGAAAAAAGAAAAATCTAGTCTCTTTTCTATTCTCTTTTAACTTTCACTTCCCATGACTCACGATTTTTAGTGTAAATTCATTCTAACCTCTTTTATTATTATTTATTTATTTGTGAATTTAAATTAAATTAATTAATTTTACATTTAATATACATGTCCAAATGCGTCGGAAATGACGTGTCAACGTATCATATCGTATCACGTGTTGATATTGATTCTACTTAGGATTGTACCACAAGGTAGATCGTTAAAAAATTTGGAACTAAATTGACTACATCAAAATAGTTAAAATTGAATTGGTATATATGTCAAAGGTAATTGAACCTCGAAACAATAGCATGGCGGCTATGAAGCTCTATGATATCATGCTACCATATGGATGTAGAGTAGTTCATTGCCCATTTTATACCTTTTTTTTTTTCATATGATAAAAGTTGACGAAAAAAGGTAGTTTCTACTCTTTCCTCATTAATTACGATTACTTAAATTTATAGCACCATCAATATTAAATTTTCTTGTTTTTTTGCTAAATTAACGATCTTATTTCTCAAGAATTTAAATCATTACTGAAATTAAACAAAATCGTTATCTTCCGTCTATTTTCCCACTTTCCATGTTCCTAGTAAAGGATTACCTCAATAAGAAAAATTATTTCAATGAAAAGACGATTACACCCTTCCAGAATCATCAAATGACACTTCGTCCCGTCACGAAGACAAGAACCCCCGCCTTTTTAGTACTCTCTCTCTCTCTCTCTCTCTCCAATTACAACAAAGTCACGTCAGAGACCGATCAAGTTCCGCTGTGAAAAGACCCTCCAAGATGGCGAGAGATGAGCGAGTCCCGGTGATCGGAGGCACCGGATACATCTCTCCGACATTCGAGTCAGAATTATGATAAACGAGTTTCTGGCACATAATTCCGATATCGAAGTCAATTTTAAAAATTGAATAAATGAGAAGTCAATATATATATATATATATATATATATATATATATAACTAAAACACAATAATAAAAATAATAAATTGAGAAAGAAGAAAAACCTAGTCTTCTCTTCTGACTTCCACTTCCCGCGATACACAATTCATCCCTTAAATTTTATTTCTCCTCTTCCAACAAATCTAACATGCAAGTCCAGAATATGGATCGTTTGTTTTTTCTCCAAATTTTATGAATTATTGAAAGAGAGTTGAATTTGTCAAATAGAAACAATGAATGATATTAATAAATGGTAGATTAATGTTTTTAGTGTATATTCATTCTAGGCTTTTCTAATTATTTATTTATTTATGAATTTAATTCAAATTAATGTGATTCAAATAATCATAAAATGATCATTATTATGTATATATAAAAATATATATTCAATATACAACGTGTCCTAACGTGTCAGAATTCTTTATGTTTTTAGAAATAATGTGTCGGCATGTCGTGTCGTGTCGTGTCGTGTCGCGTGTCGCATGTCGATATCGGTGCTACTTAGGTGCTAACTGCTAAGTCCGGTCACCCTACTTTTGCTCTCGTGAGAGAGTCTGCTCTCTGACCTTGCCAAGGCTAGCATCGTCGAAGGTTTCAAGAGCTTAGGCGTCAATATATTTCGGGTGAGTAGTAATAAAAATAATAAAAATGAAAAAAAAATCTAGTCTCTTTTCTATTCTCTTTTAACTTTCACTTCCCATGACTCACAATTTTTATTGTAAATTCATTTTAACCTCTTTTATTATTATTTATTTATTTGTGAATTTAAATTAAATTAATTAATTTTACATTTAATATACATGTCCAAATGCGTTGGAAATGACGTGTCGACGTATCATATCGTATCGCGTGTTGATATTGATTCTACTTAGGATTGTACCACAAGGTAGATCGTTAAAAAATTTGGAACTAAATTGACTAGATCGAAATAGTTAAAATTGAATTGGTATACATGTCAAAGGTTTAATAACTTTTTACTAATCACTCCATAATCACTCCATATATGGACACTCGTAATGTTGCTTTTTTCTCAAATGGTGGTTATGAATTACAAATATAGTAATCTTGTATTGGCCAATCAATTAAAGAAGGGTAATCTTGTGATCAACCCTCCCAAGAAAAGAATTAATTGAACCTCGAAACAATAGCATGGCGGCTATGAAGCTCTATGATATCATGCTACCATATGGATGTAGAGTAGCTCATTGCCCATTTTATACCTTTTTTTTTTTCATATGATAAAAGTCGACGAAAAAAGGTAGTTTCTACTCTTTCCTCATCAATTACGATTACTTAAATTTATAGCACCATCAAAATTAAATTTTCTTGTTTTTTTGCTAAATTAACGATCTTATTTCTCAAGAATTTAAATCATTACTGAAATTAAACGAAATCGTTATCTTCCGTCTATTTTCCCACTTTCCATGTTCCTAGTAAAGGATTACCTCAATAAGAAAAATTATTTCAATGAAAAGACGATTACACCCTTCAGAATCATCAAATGACACTTCGTCCCGTCACGAAGACAAGAACCCCTGCCTTTTTAGTTCTCTCTCTCTCTCTCTCTCTCTCTCTCTCTCTCTCTCTCTCTCTCCAGTTACAACAAAGTCACGTCAGAGACCGATCAAGTTCTGCTGTGAAAAGACCCTCCAAGATGGCAGAGATGAGCAGAGTCCTGGTGATCGGAGGCACCGGATACATCTCTCCGACATTCGAGTCAGAATTATGATAAACGAGTTTCTGGCACATAATTCCGATATCGAAGTCAATTTTAAAAATTGAATAAATGAGAAGTCAATATATATATATATATATATATATATATATATATATATAACTAAAACACAATAATAAAAATAATAAATTGAGAAAGAAGAAAAACCTAGTCTTCTCTTCTGACTTCCACTTCCCGCGATACACAATTCATCCCTTAAATTTTATTTCTCCTCTTCCAACAAATCTAACATGCAAGTCCAGAATATGGATCGTTTGTTTTTTCTCCAAATTTTATGAATTATTGAAAGAGAGTTGAATTTGTCAAATAGAAACAATGAATGATATTAATAAATGGTAGATTAATGTTTTTAGTGTATATTCATTCTAGGCTTTTCTAATTATTTATTTATTTATGAATTTAATTCAAATTAATGTGATTGAAATAATCATAAAATGATCATTATTATGTATATATAAAAATACATATTCAATATACGTGTCCTAACGTGTCGAATTCTTTATGTTTTTAGAAATAATGTGTCGGCATGTCGTGTCGTGTCGTGTGTCGTGTCGCGTGTCGCATGTCGATATCGGTGCTACTTAGGTGCTAACTGCTACGTCCGGTCACCCTACTTTTTGCTCTCGTGAGAGAGTCTGCTCTCTCTGACCTTGCCAAGGCTAGCATCGTCGAAGGTTTCAAGAGCTTAGGCGTCAATATATTTCGGGTGAGTAGTAATAAAAATAATAAAAATGAGAAAAAAAAAATCTAGTCTCTTTTCTATTCTCTTTTAACTTTCACTTCCCATGACTCACAATTTTTATTGTAAATTCATTTTAACCTCTTTTATTATTATTTATTTATTTGTGAATTTAAATTAAATTAATTAATTTTACATTTAATATACATGTCCAAATGCGTTGGAAATGACGTGTCGACGTATCATATCGTATCGCGTGTTGATATTGATTCTACTTAGGATTGTACCACAAGGTAGATCGTTAAAAAATTTGGAACTAAATTGACTAGATCGAAATAGTTAAAATTGAATTGGTATATATGTCAAAGGTTTAATAACTTTTTACTAATCACTCCATAATCACTCCATATATGGACACTCGTAATGTTGCTTTTTTCTCAAATGGAGGTTATGAATTACAAATATAGTAATCTTGTATTGGCCAATCAATTAAAGAAGGGTAATCTTGTGATCAACCCTCCCAAGAAAAGAATTAATTGAACCTCGAAACAATAGCATGGCGGCTATGAAGCTCTATGATATCATGCTACCATATGGATGTAGAGTAGCTCATTGCCCATTTTATACCTTTTTTTTTTTTTTTTTTTTTTTATTTCATATGATAAAAGTCGACGTAAAAAAGTAGTTTCGACTCTTTACTCGTCAATTACGATTACTTAAATTTATAGCACCATCAAAATTAAATTTTCTTGTTTTTTTGCTAAGTTAACTATCTTATTTCTCAAGAATTTAAATCATCACTGAAATGAAACAAAATCGTTATCTTCCGTCTATTTTCCCACTTTCCATGTTCCCTTTTCCTAGTAAAGGATTACCTCAATAAGAAAAATTATTTCAATGAAAAGACGATTATGCCCTTCCAGAATCATCAAATGACACTTCGTCCCGTCACGAAGACAAGAACCCCCGCCTTTTTAGTTCTCTCTCTCTCTCCAGTTATAGCAAAGTCACATCAGAGACTGATCAAGTTCCACTGTGAAAAGACCCTCCAAGATGGCAGAGATGAGCAGAGTCCTAGTGATCGGAGGCACCGGATACATCTTTCTGACATTCGAGTCAGAATTATGATAAACGAGTTTCTGGCACATGATTCCGATATCGAATTCAATTTTAAAAATTGAATAAATGAGAAGTCAATATATATAAAACTAACACACAATACTAAAAATAATAAATTGAGAAAGAAGAAAAACCTAGTCATCTCTTCTGACTTCGACTTCCCGCGATACACAATTCATCCATTAAATTTTCTTGTTTTTTTGCTAAGTTAACTATCTTATTTCTCAAGAATTTAAATCATCACTGAAATGAAACGAAATCGTTATCTTCCGTCTATTTTCCCACTTTCCATGTTCCCTTTTTCTAGTAAAGGATTACCTCAATAAGAAAAATTATTTCAATGAAAAGACGATTACGCCCTTCCAGAAACATTAAATGACACTCCGTCCCGTCACGAAGACAAGAACCCCCGCCTTTTTAGTTCTCTCTCTCTCTCGCTCTCTCTCTCTCCAGTTACAGCAAAGTCACGTCAGAGACCGATCAAGTTCGCCGGAAAACACCACGCCCGCTGTGAAAAGACCCTCCAAGATGGCAGAGATGAGCAGAGTCCTGGTGATCGGAGGCACCGGATACATCGGAAAGTTAATCGTGAAAGCGAGTGCTAAGTCCGGTCGCCCTACCTTTGCTCTCGTGAGGGAGTCCGCTCTCTCCAACCCTGCCAAGGCCGAAATCATCGAAGGTTTCAAGAGCTTAGGCGTGAACCTAGTCCATGTGAGTAGTTATTCCCGTGTGATTCTGTTCGTTTCTCACATTCGGTGCTGCTTCAAGGAATGGAAGCGTCCCTTGCCATTTGATCTTGCTCGGAATTCCGAGAAATGTCTTTAATCAGTAGTATCAGAGTCGATTTTCGTCTTAATCTTTCACAAGATCGAGTTGATGGAGTCACGTTACAATTCAGCGTTGCCTTTTCTCTTCTCTGATAATTCGGCCTCGTAAGTTGGCGAAACCAGAAACAATCTCCCTCTCATTTTTCACACTGACTGACGAATCTCCTCAGCTTCGCATGCTGAAACGAACGAGTACATTTTTAGACAAATCTTGTGAAAATTTCCATTTTTAGACAAGTCTTATGAAAATTTCCATATGTTTCGTACATTGTAGATGAATTTTTATACAGAAGTACATGTCGCTAATCTGTAATTCAGATGTCATTGCAAATACCTTGTCGTAACCTTTCAAAAGATTGGTAGGTAATGCATGGATAAGAATTCCGTGGATAGCAGCTTTCTTTTTTCTAAAATATTTCTCACGACAGTTTTTCTCGTCTGGTGAAGGTATTGAAGTCTTATCTGCATCAGATTTCTTATTTCTCCTTTTTCGTAGTCTTCCTACTGGCCAAAATTGGATCGGTTGATGATTGCTGACTTTATTGATTTTTCGTCCATGCTCTTGGTTATTTGATTCTCAGGGAGACATATACGATCAAAAGAGTCTGTTGAGTGCGATTAAGCAAGTTGATGTGGTAATCTCTGCTGTGGGGCGAGCACAACTACAAGACCAAGACAGGATTGTTGCAGCCATCAAAGCAGCCGGGAATATCAAGGTTGTGCCGTGTCTAGTAATTTCATTTCGAGTTATTATTGTTTGTTTAGCATTTGATTGACAATATGGGTTGGTGTTAGTTGTTAGCTTAAGTCTTTTCTTCTAGTATGAGTGCATCACGTTCTTGTTGTGGGCTCTGCTTTGATGAAATGGGATGGATTCACTTTTTATTTGTAGACTTCACTTCTTTCCTTTTTAAATAGTCATGACTTTGTGTAGAAGTCATCGGTGAAATTTGAGGCTAACTATTTCAAATTCAAGTACCGGACAATTCTGGCTTCACTGTGGTTATGGTTTTTCCTCTAGGTCATCGAAAAAGTCAAAAGGTTTTAAAAACTCAATATGGATTACAGTCATGTACCCTAGCTCTTTGATCAATAATGAGAAACATGAACTACTTAATCCTTCAAATGGTCTTTTTCGGTAGAATTATTATGGTAGAAAATAAGTTTTCAAAAAACCCAGCTAGAGGATAGTTTAGTACTTGTTGCTTTGGGGGGTTGACGGTTAGAACTTACCTGATATTTTACTACTTGTGAAAAGTGTCCAAGCAAGCAGCATCTTTGCATATATTATACTTGACAGAGTTATCTGGCTATCGCCCTAACAATTAAATCTTCAGTTTTCTTTTCTTCTACTTTTCTAATAGCACTTAGGGTATGTATGGTAATGTATTTGTTATCGGGAACAATTTATGTTCAGAAACGATTTTTCTTATTTCCGTTCCTTGGACATGTTTCTGAGCATTTAAAGGCATTTGATAACTGCACAAAATTTTTTGTTTCCGGAACAAAAATGCATTTGGTACAATCCCAAATATTTTTGTGATTGGAATTTCTTTTAATTTATTAATAATTTTATTACATTTTTCTTTTTCTTTCTTCTTTTCTTCTCATTTTTCTAGTCGATTGCCGGCCTTGGCCATGGTTGGTCGGTGACCAATGAGGCTCAACCTCACTCGGCCACCACGAGGTCGGCCTCGCCCACCCAAGCGATGCCAACCTTGTGGTGGTCGGGCAAGGTGAAGGGGGGCCTCGTTGGCAATCAATGAGCTTGGGGCGACCTCATTGGGGCCTGGCGAGGGATTGGTGAGGTTGCCAAGCCTCATTTGACTGGTCGCTAGCCATTGCCGAGGCTAGCAACTAGCTAAGGAGAAGAAGAGAGGAAGAGAAAAAGAAGAAAAGAAAAGAGAAAAGGCCTATTTCTTAACTTGTTCCCAGAAACAAAAAAGACATAAACAAAAAAAAATTATTATTTATTTCTTGTTTTTGTTTTAAATTTGTTCCTAAGTATAAAAAAATTACCAAATGCATTTCTGTTCTATTTCTATGCCGAGGAAAAAAAAAAAAAAAAACCAAAAAGAAGTTTCCCGGAGCGTTACCAAACAACACCTTAATTGCTAGTCTTGATTCACTTATAATAATTTTTACTCTATTATAGTCACATATTGAAAAAAAAGAATGAAATATAGTCTCACATAAGTTTTTTTTTTATTTATTGTTGCTCTGTTATAGTCACATATTGAAGAAAAAAGTAAAATTCAGTCGCATATAAGTTTGGTTTCTCTTTTTGCCAGAACTCATGTAAATTTGTTGGATGAGGGGAATGCACTCTAGTTTTTTGTTGATTTCTAATAAAAATGTCTCTTTTGAATCAATGAATTTTCTATTTAGAGATTCTTGCCTTCAGAGTTTGGAAATGATGTGGATCGTGCCCATGCTGTGGAGCCAGCAAAAACTGGATATGCTATCAAGGCCAAGATCCGCCGCCTTGTTGAGGCTGAGGGAATCCCTTATACATATGTGGTTTCTAACTCTTTTGGAGGTTACCACCTTCGGACATTGTCACAGCCCGGGGCTACAGCTCCCCCTAGAGATAAAGTTGTCATCTTAGGGGATGGAAATGCAAAAGGTAATAAGCAATTCGTTGAAATGCGCATTTTAATTAGCTAAGATTTTTTGTACATTAACAACGAATTAATTACAGTAGTGATCAGAGTGAGAGGCGATTCTTGAAGCTTGATAATTTCAGGGTAACGTCCTTGTCTGGAGATAATGGGGCTCCTACATCCATTAGTCTTCAATTTCAGAGACTAATATGTGATATGATTGTGTTGTGGTTTATCTTGGCATAATACCACCTAGCGGGCAGATCACGAAGGTTCTCTTTATGTATTTGTTTGGGAAAAGAACATATGAATGCATTGTCTGCATGTTGTCTAATGAATCTGTTTGATAAGATAATTCTTCTTCAATGTGAGCCAAAAGTAACCCTAGGAAGATCGATGGCTCTATGATTTATTTATTAGCCAAATTGTAAAACTCTCCCCGTCAATATGCAGCGGTGTTTAACAAGGAGGATGACATCGCCACCTATACCATCAAAGCTGTGGATGATCCAAGGACCTTGGACAAAATTTTGTATATCAAACCTCCTGCCAACACCTACTCGATGAATGAGCTCGTGTCTTTGTGGGAGAGAAAGATCGGCAAGACCCTAGAGAGGGTGTATGTTCGAGAGGAGCAGGTTCTGAAGAACATTCAAGGTCAGGGATGCGTTTTCATTAGATTTAAGCACGTGTATTGTCTATTTCTCTCCGAGATTTAAGTACTCTGAAGTCAATCGGTCTACTTGTATTGTCATATTGCAGAGGCGGCAGTTCCACTCAATGTGATATTGGCCATATCTCATTCTGTTTTCGTGAAAGGAGACCACACTAACTTTGAGATTGAGCCATCGTTCGGAGTGGAAGCTTCAGAGCTCTATCTCGACGTCAAATACACGACTGTGGATCAGTTCCTTGATCAGTTTGTCTCATAGCCGAAACTGACTGTGTTTGGTAGATTTCTCACGTCGATTTGAATCATGAATAATATGGGATTCTGCTAGTTAGGATCCTTGTGTGAAATGTCGCTCCCGCTGATCATCTTATGGCGTGTACAACCTCTAAATGCAAGGACATAGTATGAACATTCGATGTGCGTGCATCTATGCAGTGCTCAGAGAAGTTACTCCTGTTTTGGAGTTTGATATGGCTTTATGGGCCAAGCTATGGGAAGCTGAAAGTTAAACACGGTTTCTCTAATTTTGTAAATTATATGTGGTATGTCCTCAATGTGGGTAATGAATTGGAGCCGCCAATGATGAGGTCAAGCCTTGCCCCAGGCATGTGAGGTCGACCCTTGGTGAGGACATCGAGGTCTTCGCAGAGGCCTGGCAATTGAGGAAAAAAGTACGTAAGAAATGAAAAGAAAATGAAAAGAAAAAGAAGGGTAAAAAGAGCAAAAAGAATATGTTTTTTAAAATTTCAAAAAAAGTTCATGTGAGCATTTGCCATGTTGCGTTAGTAGGCCAACGTTGATTATCTATAGGAAGCATGACACTCTTTGGGATGTATTCGACACTCCAACACGTGTTTGATATGTTTTGACATGTTCCAACGCATGGTTAACAGGTGTTGAAAAATTCGACATGTGATCAATTCTCTCAACACGTAAGTTTGGAATTGTACTTTGACATGTTTTGATATGCGGTTAATACGAGTCGAAAAATCTAATACGAGATCAACTCTCCTGACATGGTCCGACATGTGAGTCTAGAATTCCGACATGCGATACCGACACGCGCAAGTCACTTTAAAAAATTTTCAATAAATGATGGGTGAAAATGTGTGTGTGTGTGTGTGTGTGTGTGTGTGTGTGTGTGTGTCTATATATGTATGTATGTATGTATGTATGTATGTATGTATGTATGTATGTTATGATGTATGTATGTATGAAAATAAATAGTAATAAAAATAATAAAAGGAAGAAATGAGAAAAATCTAGTCTTATATTCTCTTTTGACTTTCACTTTTTGTGATTCACGATTTTTAGTGTAAATTCATTCTAATCTCTTTTTTATTTATTTATTTATTTATTTATTTATTTGTGAATTTAAATCAAATTAATTTGATTGAAATAAAAATATACATTTAATATACGTGTCCTAATGTATTGGAATTCTCGTTTTTTTATAAATGACGTGTTGACATGTCCTGTCGTGTATCAGTGTTAGTGCTACTTACATTGTATCACAAGATAAATCATTAAAAGATTTATAATTAAATTGACCAAATCAAAATATTTAAAATTGAATTGGTGTACATGTCAAAGGTTTCACAACTTTCTACTAATCATACCATATTTCGACAATTGTAATGTTGCTTTTTTCTCCCATAGAGGTTATGAATTACAAATATAGTAATCTTGTGTCGGCCAATTAATTAAAGAACGGTAATCTTGTGATCAACCCTCCTAGGAAAAAGAGTTTATTGAATCTCGAAACAATAGGATAGCGGCCGTGAAGCTTTATAATATCATGCTACTATATGAATGTAGAGTAGCTCATTGCCCATTTCATACCATTTTCTTATCTTTTTCACTTGATAAAAGTCAATGTAAAAAAGTGGTTTCAACTACTTCCTCATCAATTACGATTACTTAATTTTTTAGCACTATCAAAATTAAATTTTCTTATTTTTCGCTAAGTTAAAATCTATCCTACTTCACAATAATTTAGTTCATCACTGAAATCAGATAAAATCATTATTTTCTGTCTATTTTCCCACTTTCCATGTACCCTTTTTCCAGTGAAGGATTCATCTCAACAAGAAAAATTGTTTTAAGGAAAAGACGTTTATGCCCATCCAAAATCATCCGATGACTCTCCATCCCGTCATGAAGACAAGAATCCCTCCTCTCTCTCTCTCTCTCTCTCTCTCTCTCTCTCTCTCTCTCTCCAATTACAGTAGAATCACTTCAGAGACCAATCAAGTTCGCTGGGAAGAACGATGCCTCCACAATGAAAACACCCTCCGAAATGGTCGAGGGGAGCAGAGTCCTAGTGGTCGGAGGCATTAGATGCATCAGCAAGTTCATCATGGAAGCAAGTGCTAACCTATGAAGCACCAACACTCTTTAAGAGTTTTCATGTCGTGTCGAACACTTCGACATGTTTCTGACACTCTCCGACACTCTCTGACACTTGGTGGACACGTGTTGAAAAATCCGACACCTAGTCAACATTCTTGACACTCTTCGGCACTCGAGTTGGAATTCTGATATACAAGTTTCCGGCACATAATTCCGATATCGATGTCAATTTTAAAAATTGAATAAATGAGAAGTCAATATATATATATATATATATCTGTATATGAAAAAATAAAACACAATAATAAAAATAATAAATGAAGAAATAAGAAAAATCTAGTCTTCTCTTCTCTTCTCTTCCGACTCCCACTTCCCGTGATGCACAATTCACCCCTTAAGTTTTTTTTCTCCTCTTCCAACATATCTAACATGCGAATCCAGAATATGGATCACTTGTTTTTTCTCTAAATTTTATGAATTATTGAAATAGAGTTGAATTTGTCAAAGTGAAACAATGAATGATATTAATAAATTGCGGATCAATGTTTTTAGTGTATATTCATTATAGACTTTTCTAATTATTTATGAATTTATGAATTTGATTCAAATTAATTTGATTGAAATTATCATAAAAATGATAATTATTATGTATATATAAAAATATATATTCAATATACATCGTGTCCCAACGTGTCGGAATTTTCTATTTTTTTTAGAAACAATGTGTCGGCGTGTTATGTCATGTCATGTCATGTGTCGCATGTCAGTGTTGGTGTTACTTAGTAGGTGGCCCTAAGCTCATGGTAGATTTTATCCTTACGTGGCATCTTGTCATTGCATATTTAAAAGAATATCAAATCAGAAAATGTGTGGCCTAAAATCTCACTTTGAATGTTGAACAATTCAAAAGGTAGAAAATTTCATTAAGATAGAGTTGAAGCCTACAACAATGATGCCTAGGAGCAAATGAGAGCTCATAGGTCTTGAGGAGGGTACGAAATCTAATTTGGAGAAAAAGCTACTTCTTATTGGGCCTTTATGCTCCAGTCCACTACCTGATTTGCTTCATGTCAAGAGATGGTGCCGAGTCTAGGCTTTACCGATGAGTTTGGCAACTTTTCACCGGTTTGGATCTGCACCCAGGACGCTTCTTATCAGATTTAAGTGATCCGACTCAATCTCCAAGCTCTCTTCAGTCCACGAGTGAAAGTAGACAAGGGGTTTGTTGAGTACGAAATATGGGTTTGTTCCGTTTTACAAGTTATGTCTTATTTAGGGGTTTGTTCATGAAGAAGCTAAAGGTCTAAGAGAAGTTGGCTGGTCTCACCTAGCCGATTCTCTAGAGAGTTGATATAATGCTATAAAAGGGGAAAGTACACTAGAAGTGCCAAAAGTTGTGTACGGCGCTCACTTTGGTGCCAAAAATTTCCGTCAAACCACTTAAGTGCCAAATCGGAGAAAAAATGATCACTTTGGTGCCACCGGCGAGAGATTCCAGCAAAATTAATTATGTGGCTTTTATATTTAAAAAAAAAATTGTGGTGGCTTTTAAACGACATCATTTTACATCCTCCTTAAGAAACGACGTCGTTTTGCCGTCATACATGGACAGCTTCACAAAAATGACGTCGTATAGCTCATATAGGGACTAAAATTAGGGTTCTTTGTCCGATCCTCGCCCAACGCTGATTGCCATCACTCGGCCATCGTTGTTCATCCGTCATTGCTTGGCCACCATTGTAGTTGCTCAACCAGGTGAGCGAGGAGAGGCTAAGGTTGTTGCCAGGCAAGAAGTGGCGGGAAGAATATGAGGCGAGGGCGAAGGAGGAGGAGGAAGAAGGTGGGTTGAAGGTGCCATTGCTGGTGTCGCTGCTGGTGCCGCTGCTGGTGCCGTTGCTAGTGCCGCTGCTGGCGTTGTTCTTCAGGGAAGAAGATGAGGAGGAAGCCCATGCCTTCTCTCTCTCTCTCTCTCTCTCTCTCTCTCTCTCTCTCTCTCAATTTGGGGATTTAGAGTTCTTACTTAGGGGAAAGATGCCAAACCGCATCGATTTATTGTTTGGATGGTGATTGTACTCTTCGATAAGCCACATCAGTTTCAAAAATTAATAAAAAAAAGTGTCATGTCAGATTTCCGGCCAATAATATTGGCGTTGGTATTGAAATGATCGTTTTTCAAATTTGTTGGCACTCAAGTGATCCAAAATAAACTTTTGGCACCAAAGTGAGCACCGTATACAATTTTTGGCACTTGTAGTGTACTTACCCTACTGTAAAAGTCTTCCAAGTTTTCTTATCCGGAAGCATTCATTTCTTCTTCTAGTTGACATATGATGAGTTGGTCCATGATTCAATAAGCTGCAACCGTAAAATCCCTTCTTTTTTGCTTTGGCAACATATGATCCAATATATGTGAGCAATTTTGTGACATCCTAGATTTTCAATTATGTTTTCAATTGAATAAATCGGGCCTTTTATCGACGCACCTATAGTGCTATTCTCAGAGCCGATCACTTGTGAGATAACTAGACTAGTTGGGGAAGTCATTAGGAGATTTTAGTGCATTAGACTTGAGAATTCGACTAGAAATCGACTGCTCGACCATGCTCATCTACCAAGATCATTACGACACAGTAAGATCGATTAGAAATCAAAGATAGATTGGTTCGACTAAGATGTGTGGCTAATCATGGGTGACACCACTAAATTAGAAAATTCTTGTCGACCGGCGCTAGACTGATTTTACTATTGTTTTGGTACCCTATGTCCGTATTTGAATTCTTGAAAATTTGACGACAACCGAGAGTCGCCAATGTGTCGAGTGGGTTCATTATGGTTCAAAGAAAATCGACCACTGGTCATTTGCACTAAAAAGTTCTGAAAGCTACCCGATACCCTAGGTCAAGCTAAAAATGGACCGAATGGATTAACCATGAATTCGAATCCGATTTCAAAAATTGAAGATTCTATCATGTCACAATAAATTATAAGAACGTTGACTCAGTCTCAGAAAATTTTTCTGCAACCCAAGACTTTTTGGGAAAAAGTCGTCCTAGGGTCGTTTTTGTCTAGAAAAAGCCGGGCATCGTTTTCGATCATAAAATTGGGATACAAGATGGATCCATAGGTGAGGAAAATTATCAATTTGATAATTGAGGTGTCAATTGAATTTGCAAGGGCCAAATGAGATTGAATTGAAGATGAAAACTATGTCCATCGAAGCCAAAGCCCCTCAAATTAGTATGCCCCCCTTCCCCAAGCCATTTTGGACCAAATCAATGTTGCAAAGAGGGCCTTGGTGGCTCATTGAGAGCCAAGGAAGGTGTGCATGGCCATGGATGGGTCAATGGGACAAAGCATTGGAAGATAAGCAAGTGTGGAGCCCTTTCTCCTTATCCTTCCAACTCCAACCTCATCTCTTCCTTCTCTCTCTCCCTCATTGCCATCCAAGCCATCTCTCTCTCCCCTTTGCCTTGCTCAACACACCAACAGCCAAGGAAGATAGCCAGGAAGCCACCAGACCATTTTCCTCCTTTATTTTTACTTCTGCTGGTTTCTGTTCCAGCTGACCTTTCCTCAAAGATCTAAGTTGAAAGTGGTCTTCCCGGATGAATTAGCGAACGAGCCACCCATTGCCGTGACGAGGACATCTAGACCGTTTCATCAAGCCCAACCTCGCCCAAAACGGAGCCGCCGGCCATCCGGTACGCCGGTGTGCAGTTACCGGTCGACAGACCGTCTAGAGCCCTACCAAGTGAATTGTTTCCCGTTTTTTGCGAGTTCCTCCCAATTCAGACCCTTCCTTTGCCCATTCCAACCACCAGCACATCCCCCCTTGACCTTAGGAGCCACCGGTTGCCAACCACCTGCTCGTCGGAGCTCCGATCAACCCGTTTCTTCGCCATTCGGCCATCGGTTGCCTCGCCAAGCCTTCCACTGGTCTTGCTTTACCTAACCAAGCTTGTTTCCTCTCTGTTTCGAGAAAAATGGAACAAAAGTTTTGTGGGTTTCACAGTGGCTATTAGGCCCATTTTTAGGTCCTTCCGAGTCTCGACACCTAGGCCTGCTTTGAGAAGAAACGTCCCTTGCAACGTTCCCGTCGGTTTGATCCGACCCGCTTGTTAATCAAGTGAGTTTTACTCACTAATCCCTTCTTAGTAGACTAATAATGCTTAGGGATTGATTAGATTTAATTAAGTGCAATTAGGTGGATATATTATATTAAAATAATTAAATTAGGGATTTACCTATGTATGTTAGGCAAATGATTAGTGTAATTAGTGAGTAGATAGGCTCGGGTAATTATTGAATGGGTCTCGGAAATTTTCCGAGTCCATCTTGGCTTCCAATTAGGCATTACGGGCCTAAATTGGATTTATTACATTTATTTAATATTTTCCATAATTATTTATTTATTTATTTATTTATTTTCCAGAAATTAGGCTGGGATAGCTGACGATCGGAATTTTATGCTGATTATCGTGGTGTAGTCTGTTTGTTTTTTTGAGTGCTAAATCGTGCTGAATCGATTTATTTGTGATTTTTAGGATTTATTCCTAATTAATTAATTTTGATAATTAATGGAAAAATAACTGGGCATCGATTGACAGTGCCAAAAATATTTTGGTAGACTATAGAAAATGGTGGGATTTGTGGAAATGAAATTATAGTATTTTGGCTAAGACCGGCTGTGTACTCACACACGTGTATTTTTATCATGCATGATAACAAGGGTAAATTGATTGTGTTTTCATAACAAAAATACTATAATGGCTCGATGATTCGTATGTCATCTAGAGAATGGACGTTATACTATTATAGCTCGATGACTCTCATGTCATCTTGAGAAAGAATTGTTTGTATACCGACTCGGTGACTTTATACGTCATCTTGGAGATAGGACGGTATGATTTGACAACTTGATGACTTTCATGTTATCTTGAGAAGGAATTGTTTATATATCGGCTCGGTGACTCTATATGTCATCTTGGAGATAGGACGGTATGACCCAATGGTGTGTTATAACGGCTCGATGACTTTGTATGTCATCTTGGAAATAGAACGTTATGCACAGGTATGTTATAACAGCTCGATGACTCTATATGTCGTGTCAGAGATAGAACGTTATGCATACCCGCCCGATGACTCTATATGTCATATGGAGATAAGATAATATACTAGCTCGGTAACTCGATAGGTTATCTTGGAGAATGAATAGTATATTATAGTGGCTTGGTAACTCGATTGGTTATCTGGGAGATTGGATAGTATTGAATTGAGATGACCGGGGAATGGTCTGATTAACATGTAATTAACTAGGTCGATTGATCGATATTTTGATCCATTATGATTGATTGGGTGCCTATTCGAAATGTGCTAAAATTGCAGGTGGAATATGAGACCAAGGTAAGTCCTCTGACCCGTGTTGTGCATAGGCAGCCCTTATGGCATATTGGTTTATTAATCGAGTCTTAGGGAGTAGAACTTGCTGAGACATTGTCTCACTAGTTATTGAATAACCATTTTCAGGTCCTTAGGTGGTGTTGGTGGAGGACTAGAAGCCCTGAGGTCTAGGGAAGGTGGAGAACGAAGATCGGCGAACGTGTCTGACCAGAGGATTATAGGATAGTTCCTTTTTGTTAAGCCGATAGTTTTGTAAACAACCTGATAGTGTATATGTACCTGTTTGTTTATAAAAAGGATTGTGTTGGTGTCGAAATTTGCGACCCTACTTTTCTATCACATTGTTTTATTGTTTAGGGATTTTCTATATGCTTATGCATGCGTATTAAAATGAAAGGGTCGGCGATGTGTCCTGGGACGTCACTATTAATCGACCAGGTAGGGGATTGGTGCGTGCCCGAGGATCGGGGCATGACAAGTTTGAATCGTGAGTATTGTGTGAAACCAATATAGGAAAATTGGGTCAACAGACAATTATATTCCAATAAGTTTTGCTAACATAAAAGTCCTTGAGGTATTGTGGGAATCACAATCTATTGTGAGCAACAAATTCTTAAAGAAGTGACTCCCATAATAATTTATAATTATTTGTAATTTGATTTTTTATTGTCTAAAATAGATTATTATTCTCACAGTACATTAAAGATTGTAATGTAATCATTTCTCTATTCCAATAACTAGATTGGAGAGAGTTTCCTCCTATCATACCAATCATGCCTTTGATTGAGATGTTACAAGTTTGGACTCAGCTTATCCTTAAATCTGCCTAAATTTGCATGTGTGATATCTAATTTCTAATTCCAAATCAATGATGTAGCTGGACGGAGTTCCATCCAATCCGATCGGAGAGAAATATTTTCCTTTTCACAATTCAAGAGTACAGGCATGGAGACCTGACTAATTGAAGGGTTTTGAAACATTCTGCAAGCCTCATAATCAATTAAGCGTAGGTTTTTGGTCGATGCATATGGGCTGGGTAGGCCGTAGGGCCCACCTCTCCACCCACTCACTCTAGTCCTCCGAAGCATTTTTAAATTACAATAAAGTTGGTTTTGGTTGTTGGATTGTCGACGCCTTGTGAAATCAATGGAAAACCTCTCCCTAGCTAGGGGGACGAGCATTAAATTCCTTAAGAAGACGAGTTGAAGAATTGTGGTTCTTTCTCAAAGATCTCAATTATTTGGCTGCAATATTTTGTTCGGGCAGCAGCTTTTGTTACCATGCCTGCCTACCGTTGCTCTATAAATAGAGTTTTAGGTGAAGTTTAGGAGTAAGCCCCAAGAGCAAAAAGTGTGAGGGAGAGAGGAAAAAAAAATAGAAGGGGGTGTCTTTGTACAAGCTAATTCATTGTGAGTGTTTTGTGTGTGGTGAGAAAAAGTAAATTGTAATAGTGAGTGTGAGATTTTAATGTATTACATTTTGATATAAGTGTGTCCTGAATTGCTCAGTACAAATTTTCATTTTACCATTGTCAAAATGTATCAGCAAGCCAACATATGAGTGGGAAGTGAACAAGCAGGCTCACTAATAGTCAAAATCAAGAGGGATGACAATGGCCTCTCGGAATTGGCCTCAAGGTGTAGAGATGCTAGGCCAAGCTAGCTTGTTTGGCAAAACCTGCGCCTCACGTGTACAAGAGGTTGCCGGACGTCGATGACTAGGGCGGCCTTTAGATCTAGTCCCTATAATCCAATTCTATTGGGGCAACGGCACGGGAGGGAGGGCTTTGGCAAGGACCATCCAAGAAGGGCTAGTCGAGGCATTGGTGTTCTACTACCCCTTCATGGGCTACCAAGGGAGTGGCCTAGCCAGAAGCTGGCGGTGGATTTTATCGATACTTGAAATTTTGTCGACAATCAAGTGCACATTTTAGTAAAACTAAATAAATAGAGAAGGGAACAAAAAATATATACACACAAAATAATGAACCCAAAAAAAATCAAAGATCCAGTCCATTTTGCCAATTCAATCCGGCCCTTAAGCCGACCCATGAGGCTCAAGCACAATAGAATCCGCACCAGTTTATTACTGGAGCCTACCAGATTTTAATTCACAAGATTGACCCATTTGTTCTATTCGGCCCTGCCTTTCCATATTATTGCATATTTTTTTAATTAATTATCAGACCGGCCTTGATATACCCGACATTTACGTTGCAATATCATTTTTTGTGGTGCGAGGGAGTTTGGTGCCTTAACTTACATCATAGGCGGTCTTCTAAGTTAAAAAGAGAAGTATCATTTACGCAGCAACAACTAATGGTGAAGAAATTGTTGCATGATCACTTCGTTTTTTTTTTTTTTTTTTTTTTTGCTCCGAGAAAATTCGTCTCAGCACACGATGATCGATGTGGCAGGGCCCGTCCAATTCATGAAGGCCGTGGGAGAGGGCGAGAGGTGCCGATAAAAAACAACCCCACCGCCGCCCCGCCCCGCCCCGCGCGCCCCCTAAAACCAAAAATTCTCCCAGTGTGGTGGATGGAGCTCCTGGATACTTGAGACCCGCCTCGAGCCAAGTGCACCCACCGTGAGTATGATCGGGTGGCTGACACCAATGGCACCCTCATCCCGCTAGACGACACGGGCCACCGCTCCTCCTTCTTCGGCACCGCCCAACTGTCTGCCCGCCGCAACGGGATGCCTCCTCACTAGTGCGCTAGCTCCACAGTCGAGATCTCCTAGCGATGCTGCACCATCGCGCTTCATCCCGATCCCGCGGAGGAGGTGCGGATGCAATTCGCTGTCAACGCTGGGACCAAGTTGGACCCTCTCTTGCCGGCTGGGCGCTACGGGAATGCATTCACGTTAGCTGTGGCAGTGACGAGCGCAAGCAAGCTATGCCAAAGCCTGTTGGGGCATGCGCTGGAGTTGGTGAAGAAGGCCAAGGCGGATGTGACGGAGGAGTACATGAGGTCGATGGCGGATCTGCTGGTGATGAGGGTAGGCCCAACATGCGCGGTTCGGTGTGGTCGGACATGACCAAGGTTGGGTTCGGGTATGTGGACGTCGGGTGGGGGAAGGTGTGTGTATAGAGAGGCTCGACCAAGGGGGTAGTGGGGGCCACTCTCAGGGGGTCAGCTTCTCCATTCCCTCCAAGAACAGGCAAGGTGAGACCGACATTATGGTGATGGTGTGCTTGTTGGAAATAATGTTTTGGAAGAAAAATACGTAATACTATTTGTTGTAATTAGAAAAATAATAATTTCGAGAAAGCGATAACAACTTTAATAATATCCAGGTCAATAAGTAAATTTATTGAATGAATCTTCTCAACAAGTGAAGAGTATACCAATGCAACCAAATATATACTAGCAAAACAGGAGATGGACACGAATTGAACAAACACATCAAATGAAAAGATATATGAATTCAAGAGATACATGAACTTAATAGATATAGGTACCGAAAAGATTCATAAACTCAAGAGATACATGAATTGAAGATATTCATGATCTGAAAAGAGTCATGAACTTAACTAATGCATGAACCAAAAATATTCATGAACTTAATAGATATATGAATTGAAAAGACATGTAAACTGAAGAAGCATGTCTCTTTTCGCTTACATAAGTTGATCCATTGACCCATAATTACAACATTGCCCTATATTAATAGATCAACAAAATATTATTTACTCAAAGAAATCTAAGAGTGCTGGTGGAAATACACTACAACAAGATAGATTACTTTCACTTTGAACCTTCTTTAATCACCTATCGGACTTACTTACTAGTTAATCAACAAAGCTATGAATCGTCAGTTGTTTGTGTAAGCTCATACAATAAATATCACACAGAGCATCACTGATTCAAAATTGATTCTTGATTGCATTCACTCTTTTGGCCTTGAATCTCTCAAGATTCATGTGTACTTTAGAAAATCTAGCCTTTAAATATTTTCATAGAGTCAGCTAGCTTTGCACATATAGGTATATTCATATTAAAGGTATCGTTCGATACCTTACTAGGTCATTTAATTCCTAGTTATAAGAATCATTCAACTCATAGTGTATCATTAAAATGCTATAGGAAGCACTGTTGCATCATAGGAGTGAAAGATAATGGGCACACGTTTCTAAAACTTGCATTGTCTTATTGAATCTACTCCGTGGGATCTTCAATTGCTAGTTCAAGTTTTCTCCTTGAAACTCTTTATTGAGTTAAGCCTTTAACTCCATTCCCCTCGATGTGCAGTATATCTACTCTCTTGACAAACCTTTTTTCGGGGGTTTGCAATGTTTTTCTTTAACTCCACAAGGTCCAAAGAAATTATTTTATTTGAGTGCAATTGCATACAATATTATGTTAACGATGATTGTGTCTAGACTTACCATTATGCATTACATTTTATGCCTCTGCAATCATTGCTTGATTGTCATAGTGAATACACATCGCATGCATAGGTTTTGGCCACAATGGAACATTCTCTAGATATTGTTGAAGCCACTTTACTTCTTTATCCAAATCAACAAACTCAAATTCCATCACGTTGTGCGTTATTAGAATTTACTTTGAGGATCTCCATGATACTGCTATACATCATAGTGTGAACACATATCCGTTAGTCGATTTGGATTCATCTAAATTTGAAATCTAGTTGGCATCACTATAGCCTTTCGAAATAGTTGGATATTTACCATATTGCTAAGCATAGTTTCTTGATCTTTTTAGATAACCTAACACTCTTAGGATAGCATTCCAATGCTCGTGGCAAGGATTACCAAAATATTGGCTCAATTTTCCTATTGCTACGTAGTATCCAATCAGTGCAGTTCATGATGTGCATAAATTTACTGATTACTTTAGAGTACTCCAATTGTGTGATACTATTTCAAGTATTCTTTCTTAAAGTTATGTGTAGAAGAAAAAGGATTATTCACATCTTTTATGCCATATACTTTAAACCTCTCAATCACTTTTTCAATGTAATAAGATTATATTAAACTTAGACCATTAGTATTCCTTAGATATGTCGAGCACGCAATAGCAAAGTCTTTCATCTCAAAGTTCTTCTTGAGAACATTCTTGATAATTTTGATGACCTTAGTGTAATATATAAGAATAAGCAAGTCATCGACATATAAACAAATAAATACACATCGACCTAATGCAAATTTAGTGTACACACATATATCATGCTCATTGATTCTATGCTCATTTTGAATCATCACACCATCAAACTTCTTAGGCCATTGTTTAGGAGCTTGTTTAATTCCTTATAATGATTTGACAAGTCTACACACTCAGTGTTCTTGTCCTTTGGCCTTAAATCTTTCATGTTTTTCCATTGGCATGGGTTTTGTGACATCCTGAAAATTCAATTCTGTTTTCAATTGAATGAGTTGGACTTTTCATCGACGTGACTATAGTGTTTTTCTCTAAGATGGCCACTCACGAGATAACTAGCTTATCAAGCGAAGCCGTTAAGGGATTTTAAACGCAATAGACTTAAGAATTCGACCAGGAATCGATTGCTTGACCGTGCTAGTCTGCGAGGGTCATTACGGCACAATCAAAAATTGATCAGAGATCAGAGATAAGTCGATTCGACTGAGATGTGTGGCTAAACGTGGGTGATTCCACTAATTTACAAAATTCTCGTCAATTAGCACTAAACTAATTTTTCTATCGTTTTGGCACCCTATGTCCGTATCTGAAACCTTGAGGTTTTCACAACAACTAAGAGCCCCAAATGTGTCAAAGAGATATGTGTGGCTCGAAGAAAATCGACCATGGGTCAATTACAACAAAAATTCCTAAAAGCTATCAAGTAGGTTAGGTCACGCTAAAATCGCGTCAGATTGGATTTAACTGCGAATTTGAACCCGAATTTAGAAATTGAAAGTTTTGTCATGTCACGAGTTATTTTAGGAATATCGACTCATCTTTCAAGGAATTTTCGGCGAGTTTGGGATTTATACGAAAAATCGATTCGAATGATTCGAAAAAGAACGGAAATTCGGATTGGCCAAATCGAAGGGATTTTTGACCTCTTATGTGAACTACTTGGTGAAAGGAAGTTGTGTGGGCTTTTTCTTTGACAAAATTAGACGTCAATCAGAGAGATTTGTAAAGAAATCGGATTCCAGGGGAAAAAGAAAATAGAATTCGAAATTGAGGGAAATTCGTAGGTTTGAGGGGCTGTTGCATTTTGATCCTTATTTGGACTTCAATTGGGACAATTGGTGTTGAAATTGGCCTTGGATGACCAATTGTTATTGTTAGTTGAAGGTGGGTGGAAGATGAGGATGAATAATTACTCATGCAAGATTTATTTTATTTAATTTTTCCCCTCTTCGGTCACTCTCTCCCCATCTGTCTCTCACGTTTTCCCCCTCCGACCATTCTTCCCCCCCTCGAAGCCCTTTTTCTTTTTGACTTGGACTCTCTCTCTCTCTCTCTCTCTCTCTCTCTCTCTCTCTCTCTCTCTCGTTACAACCCCTCCCCCTTGGTCAATGTTCCCCCTTCCCTTATCCCTTCTCTTTTATTTCTTTTCTGTTTTTTTTTCTTCTGCTTTTCCCCTGCTCGGTCAAGAGCCAACTGCCCCCATGATCTCTCTCTCCTTCTTTGTGCGATTGTCTTCCTCAGCCGAAGGCCATAGCTGCTTTAGTCTTCCTTTCTTTTGGCTACTTATCACATTTGTTTCCCCTCTGCACTTGCCACCTCACTTCCCTCATTTCAGTCCCAACACACCCCATCCCCACCATTTCTCCTCTCGCTGCCTCACATTGCCAGCCATCCATCTCTACTTCCTCTCTCTCTCGTGCTGTTTTCCACCGAGCAACAACCGCAGCTCCTTCCATTTTTGGTTGGACCCAACTCAGCCCATCAAGCCGAGCTTGCACCTCCACCCGTGGTTGCCAAAACCAACCCGAGTCGCACCCGTCCAACTATTGTTTTCTTTCCCACTGAACCAAAGTAGCAAGGCCGGCAGCGTTGGAGCAAAAACTCAGCTCACCGTGGGCTTTGCATGGTCGATTTCGGCCCATTCCGAGCCCTCGTTGGTGTTGCCGCTTTGGAGTTTATCGCTCGCCATCGCGCCGCCGTCGTCGTGGTTTAATTGGATCATTAATCAAGTGAGTTTAACTCACTAATCCTTCCTTAGTAAGTTAATAACGCTTAAGGGTTAATTAGTTTAGACTAAGTATGGGTTAGGTGGATAGTTAAAATAGATTAGCAATTTAATCGCTCGATATTGCATGTTAGGTGGTTAAAGTAGTGTAATTAGAGCCTAGACAAGCTCTAGTATTTATCTAAAGTGGTTCAGAAATTTTCCAGGCCCGTCTCGGCTTTTAATTTGGCTTTTCCGGCCTAAGTGTGCATTATTGGCATTTATTAATTAATTTCCCTAATTATTTATTTATTTATTTATTTCCGAAAATTAGACTGGGATAGCCGGTGACTGGAATTTTGTGCTGATTGCAATGATGTGGTTGGATTATTTAATTGTCTGCTATTTTGTGCAAATTAAGTGTGATTTTGTAATTTTGGGTAATTATCCCAAAATTTATTTAATTCAGTAATTAACTTGAAAATCACCAGGTGTCGGTTCATAACATCAAAAATGAATTTGTGTCCATTGAAATTAGTGGGATTTTAAAAGGGAAAATATTGTATTTTGGCTAAGGTTAATCGTGTACCCACACACGATTATTTTTATCGGGTATGATAAAAATGGTGAATTTGCTGGATGGTCAAGATGGTATACTATATCAACTTACGGGCTCTGATATGTCAGCTTAGCTCGAGTAGTATACTGGTATACTATATCAACATATGGGCTCTGATATGTCAGCTTAGTGTGAGCAATATACCTTATCAGCTTAGAGCGAGCTATATTATTTATCAGCTTAGAGTGAGTAATGTCAATATACTATATTAGCCTGAGGGCCTCGATATGTCAGCTTAGCGTAAGCAATATACTTTATCAGCTTAGTGCGAGTTATACTATCGATCTTCAGCTTAGAGTGAGCAGTCCTTGACATGATCGGACTTTATAGATAGTATTGAATGGATTGACCGAGTGATGGTCTTGATGACACGGAATCGACTGAGTCATTGATCGATGTTTCGATCTGATTTGTACTTTGATGTGCTAAAATGATTCGTTGAATTTATAAGTTATACTAACTTGCAGGAAGAAATAGAGGCAAAGGTAAGTCTTTTGACTCGTGTTTATACTTAGGCAGCCCTTGGGGGTGTATTTTCTTCCTAGTCGAATCTTAGGGGGTGAACTTGCTGAGATATCGTCTCACCCCGTTGTGGAATAACATTTTCAAGTACTTATATGGCAGTTGAAGAGGACCCGAAGCTCTGGAGTTTGATGAGGAGGAGACTGAAGAATCGGCGAACGTGTCTGACTAGGGGGTCATAGGACAGTTCCCATTTTGTTGAGCCGATCTTTTGTAAACAGCCTAGTATTGTGTATAAACCCGAAGCGTTTAAAAAATAAAGGCTTGTTTTGGTTGTGAATTGTGGCCCTACTTTTCTATCCCATCTTTTTGTTGTTTGGGGATTATTTATTCGCTTCTGCATGCATATTAAAATGAATGGATTGGCGACGCGTCCTAAGACGTCGCATATTTATTGACCACTAAGGGATGGGCACGAACTCGAGGGTCGGGGCGTGACAGGTTTTCTCATTTTCATATATGTCAACCAAAAATCTTTATGCGCTATTATTTTGAGTATAACCGATGAATATGGAATTCATTGTTTTATGACCTAGCATAAAACCTAACATTTGCAAAAGCCAAATGTGGCCATTTGCTTCTTATAGAGCAAACCATGTTCACTTAAGATAGTTATTCCTCTTTTGCTAATGTGTCCCCACTGCATATGCTACAACCTTGATTTCTTAGAATATGAAGAGGATAATACATTTGAAGAACCCACAATGGTACTTCCCTACTAAACCTAAAGGCTATTCTCCTTGTTATCTCTCATCACAATCAAGGAGCCCTTTGAAATTTTTGAAAACTCCACCTCCACCTATGCACATGCATACAATGAAATCCAAATTGCCCAACGAAATAAGTTTCTTCTTCAAATCTAGGATGTGCCTTACATTTGTCAAAGTTCTTACTATCTTGTCATGACATTTGATTTGCATGATACATGAAATCCTAAAAGCTACATTATTGCCCGTCAAAACTCAACCACCACTGACCTTCTCGTATGCGTGGAATCAATCTTTATTTGGACACATATAGTATGAACATGTCGGATCCAAAATTCATTCGTCATCAACACGACAATCCGAAGATGAAGTAGTAAGAACATTTTCTACATCAACTAAATCGTTATTTTCACTAGACCGGCCAAATTAGAACTCTCCATCGACTTTTTCCCCTTAACTTTGAGTAAAAGGCACTCAATTTTGTAGTGTTTGAATTTGTCACAATAGTAACACACTTTACCTTGCTCTTCCCGTGGCTTGAACTAGATTTCCAACACTCTTTACTACTACTGTGCCTATCATGATGATTTGACTTTCCTTTAACAACTAAACCATCAGCTTTATTACCATTACCACTTGCACTCAATTTTGTAGGCATCTTTGCAGAATTCAACGAGACCTTCACATTCTTAAGAGTTATGGATTCCCTTCCATACAACATAAAATTCATAAAATTATCATATGAGCTCGGTAGTGAGCATTGTTAACTATTTGCCCTAAAGCAACCATATAATAGTTATATGTTAGGGATTATTTAATGGCAAAGAAATATTCATTCATTTCTTATTTGTATGTTAGAGCCCACAAGATCAGTTGCGACTAAACTTATTCTTAAGATGTTAAGAATATGTGTGATAGGTTTACAGTAGTGTTGAATCTTTAAACATTTCCCGATCAATGGATCATTAAGGGAATATTGATAATCTTGTTAAAACTGGTGTGTCATCAGGCTTTATCATTCAATATTGGATACCTGAGGGGATGATGAGTCACAAGTCATTAGATATTGTGATATTCGAGTTAGAACACAGGTTCTTGTATTGGACAAGTTCATTGAACGTGACATACATAGTTTGTTCATGTACAAAGGCACATGCTTGCGTAATGTGGAATATGTCTTTTGTTATAAATAAATATACAAGATTGATGTCCTATGCGATCTAATTGTGACATTGTATTGAAATCCCCGACCAAGGTCGTAATCGAGAATGAATGGTGTTAGAGAAGACTCCTTATTGTTTTGAAGCCGACAAAACCTTTCCTAGAAGTCTAGTCTAAAGGGTTGCAGACTCAAATATTATAGTCTAAAGAACTCAAGACTCTCAATCAATATTTGAGACTGTTAGACTTTAAGCTCAAAGTCTGACCTTACTAACAGATTCCAGACTGATGAAAGAGCAATTTATCCGAATGCGAGTTTATCTTCAAGGATTTGATTCATACAGTTTGTGGAAGATCTTACGGCTGGAGATAGCACCTTGCGATCAATTATTCTTATTGGAATCAATTCGGATAATCAGATCTTTTGTAAGGCGAAGTATACTTAGAATGTTCTACTTATGGAAACCGAGATCTTGATTGTATGGGCGAGTAGGATTGATGGGCTCTCATCACATTCTTTAAATGACTCGAGATCTTCTTGATTGATTCTGTCCAATGGGTAGATTGGAAGAACTTCTTTGGAAAGTGTAAACAATTGTAGAGGCATGGAGGAGTATATAAGGAAGTCTCTCAAGTTGTTCGAGTGTGTGCGTGAAAGAAAAATTCCAAAGTCTGAAGTTCTTAGTTCTTTGCTATTTCAATCGTTGAGCTTATCTTGTACACAAAAGAGAGATCAAACACTTGTGAGACTTTGAAAGAGTGTAGTAGAGCTTCTATACTGTAAAGTCGAAGACGTGAGACTGTAACATCTCTTTTGATTCTTAGTGAAATCCAGCCAGTGGGCTATCAGTGCGGGAGAGTGGACGTAGACTTGGTCTAAGTTGAACCACTATAAACCTTGTGTTTCTATTCTCTTTCCCTAAACTCCTTACTTCAATCCGCAGCTTTATAAAATTGCTTGTAGTCGTTTACATCTTCAGTCTATTATCTTCTAAAGATGATTTGATTTATCAAGTCTCACAAAAATTTCTTTTAACACCTATTCACCCCCCCTTTAGGTGTTCGTACTAGCCCTAACAATTGATATCAGAGCTTGTGTGCTTATTTTATTGAAGTGTTTTTACTTCTGAGTTAAAGATCTATGGTTAATATTTTGGCTCCAGGTTTGGTTGAAGGCCAAAGCAACACCATACCTCCTTACTTTGATGGAAAGGAATACAATGTATGGAAAAATGAGATGAAGGCATTCCTGAGATCGAAAGATCCCTTGGAATGGGATGTAGTAGAAAAATGAATCATTCCCAAAGCCACATCAATCTCAAAAAGAGGAAAGGAATTACAAATGCTGGCGAGATGACACAAGTAGACATAACCAAGAGACAAGCTCTTAATGCTAAAGCTATCTACTCCTTAAATTATGCTTTATCTCCTACTGAATATAACAGAATTTCATCCTGTAAAACAGCACAAGAAGTCTAGGATAGATTGTATGTTACTTACAGAGGAACTGATCGAGTTAAAGAAACAAAAATCAACATACTTCTTGGACAGTATGAAGCCTTCAAAATGAAGCCAGGAGAATCCTTTACTGACATGTTCAGTCGTTTCACAAAAATTGCAAATGGTCTAGCATATCATGGACAGCCAATCTTAAGGCAGATGAAAGTCAATAAATTGCTATGTGGACTCTCCAAAGACTGGAATCACATTAAGATTTCAATAAGAGAAACACAGAGGATCGTGCCTCTGTCAGTAAACGAATTAGTTGGCACACTTCAATCATATGAAGTGGAACAAATCAATGAAGAAGAATATCCCAAAGGTAAGAAGTCGATTGCTTTAAAATCTAACGATGATTCTGATGACACATATTCAAAAGACGACTAGGACGATGAAGAACTTGCACTCATGATAAGGAAGTTCAGAAAGTTGAACAATAAAGAAAGAAGGTTTAATTGGAAGAAGCAAAGCACTCAAAGATTTCAGAAGAAATCAAATGAAAACAATGAGACAAACAAAGAAGTGATTTGCTTTGAATGCAAGAAAAATGGGCATATCAAACCTAACTACCCTCTATTGAAGAAAAAGAATGGAAGTACAAAGAAATTAAAAAATGCTCTCAAAGCAGAGACATGGAGCGATACTAAATGCGAAGAAAGTGAAGATGAATATGTCAACATATGTATAATGGCAAATTCAGAATCAGACTCAGACTTTAAAACAAATCCAGACTCAGACTCAGATGAGGAAATCAAGGTTAGTAATTATAAAATTCCTACCAAAGTCTCAAAGTATATAGATGAACTCTGTCTCAATCTCAAAATATCTCTTAAAAGGATTTCAGAGCTAAAAATGGAGAATTCTAAACTGAAGCAACAGCAAGTTTCTTAGAAAGAAAATTTTGAAAATCTAAACAAAAGTTTTGTTGATTTTTAAAAGAAAATGCAGATTCTCTTTCGAAGGAAAATATTTTTATGAAAGAAGACAAATCAAATATATCAAAGAAGTTTTCAAAAGGATCTGAGAAGTTAGAAAAGATTATTTCTATGCAAAGACCCTATTTTAACAAATCTGGTTTGGGTATGTCACCGGAAACTATTTCTTTAATTGATTTCCCAAAAGTAAATGAAAGAATCAAACAAAGACCTACAAAAACACTTTACAAAAATCATTTTCAAAGAGTTTTTGTAAAATTTGTTGGCCGAAGTGCTCTCAAATGTTCAAAGTGTAACAGCTTAGAACATTTTGAAAAAGAATGTCCTAAAGTTTGGAGACCTATTAAGAAGGATTGAGCAGAGACTGTGTTTAAAACTAACTCTTTTGGACCCAAGAAAATTTGGGTACCAAAGAAAGTTTGAGTTCTCTTTGTTATTGCAGATCACTATCAAGAAAAAGATCAAGTGGTATTTGGATAGTGGCTGTTTGAGACACATGAGTGGAGATTCAAGTTGTTTTTATTAAGTTTGTGCAAATAAATGGTGGAAACAACAAATGAAGAATTGTTCGATGTGGAACTGTGAAAATTGGAAGTCTCACAACCAACAATGTCTCATTGGTTGAAAGTATGAATTACAATCTACTCAGCATTAGTCAACTATGTGACATTGGATTCAAAATCAATTTCCAAGAAGGAATTTGTTCGGGAACTAATAAAGATTTTTCTCAATCATTCACTGGACGAAGACATGGGAATATTTATCTACTGGATATAAAACCAGAAAGTTCTCAGTGTTTAATATCCATTCAAGATGAAGCAAATATTTGGCATTGAAAGCTTGGCCATGCAAATATGAAATAGATCGCCAAGATCTCTTCTAAGAAACTCGTTCGTGGACTTTCTAGTCTGACTTATCAAAAGTTTGATCTATGTACGCCATATGTTTTGGGAAAAAAGGTGAGAATTTCTTTTAAGCCTATAAATCAAATTTCTACTAATCGTATTTTATAGCTTCTGCATATGGATCTCTTTGGACCAACCAGAACTCAAAGTATTGGTGGGAAGAAATATTGCTTAGTAATCGTGGATGATTATTCTTGATTTACCTGGGTTTACTTCCTAGCAAGTAAGTCTGAAACATTTTCTCACTTTTCAAAGTTTGCAAAGAAAGTTCAGAATGAGAAATGTTATGTTATTTCAAGCATATAGACATACCATGAAGGTGAGTTTGAAAATCAAGACTTTGCTCAATTTTGTGATGAATCTGGTTTTCAGCATGTTTTCTCTTCTCCATATACTCTAGAACAAAATTGAGTTGTGGAAAGGAATAATAGATCTTTGCAGGAGATGGCAAGAACCCTTTTAATTGAAAGCAATATTTCTTCTTGTTTTTGGGCTGAAGCAATTTCTATAGCTTATTATATTATTAACAGAGCATTTTTAAGGTCAATTCTAGAGAAAACTCCTTATGAAATATTTAAAGGGAAAATGCCAAAGTTTGGTTGTAAGTGTTTTGTTTTGAAAAATGCAAATGATTGAATTGGTAAGTTTGAGGAAAAATCAGACAAAGGAATTTTCCTTAGTTACTCAACTTCGAGCAAAGTCTATAGAGTATTCAATAAAAAGACTCAAACTGTGGAAAAATCTATGAATGTCAAATTCCAAGACTCTATGCAAAATCATTTGAATCAATTTCAACTTGAAGAATCTGAACCTACTCTAGACCTTAAAAAGTCTACCTCCCTTGAAGTAGTTCAGACTTTTGAAGATCAATAACACACAGAAGTTGTAGATTCAGCTAAGGTAGAAGATCAGGAGACCATCAGACCAACAAGTAACTGGAAGCATAAGTCTAGTCATCCCAAAGAACTTATCATCGGCAATGTAGATGAAGGGATTCGCACCAGATCCAAAAGGCAAGAAGAGTTTAGCGCTCTAGCACTTATTTCTGAGATAGAACCCAAAAGCATAGAAGAAGCCTTAGCTTACAAAAGTTGGATTGAAACTATGCAAGAAGAGCTTAGACAATTCAGCATCAACGATGTTTAGGAGCTAATTCCTAAACCAAAAGGTAAATCTATTATTAGGGCTAAATGGGTTTTCACGAACAAAATGAACGAGAAAGAAAAAGTGGTCAAAAACAAAGCAAGACTTGTGGCCAAAGGATATACGCAAGAAGAAGGAATAGACTATAATGAGACCTATGCACCAGTAGCAAAATTAGAAGCAATTAGATTATTACTTGCTTTTGCTTGTTATAAAAATTTCAGGTTATTCCAAATGGACGTCAAAAGTGCATTCTTAAATGGATTTATCCAAGAAGAAGTCTATGTGGAACAATCACCTGCATTTGAAGATCCAAGAAAACCAAACTCAGTTTTCAAACTGAAAAATGCCCTATATGGATTAAAGCAAGCACCTCGAGCCTGGTATGACAAGTTAAGTAAATTCTTAATTCAAAATAGTTTTGCTAAAGAAAATGTGGACACTACATTGTTTATTAAAAAGGAAGATAAAGATTTTCTACTCATTCAAATTTATGTTGATGACATTATCTTTGGATCATCTAATGAAACTTTGTGCAAGAAATTTTCTAAGACTATGCAAGATGAATTTGAGATGAGCATGATGGGTGGATTATCTTTCTTTCTCGGATTATAAGTGAAACATTTGAAGGAAGGAATTTTTATTCACCAAGAAAAATATGCAAAAGACCTCATCAAAAATTCGGATTGGAGAATTGCAAAAAGACTGATATACTAATGTCCAGCTCTTCGAAAATGGACAAAGATGAAGGATGAAAGAAAGTTGACCAGAAGCTCTATAGAAATATTATCGGTTCACTTATTTATCTTACTATTTTTAGACCTGACATTTTATTTAGTGTTTGCATGTGTGCTAGATTTCGATCAGATCCCAAAGAATCTCATCTAAGCGTCACAAAACGCATCATCAAATACGTTGCAACTACTTTGAAGTTAGGTCTATGGTATCCAAAAGATGGAGACTTTACTCTTCTTGGATATTCAGACATAGATTTAGCAGGCTGCAAAGTCGATAGAAAGAGTACTTCTGGTATTTGTCAATTGTTGGGCAACATAATAGTATCCCGGTTCTCAAGGAAATAGAGTACTGTAGCTCTTTCGACAGCAGAAGTGGAATATGTGACTCTTAGAAGTTGTTGTTCTCAAATCTTATGGATAAAGCAACAGCTGAGAGACTTTGGAATCGAAGACTTATGCACCAAGATCAAATGCGACAATACCAGTGTAATCAATCTCACAAAGAATCCAATTCTACATTCAAGAGCAAAGCACATAGAAATTCGACATCATTTCATTAGAGATCTTGTTCAAAATGGAGAAGTTATGATACAGTTCATTAACTCAAAGAATCAGTTAGCAGACATATTTACAAAGCCACTAGAGAAAAGTCTATTTGAGTCTATTCGTACCAGACTGAATATTATATCTTTCATCAGTTAAAATCTGAAGATGATCAGACTCAGAACAATATCGAGTTACGATAGTAAGTTAATTATGTGTTAGTAATTAAATTTCTGGGTGAAAATTTGAAAAGGTATGTTTACTTTTTGAATTGTTACTTATTTATTTGATCATTAGCAATTATCTTTTTAATTTTGAATTTATGGCAGTTTTTCATTTTCAAAAAGGCAGTTATCTATTTTCAAAAAAGGCAGTTTTTACTTTTTCTTTAATGACGATTTGTATACCCCGTTTCGTCAGCTTTATATACTGTAGACTTTCTTTTTTGTTTTCACACAAACCCTAGAATACATAACTTCATTTTCACTTTCCCTCTAGTTTATTTCAAAAAGATTTCATCTTTCTCCTCAATCGAACTCGAGAAATCCCTTAAAGAAAGTGACAATGTCTTCCCAAAGAAAGTCTTCTAAAATTGCAAGCAGGGGACCACAGCCTATGCGTGAGGGTCCCATGCAACTGAGGAGGGAGACTTTCCACAGCAACAACAGCAAAGTCAACAACAACATTCTCAACCGCGTCACTCTTCACAACCTAGAACTCAAGTTCCTCCACAGGAACAAGCAAAGGAAGAATTCATTGAAGATATTCAACCAGTAAGAGCATAAAAACCCCAATTCTTGTTTAGACTCTACCCAAACTTGAAAATGGGTGGCTCTATAATGACTTTGATCGATGAGTTTTTGAAATCAAATGGTTACAAGAACGAAAATTTCTTCTTGAATACCATGGAAAGATTAGGCATTATGCCTAAAGAGACTGCAGCAATGACATTTGCTAACTTTCCAAGTGATTCGCGGTTTGGATCATTTAATCAGTTTGAAGGGAAAGACGACGATGAAAGAATGTTCTTAAATTTTTAGCCTAGGATGGGTGTAGCTGCGAATGTTCGTGGTGAAAGGATGAATTTTTTTCGTTCTAAGGATCCCAAAAGAACTTATTATAAATTGCTGAAGAAAGGGGTGATGAACCCTAGGATTGTCGATTTTGATTTTCTTGATTCGTTGAAAGTGAAACTAAGAGAGAAGTTTGCAATTCTTCAACTTGAACGTTTTTGTTCTGAGATAGATGTTGCTTAGCCAGAACTTACTGCATACTTCTATTCAAATCTATTCTTTATAGATGTGAATAGTTTTTCCTTTAGTGTTAAAGACAAGGACTTTGTGGTTGATGTGGATACTCTTGTTGATGTGATTGGGGTGGAAAGAGGTAGTTTCCAACCAATCAGCGTGTCTATTGCTCACGCCACTTTGGAGCTTGTTCGAGATAGGATTGCTGAAGGCAGAATCTCTTACTCTAGAATGAATGCATCCAATATCCTACTTCACAAGATTGTGATCAACTGTCTTAGACCCAAATCCACATCGAAAACTGATGTCTCAAACTCTGAAGCGAAGCTGATGTATGCGATCAACATCTGTTTCAAGTTCTCTCTGCCTCATACCATTCTTATGCACATGTATAGGACGGTGGTGAAGGACAAGGGATAACTCCCTTATTATGCTCTTGTTACTCGATTTATTCAGACACTTCAACATTCAGCCTCCTAAGATTCTATGTGTTCGAACCATTGCTCCAATGGTTCTGGGACTGAAGATGGTTTCCGAGATGCATTTGAAAGAGCTGAACAAGGTTTTGGAGAGCATTAAGGTGAAGTCCCCTGTCAAAGCAAGACAAGCCTCTGCAGTAGGAAAAAGGAAAGGCAAAAAGCCCATGCCTAAACCAATCAAGAAGAGGAGAGCTCTCATCTTGCATGAGGAAGAAGATGAAGATGACATCACACTCTCCGCTTTTGCCTTATGGAATTTACAGAGCTTTGTTAGCTTTCCAAAGACAAAGGATCGAGAGAACAGAGATCGAGAAAAGACAGAGAAGAGAGATGAAGGAAGAGAAGCGATGAGAACAGAGGAAGAAGAGAAAAGAAGAGACCAAGAAGAAGAAGAAGGTCTTGATGAAGAGGGTCATGATGACTCTCATGCAGAAGAAGGAGGACAACATCACATTAACACTGAAGAAGAGCAAGAACAGGAAGAAGAGTACTTTTCTCTACCTGAAGGCACAGAAATAGGGGGAGCCGTTGCTAAAAGAGGTACTTCTTCACTTGCCTTTACTAGTGATGGTGTTAGTCATTCTCCTGCCGATCTAGAGGATGTGTTTGCCTCTCAATTTCCTGAAGATGGTAATGAGGCTTCATCTCCAAGTCTGGTTGTTCCTGCTGAGGTTCCATCATTTGTTAACACTCGTCAAACCACCCATGCTGAAGCAAGTACTCAACTCAACAATACAGCAGACTTTAAGAGATTGCTCGAGTTTCTTGTGGAGATCAAAGCTCGGCTTTATGGTTTAGAGTGTGAATTTTAAAACTTGCAGGCAGTTCAGCAAGCCACTTCAGTTTCTTTGCATGACCATATACAAGCCCTTAAGCTTCAAGTTCAATCTACTGCCAAGGGTGAAGATTTTCAGCAACTGAGGGAGGATCTGAGGAAGCTGGAGGAGACAGTTAAATCTATGGGGCATTTCCAGCTCATTCGCATCCCCAAGCAACCTTGATTTTATCCTAACTCTTTAATTCTCTCCATTTTTTTTGTTGTTGACAAAAAGGGGGAGAAAGTTTGTGTGCTTGTGTGCAGAGTTGAATATTTGACTTGACTTTTGATTGCTTTTGATTGGCTTTGATGTTTTTGGATTGACTAGTAATTTTATTTGGTTTGAAGTTTGACTTGCAGCAACTATGTCTGTGATTTTAATTATGGATGGATAGTTATTTATTATGCAGGTCTAATGTGTTTTCTATGGTTGCATAATCAATACTATTCAAACCCTAATTAATTTATCTCTATAAGACATCATGTTTCGTTTAATTGTTGCAGGTTTAAATTTTGCAAATCTACAGGAAAGTTTTGTCACCATAAAAATGGGGTGATTGTTAGAGAAGACTCCTTATTGTTTGGAAGCCGACAAAACCTTTCCTAGAAGTCTAGTCTAAAAGGTTGTAGACTCAAATATTATAGTCTAAAGAACTCAAGACACTTAATCAATATTTGAAGACTATTAGACTTTAAGCTCAAAGTCTGACCTCACTAACAGATTCCAGACCGACGAGAGAGGATTTATCCGAATATGAGTTTATCTTCAAAGATTTGATTCATATGGTTTGTGGAAGATCTTACGGCTGGAGATAGCACCTTGCGATCAATTATTCTTATTGGAATCAATTCGGATAATCAGATCTTTTGTAAGGCGAAGTATACTTGGAAGGTTCTACTTATGGAAACCGAGATCCCGATTGTATGGGCGAGCAAGATTGATGAGCTCTCATCACATTCCTTAAATGACTCGAGATCTCCTTGATTGATTCTGTCCAACAGGTAGATTGGAAGAACTCATTTGGAAAGTGCAAACGGTTGTAGAGGCATGGAAGAGTATATAAGGAAGACTCTCAAGTTGTTCGAGTGTGTGCGTGAAAGAAAAATTCCAAAGTCTGAAGTTCTTAGTTCTTTGCTATTTCAATCGTTGAGCTTATCTTGTACACAAAAGAGAGATCAAACACTTGTGAGACTTTGAAAGAGTGTAGTACAGCTTCTATACTGTAAAGTCAAGGACGTGAGACTGTGACATCTCTTTTGATTTTTAGTGAAATCCAGCCAATGAGCTGTCAATGCGGGAGAGTGGAAGTAGACTTGGTCTAAGTCGAACCACTATAAACCTTGTGTTTCTATTCTCTTTCCCTAAAATCCTTACTTCATTTCATAGCTTTATACAACTGCTTGTAGTCGTTTACATCTTCAGTCTATTATCTTCTAAAGACGATTTGATTTATCAAGTTTCGCAAAAATTTCTTTTAACACCTATTCACCCCTCTCTAGGTGTTCGTACTAGCCCTAACAAATGGTTCATGTCTCATAGAATATATGTCAATTAGATTTAGGCACATGATTGAATGGACAGCTTGATAAATAATTCCATGACCTCTGTTCAATCGAGACATGGTGAGACAAAGGATCAAATTACAGGGTTATCAAAGCTGACATATTCATTATGTTCTTGAAACATTCACACTATCTAGATAGCCATAATATATTGCTAAATGTCACTCATGGTTTGTAGGAACTTGAGATTGATCAGGACAATTAGTTCTCTTGGTTGTGCTCATGTGTTAGTACAAGTCCTACTATTAACTTAATCATGAATCTAGGGATGTTGCGAATCTTAACCAATTAGAATAACGTTTGAACGAGAGAGATGATATTGCAAGTGAGTTTGCACTTGAGGCAATCAGATTGAGTTGCACTGAAAATAAAATTAAAAAATAAAAAATTGAAAGGGGTTTCGAACTTTATAGCCAAATCAAAGATCTAAATCTGGTTCAGATTCAACGACCGAATTAATGATCTGAAGTGAGTTATGAAACCTAGCCAAATTAATGATTTGAAATGGTTTTAGGTTTAATGGCTAAATTAAAAATATGAAATGGTTTTAGATTTAACGGTCAAATTAATGATCTAAAATGATTTCAGAATCAATGGGTAGTTTAATGATTTGAAACAGTTTCAAATTCAATGATTAATGAATGTTCTCAAACGATTTCTGATGTAATGGTCAAATTAAAGTATTGTAACGGTTACAATGTTAATGCCCAGAATAAAGACTTGTGAGGGTTACAAATTAATGTGTGGAATAACGCTCTGTAACGGTTATAGAATTAATACTTGAATTAGTGTTTACAACGGTCTTAGAACTTACGTCCCTCAAATGTTACGACCAAATTAATTATCTAAAATGATTTAGAGTTAATGAGCCAATTTAAATATGATCAAAGACTAGTTATAAAAAAGGCGATTGAGAGAGTAGATCATAGGATGATTGACAACCAACAGTTGAGCATGTTGATAGTGATCAATTAAGTCATTCACACATGAGAGCAATTGTTAGCACAATTGTAGTGGTGAGATCTCTCAATTTCTCTTTACCGTTTGACGTGAGATTGGTGGTGTGTCTAAACTAGAGACTCGACATTTGCAAGGCTACATCTGAAGAATGTCAAAACCTATGTTACGAGGAGATAAGACATTCATGATCTTATTTGAAGAACATCAGAACCTGAGTTACGAGGAGATAAGACGTTCATGATTTCGATCTGAAGAACATCAGAACCGGTATTTCTAAAAGACATCATATATTCTTGGTCAGAATTCCAAGAACATCATAATCAGTGTTACCAAGAGATCAAACATTCGTGGTTAAAATTTGAAGAACGCTAGAACCAACGCTACGAGGACATCAGACATTCGTGGTCATAATTTGAAGAACATCATAATTAAATTTTTGGAGCATGGTACAAGGGTAATGTGATTAGCCCCTTTATCACGGCTTTTACTAAAATGCATGAGCAATGTTTCAGAAATATGTGCATGGACGTTTTTAAAATTGCTGCGAATTAGATTTTAATTATAATTTATCTATGCATGTATTTTTGTTTATTAAAACAAATCCCAACAGTAACACAATTAAGGCTTAGTCTTCCTCATCTGACTCCAAATCTAGATTTTTCATATTCATTAAGATCTTGTTAAATTCATCTAGATGTTCTTGAATATATGTACCTTCTTGCATCTTTATTGTGTAAAGACAATGCTTCAATAATCTCATTATAAGAGATTTCTTCATATAAAGGCTCTTGAGCATATCTGAAGTTGTTTATTTATTGGCAATCTCATGAAGCACCTTGTCGGACAAAAGTAACTAGATGGTGCTGTGCGCACTCTCTTCGATCTCTCGAATCTTGGCCAATGTAATGTCGTCGGGGTACTTCTCGTCCAAGGCACTAACCAAACTTTCCTAATACAACAACACCTTCATCTTGATCCTTTATAGCCTAAAATTATTTTGGCCATCGAAGGTGCACTTCAAATTTGATAGATGCCATCTCGAACAAAAGACCAAAAATCCTTCACTTTGATACCAGTTTCTTGTGGAAAAACACCAAAAGATGCAAAATCGAAATACAAATAGCAAATGATGAAAAAATAAAACCACACAAGACACAACAAAGCTAAGATGGGAAAAATCATGGAGAGAGAGAAGGATTTCACTATTTTTAACAATAACTACAAAAGTACACACCAAAAGAAAAAAAAAAACCATTTGGTGAGCCACAAGATCTAAATGATCTAAAAATAATATAGGAAGAATAAAAAAAAGAAGAGAATGAGGAGGCTAGGGTTGGAGATGTATTGTGCAATACATTCATTTTATAGTCACAAGCCTGATGAATGTATTTGATATAGACGGGGCCGTTAGTTCATCTTTGTCCAAGTATATAACTAAGGAGTAAGCGAGAGAGTTTCACAAGTGTCGCCCACAATTTGAGTCGGGCAACATATCTGCACCAGTACTTTTCGTCATCATTAGGGGGACAAGTATGTGTTAAATATAACATACTCAAATTTCATGATTTTTGAAGGCCATTTTCTTATTTAATGGACTGTGATGTGAAAATCGTGCAAACTGTGTACTTCGAACATGAGAATCTTGACATGCATGACCTATAACTTTCTGTACAAATTTATTTTGAAGAAATTTCCTTCATATGATATCTTTATTTATGTCTTAACTACAACATAGTTAAATTTCAGGATTTTTGAAGGTCATTTGCCTATTTAATTGGCTGTGAATTGAAAACTGTGCAAACTTTTTGTTACGGGTTTGATAATGTAGGAATGCATGACCTATATCTATTCTGTGCAAATGTCTTTTGAAGAAATTTCCTTCATGTGATATCTTTATCTATATCTTAACTACAACATAGTTAAATTTCATGAATTTTGAAGGTCGTTTGCCTATTTAATTGAATGTGACATGAGAACTGTGCATGCTATACATTTTCGAAATTTATGATATTGGATTGTATGGTTACTTCTATGCTGTGATGTGTGGTCCGTATGAATTGTTATGTGAATTATGAGATTTTGGATTTATTTCATGTAGTGATGTAATGACTTTCATGCATTTCATATGTCATTCAAGAAAAGGAAAAATTTTACATGATTTCAAAGAAAGATCTTATTTAATTAAAAAGGAAATTTTTTTAATGCATACTACATGATTTCAAAAGAACAATTTGAATCAATTGCATTAGAAATTTCAAGTGTGAAATTGGAAAAGAAAGGTATGAGGATATGAATGACCGTCAGAGGTGTGAGCCGACGATACCCCGGGAGTGTCGGGATGCCCGGAGGTGTGAGCCGGATGCCCAGAGGTGTGTGCCGGATGTCCTCGGGAGTTTCGAGATGCCAGGAGGTGTGTGCCGGATGCCCGGAGGTGTGTGCCGAAGGTTCCTCGCGATGCCAAGTTGGGTGCGAGCGATAAATTTTGGGATGCAAACATTGGTCCCTAGGGAGAAAAATTGATGAGATCCTTATGAAAGTTAAGAATTGAAAGTGAATCATGTGCATGGATGTATGCATATGGCATATTGCATGTAAGTAGATGCATGTATGTGAGAGATGTCGATATGTGCATAATATCAAGGCAAGTTATGTATGCATACTTAAATGACATACTATGGATCTCATGGTGGTGTATGCTAAATATCATGGATGATAAGTGTATGGATGTATGTGCACTTATGACATGATGGCACATGTGATGTGATAATGATGAATGCATAAATGCATGATGAGGATGATGTCTATATGATGATGTATGTATGTGAGATATGATGACATATGCATTAATAATGATAAGTGTATGGATGTATGTGCACTTATGGTATGATGGCACATGTGATGTGATAATGATGAATGCATAAATACATGATGAGGATGATGACTATATGATGATGCATGTACGTGAGTTATGATGACATGTGTATGATACTAAGGTAAGTTATGTATGTTTATCTGAATGGCATGTTATGCTATGATTGTATTATATGATGCTTTGAGTGGTCATTAGACCTTTACTTGTTGAGTGGTTGTACTCACCCCTTCGAGGACCAACATTTTAGATTAGTGAACGATGCCTCTCCCTCCTGTTACACGGGGCACGTTTTATGGCATTCCAACCGACGTGGAGGTGGAATGCATGGAGCACGTCTGCGTTACTATCCCTGGGCTGGTGTTCCTGAGGGTCTGGGTGCTGGTTATGTACGATGTGGGTCTGGCTGGGGGCCCCGTCATCCAGGAGTTTCTGTCTATCCATGTCCGGCGCGACAGACAAATGCTAGGGATGCTGCCACCACCACCACCCGATGCACCTGACTGGGTGTGACGGCCCATGAGCGAGGGAGAAGGAGGATGACATTTTTTGGAGTTAGAGCCGACACTTAGATGGAAGGTCTTTCATGTTACTTTTAGGGGGTCGACGATCTCATTAGAGATATAACCGAGCGTAGTGAAAAGTCTCGGTTTTTCCTTTTTGGCTATACCGACCCGAAGATGTCCATCTTAAAATGTAAATAAAAGTGGTTCGGCCTTATGTTTGTCTTTCACTGTGTAGTTGGTGTGCATTGTGCTATCGCTAAGGAAGTAGAGAGATGGTGAGACACGCCTCTAATTTTCCGCTATGAGTTAAACTAATCTTTAAGTCGTTTTTCAAAAAAAAAAAAAAAAAAATTATGCCTAAACCTCGGCCCCTAATTACAACTCCTTTTTACTATCGCTTAAAGAAGTTGTAATTGCTTTAGATATAAACGCTTGGTATCTGTGGCGACCCTAACGGGTTTGGGGTGCCACAACGATGGCACCTCAGGATTCATTAATATTCAAGGTGCGGAGATGTGAGGAGAAAATATTGGGTGGGTCTTACCCTCCACGTAGGCGTGGGGTAAGACCACTCAGCGATCGACACGTGGCTCCATGTAGGCGATGGCGTCAGAGGAGAAAATAACTGTCTCTATCCTCTCGCGTCTCTCCATCTTCTGCGCTTCTGTCTCTCTCCTCTCTCCGAAATAACTCTGGGCTGGTGGCTCGGCTCGGCTCAACTGGCAGAAGAAAGGACGACTCCTGCTTAAAATTTCTCTCTCCTCACTTGAATATTTTGGGTTTCGTCTCTCTCTCTCTCCTCGTGAAGAGTAGAGAATGAGCTGCACCTCTTCTCTGTTTCCTTTTCTCAACGCACCCCACCCCCACCCCACAAGTGGCCCCTGCCTCCGGAGGAGGAGCGCCTGAGCCGCGCGGCCGGCGGAGGAGGCGGTGGCGGCATGAGCGAGGACGGGAAGGCGGAGGAGGCCAAAGCGGCGCGACGGCCATGGAATTTGAGGCCGAGGAGGGCGGTGAACCCTCCGTCGCTGTCATTGAGGAACGGCGAGGCGTTTCACGACACCGCGGGCGGCACGCTCGGCGGGTACAAGGAGAATTACGCCGCGCAGCAGCAGCAGTTGCTGCCGCAGCCGAAATTCGTGTGGTTACAAGACTTCATGGGGGAGAGCGAGAGGAAGGAGAAGAAGAGGCTTCTCTGTGCCCTCCCTCTTTCCGATCGGCAACTAACGAACCACTGCACCAAACCTGCGAGAGGATCGCGAGACCTAGCTCCCTCCCTCTTTCCGACTGGCGAACCACCGCACGGGACCGGCTTGAGGACCGTGACCTCCTTCCCTCTCTCTCTTTGCCCTCCCTGTGTCCGACCGACGAACCACCGCACGGGACCGACGAGAGAACCGCAAGCAATCGACGAACCACTACACGGGACTGGCGAGAGGACTACGACCTCCCTCTCTCTCTGCCCTCCCTCTTTGCGACTGGCGAACCACCGTGAGCAAATCAGATGTTTTTGTAGAGATCTCCCATCGTCACCTTCATCTTCTTCCCCCCTTTTTTTTTTTTTTGTTGTTTTTCCCCTAGTGTTCGGATGGCGGATCTAGAGTTGCATATGGAGGACGACGTGATGTCTCACATCAACCTCGACGGCTTCTTCGGTGACCTCCCTGAGGCCGGCAACGTCATCGGCGCTTGCTCCTCGACGAACGCGTTGTCGTCGTCTCCAGACTCGGGGCTCTCGTGGTTCGACAAGATCGAGAACATCCTGATGAAGGACGACGAGGACGGCGGAGTTGCCGGTGGCGGGATTAGGGCTGATTCGAGCCAGGAGTTCTGCGATAGGTTCCTCGTTGATGTGCTCGTTGACTCCCTCGGAGATGGGTCCGCGGAGATAGCTGAGGAGTCCGGCGACAAGGAGGAGCCTGGATCGTCATCCGACGGCTGGGTCGAGGCTGCGAAGGTTGATGGGGCTAACGTTGGTGGTGAAGCCTATGATCCTGCTTCTAAGAAGCTCAGGAGGTACGTTGATTAGGTTCTCTTGCACTTCTCGTGTGATTATTAAGCTTATTATATGATGCATTCTGATTGCTCAGGTGGGTTCACTAAAACCTGAGAAGGCAATTTCTAATGCCATTTTACGACAAGCAAAAGGCCTTGCAATTATTACTGTTGTGAAAGTTGGTATGATGGTAACCTACAATATTGGAACCGGCCTTGTGGTTGCTCGTAGGGAAGACGGCTCATGGTCTCTACCTTCTATAATTTCTTCATGTGGAATAGGGTGGGGAGCAAAGGTAGGCTCGTTTTATCGTATCCCTGGATTTTGATTTCATCAACCTTAAGGGCCAAGCGTCGAAACCAACGAGTGTTTTTGGCTTTCATGCAGTCTGCAGATTAACCACGTGTATCAACGTGCTCAAAATGATTGTTTAGATAATAAACATCAATTTGATTTTTTACTCCATCCGGAATGCTTGACGTATTGTCCGCTTCATTTCCATGGTCTCGTGAGAATTTTCCTTTGTAAATGTCTGGTCTGTCACCCTTCTATTTCATGGAATGTGCCATTTGTTTCTCCTTCTTTTGGAACTCTATCTAAGAACAGTATTTCTCGGGATGAGATTTGGACTTTTTGTTTGATTACCATGTTGCCATTGAGTTTTCAAGTTCCTTTCTGCATCTCTGTTCCCTTTCTCTGAATTTGTGTTTTGCTTTATTGTGGAAGTGGGAGAAGTCCCTGAGCCAGAGATTGCACTTGTGTTACTTATAATTGTTCCCCTTCTGTTAACATGTCTATCGCATTAATAGCTTCTGCTTGTGTGGCTTAAGCTCGAGCAAAGAAGTCCTGCATAAAACATAAAATCCCCTTCCTCCCGAAATGATAACAACAATAATAGTAAAAATCAAATACATAAATGAAAAGATTATCCTTGCAAGAAATGTTTGATTTTGTGTTATATTTTTATGTAGAGATATCCTTATTCCGGTCAATAGTAACCAGTCAAGGGTGATTGCAGGCTAGAGGAGAATTGACAGACTTCGTTATGGTGTTGAGAACAAATGAGGCTGTGAAGACATTTGGTGGTATTGCTCGTTTTTCAGTTGGGGCTAGTTTAAGTGCGGCAGTTGGTCCCATTGGAAGGGCTGCTGAAGCTGATGTATGAGCGAGGGATGGTGGCTGTGCTGCTTGTTATACGTACAGCTACAGTAAAGGTACTCATCTATATAGCTATTTTTCCTTTTAAACTGTGGAGTTGTCCTCTGGACTGATTTTTGGGGTATGTATACATTGCTATGCAAAAAAACATTGATAGTATCCTATGATATTAACCATTTTAATGTGATAGTAATTTCTCTATTTTTATTAAGTCCTAAGTGGATGCAATAATAGTCTCGGGACATAGAAAAACTGCTCATTTTGCAAAGGATCTTGTTCACTCACTTTCTTTCTTCCTCATTTGTCTCTATTGCTGAGGTGAGCTATGTAGTCTAGCTTGTATGGCATGGGTATCTGTCCTTAGGCAGTCATGTAAAAGACTATTCTCCGATTACTTAAAATACTCTTGCACAAATGCTAGTTATATATTCAATAAAATGATGATACTCTTTACCTTTTCAAGCTATGTGAAGTTGTTTTCATTAGATCATTGGTTGAAAAAGTTTCTACAAAGAGCATTTCTTGAGAAGCTTGCTTGTTGCCCATTTCTTAGTGCCAAAGAAAGGGGAAAAGGGAGAGACATTAGTTGATAAAGCTTCTGCAGGGATATTTTTGAATAAGCAATCATTTGAGAGAACATCGAGCTTGATTCGTCATAGATCCTACTTAAATTGAGATGCTCATAGTAAAAAGTTGGAGAGGTTTAGAATTTGTATTTCTCATTTTCCTATCATTTCATTGCCAGCAGTCTGTGGGGGCTCGTTCCGCTTTCTGAAGTTCTTTAATTGTTCTCAACTTTTTCATAAAATAATTGGCAGGTGCTTTTGTTGGATGCTCCCTTCAAGGCAGTGTGGTGACAACGCGGACAAGAGAAAATTGTTGATTTTATGGCAGCCCGTCTATAAATGCATTGTACATACTACTTGGTTCGTTGCCGAGGCCACCAGCTGCTGCCATCCTTTTTAACGCACTCGCAGACATGTATCAGAAGCTGGAGTGGTCATCACCATATTAGTGCCGTACAGCTTGGCCAATTGTCCCCGATACTGCCTATGGAAGTTCTTAACTGCAATTCTTGCCACTATAAAGTTGTCTATTCTTATCAAGTGTATAGCATGTTCAAACTCATTGCTTCCCTCTCTTTGCCGGGGGTTTCGAGAGAGGAATATGTAAATAGTTATAATTGCTGGGATCAATCTTTGGAATGTACATATAGCTATACATTTCATATTTGGTGTTTACTCAGGGTATCGGGGAAGACAAGCAAAAACCACCCTTCTTTTCAGATTACTTTGAAGATTGCTTGGGCATGTCCTAGATGATGGAGGAAATTTTATGTGATTGTTCATGATGAACCCAGAAAAACAGGTTGCGTGGTCACGACCTGATATACAGCTCTTCTATGGATCTTGTTCGGTACTGCACCATGCATTAGACTCGAGTCAATGCAGTGTAATGGAAGTCCACCTCCCTCCCTGTTTCGAAGTAGTGCATACAGATCATTGCGATTTCTTGTTAATTATCTTGTTGTGCTAGATCTATGTTCCCATGCAATTTCTCTTGTTAGTCATCAAATGGTGGGGGAACCGAGTGTGATTAGGAAGGTGGTAATGTGAAGAAGGATTAGGAAGTGGCTCAATAAATAGACCAAGACTAGGCGTCCAAGAAATGAACCCTACAAAAATTTATGTCCTGACCTAACGTATAAACGAAGATTGACCTGAGAAACCAAAGCGAGAATGGAGGCATGAGGTTGCGGAGAACCTGTGGTTTGTTGCTTGTTAAATTCATCTCATTGAAGACAATGGCAATGAGAGAGGGAACACGGCTTGCTCCGGCAAATTTTCCATCTGGAATTGAGAGCCCGATTGTTCAGATGGTTAATGGCCAGAAGCCTTTTTCATCTACATGTCCCTACCTGACTAACGTAGGACTGGAACATATTAACTAGCACCTCGTGTGGAATCTGCACTTGTAGGTCAAGAGTAGTTTGTCATAGCAGCAACAAAGTCGTGATAAACAACCTGGCGAACCATATCAGGAAGTGTCTGCTGGTTTGATGCTCTCACTAGTCACAGCTCGAAACTAAAAACATTGCCATATACTTGGAGATCATGGAATGACAAGTTTAGCCTGATCAACTAAGGAGCCAGCAAAAGTGAAACCTCTCCAACACGGCACATGTAAGCACTCTTAAGATCATATGGATTGAGCTTCACAACCAACGACCCAAAGGCCGGCCACACACAAAGCGAAAACAAGGGAAAATTAAAGATTCTGAGCTTCTCGGCTTGCACAAATTTGAAAGAAAATGTGGACCAAATGATCCTACTTCTAAGAAGCTCTAGGACAACAGCGACATCCTCCTCGATGGTGGGCAACACCAACACCACAACGACCCCCATGGTGGCGGTCGTCTCCATCACAATGGTCACTTAAGACCACCATAATTGAGTCTCCAATTCCAACTCCAACTCTCACTCCGGTATTGAACCATGAGAGTTCGCCATCTTCGTATTCCATGAGTTCCGACCTCCGCCAGTACATGCTGTAGTCCTCATCAAACAGTACATGAGTATTCTGCAAGATTTATTGCCAAGTTAATAGGTAAGAGCAAATAAAAGCTATAGAAATTAGCAACAACAGGATGGATAAATACCTGCATTCCAGGTCTCAATATAAGAACACTCCTTCCATAATGATCATGAAAACTTTCTCTTATACTTTTCCAGTTTCACCTTCAATAGCAACTTCTTCCTGTTTTAGTAAGCATCACATTGTCAAATGGAAGCATTATTCAGTGTCCCAATAAGTACTATTGCGTGTCTAACACAACCTGCTCATTAGCCATATTGTCAACTAAAACGGTCTAAATGATGATTTTGGAAACAACATGAGTGAAAAAATATATTGGGACACTTTAGTGTCCCTTGAACAATAAACTCTCCAACACCTAATGCTTCATATCACTGCATCATGGCAGTCTCATAGAAGACACAAAAGTTGAGAGCCACTCAATTATTGTTGACTAACACCAATCCTGCATTCGCATTCATTCAGAAAATCAGTTCTTTTCCATACCAGGAACTTAGTCTTCAAAATAAAATTAATTATCAGGTCAACACAATAGTTAGGGTAACAAGGATCATATGTCTATTGAAGTTTAACAGGCAACAACCATCGGCATAAATTATCTATCACAATACTCGCGCAGGTATTCATTCACCAGGACACTTAGCCATCTTACCCAGCTGATTTTCTCAGGCTTAAGAGTTGATCTCCATTTCAATGTCTCATCTCTTTGCTTTATCTATGTTCCAGTTTCAAGCTTCCAAGTATCTCCTCAAGCATGCATCATCACAATACTTCAAACTTTGCCCAGAGAGTGGTCCCATAGCTTTCTTAAGCTCATTCACCTACATGCAAATGGACTTAAAATGTAACTGTATTTCTCCTATATTCTAGGAAGGAACATTGATTATCATTCCACAACTCTAGAAAATCAATGCATCATGAGACATTAAACACATATATGAAAGGGGTACAGAAAAGGGGGTGTATTGACGGTAAAGTATTATTTGCAAAAAGGGCCACTTCATGGTTTCTCATGGCCAGAAAAACTACTGACTTAGGTCAACCACATGGTCAGCCATGGAAATCAGATAAATATGAGCAATCGATCAAGGAGATACACTCTACGAAATGTCCAGTCCTTACAAGCGCTGTAATTTTGAAATCTTAATTACCTTAGATTCGAACTGCAGGGAGTCATCTTCCTCACTGTGGTGAGAATTACTCCATCGACGAAACATGGTGCCTGAAGCCACAAAAATTGAAGGAATTAATAATATATCTTTAAAGAACTATTGATGGCCTACTATAGAAGTAACAACTCACACCATATAAGAACATGTACAGATATTCAAAAGACTAGGAATGAGAGCATCTTTCCTATAGGTAAAATAGACGGGAAAATAAATTACAGAGGCAAATGGAGCCTTTGCTCTCTAGTCCCTAACAGAACAAAAAAGGAAGGGCAAGAGAACTAAGCCCTTAATTTTAAGGAAAGAACAATCTAATAATTGAGCAATGTAGATGTATTGCAATTCAACCACATTGACACTATAGTGCAAAAAATAAAGCCCATATATGAGATAGGCGACACTGCAACATCAACCATCAATAGTGTTACTACACTTGAAGCTGTAAAACAATTGCAGCTTCCCCGAAAAAAACATGCTCTCAAATTCTTAATTTGCGAGATATTCATGAACTAGAACCAATGTGCACATTGCATACGCGTATCCAAACAGATTAAAAAAAAAATCCCAAGAAAGTACAAGAAATGCTACAAGAAAAATACCGAATTTGTCTACATCACCGTACTGTCGGAAGCTTCTGTTCTATCAGCATTCTGGTTCTCCCCATCAATCACGACTCCATCGAAATCATTGTCCTCAGAATCATCAGCCACAATTTCCCGATCAGCGCTACGCACGCTCTCCACCAAAGCAGCGTCCTCTTCACCCTCTCCATTAACCACAATCGACGGCGGCCTATCTGGCGAAGCCTTCTTGACCTGTGGCCTCCTGCTCCCAGAACTAGTAGTCATCCACACACGAAACCAAAAAAAAAAAAAAAAATGAGAATCCCAAACACGTGCCATGGAAACTGAGGAAATCAGCCAGCCGGCGGAGCACCTGAGGTCGCACTGCCGCATCTTGCAGGAGGCGGGGAGAAGCTGGCGGCAAGGGGCCAGGGAAGCGAAGGTCCACGAGAAGCTCGAGTCCCTCCGACACGGCCCGCTCAGCCCCCAGCTCAGCAAGCATGTGGACATCGTCGTCCTTCATCAGGATGTTCTCGATCTCGTCGAACCACGAGAGCCTCGAGTCTGGAGATGACGACGACCCATTCGTCGAGGAGCAAGCACCGAAGACGTCGCCGGCCTCAGGGAGGTCACCGAAGAAGCTGTCGAGGTTGATGTGAGACATCACGTCGTCCTCCATATACAACTCCAGATCCACCATCAGAACACTAGGGGGAAAAAAACAACAAAACAAAAAAAAAGAGGGGGAAAGAAGATGAAGGTGACGATGGGAGATCTCTACAAAAACATCTGATTTGCTCATGGTGGTTCGCCGGTCGAAAAGAGGGAGGGCAGAGAGAGAGGGAGGTCGCGGTCCTCTCGCCAGTCCCGTGCAGTGGTTCGTCGATTGCTCGCGGTCCTCTCGCCGGTCCCGTGCGGTGGTTCGTCGGTCGGACAGAGGGAGGGCAGAGAGAGAGAGAGAGAGGGAGGGAGGTCGCGGTCCTCTCACCGGTCTGGTGCAGTGGTTCGTCGGTTGTCGGTCGAAAAGAGGGAGGGCACAGAGAAACCTCTTATTCTCCTTCCTCTCGCCCTCCCCCACGAAGTCTCGTAACCACACGGATTTCGGCTGCGGTTGCAACTGCTGCTGCTGCGCGATGTAATTCTCCTTGTCCCCGCTGAGCGCGCCGCCCGCGGTGTCGTGAAACGCCTCGCCATTCCTCAACGACAGCGGCGGAGGGTTCACCGCCCTCCTTGGCCTCAGATTCCACGGCCGCCGCGCCGCTTTGGCCTCCTCCGCCTTCCCGTCCTCACTCACGCCGCCGCCGCCTCCTCCGCCGGCCGCGCGGCTCGGGCACCCCCCCTCCGAAGGCGGGGGCCGCTCATGGGGTGGGGGTGGGATGCGCTGAGAAAAGGAAACAGAGAGGAGGTGCAGCTCGTTCTCTACTCTTCACGATGAGAGAGAGAGATGAAACCCAAATTATTCAAGTGAGGAGAGAGAAATTTTAAGCGGGAGTCGTCCTTTCTTCTGCCAGCCGAGCCGAGCCGAGCCACCAGCCTAGAGTTATTTCGGAGAGAGGAGAGAGACAGAAGCGCAGAAGATGGAGAGACGCGAGAGGAGAGAGACAGAGTTATTTTCTCCCCTGACGCCGTCACCTACGTGGAGCCACGTGTCGATGGCTGAGTGGTCTTACCCTACGCCTACGTGGAGGGTAAGACCCACCCAATATTGCTGAGCTGGTCCGTCCGGCGAAGCCCACGCCTCGTGAGTGCAAGAGGCTTTCTGACATTGATGACCGGGAAGGCCTCCGCTTCCTGATCCCTGTGATCCAATTCTACCGGGTTGACGACACGGGTAGAGACCCAGCGAGGGCCATCCGGGAGGGCCTTGCCAACGCACTGGTGTTCTACTACCCCTTCGCGGGCCGCCTGAGAGAGTGGCCAGGCCGGAAGCTGGTGGTGGACTGCAACGAGGAGGGGGTGGCATTCGTGGAGGCCAACGCAGATGTCACCCTTGACCAGTTCGGGGACGCCCTCCACCCTCCCTTCCCCTGCCTGGAGGAGCTTCTTTTCGACATTCCTGGCTCCTTCTCCGTCCTGGATTCCCCACTTATGTTCATTCAGGTACACATCAAAGTCTTCTTCTATGTCAAAAGAGAAATATAATTTACCTAACAACCATTCATGTTGGAGAAATTGTTCGGACCTGGACATGTTTATGCAGGAAATAGAGGTTGCACGACATGTGGCTTTCCTTATACTGGAAAAAAGTGAGTTTTAAAGAGAGACGTCATTTCACTTAACACAAGGAATCTTCCATCCAAACCGCAACGCACCTTTTTTCATTTTCACGCACGCGAAATGAGTCTGCATTCTCCAGGGGTCGGTCCAAGGTTTCTTTTTGAAAGTCAAAACAGTTGGTTACCGATCACCATGAACTCTTAATCAGCTGCACGTTGCATGACAACTCAGCAATACACCATTAATGGCGCGGTTAGTGGATTAAGTGCATGACTAATAGTACAGAACTGGCGATGAAATTGATGATCCATAACCGAGCCGATTCTGCTAGCTTGAATGAAGACTAGTCTCTCTCTGCTGGTCTTCAGGAGTCGAGGACTGGTTAATGGAAAAAAAAACACTAAATGATATCATAGGGTTTTATTAGTGGGCCGTAATGGTGGGATGGCAAATGCAGGTGACTCGCCTCAAGTGTGGGGGCTTCATCTTCGCGTTGCATCACAACCACACCATGAGCGACGCGACGGGGCTGGTCCAGCTCTTGAAGGCCGTGGGGGAGATGGCGAGAGGTGCCAATGCCCCCCTCCATTCTCCCCGTGTGGCAAAGGGAGCTGATGGATGCCCGAGACCCGCCCCGAATCACGTGCAACCACCACGAGTTCGATCAGGTGGCTGACACGAAAGGCACGCTCAATCCACTCGATGACATGGACCACCGCTCCTTCATCTTCAGCCCTGCCCAAATGTCCATCCTCCGCAATGGGTTGTCTCCCCACCAGCGCGTGAGCTCCACGTTCGAGATCCTGACCGCGTTTGTCTGGCGATGCCGCACCATTGCACACCAACATGACCCCGAGGAGGAGGTGCGCCTGCTGTGCATCGTCAACGCCCGATCCAAGTTCAACCCTCCCCTTCCGGCCGGATACTATGGCAACGCGTTCGCGAGTCCCGGGGCAGTCACGAGCGCGGGCAAGCTGTGTCAGAACCCATTGGGGTATGCGCTGGAGTTGGTGAAGAAGGCCAAGGCGGAAGTGACGGAGGAGTACATGAGGTCGCTGGCAGATCTTATGGTGATAAGGGGGAAGCCCAGTAGCACGGAGGTGCGGTCCTTTATGGTGTCGGACACGACCAAGGTCGGGTTCGGGGACGTGGACTTCGGTTGGGGGAAGGCCATGTATGGAGGCCAGGCCACGGGGGCAGTTGGGGCCAACCCCGGGCTCGCCAGCTTTTACATCCTCTCGAGGAACTGGCAAGGCGAGACCAGCGTCATCGTCACGGTGTGCTTGCCTGCCCCGGTCATGCAAAGATTTGTGCAGGAGCTGTACGCCTTCCTGAAAGGTCCACTGGCTACCACTATGCACAAAGAGAAGTCACCTTTTATCCTTTCTTCCATGTGAATTCATCCGCCTACGCAAAATGGGTATGGTAACTTCAATTCAGTCTTGTGCGATGAACTCCTTCGAACTTTATGGGAGCGAAAACTCGTACCTATAAATCACCATTTTGTTAAATGAGAACCAAGTCTTCTCTATCTTGTAATTGTTCACGTTAATTTGGCAGTCTGCAGTTGGGAATTGATTTAGCTCCCAAAATTGGAATGTAGGAGTAGTAGAAGTGGCGATCACCACTCCGTGTTCTACAAATATGGTAGCATTCACTCAATGGAGAATTATTTGGTCAGTGTGTTATGTCTATATGAAATAGAATGGCATAAGGATACTAGAAGTGCCAAAAGTTTGAATGGCACTTACTTTAGTGCTAAAAGTTTTCGCCATCTTAGTTAAGTGCAAAATCGAGAAAAGAAAAACAACTTAAGTGTCTTCGAAGAGAAATTTTGACAAAAAATATTACATGACTTTTGTAATTAAAACTTGAATATAAGTTGGCATTTTTTTAAAAAGTCCATTTGAACAATAAAATCAACATTGCACAATCCAACATGATTGGGTTATATAAAAACGAAGTAACACCACTCTCCTAAGCGAAAAACGACGTCGCACAATCCAATATGGCTGGGTTTCGTAAAAATGACGTCGCACCACTTTCCTAGGCGAAAAACGATATCACACTTGAAAGAATTTGAGCTGCTTGTTATGCTCTTGCTTTCTGTTTGCAAGACTAAGCCGTTAATTTTGGGGCAAACTGAATTAGTGTTTCAATTTTTGGTTGAATGGTCTTTAGGGTTTTGAATTTGAGAATTTCCTTCATTTGGCAATTTGTGGCAAATCTTGTAGACAACATCATCTAGGTGAATATATTTGATTGGGCATGCCAACGAGCCACGACAGGCTGAGAAATTAATAAAATCTAGCAACGTAGGATTTCCGACAATCTAAATTGAAATTGGCACTTAAGTGATCTAAAAAAAACTTTTGACACTAAAGTGAGGACGGTACGAAACTTTTGCAACATCTCATGTCTTTATAACGAATTAGAATGCATATGAATCGTGGGATCTAATGGATCCAATGTAAGTCCCAAAGAAGAAATGGTCAAATGCCAGGGCAAGAAAGGCATTTATTAGTCGAAGTTGATAAACAATAATGGTTATATAAAAACTGGTGCTATTTATGTAATTTATAATCCACCAACAACTTTTTGGTACATTAATTGTAAATAAAAGATCATTACACAAATGGTTTTTGGTGTTTGACACATAAAAACTTTCAACTCTGGAAAACAAATTTATTAGATGAAAGTTTTCATCTCATGGCTACTAGTGCATCGCGGACCAATTATTTGACTAAATAGAAAAGTCTGTTGATTTTACTTCTGTACCTTTTTTTTCTAAGAAGTACCGACACTCTCTGGAAACTTTCGTGTTGTGTCTAACACTCCAACACGTGTTTCATATGCGGTCAACAAGTGTCGAAAAATCCAACACATGGTCAACTCTTTCTAATACGCTCCGACACGCGAGCCAGTAATTTCGACACATGATTCCACACACATGGGGTCAATTTTAAAAATTTCAATACTTGAGGGGTTAAAATGTAAATATATGAAAAAATAATGAAAATAACAAAAATAAATGGGAAAGAAAAAAATTCTCACTCTCAAGTTTTTCACTTCTGAGTTCTGACATTTCCATAAGTGACGATGGAACGCCCCTCTTCTTGTTGATGTCACTCCTCTCGCTGGGTTGCTTCACCGCCCCGTGGCCAATCCCCCCAGCCACTGCAACCGCTCTGCCCCAAACCAACTCATGGCAACCTCATCTCCACCACATGTGTTTCCGTAACCTTTTCAGAGCTTGATTCGGCCTATTAGGGTTTGGAATTTTCTCGAAGAGTCGCTTATCGTGTGCAAACTTATCCAACTATATTGTCTTGTGGTCCTTTCTAAGAGATCCCATGTCATTGTGTGGTTGCATCTGGGAAAAATGTCGGACAGGGTTGGCATTTGTCGTGAAGAGTCAGATTCGATGGGAACTTGGAATTCGAGTAGTTTCATTACTTTCTCAATTATCATTGATAAGTATCAATGAGAATTTAGATAACATGAGTTATGTATGATATTTGGGTTTTTTTTCTCTTTTTTTTTTTGTCAGTCATATTCTATTCCTACTCTAACTCTCACTCTCAAATTTTTGCCCTGCCTTCTTGCAAGGCGTGGGAGTCGAAACCCACTCCTGAAACTAATTCATTCCCATCCCAACCCCCTGAAAATGCAGGAATTCGAATCCCCCACCTACCCCTTCCAAGTTGGAAGGGTGGTCACTGAGGCAAACCAGTGGTTATATTTGGGTTATATTTGGGTTATTTAACTGTTCCTTTGAGTGTCATTCAGATTCTAGAATTAATACTATTGGGGGTTCATTTAAGACACATTTTGAGTTTGTTTGGGGATTTTTCTTTTCTTTCAGGGTTAGGTAATATTTGAAGATCAAGGGATTTTACGGGTTTTGACTTTAAATTCTTTGTTCTTGTTCTTTTCTAGAATCCAAAGGGCATAGATCAATGTTCATCAACACTTCTGAAGTATATTACACAATTTTTTTTTTAATCTTCCGGATTACTTCATAACTTAATTTTCACGGGTTGATATCATAGAATGCTGGACAAATGATTATTTGGGAAATTAATAGTCAACGATGAAATTAATAATAAATTAAATATATATATATATATAAGCTATCCGACTGCACGGGATGGCCCCCGATGCCACCCAAGGGCATGGGAGAAATGCAAACAACCATACCACTGTCTCTTAGTTTTAATTAATAGATTTATTTCGTACCCTTTTGCGTATAAAAATGAAAGATTCGATTGTTACTGCTTCCCGGGTTTCGAGCGAATCGGTGCCCCTTTCCCACCTCTCCCTTCTAAGGTTTCCACATGAAAGCATGTGCAATGTTGGTTGGCCACGTAGTGAGGCTTTGATTGTACAAAATAAAAGAGAGAACAACCCTCTTTTTGTTTGTTTATGAATCAACACTTGGGATACACGCAGATGCCATCGTGTGTGCAGATGATGGAATCCAATATTCTCTATTAGGAGGTTTATCTTCAAAACCCCAAATTAAATTACCGAGGAAAAATAATTTAATTTGCACACTCCTACTTTCAGAAAAAAAAAATAATAATCAAGGATTCTAAATAGTTGCAGATCACGCAATTAGTAGTTGCAGATCACGCAATTTCTAAAAGAACACGTAATCATGAGATTAGTGAGATTTTTAAATAATTAAGGATTCTAATTTTACTCATCAAAAGTAAGTTTTTCTTATTGTGAAAAGAAATTGAAAAGAAATTTTACTCCATGAAGAGCGGTAAAATATTCATTACTCTGTACTATTATTTAATCTAACTCCCCACTATACCTATCATGCTCTTTAATGGGCAAAACCTCAATATTTGACACAAATTGCATCCTTTCACTTGATTTATACATTTTTGGGTCATTGAGAGCCAAAAATAATTGCATCGCCACAATAACCATTTTATTTTTATCCCAACCTGTTGCACACCACAAATTTCTTCACGCACTTCTACCACTACTAAGATCGCCTCATGTTTATTCACACATTTTAACAATAATCCTTCAATAGCGTCTCAAAGCAAAACACATTTTAATGATTGTATTTTGAATTTTTATCTTTTGAACAATTAAGGCATTTTAAATAATTGATAGACGACTTTCTTCAATCATCTTGATCCATAGCCAAATTAGTATCAACAATCATAGTTCGATTTTCATTCTATGGCAGAACTTCATTTCGGTACTTATTACTTTGGCTAATTCTTTTAATATTTTCTATCTAGATGTTGTCAAGCTTATTCATTGGCTTCTGAATTTCCATATGATCCAATATGAACCACGTCGCAATTGGTGAGTTTTTCAAGCATTGATATCCGATAATGTTTTTGGCCTTATAGAACCGGAGTTTTTCGAATTCTATAGTATTATTTTCAAGGAACTGAACTTTGACCATCACTTTTTCATTGATGAACTCATAAATGATTATTATGCATTGAAAATGCGCCTTTAGGACACACAAACCTTTAGTAAGATATGTTCATGAGGCTCATGTTTATCCACAAGATCAATAATAAATGTTTCGGTCACCTTGTTTTTCTAACTCTCTCATTACCACAACTTAGTAGCTACTCTTAGCATTATTTTACCGCAATTTTTGCTAAACTCAAATAATAATAAAAAAGTTAGCCACTTATCACTCATTAATCTAGCCACGTATCCTCAATTTCAACCATATGTTTTAACTTTAATAAAATATGTTCATGAGGCTCATGCTCATCCACAAGATCAATAATATATGTGTCAATCACCTTGTTTTTCTAACACTTTCGTTACCACAACTTCGTAGCTACTCTTAGCATTATTTTACCCCAGATTTTGCTAACTCAAGTTAGCCACTTATTTGTCACGCCCCGACCCTCGGGCACGCACCCATCTCTTACCTTGGTCGATTATAAAAGCGATATCCCAGGACTACGTATCGCCGATCCTTTCTTTTTATTGCGCAAGCGAAAGCATATAAAATCCCCAGACAATAAAACATTGGGATAGAACAGTAGGATTAAATTTCAAACCTTCACTCTTATATACATTGCAAAACAATGCAAATATATATACAAAGTGAACTATTAAGTCCAATTCACATTAAGCCAGTTAAAAACACAAGGTCTACAAACAGAAGCGGGGTTCTACAAGTTACAGATCCCCATCCTCCTCTTCATCAATCTCCACATTCCAACTAGATCCTTCAGCAGACTGCACTGGACTTCGAGACCTTCAACATCCAAGTCTGCTACATCTAGGGACCTGAAATGGTTATTCAATAACCAATGAGACCACGTCTCAGCAAGTTCTACCCCCTAAGACCCGATTAGTAAGCCAATACACTACGGGCTGCCTAAACACGCACAAAGTCGAGGACTTACCTTGACCTCGATTCCACTGTAAATCAGTACAATTTATAATAGGCACCCAACTACTCATAACAAATCGAACCAGGTCGATTACATGTCATAGAGCACACGTGCATTCTCTAATGCACTAGTTCACCAAAGTGATGCATCAAATCACCGAGCCCACGTGTCTCTTCCAAGATGCCTCACTTAATTCCCCCAGGCCCACGTGCATTCTCTCCGCACTCGTTCACCAAAGTGATGCATCAATTCACCGAGCCCACGTGCCCTTTTTACGATGCTTGGGCCACGTGCATTCTCTCTGGCACTCATTCACCAAGGTGATACATCAATTCACCGAGCCCACGTGCCCTTTTTACGATGCTTGGGCCACGTGCATTCTCTCTGGCACTCGTTCACCAAGGTGATGCATAATTCACCGAGCCCACGTGCCCTTTTTTACGATGCTTGGGCCACGTGCATTCTCTCTGGCACTCGTTCACCAAGGTGATGCATCAATTCACCGAGCCCACGTGCCCTTTTTACGATGCTTGGGCCACGTGCATTCTCTCTAAGCACTCATTCACCAAGGTGATGCATCAATTCACCGAGCCCACGTGCCCTTTTAGATGCCACTCTCAAGATCTAGTGGCTTTACGGTCCCACCCGACCCTCTCAAGATTGAGTGGCTTTACGGTCCCACCCGACCCTTTCAACTATGGCCAACAATATTGCACCTCATAAATAAATTCCTCAATTTCATAATATCTTGGCCTAATTTGTTGATATCAAAGATACTCGATAAAATATCGTGTGTGGGTACACAATCGGCCTTAGCCAAAATAGAATAGTTTCCTTTTCTATAAATCCCACCATTTTCTGTAGTCTAATAAAACATTTTTGGCATTGTCAACCAATGCCCGGTTATTTTTCAATTAATAACCAAAGATTATTCAATTTAGGAATAAATCCTAAAATCACTCATAAATCAATTTAACACAAAATAAAGCTCAATTAAATAAACGGACTGCACCACGATCATCAGCACGAAATTCCGGTCACCGGCCATCCCGGTTGAATTTCCGAAAAAATAAATAATTAAATAATTAATTTCGAAAATTAAATAAATAATTATTAAAAATCCAATTTAGGCCCGTAATGCCTGATTGGAAACCGAGACGAGCCCGGAAAATTACCGAGACTTGCTCAATAAATAACATGGCATGTCTACTAGCTAATGTCTATTTCTAACCACCTAACATGCATAATTAAGTCTCTAATTTAATTTCTCTAAATTAATCTAACCACCTAATTGCAATTAATTAAATCTAACCAATCCCTAAGCATAATTAGCAAACTAAGAAAGCATTAGTGAGTAAAACTCACTTGACAAAAGCGGAGACCTAATCACCGCGACGGCGGCCGAAATCGAACTTTCGACGATACCGACGAGCTTGGGCCGGGCCAAGAAACCTTGCAAGCCCGCGGAAATCCTGGGCTTCGGAGCTGAACTTGCTGGGCCTGATTGGGTTTAACTGCGCGGGCCCAAAACTGAGCTTGGCTGCGGACTGGGCCTACTTCGCGGGCCCAAGAACTCAATCGATGGGCTCCAAATTGCAGGCTGTTGGGCTTCAAGTGGCTACTCGAATTGGGCCGAATTTACTGGACCGAAATTGGAAGTGAGCTGCTAGTGGACTGAATTGTTGAGGCGAAATTGTGGGCTTCACATTGCTGGACTACTGATGCGGGCTGAGTTGCACGCGAACAGAACCGGTGAAGGAGCAGCTGATTTCGAAGACATTGCCGAGATCGACTTCGGACTCCGCTGGGGCTTCTTGCGGACGGTTGAGCTGTTGGACGCACGCGGTCAAAGAATCCGACCGAGACGTGGACTGATTTCGTGAGCAGACAACACGGCCAGCTGCAAGGAAGTCATCACGTGCATGCGATTAAGGAATCAAGTAGGTGGATGGCTGAGGCGGGCAGTCAATTATGGTGGAGACGTGGCTTCTTCGGTTGACCTGCTTCGTGCGGCTTGCGGCCGTTTGGTGGAGATGCGCGGACGAAGAAGCAACTTCGTTCTTCGGTCTTCGTGGCGGGGAGTCAACCAGGGCTTCAATTGTTGACCGAAGGAGACGACGCTGAAGACGTGTGGCAAAGCTGGGGAATCGGTGAGATGTGGGTTGCTTCGGTGGCCAACCCAAAAGAATGGGCTCAAGAGGAAAAATGGGCAGAGGCAAGCGAAGGAATAAATGAAAAGAGAGTAGAAGGCGCATGAAGAAGAAAGGAAAATAGATGGCGTTCCTTCGTGCAAGCGGAAAATGAGATCAAAGTAGACGTACGAAGGGGAGGTCGGCAAGGATGGCGTGCTCGTGAAGTTTTGGGGAAGAAAAGTCCAAACAAAATATCTAATGGCATCATTACTTGGTCCAAGGAGTCTTCAAGCTTATCCTTTCAATTAAACCTTTGTCCCCCATTACTTTCTTGCAATATTATCCTCAATTAAACCAATTTGATGACCAATGTTGCACCCCCCACCATAGCTCCGAATTTCTTCCATGTAAACTTCAATTTCTCCAAATTGAGGTCCAATTTGAAGAAGAAAAGGTCCGCACAAATCCTACAAGTCCCCATCGCCAAATGTCTCAGTTTGCAAGTTAAAAAATTTCCTTCAATTCTGCCAATCCGAATTTCCGTTCATTTTCCGAAACGTCCGTAACGATTTTCCGTAAAAATCTCGAATTCGATGGAATTTCTCCTAAAGACAAGACGACGTCCTATAAATAAATCGTGACATGCTCGAACGTCTGATTTCCGAAACCGAATTAAATTTCATGGTTAAAATCGACCGAACACGATTTTAGTCCAATCTAACCTATTGAGTAGCTTTTAGGGATTTTACCGCGGTTATATCCCTTAACGGCTTCACCCAATAGATTGGTTAACTCGTGAGTGATCAGCTCAGAGAAAAAAGACCATCGGCGTGTCGACGAGATGCCCATTTCATATATTCGGGACGGGTCGAAAATTCGGGATGTCACATTATCACTCATTAATCTTGCCACGTATCCTAAATTTTCAACCATATGTTTTAACCTTAAGATTACATCATGCATGACATCATTTTTTAAACTCTAGCTCATGAATGTTCTTGATATGCTGGCAAGTCAAGACTACTCATTCATGCACATACTTGGCCAATCATGCCCTCACTCTCTCTCCACTGTTACTATTCATCGTCTTTCTCATGTGGCTCGTCTCATATTCATCTTCTACTCCACTGAAATTTGAAGGCTTACCACTCGAACCTACTGCAAATCCCTTGATTTTTAGCAATATGAAAGCTAAGATCAAGAGATTCAATTTAGTCTGCTCCATTTTATCAAACCAGGTTCTTTGAGGTAGGATTTTCTCACTCAAAGTTTCGGCCACCTCAATATTGTTAAATTAGGTGTTTGATTTGCTTAACTAGTGTTAATTCAAGATTCTATCGCTTGACTTTAAGGTGGACAAAACTCTATGTTCCATCAAAGCTTTCCTTCCAACGTAATTGAAATTTTAAAGATTAAGGTGGATTGTAACACTTGTGCTCTTGATCCTTGTTTGCTTTTAGCTTAAAGTATGGATGATATTATAGGTCCACGTTTTAAAAGGAATTAATGATTATAGGATGACCTAAGAGGTAAGACTATATTTATAAGTAATCTTAGATGATTTTTTATTATTTTTTTTATCATGGGTTATGCCATGTTGTTTCTTTGAGACAAAAATGATGAGTCATTCTATAGATCATGACTACATTTCATGAATAAAAGCACGATTGAGTGATTTCAAGAGGGTTTTGAATGGCCCAAATGAACAAAAGTATTAGAGAGATGAAGCTATGCAAGTAAAGGGGTAAAATAGTGATTTAGGGCGAAAACATAAAATTATAGCATATCAATTCTTTTGAAGTTTCCTCGGTTGACGCTCAGGTGATCCATGGGAATCTCAAGATGCTAACATCAGGAGTGGCCTGTTATATCTCAATGGTCTATGCTGAGCACACATTCCCTTCCCAAAGACCGTTGTGGGAGGACCTTATTCTCAAGAGTGTAGCTTTGTAGGACTCGCCTTGGCTAGTGGCGGGTGACTTTAACACCATTAAAGACCTGTCCGATAGACTAGGGGCACAAACATTTGAATTCCTTACTTTAATGAGTTTGGTCAATGCTTAGCTCAGGCTGAGCTTGATGATCTGAGGTATGTTGGTTTTAGATTCACCTAGGCAAATTCTTCTAGTGCTAGACGGAAGCAAAGGAAGATTGACAAAGTTCTAATGAATTTTAAGTGGAGTCAAGTCTTCTCTTACTCGGAGGCTACCTTCCTTGCCCCGGGTATTTCGCATCATACCCCGATGACAGTTAAGGTTTTGAACCCGGTGGTCCAGAGGAAACCTTTCAAGTTCTTCGATTATTGGATAGAGCATCCAGATTTCAATACAATTGTCTCACAAGTTTGGAGGAACCGGGAGAAGGCGTTCCCATGTATAAACTGGTGTGCAAACTCAAGTCTCTTAAAGCCCGCCTCAAGTGGCTTAATGAGGAGTCTTTCTCCAATATTTCTTCCAGAACAGTAGAGGCGAGGAGTATGCTTCAGGTTATCGAGGTTGGCCTCCAGCAAGACCCAACCAATGCTGCTCTTGTGGAGATGGAGAAGACGCATCAAAGAATCTTCGTAGACCTTCGCCGACAAGAAGAGTCCTTCTATAGGCAAAAGTCCATAATCAGATGGCTTTCTGAAGGAGACCGAAATACTAAATTCTTCCATCATTATGTTAATAATAGATAGATGAGGAATAGAATAATCTCGGTCATGGATAGCTCGAGTAGCCTTGTCACAATCCAAGGTTGGTGCAGCAAACTTTCATCACTTATTTCCAGGACCTCTTGGTGCCACGGGACATATAGGGTAGACCCTTGGCTCGAGAAATTCGGGAGGCTATTCGGCATCCCCTTAATGAGGAGCAGATTAGTTCTCTCTCTCATCCTATCATTGACCTAGAGATTCGAGATACCCTATTTTCCTTAACTCGGGGTAAGGCTCCTGGGCTTGATGGATTTAGTGTCAAGTTCTTCAAGCACAATTGGGAGACTGTGGGGCAGGTGGTCCCCGATGCAGTGAAGGACTTCTTCACCTCTAGTAGGCTATTATGGGAGATCAATAACACCATTTTGGTCTTGGTACCAAAGGTCCCCAATGCCTCTACGATGTCTGATTATAAGCCTATAGCCTGTTGTAATACTATCTACAAGTGCATCACCAAAATTCTGACCAACCGGGTCACTGCGGTCCTTTAAGATGTGATAAGCCCATTTCAAAATGCCTTTGTAAAAGGCCGTCGGATTAGAGATCACATCCTCTTGGCATAGGAACTTTGTATTGGCTTTCACCTTGAGCCTTATTCTACTAAGTGTGCAATCAAAGTGGATTTTCAAAAAGCTTATGACACGGTAGATTGGGATTTTCTCGAGCTGGTTCTCCTTGGCTTTGGATTCCCGAGCAATTGATCTGCCTTATCATGGTATGTGTTCGCACCCCTAAATTCTCAATTGCTTTAAATGGAGAATTGCATGAGTTCTTTCCTAGTGGTTGAGGGCTTAGGCAAGGGGACTCTATTTCCCCTTACCTATTTACCTTGGTCATGAAGGTCTTCTCTGGAATTCTTTATACTCGCTCTTTGAGGCTGGAGTTCAATTTCTATTGGAGGTGCAAAGCAACAGGCTTATCACATTTATTTTTTGCGAATGACGTCTTCCTGTTCTGTGAAGCTGACTTACCCTCAATTTATATCCTTAAGGAAGGCCTTGACATCTTTTCTTTGTGGAGTGGTCTCCTCCCTAACCCTCACAAAAGCAAGGTTTTTTTGGCTGGAGTCTTGGCATCTTCAAGGAATGTGATCTTGCAAGCTCTTGGGTTTAATGAAGGGAACCTCCTGGTTCGCTATTCGGGGGTTCCAATCATTACCTCAAGGCTCCACAAGGTGGACTGTCGTGCCCTCCTCGACCGTATTACGGCAAGGGTACAATCCCAAAGCCACCGCTTATTATCCTATGCCGATCACTTGCAATTGATTAGATCGATCCTCCATGCAATTCAAGCTTTTTGGGCCAGTGTCTTTATTATTCCCAATGCTGTATTGGATCAAGTTGAATGAATCCTACAACAGTTTCTTTGGAAAGGCCCACACTTGGGAAGAGGAGGTGCAAAATTTTCCTAGAGGATGTTTGCCTTCCAAAAGTGAAAGGAGGGCTTGGCATTCAGAGGTTGCAGGATTGTAATAAGGCAGCCATGCTCAAGCACATGTGGATCTTGTTTTCTGACAATGAGGCCTTATGGTGTAGGTGGATCCATTCAACCTGTTTAAAAAGGAAAAACTTCTGGGTTGCTAGTAAGCCGACCTACTGTTCTTGGGCTTGGAAGAAGATCCTCCAGCTTAGGAGGGATTTCCGAAACTCCTTCCGTTGGAGTATAGGGGACGGCTTATCTACTTCTCTCTGGTTCGACCATTGGCACCCTAAGGGGCCTTTAAACCTAACTTTTTCAGACTCCTTCATCTACAAATCCGAGTTGGCTAGACAAGCAACCGTTGCTAATCTCTTTTCCCCCTCGGGCCAAGCTTTAAAAGATATATTGGATTCCTGGCAGATCCCTCTCCCCAGCCTTTCTCAAGACTCAGACCTCTTCCATTGGGACAAGAGCTCCTCTAGGCGGTTTACAATTGCATCGGCTTGGGAGGCCATTAGGCGGAAGAAGGACCGAGTTTCGTGGCATGCATTCATTTGGAATTCCTCCATCTCACCTCGGTACCAAGTCTTTCTTTGGCTTATTACTAAGCATAAATTTCCTACCCAAGCCCTATTACTATCATATGGCAGAATTGATAGTGGCTCTTGTGCCTTTTACAATGACACACCAAACTCCATTGATCACCTATACTTTGGTTGTCGTATCACCACTGACATTGCTTTCCTTTGGGCTGCCAGGTGCAATCTCCCATGGCATAATAGACCTTAGGCAGATAATCTTAGGTGGGCTATCACTCTACTCTCGGGTAAAGATTTCTATAAATGCATTGCTCGATTCTCCCTTGGGGCTCTTTCTCATATCATTTGGAAGAACGTGAATGATATTCTATTTAGAGAGCAAACTCTTACGATCCCAGCCTTGAAGAACCACCTCTTTAAGGTTGTCAGAGACAAGGCCGTGACATTTAGGAATGTTGAGGACATTGCAAGGAACATAAGATTATAGCATGCTTGGGGCATTGACCCGATTATTTTCTCTTCTAGTTAAGCCGATCCACTTGTTCTTTAATGATGTGTTCGAAGCTGCACTACTTCGCTGGCTAGTGGGTAGTTTTTGTTGGTTGTGCCTTGACCTCCTTGGGATAGGCTGGAAGCTCAGAAACTCCTTGCCTCCTTCATCTCCTTGCCGCGTCCTTCGATGGGCTGCAATTCTGGTCTTTTGGAAGCTATGTGTCCGTCGAAGTCTGGCTCAGTCTGCTTTGACTGTCGTCCTTGTTCCTGCCTTCTTTTGTCTTTTGTTATTTGCTGGTCTGCCGCTGTTTAGGCTTTCCTTGTTGTCCTGCTGCCTCTTGTGGCCTGTTTGGTTGCCGCTGTTGGCTTTTTTTTTTTTTTTTTTTTTTTGTCTTGGCACCCTTCCACTCTCTACTCTTTCTGTTCGTTTTGAGCGTAAGTTTTTTGGTGCCATGACTTCCTCTTGTATAGTTAGTTAAAGCTCAATATAATCTCTTACTTCTTACCAAAAAAAAAAAAAATTCTTTTGTGAACAGTATATTTGATTAATTAAAATGATTATTAGTTAGTATTTAAGTTAAGTTAGTTAAAGGAAATAAAATCGGATAAAAAATTTAGGAATATTGTAGAACATGGACTACTTTTTAATTGCAAAAAGTTTAAGGTCTCATCTTCTACAACTAGATAGTTTACATATTAAGGATGCTTGTTTTGGTAATTTTATAAAGTTTATGGCTTCTCTATAGTGTAAATTAATATTGATATGTCTTTGGTAACAAATGAATGGCACTAGCTATTTAATTTAATTAATATGGCTTGATGAAGTGAAGATGGGAAGTTACAGGTAAAACTTATAAAATGAGAAAGTTTATTGGGGAAATTACATAATTATGGAAATCTAGAGTTATAGAAATTAGTTTTAAATTTTGTTGATTAAGCAGAATTTAGTCATGGCAAGGGTTAGAAATGAAAATTATACAAGTTACCTAAGTTACTAAAGAATTGATTGCCTAAGGTTAAATTAATCTAAATGATATATGAGTTTTACAAAGGTTCTCTACTAAATGATGATGGTATGGTGAAAAAAGGTTGAGGATCTATATGGTGAAAAGCATGTAATTAATTGATTGCCACTATTAATCTAGGAAATGCCAAGAGATTAGTGCAATATTATTTGCACTATAATTACGTGGCAATTGTTATGTAGAGATGATCTGCACGTGCTGTTGTTATGTATAGGACGATGATTGTCCTATGAATAAGAATTTGTGGATTTGCAAATGTAACAAAATGGATATTTGGTTCTCGTTGTTAACATCAGCAATGCAAGGAGATTATTGTGATACTATTTGCACTAGAATTACATGGCGGTCATTATGCTTTGATGATTTGCATGTCTTTCATGCCATGTGATGAATAGCTTTACCACTACATATTCAGTAGAAAGCGAACTCCCTCATGTGTATAATACTCTGTGTGAAGACAAATGTTCTACTGTCAAAGACGAATCTTGACAAGTTGAGAGGACATGAAGTCCTATAGTTCATACACGAGATGATATCGCTTGTCTTGTGAGAATAGTGGTTCGTTTTATCCTCACTGATGTAGAAAACACCTGTAACAAATGGGCTGAAGTGTAGCAAGGAAGTGTTTATGATTTCAGCCACTATGAGTTGGCGGCGACAATGCCTCGTTAGTCGAGATAAATACTCATCTGTGTATATCGGTGAGTTACTATATCGTATTTGTGCATCATGAGATTAGTATGTTCACCTATATGCATTTGAGTGTCAAACTAAATATTAGTTCATGGAATCATTTTTTATTCATTGTACACATAAATATTGTCATTTATGTAACACATATATATTATATTATCTTAAATGAATTTCAATAATATGTTGATTTCACTATTAACAATTAAATATGATATTATTTATTGATTGTTATTATGTTGTGCTGTTAGATTAAGCGGCCATTCTCATTCTCTAGAGTTAGAGCTTTCATTTACGTAACTTAGGCTCACTACAAAATATTTTATAGAATAATTGAGTTCGGAGTTCGTGGACATTTAGTTTAACACATTCCAAGATCTCTTTAAGGATTGAATTAGATTAACGCATTCCAAGAATTTTCATTATGAATAGCAAAAAAAAATAACATTATGTATATCATTTAAGGTTAAATTATATGTATTCAAGATTCAAATTGTATGAAAAATTCAAGTCATGACATCTTTATTATACTTTTTGGATTCGTCCCTACTAGGGTGCTCAACCTAGTCATATGGGCTCTGGCCTTGATCATCATCGATTGCTAGAGCTTCCCTAATTGAGCAAGCCCAATGCCATCACCACCAAAACTACAAAAGTCAGATGTAGTTAACTTATGGCTCGATTCTGATAAGGGATAATAACACAAATGGTACCTAAACTTTGTCCCTATTATGATTGATGTGGAAAATACAACAAAATTAAAATTTAGAGAGACCCTTGCAGGAAAAACATTGGGGAGAGGAGAATCAAAATCCATTATAGACAAGGCAACTATATGTTGTCAAGTAACTTTCCAACTAACTACACAACCTTTGTAGCAAAGATGTACCCAGTCAAAGACCTTCTCTTATCAATGTTACCATCATAATCAGAATCAACATATCTTGGAAGATTATTACTAGTTTTCCCAAACTCTAAATCAAAATCAAAAGTACCCTTCAATTATTTAAAAATCCATTTCATAGCTTGCCATTGAAGTTTGCTTGGGCATGATAAATATCTATATGCCACGCTAATAGCTTGTGAAATGCCGGATTGAGTATAAACCACAGCATACATAAGGCTACTAATTGCACTAGAGTGTGAAACATGTGACATATATTTTATATCCTCATTTGTTTGTGGACAGAAACTAGCTAATAATCTAAAATGGATAGCAAAAGGAGTACTTACTACATGCCAAAATAATCTAACAAATTCTCAATGTAGTTTTTCTGGGAGATACAATTTTTTCCCTTTTTCGATCTCGTCAAATTTCCTTGCTAAGGATTTTCTTCACTGCACCAAAATCCTTCATATCAAATTTAGCTCTCAACTATGCTTTCAAATTCAGTATAACAAATTTATCTTTCACTATGATCAACATGTCATCAACATATAATAATAGATAAATGAAAGAGTCATTTGAAAGTTTGCACAAATATACACAATTATCATAATTGCTCTCACAATAGCCAAGTTGCACCGTAAACAAGTCAAACCTTATATACCACTATTTAGGTGATTGCTCCAAGTCATATATGGATTTTTTCAATAGACAAACATGATCTTCCTTACCTTCAAACACAAAACCCTCTGGTTAACCCATAAATTTTTTTCTTCAAGTTTATTGTATAAGAAAGCTATTTTCAAATTGAGTTGTCCCAACTCTAAATCATGCATTGCAACCAATGTAAGAGAAGCTCAAATGGAGTTGTATTAAATGATAGGAGAGAACACATAATTAAAATCAACTCCCTCAATCCGACTAGAGCCCTTAGTAACTAGATAAGCTTTGAACCCGATGTCTTCAACTCCAGGATTACTTTCCTTTCTTTTGAAAATCCATTTGCAAGCCTACAATATTCTTTCATTTTGGTGGTTTAACAAGATTCCAAGTTTGATTCTTTTCAAGAGATTCCATCTCTTCATTTATGGCAGCTAACCTCTTTGTTGAATCTTTTGAAGAGACGACTTCCTTATAGTTTTTTAGGCTCACTATATTTAATTGACTTTGCAACTTAAAGAGCATAAGTAATAAAATCTGAGAACCCATATTTCTATGAGGGCTTCGCTATCCTTAGTCTATCTCTGGCAATAAAATACTTATCCTCTTCAGGTTCTTCAACCTTTATATTATTAGTAGACGATTGAACTAGTTGAGAAGAAATTACTTCAAGCTCTCCACCTTCTCTGCAGCACTTTCTAGATTTTCACGACAAGGAACAAACTATTCTTTGCTAGGATAAAACATGAGATACTCATCAAAAGTAACACCTCCGTTGATGATAATCTTAGATGAAGCAACACACCAAAATCTATAATCCTTTACACTAGAAGCATAACCAAGAAAGACGCATTTTTTTTGCTTCAAGCTCTAGTTTTCCTTCGCTAACATTTGCATATGCTAGACATCCAAATACTTGAAGAGAGGAATAATTAGTAAGTTTACCTTACCATACCTCCTCAGGTATTTTACACTAAAAAGATATGCAAAGAGAGCGATTTATCAATTAATAAGTTGTATTGATTACAAAGCCCACAACTGCTTGCCTAAACCAATGTTAGATAACATGCACCTTGCCCTTTCTAATAAGGTTCTGTTCATGCATTCCACAATATCATTTTGCTATGGTGTATTTACTGTAGTATGATGCCTTACAATGCCTTCATTTTTGCAAAACTCATTAAACTTGCATCCACAAAATTCCAGCTCATTATCAATTCTCAGCCTCTTGATTTTCTTATTGGTCTGTTACTCCATCAATGTTTTTTATTGACTAAATGTAATAAAAATATCACTCTTTACTTAAAAATAGACCCAAACCTTCCTTGAAAAGTTATCAATGAAAGTGAATAGATACCTGGAACCAAGGCTTTTTGAAAGAACTTTCGCTGACCCCCAAAAATCATAATGGATATAATCTAAACCGCCCTTTGTTGTATGAATTTATGTTATGAAACTGACCTATTCTATTTCCCAAAGATACAAAGTTCGCAGAAATCTAGTTTTCCAATTTTCAGATCACACCTACTCAGTTCCTCCATCCCTCTAATACTCATATAGCCTAATCTCATATCCCAATATTTATTGTTGTCTGATTCTATCATAGCGGATAAGATTGTGGCTGAACCAGTAACTATAGTATCTTGCAACTAATACAAAGTGCTAGTTTTCAGTCCTTTCATCAACAGAATTGAACCTCTCTTAATCTTCATAACTCCACCTTCAGCTATAAACCTGCAACCGTTAGCATCAAGTGTACTAAAAAAGATGAGGTTCTTCTAATCATGAACGTGTATGACATTTTCCAAGGTTCTGATTATATTGTCGTTTGACAGCCTCAATCTCAAATGCTTTCTATCTTAATGCCGCTAAAAGAAGAATGACTTTCCCCATATTCATGAAACAAGAGAGAGATCAGAGAAAGAGAAGTCATTTTATCTTTTTCCTGCAGGTCACAATGGAAAAGATAGACGCCTAAAGACCACCGTGCAAAAGAACCTCGCACTTTGCAGTCCCAATTTTTTCTCCGTGACTATACCCCCCTTGCCGCAGCTCCTTCCTTGCGCATCACAGCGCCCATATGCCATATCTCCGTCAGCACCAGCAAAGTGCCACAGCTAGCCTCCTGGCGAAAGTCCCTACAGCAACTCCAGCTTCACACGGCAAGTCCGGTGACTTGACAGTCCTTTCCAGCGAGATCTTCATCGCTTTCGAAGCGCTGCAATTTTCAGTGAGCACTAGCGCTCGCTGACGCGCTGTCTGCCATCCTACTATCTTGCTTGGTTCTGCCCGATGTCAATAGTAGCAACACCCGCGGCGTCAAGATGATTCTAGCACCATCATTGTTCTGGTTCAATGCCTACGAACGCCTGTGAGATTCTAAGTCCTGCTACCGTGATTGACTTTTCTTCTTTCAGGTCTATCAGTGTCTTTGTAGATTCCCAGTAGCAACCCTTAATTCTTTACCTCACCATCCATAGTGAATCCTTGGGTGTGATATTAGCTCAGAAAAGGCCCAACGATGAGAAGGAGCGAGCCATTTTACTGACTGAATAAGAAGTTCACCGCCTCAGAGATACATTATTCCGAAGCAGAGAAGACCTATGATGCATTGATATGGGTGCTACGTAGGCTGCGCCAATATATACTACATTATAGAATGCTCTTAGTCACCAAGAACAATCCCATCAAATACTTGTTTGATCGATTGACCTTGGTAGGGAGGTTGGCCAAATGGCAGATTTTAATTTCATAATCTAATGTGCAAACAATGCCACATTAGGCAGTTAAAGGCCGAGTTGAACTTTCCCCTGATGATTGGATCTCATCCCTAGATTTTAATTTCACAATCGAGATAGTTCTCATATCCCCCAATGGAAAACACTATTTGATAGCTGCAAAGTTAACATTCTCTTGCACCAACAACATTGCTGAGTATAGCTCATTCATCCTAGGCCTTCAAGCTGCTATCGAGACGAGAGTGAACAAGCTGAAGGTGTTCGAAGATTTTGCATTAATAATCCTTCAGCCGTGAGTGAATGACAGACAAGAGATGCTAAACTCTTGCCTTATCATGATTATTTGGAGGAGTTAGTGAAGGAGTTTGATGAAATCTCATTTGAGTATCTGACTAGGTCTCATAATCAATTTGCCGATGCGCTAGTATGTGATATCTCTAATTTTTGCCTAATTAATTAGTGAGTTGTAAATAATTATTATAATATCGACGATCAAATTTAGTGAGTGAAATTAGGGACGAAGACATTTACCCCATGCCTTGTACGAGTATTATGTGTGTCTAAAGTCGTGCCATAGGACACAATTAGACATCTAATATGCACATACGTATGGCCAGCCACCTACTTCTATTTTTGCATGAAATTAAAATGCATTTTAGTCCTAAGTGATGGATTGCCGCCACTATTAGCAAATGGAGATGCATGCAAAAATATATTAAATTTGCAAGATAGGCTAAATTAGCCTAATCATGAGTTGTCGCCCCTTGACCCATTGAGATTGCGTGCAAGAGGCAGGAGAAGGAAGATCACTCCATTCATTTCCCTTCTTCGACAGCGTCTCTCTCTCTCTCTCGAGCTCTCTCTTCCTCACTCTCTTGAACCGAACGCCTCCCTCCCACTTTCTCTTCCATTTCTTCCATTTTCTTTCAAGGTTTAAAGGGTTTTCCTCAAGAAAGGAAGGTCCAAAGCTTAAGTGAAGCAAAGGTAAGGAGAAGTGACTCTCTCCTACTCTTCTTGATCCTTTTGAGGCTCGGTTTTGCTAGATAGGAGCCGTTCCTTTTTTTTTTCCTTACCTGCATGTCCTTGTCAGCTTGTATTAATGTAGAGAATGCAAAATAGTAGCTACGTTAAGCTTTGATGTTGTGATTGTGTGGAAACAAGGCATTACATGTTGGTTTGGAGCTCCTAAGGTCTTGCATGTGAATTTCGTACACTCATTTGGTCCTCACGAAAGGTTTATTTGAATATAGTTGAAGATGGATGTTGCATGTGGCTTAAGACTTCTGGTTTTGGTGTGTTTTTTAGAAATGAAATCATGTGGTTCAAGTTTTGTAATTATTCTAGAACTTTAGCTTGGATTTCCAAAGTTGAAATGTTGGACCTTTTCTTTTTTTCTTTTTTTTTTAAATTTTATGGAGCTTGTTATGGTTCGAATCTGATGAGACTTTCTCTATGGAAGTTGTGCAAAACAATTTGAAATATTACATATATTTATTTTATATTTTTTCTGAGTTGAAATGGTTGGCTCGAAGGCATGATTTTGTACGGTGGTTAATTTGTCCAGGATCGTAAAACTCATGACCTCAGCATTTTCTTAAATTTTTATAAAATTATCTAGCTTGAATCTTGACATGCTTCCTCACGAAAGTTGTAAAAGATCTGGAACTTATTAAAATTTCAAAGCGTTTTGTAAAGTTTTGGATTTCAAAATGGACTTTTCACTATAGTCGTTGATTATGTTCGGCGGACTAGTTTTTGGGTTACTTTTGGTGATTTACTGCTCTTTACACAAAATGATTTAGATTTGGCTTCTCCCATTGAAAAATGTTATTTAAGGTTTTTTCTTTAACATATTAAATTTTTATGATTTTTTGAGTTCATTTGATAAGGTAGTGGCTTTAATTTTGAAGAATTGCTCAAAACTATGATGTTTTGTCCATTTCTGGAAATTCACGAATTTCCAGTTGAAGGTGATTGAATCTTGGCTGTGGTCTACTGAAGATAGCAATTACACTCATTAGGCTATCTAATGGTGTATGTTTGGCTTTAATAGAATTGTCATTTTTTTGTGAAATTAAGCTGACTACGTGAGCACATATTCTGGAATTTTGAGTTATACACAACTTGGGTGTACTAATGATGCATTAAATTGCTTGAGATGGTATGGTATCCTTCCTAGTGAAAGGTGTGCTGACTAGGATGCGTTTCACAATGCACGATTGTCGTGTCATTGCATATGTATGATATGCTTGATGTGCTTGAGAAGGTTGCTATTATGTGATGTCCAAGGCTAGCAAACCTTGGATGCATGATCCCCAAAGCTAGCAAACCTCGGATGCCCGACGATGCCAAGATTGGATGTCAAAGGAGAATGCCTTAGCTAGTTGCCCCGGTTATAATAGGGATGCCCAAGGCTAGCAAACCTTGGAAGTCTTGGCTAGCAAACCAAGAACCCGACAATGCGAGGTTGGATGTCGAAGGAATGCCTCCAATAGCAAACCAAGATGCCTAGGAGAAGGGATGTCTGTGGCTAGCAAACGTGGAAGTCTGGCTAGCAAATCGGAAGTGACTCGAACGAGCTGGCTAAAAAACCAGTTGAACTGTGAGATGGGGGCAGACCCGAATAATATGATGTGATTGAGAAATGAAACATGTGATGCATCAAATGCATGCCGGCATGTACTTGTGAATGTGGATATTGCCAATGAGGCATGTGATACATTAAATCTATGCTGGCATTGTGCACATGACTAGGTATGTTGCATCCGAAGTGTGATGTGTGCTCATTCTCATGTGCTGGTTGTTATGACGCTAGATGTGTCCTAGAATCGAGTGTCGATTGGATCAATTGGTTTATGAGTTAGCTATTTCTCTTGTTGAGCGTTAACTTACTCATTATTTTTACAGATTGATAGCCATGTCTCCTATCCCTACGTCCCCAATTGCCCAATATGGTGTGCCCGTCATACTTGAGGGCAATACTCAGGAGTTTACGGACCCGGCTTTTCCGAGTGTGATGTTTGTGTAGTGCACGGCAGTCCTCTTAGTGGACACATGTTCACCTGATCTAATATTGTATTGTTTCATCATCATTTTCGTTTTGGTAGATGGCCGTCTTGTAGGATCGACCTCGTACCCTGATGACCATAGTGGTGGAAGCGCTGAAGGTGAAAGGGAGGAGTAGGAGCTGGAGGTGATGTAGCATGAAGGGAAAATGCTTTTGGTTTTGCATGGTCGTAACTTTTTGGCATAGGATCATGTGATCGGCTGGCATGGACGGATGGACAACCATGAGGATGTCTACAAGTAAGTGGCATTAGGGAGATAAGTACCTTTTTGATTCCTCCCAATTTAGGTCCCTTCCTCTTTGCTATGTGGTCCATAACCTGATGTATATAAGTATGTTAAGAAATGGAAGCATGATTCCCCTTTGCAATTAGTGTCCTTAGATTCACATATACATAATTCATGTGATAAATGCTTAAAATAAAGTAATGTCTTCCACATACGTGATAACATAAAGTAAACTAAGGCGAGCGATAGTAAGTGGCGTACTGAGACGTCACACGGCAACTCTGTCATTTATGTTGCAAGTTATTGACGAGTTAGAAATCAAGCCTTTGAAGTGCTAACAAAGCCGGCTTATTGTATGGTTGTGACTGTGAACCCAAACAACTGCAAGTACATAACAAAGAAGGTCTCCAAATTCTTCGTTAGTGGTGAAAAGTTATACAAGCACTCATATGACTCAATTCTTCTGAGGTGTATAAATACTACTGAGGCCATGAAGATAAAACAAGAAATATATGAAGGAGTGTGTGGTCCTCACAAAAATGATCATATCTTAGCTAAGAAGATCACAAGGTTAGTCTACTACTGGCTTGCTTTGGAAAGTAATTGCATCCAACACGTCTGTAGTTGTCATCAATGCCAAATCCATGGAAACAAGATAAATGTCTCTCCAAACGAGTTGTACTAGCTATCCAAGCCTTGGCCATTTTCAATGTGGAGCATCGATATAATTGGCCAAATTAATCTCAACATGTCAAATGGTCATTGATTCATTTTGGTGGCAAACGATTATTCTCCAAGTCAGGCAAGGTGGATTCGTATGCAAAATGTTATTGCTCGAAATGTGATGAAATTCATCCGACGTGATATCATTGCTCGTTATGGTGTCCAAATCTTGTTGATCATTCTCGGTCCTGGAGGTAAGTTTGCCCCAAATTACAGTGGTCCCCACATGTTGAAGAAATTCCTTGGAGGTGCCCTAATTTTGGCTGAGATGCACGATCATGAGTTTTCCAATTCAGTTAATTCTAATACGGTGAAAAAAATATTACTCTTGGTGGATTCCAACACTTTTTGCCATGAATTGTAAGTGTGTAGTTTTTAAATCACAAATTACAGACATTTCTTTGATAAATTTACTTCCAGGAATTGTAAGTTGAGATGCTCACGTTTGAAGGGGAAATTTATTTGGGCAACTTAATAAATCGTGTGGCGTAAAATGAATGTTCCTTGTTATGTCTAAATTGTTAATCTCCAATAGGGAAGTCATTGATCTGACAATTTAATTAATAGCATGGAATATTTGAACGCGTTAAATGAGACGTGTTAGAATTATGAAATAGTAGTTATCTCAAGTACACATTTCCATTCATTTTCCTAAGTAAATCAGTGTTTGCCCCAGTGGCCACCCTTCCAATATGAAATGGGGAGGTGAGGAGACGATTTAGTTTCAGGTGTGGGTTTCAACTCCCACGCCCTGCAAGGAGGCGGGGTGAAAGTCTAAGAGTGAGAGTTAGAGTAGGAATAGAGTATGACCGACCAAAAAAAAAAAAGGTTTTCATGAATTTCCCATTCCCCTAACTTATTCACCCTTAATTAAGGTACTTCCGGTCTTCATGAGTCTTTCCACTTTGTCCTTCGGAACTCATCAAGTAATAGAGCTTCATTGTAGCAATGTCACTTGAAACAAAAACAACATATGCATTTATTAGGAAATAATAATTGGATGGTTTTGTTAACTTCAAAATATCATAGGAGGATTTCTCAACAATCCACGTATATATGACTTCTAGAAATTTTATAGGGACTACACTTATGCGTCAATTTGACCATTGCAGTTTTATTTTCCTTCTTAAAGTATGTTTGGTTTGATGTGATTGTCCTACTTTTTTAATCCCAAGTTGGTTGTTGTCTGGGGATTGTTTGTTTCGCTTCCACATGTGCATGATTCGATTGGGTCGGCGACGCGTCCTGAGAATGTTGCAATTTAATCGACCACCAAGAGATGTGCGCGCGCCCAAGGATTGGGGCATGACATAAATGCTCTTGGTGTAATTGCACGAAGAAAGCCCATTATTAAGCACTCAACAAAATGGTGCTTCAACGACCCTTGGATATCTTCGGGTTGCAATTCACAAGTAGGAGCTCCTCTTTGATAATCTTGACAAAGAACATCCCCTTCTTATATATAGGTATGTACTAGATCCAAAATAGGAAACCTTCTCCAACTAGGAAAACCATTCAATTAGGAAATCTATCCAATATAGGTAACTTAGTTGAACTATGAAACTTTCTTTTCTTTTCTTTTCTTTTGGCTCAAACTCAAGACATATTTCCAACAATCACAACCTTGACTCGATGTTTGAGCCAAGTCACAATCGCTTTGTCAAAAATTCGAATTATGTCGCTACTCTCCCACAGCCCTAGTGAGCTCAACTGCCATAGATATTTTCTAAGTTCAAGTCGGACTTGAACTTCGCCATAACCGAGGATCTCATCAAAATACCAACTCCACATGCACCGTTAACTACTTTGCAAGGTTTTAAACAAATCCAATACCATATGGAATGGGAAAAAATGAGAATATACATACTTGATCTGAGAAGCACCGGCCAAAAGTAAAACTTGATCGAAATTAGCCTACAAAAAAGGGCCATTCATTGAAAAAAAAAAATGATAAGTACATGTACAAACTTATGTAAATAGATAAAAGGTGAGCAAGTAATCACATATTTGCTAGAGAACATAATAGAAGATAAATATCAATATTATCTAAGACACATCTACATCGTTATATAGATTGGGAATAAAAATCAACTAAGGTCACTGATATTGATCACAAAATATAAGGCAGGTGCCGAAAAGGAAGCAGCCCAACCTCTTCAAGAAAGCTTTGCTTGGTAGGCATTGCCTACTCACTTGAACAATGCCCTGAACACGAAAGTGTGTAGTTCCGCTCCCTTCTACCATGCTGAGTCACAGGCAGCGCCTCGAAAAGCACGAACGACCACATGCAGGGAAACTTGCACGTGTGGTTATGGCCGAAGACCCCGGTATACTGTAGTAATATGTGTAGGTCCCCGTAATTTGAGTGAGATTGTCATGGCGCAAAAGCAGATATGTCTAGTATTCCCTTGTTTCCTATATTGGTTATGTTCTTCATTTCTCGTCTAACATAAACTAATCGAGCTTCGTTTGATCTCCCAAAAGCAGAAACGAATCAGTTGTAGGCTATAATGTAGAAACTACATGTATGACTGTCTTGACAATCAAATATAAGAAATGGGTTTATAACATCCAACTAATATGGTTGCTAGTAAAATATCATACGCCCTTTAGGATACAGCAATCTATTAGATTATCTTGTTAGGCTCCGGATTGCAATTGTTTACCAATACTTCTCATACAATGTCTCTATCATTGCAAGCAAATTTGTAAAATACGATATAAAAGACTTTGACACGGAAAAAGAAGAAGCATATGCATTGTTACAAACATCAATAACCTAATGAAAATATAGATTAAAAAATAATTAAAAAATCACTTGAAGAAATATGTCCATCTATCAAAGGTCAAGATGATAATTATTGCTCATTATTTCGAGCCGAAGAGTTTTAAGGAAGACAGAGAGAATCAAATCTGACAGCGTGCTAATAATACGGGGCTGAGACGGTCTTACGTGCTTGTGTTGTTGCCGTCTTTGCCTGATCTACATTCCAACTAAAACAAAACTGGTCTTCCCCTTCCACCGTGGACTTTTTATATCTTGTTTTCCTTTATTAAGTTCTGTTTCGCTCGAATTGAATTCCATAATGAAATATTTTTCACCAAAAATAATTTTTCAATTTTTATTAGAGAAGAGATATTCTATGGTGACTCCAAACAGGAAATATCATAAGTAGATAAAAGAACCAATAACTTCACTTGAAATGAAACTAAAAGTACACAAACCATGCCGGAATTTAATTGACAACAAAACTTAAGAATGTAATCACTTCCAACAGAATCGAAGCATACAAATTGTATTGGAATTTAATCGATAACAAAGTCTAAGGAAGTAAAGATGCGACGCTAGAATTTAATCAACAACGAGGCACCTAAGATATACAGAAAAGATACACATTGGAATTTAATCAACAACGTGAATCTGAAAACTACAATTAAGAAACATACCCAAATTTAATCAACGAATTGAATCTAGAAACTATAACTATTATGCAGGAATAAAAAAAATAATTTAAAAATAACACGTTTATTTGTTTGTTGCTATTTATAGTGTTCATGTCATGACCGTCTGAGCCTCCATATCTCCAAGAATCTTGCGCACCATCTTCTCATGATTCTACAATCTTGTCTTCAAGCGATTGTTCCTTTAAAATCGCGTTTTGATTCTTCATGCCATGTGTTGCCTTGTCCATTCTTGCTCCATGAATTATCAGCCTTCATAGCTTCACTCACTAGTGATTTCAAATTTGAGATTTCATAACCGCATCCTAGTGTTCTCCAAGTATCTAATCACATGCCTATCTATATGGACGACCTGGTCAATTTTTAGTCCAAGCAAGTTCAATTTTCTAAAAGCATAATGCTTTGTTAGTACAACACCTTGATTTAATAATGTCTTGTAGTTTGACTCTATTTCTTAATTCAAATTCGTTTACTTGCTTCATTAACTACTACTATGCTTGTATCCTCCTTTGATTCCTTACTACATTCTTTGTGTATTAAACCTTGCTACTTGTTTGTCTTTTGGAACAAATTTTAATGTATCTATATCAATGTGATGGAAGTTAGAACAAATTGCGATTGGCTCCCTTAAAATATAATAATAAGCAAAACCTCTTCTTAGTGGGCTTGATTTTAGCCTGTATCCTTGGGATAATCACAACGCAAGTCCAATTAATTTCGTGTACTTCAGCATTAAAATTTTCATTTCAGCCATAAAACTTGGAACATTCCTGACTAGATATAAAAAAATAATAATAATAAAATTAAATAATAATAATAATAATAATAATAATAATAATAATAATAATAATAATAATAATAATAATAATAATAATAATTACTAAAGATCTATTAAGCCACCCCCGACGCGCCCTTATTTTAATTGTTTTTTATGGATTCGTCCCCTGCCGTGGGCTGCTCGATCTAGTCCTACGGGCTCCGGCCTTGATCATCGGTTGCTAGAGGAGCTTGCCCAGTTGTGGGAGCCCCAATGCCACGAGCCCTGAAACTGGGAAAGCCCAACGCAGATAATCCGTGGCTCGATTCTGAAAAATGGCAAAGTAGGCCATTGATTTGGGCTCCGCATGCTTCGAGGAGATTCGATTGAATGGGTGCGGCCGGTACTTTTGGCGACACGAGGGCTCAGTTTTGGTTTAGTCACGAGTGTTTGGCGGGAGATGATCCATCAGCTTGCGCTTGCCTTGACCGCAGCGCTTATTTGTGTTGCTTTGGTTTTCGGTGTTGGAGGGTGGAGAAAATTTTGTGGGCTCGTTCTCAGTTTCCTTGAGCCGTGCTTTCTTACGAGCAGGGCTGTCAATGGATCCGATCGGGTTTCCAGCAAACTCAACCCGAACCGAACATGAAGTGTGCGTTTTCGTAATGATCCAACCTAACCCGAAACTCGAATAGAACACAAACTGAAAATCACGGGCCGGGTTGGGTATTCATTTACTTGGAAACATAACTTGCATGGCATGTAGGCTTTCCCTCCTCTTATGTTTGCAACCGTCTCTTCCATTGAGTAATGTGTCCCAGTTCGGCTCCAATCATGACCTGAACTGAACCAAACAAAGTACATCTATTTTTTAATCATTTACCTGAACATGTATAAAACCCGAACAGAAAAATTCGGGTCAAGTCAGGTCAAGTCGTGTTTCAGTTTGAGTATACGGTTTGATTTTGACACCCCTACTTACGAGCTCATCAATAGCAAATGTTGATGTCAAGTCTTACATTTTGATTGATACTTTTTGCGGGATTTAATTTTAGTAAAACCCATATGTGCACACATAGCTTTTGTAACGTGGGAATATTCAACATTAAGAGGTTAATCATGTCGTATTTGGGAATAATGAGTGGTTTAGGATATGGTTTTTGTAATGGTTTCCCTAGAGGGTCATTACGTATTCAAATGACAAAGGTCTGGCAGAGTCTTTCCTACGCAGCCTTGGATAAATAAATGAGTGTAGGTGCTCATAGCAAGAGGGTAGAGGGTTATGGCAATCGATGAGTAGGATCTCGCCATATGGTAAGTCAGATTTGATAAGTATAGTCCCATATTTTTCGCATAAAAATTTAATATTGTCCCTTTAGGTAATTGCTAATGTGACATCCAATCATCGATGGCAATCTGTGGCATGTTGATATATATAACTTTATTTGAAATGACATTTTACGTTCGGCGGCAATTGACTAGAAGGATTCTATTGGAATTTTGAGCAAATGCTTAGCACCACGTGTATTGAATTAAAAATTTTAAGATTGAATCGACATCCATACAATAAGTATAAAATTGAATTGGTAATCTTCTCATTTATTCAACAATCAGAAGAGAAAGTCAAGTCAATTGGAGCTTGGGTTAAAGCAGTGCAAAATCGTTAGAAAAATAATGCATACCATAAAAGGCGCATAGTGAAATTTAGTGTGGGGGGTCACGTGTTCGTAAAAGTTTCTCTTATGAAGGGAGTTAGGAGATTCTGCACATGTGGCAAGTTTAGTCTAAGATATGTATGACTATTCTTAATCTTGGAGAAGATTGGTCATGTTGATTGTAAACTTGCTTTGCCACCATTTTTATCCAACATACATAATGCATTTCATTTTTATGGCAGAAATATACGTTAAATTTTAAACATTTGCTTGATTTTATACCTTTGATGTTAAAGGAGAACTTACCTTACAAGGAGCGAACTATTCGCATCAACTGATAAAAAGAATTAAGTGTAGGGACACCAAATTATTCCACACGTGAAAATCCAACCATACCTAGAGAGAGGCCACCTGGACACTAGAAGTAGATGCAAGGCATGAGTACCTTCATTTGTATGATAATTGAGGTAAGTTCAAATTTTAAAGACGAAAATTTCTTTTAAGGAAAGTAGAATGTAATAAGTGGATCTCTTAAATAAAACAAAATAAGTTAAAGCCCAATCACACGATTAAGCCCAACTTCCTTTCTCAAGCCCATGAACTCAATTTTTTGGTCCAAATCTCTCGTTATTGCTGCTGGCGAAATAAAATAGAAAGCAAGAAAGTAGAGGAGGGTCGGCAAAAAAAATTACGACCTGAAAAGAAAAAAGAGCACGGAACCGCGAGAGAGAAAGCAAAGTTTCACACGGACACCTTGATACGCTGAATCATTGCCAATTTAAAGCCCTCAATAAGAATTCTAAGTCTTGATTCCTTTAGTCGAAGAGAGTTCATTAGTAAAGATGTAATTTTCGGATGTGATGAATTCTGATATGCTAGATTGATTTTCAAAGGCTGTTGAGCCATGCAATCATGTTGTCAAGAAACTTATGGGCGTCTTTTCGGATGTGATGAATTCTGATATGCTAGATTGATTTTCAAAGGCTGTTGAGCCATGCAATCATGTTGTCAAGAAACTTATGGGCGTCGTGGAGCCGTGAAATTTTATAGGAGTTGATTTGGGATGCGACCAGAAATAGTCACGGCCCACGACACTGACAATCTTATGATGACTTTGTGAACACTAGTGAAATGACTTCATCGGCCTTGTGATTCCTTAAACCAAACTCAGCATCTCCATCTATGAACAGCCCTTTCTTATCACCTGAAAAGAACGGTGGGACACATAAATTACAGAGGAAAGTAGAAATTGAATAAAATAGGCAGAAGTGACCCCGGACTAGGACAGATAATAAAGCCTAGCTTGTCAACCATATAGCGGAAGCTGGTTCCAGCTCATATTGGTAGTTTTCGCATGATTTTTTTTTTTTTTTTGTCGGCCCTACTCTACTCCTATTTTAACACCCACTCTCGACTTTTTGCCTCCTCAGGCGCAGGCGTGAAGTCGAAACCCATTTCTAAAATTAAATCGTCCCCACCTCAGCCCTCTCAAGAAGGTGGAGATTCGAACCTCCACCTTCCCCTTCCAAGTTGGAAGGGTGACCTCTTGTGCCTGCTTGACCTAAAGAATGGAAAACCTAATGCTTTGAGTTTGCCTGCTTTCTTAATGGAAAAGAGGTTCCAGGGGAATCAATGCTCTTTGCTGAAACAGGGCTTCAAGCCTTCGGGAAATCTTCTCCTTCCTGCTCTTATTCTTCCCATGCAACACCCCCCCCCCAAATTTCAATTCCAATAGATGCTTCCTTCAAACTAGGATCAAAATATCCATGTAAAAATTTAGTAAGATTTTATGAGATCGCAGTTAACTGTTTTAAAAACTTAAATTATTATATGAAGAAGTGATTTATAATTTAAATATTCAAACGCTCATCATCTTATGACAACAAAAAAAAAATACTCTTCATCTCGTCCGGCCTAATGTTTCTGCACACCTTCCATTCTTGTTGTTTGTGGATCAAATTACGCACCCAGTTGATTCGGAATCGGTAAAATGAGTGCAAGCAACAATAAGGGTGACCCGTGGTGGAAATAAAGCAGTCGAGGAACGGGATGTGAATGAACTATTGAAAATCAAGAAATGCTGACGACTCCGCAATACGGATGAGCCGGATTGAATCATCAACCACGACCGTGAATTCCATGGTGATGTGTTTAACCATGACCACTTTTAGAATATCTGAAGACTATCAAATGGAGGGAAGCATGTTATAGAACGTGTCATAGTTTGTTGGAGTGGTATCAGAATGAGTGATAATGGAATTATTGTTTCAATCGCAACTTACTGCATTACTCCCTTCAAAGAAAGAGACGTCATCCTATCAATTCGAAACCTATTATATAGATGTCAATTTAGTTATAAACTTTTTATCTTGTCAATCCAATTATAAACTTTTGCACAAATTTTTCATGTAATCCTTCCAGCTAATTTCAACCGGAAGGCGCCAACATGATAGTGTGCGACGTAAGACGGCCAACAACGACTGAACTGTCACATCAGCAGTTTGTGAAGAAAATTATCCGAAAAGATTATATTGAAATTAGACTAAATTGATGAAATCAAAAAGTTTAAAACTAAATTAGTGTCAGTACAATAGATTTAAAACTAATTGGGTCTTCTCAAAGAAAGTTAGGGTCGAGAGAGAGAGAGAGAAATCAAAGGACGGAAATTAGATAACATAACCAATGATTGGTCTCAGTTCGTCTTAGGCCAGTACATTTCAGTTTCACCATGAATGTTCAACGTGGGGACTGGTTCTTTTTCTTCTTCTTTTTTATAGTATTGGTACAATAGATTTAAAACTAATTTAAAATTGATTGGGTCTTCTCAAAGAAAGCTAGGTTTGAGAGAGAGAGAAATCAAAGGACGAAAATTAGATAATATAACCAGTGATTGGTCTCACTTCGTCTCAAGCCGGTACATTTCGGTTTCACCATGAATGTTCATCGTGGGGACTAGTTCTTTTTTCTATTTTCTTTTTATTTTCTTTGGTCGAAAGGGGACTGGTTTTTTTTTTTTGGGTCAGTCCTACTCTATTCCTATTCTACACACTCTCTCAGATTTTTCGCCTCTTGTAGGCGTGGGAGTAAAACCCACTCTTGAAACGTACGCGTCCCCCCCACCCCCATCTCCCCCGAGAAAGTGGGGATTTGAGCCCCTCACCTCCCCCTTTGCCGAGGGTGACCACCGGGCGAACCCCAGGTGGTTAAGGGGGACCGGTTCAATGGTTAACATTTCTCCAACTTTTTCTATCGGTGAAAATTACACGATTCTTTATCAATAAATTCTAAAATTGATATTTTTAGGGGTTCATTTGAGACTCATTTTGAGTCTACTTAGGAGTTTTTCAGGTTTAGGCATTATTTCAAGAATAAGGGATTCTAGGGGTTTCAAATTTAGTGCTCATCGATTCGATTTATAGAAGATTATGATTTTGAAAATCATTTTTTCTCAAAATTATAATCTATATCACTTACAAAAATAAAGAAAAGAAGAACATTTTCATCGACCATGGTTAGATACAAATTTTTTATCAATGATGAAAATAAAATATCATAAAGTAATCATTTTAGGTGAATTAGTATTGATACAATAGATTTAAAACTGATTGGGTCTTCTCAAAGAAAGTTAGGTTCGAGAGAGAGAAATCAAAGGACGAAAATTAGATAACATAATAACCAATGACTGGTCTCAATTCATCTTAGGCCGGTACATTTCGGTTTCACCATAACGTGGGGATTGGTTCCTTTTTCTATATTCATTTTTTTATTATCAGTGAAAACTACACGATTCTTTATCAATAAATTCTAAAATTGATATCGTCGGGGGTTTATTTGAGACTCATTTTGAGTCTACTTAGGAGTTTTTTCAGGTTTAGGCATTAAATCAAGATTAAGGACTTCTATGGGTTTCAAATTTAGTGCTCATTTGATTAGTAGAAAATAAATGATTTTGGAATTCATTTTTTCTAAAAATTATAATCTATATCACTTACAAAAATAAATAAAAGAAGAACATTTTCATCCACCATGATTAGATACAAATTTTTAATTGATGATGAAAATAAAATATCATAAACTAATTATTTTAAGTGATATTAGCAATTATTTTTTAAATCATTCATTTTTCGTAAAATAAAGGAATTACAAATTTTCCTCTTTGTTGTTTCCTTTTGCAATTCAGAGGATACCGTGGGCTTGTTGAGTTTGGACTATGGGCTCGTTCCGTTTTACAAGTTATATATTATTTTGGGGGCTATTTGGTGGTAATTGGATTTTGGGGATCCTTGGGTGTTTATAAATTCCCCGTGGTGACCCAGCTTTGGATTGGGATAGGATATGATAAGGTTGGATTAGAATCCCTCAAATATCCACCGGATGTAAAAAAAAAAAAAAAACACTTCCCATGTTTGATGCAATCCAAAATAGGATTCAAATTTTTTGAAAATCTCACTTACACACAAAGCTAATATTTTCCAAATCTAGGGTAGCATCTTTTGACGTAATCTCACACGTCCAAGACTAGCACCATTTTGACCGATCACCATTTTCGCCAGAGCTCCTCCTTCTCCTTCTCCTTTGAAATCTTCTGATTGTCAGCACAAAGTCTCAAATCTAAGTAGAAGGCGCAATCAGACATCGAAGCATTATAGCAAAATCAAGTGATCACCATTTTTCTTGTTCTTCTTTTTCAAAGATAGACTTTTTGAGTCGATTCATCAATTTTGGTCATTCATCAGTGATAATCGATTCATTTCAACTGTCATTGGAGGTTAATCAATTGGACGACAATGACAATCAATGTTGGTCAGAGACGATAATGATTGCATAGTGGTCGAGAGTGATAGGCTATTGTGGCGGTGGTTGGCAATGCCGAACTCTATCACTCCATCATTGGAAGGAAATTGTTATGTCTTTTTTGTTTAAACTTTTTTATCCAATTTGGGTCTATATCACCCTCTAGCCCGGATTTCTTATTTGGCATTTTATCTAGTTATAACTGGATTTATCCAACTGAGAAGACGTCACTAAACACGGGATAGGATATTTTGTTATCCTATTCATATTCAAATTCGGACTACCAAATGCAACCTACACATTTTAGGAAGAGTGGGGTTGTTCCCGCCTAAAAATTCTCTTGAGACTTGATATGATGATGCCAAAAGGTCTTCCAAGTATTCTTATTTGAAAGCATTCACTTCTTCTTCTGCTTGTGATGTGATGAGTGAGGAACTATTATCCAATCAATTCTAAATATATTGTACAAATGCCAATTCCATCATAAACGATTCAGCTTTGCAATACAGTTCTACATCTTTGCATAAAATTCCAATATAGTCATTCTTGCCAATTTTGCGTAAAATCACTAACGTGGCAATGTGCCATATAGTAGGGTTGGTGACAACTAGACCGTCACATAAGTGATTTATAAACCAGAAAGACTACATTGAAATTTCACGCAAAAGTTTAGGACTAAATTAATAAAACTGAATATTTTATGACTAAATTGGCATCCGTATAATAGATTTAGAATTAATTAGGTTATTTTCCTTAGTAACTTAACTCAATGATTAAATTTCGACAAAAAAAAAAAAAAAAAAGAGAGAAAGAAACCCTCAATGATTAAATAAGCTGGAGCTCTACAATCCCTCCTTTTGCTTTGGCAATAATTGATACAAAGCATGTGAGCAATGTTGAAGATACTTGCTTTGGCTCAACATAAGAATGGTGGTGACAACCTTCTCCAGCAAGCTAGTAGAAGAACATCCCAAGTATCACCACTTGGCATGGGGGGACACATATGTGCCAAAACTTTCAAAATGTACACTTAAGTGCCAAAATTGGAAAAGAAAGAAACACTTAAGTGCCAACGGTGATAATTTACAGTCAAACAACTGATGTGGCTTTTTTCAACTAGAATTTTGAATGATGTGGCATTTCTTTAAAAAAAAATTATCCATGTAGATAGGGCGAATGGTGTCGTGCCATCAGAAGACACACTAAACAACGTCGTTTTGATACTTAAGTGATCAATTTTTGCAAAACTTGGTACTTAAGTATTCATTTTTAACCACAAGTAGCACTTAGGTGATCATTTACACCATAACTTAACACTTAAATGATCTTTTTTTTTAATCACGATTAGCACTTAGGTGAACATGGAGGACAACATCCTTTTAGACAAGGATTGCTAAGTGGACATTCCAGCAAGCCATGAAGAATAGTTTTATTAATAAATAACGCTACATCGGATTTTTAGTAAGCTCGTCAAAAGTTGACACTTAGATATCCAATTTTCAAAAGAAGAAGAAGAAGAAGAAGGCACTTAAGTATATATTTTGGAAATTTTGGCACTTATTATCCCTCTGTGCCAAGTCCTAAAACTTGTCATGAAAGTGCAATTGAGTCCTAAAACTTTTAAAAAAATCCATCGAAGTTCTAAAACTTGTCAAATTGGTTCAATCGAGTCATCATGTTAACATTGTTAACTTATCTAATGAAAAATACAAACGTGGCATTTTTAGTTGTTTTTTAACCAAATCTTATTTAAATTAGAATAAAAATAATAATAATAATAAAAGCTAAAATTTTATTTTAACAAGCAAAAACAAAAAAAAAAAAAAAAAAAAAAAGGGGGGGCAAGGCAAGGCAAAGCCATGCTAGTAGGCGATACAGCTGCCACCCATCACTATAGGGCTAGCCCCTAATGAAGCCTCATCAGCCCCAAGCGAGGGCTGGCAACCCTTGCTAGGCCTAGACAAAGGCACCTAGATCTAGGCGACGCTAGCCCTGACTTAGGGCAGGCAACCATCACCCGCCCTAAGTAAGGACTTGTCGACCCTTGGACATAGCCGATGAGGCTAGATTGTGGGTGCCCATCTAGATTTGCACAATACTAGCTATCACCTAGGGCCCGCGAGCCTCACCAGCCTCAAGCGAGGTCTCGACAGCCCTAGGCAAGCATTGACGCCGCCCAGATCGAGTGCCCTTGCCAGGGCCTAGCGAGGGTCGTTAGCCTTCGCCTAAGGTTGGCGAGGGCTAGCCACCCTCACCTCACTGGCCCCTTGGTGATAAGTGGCAATGACAATGCCCACCAACATGGCTTTGCCCTCTATTTTTTTTAGTTTTCCTTTTTTAAATAAAATTTTAGCTTTTTATTTGTAGTCTAATTTAAATAAGTGGATAAAAATAATTTAAAAATTCCATGTAGGAGAGAAATTAATTTTAAAATGCCACATCGGCACTTTTCACTACACAAGTTAATAGTATTAACCAAGGACTTGATTGGACCAATTTATGACCCAATTGCACTTGTTGTAAATTTTAGGATTTAATTGCACTTTCGCGGTAAGTTTTAGAACTTAATTGCACTTTCGCGATAAGTTTTAGGACTTCCAATGCACATATCATTTTTTTTTTTTTGTTCAACTTTGTCATTTAGTCAAAATTAATGGATGGAAATACGGACGTGGCTTTTGAGTAGCTATATGCTAACGGGGTATTCTATGGAATATTTTAATATAAAAATAACCCAAAAATAAAGAATATTAAAAAATTAGAAAATAAGGAAAAAGGAAATTTACATACAAAAAAAAAAAAGGACAAGTAAAGAAGAGGCGAGATTCTGTCAAGGCTAAACTTGTCAAACGGGTGAGTCGGGTCGGATCATAAATGGCCCAATTCAAATTGACTCATTTAACCCGTTTATGACCCATTTATCATAATGTAAAATTCTTGACCCATACCCGTTTCAACCCATACATAACTTATATCCGACCCAGTTAACCAAACTTAGGAAAGCTTGTTTCTTATGATTTTTAAAAAAAATGGTATTGCTAAAACACTTTCATACAATACAAGTCTAGTAGACAATTTTTTATAATTTAAAAAAAAAAAAAAATTAAGGCTCCGTTTGTTTCTTGAAAAATATTTTCTAAGAAGTTATTTTTCAGGAAAATTACAATATTTTCTAGTTTTTGTCTGAAATATGATTATAGGTTAGAAAATTTTTTATGTCATTTGGTATAAAAAATCGAATTTGATTTTCCTCCATGCACTCCTTTTAATATTTTTCTTTTCTCTTTTTTAAAAATTGATTTTTTAATCATGTTTATTTTTTAAATAGAAAATTTTATTTCCTTTTTCTTTTCTTTTTTTCTTTTTCCTTCTTCTTTGGCCAGTCGCCGACCACAGCCAGCAACCGGCCACAAGCAAGCTTAGGCCTCACCACAAGCTGGCAAGGTTGAGTGCCATTGCTAAACACCGGTGAGGCCGAGCCTCAGCCTCACTAGATTGACAAGCTCATCCCTTGCCTGGCCGGTGGCTAACGGTCACAATGACCGGCCACCGGCCAAGGAAGATGGAAGAAGGAAATGGGTTGGAAATGGATTCTAAACTCAACCTGTTTAGAACCATTTAATTTATCTTTTAAAAATTAAAATCCACATAAGTAGACTCTTCAAAATTGAAGTGACCCATAAATGACCTATTGTTTAAGACCAATTTTGACAGGTCTAGTCAAGGCCAATAATGTTCATTACACTTGAGTTAATGCATAGCTTGCTCATTCATTCCTTATGCCCAATGTACATAATTTGGGAGGAGAGAAGCTCCTACGTATTTGCATTTATTTGGGAAAGGAAATGAAGAAAACCTTTGAAAAGCATACGAAGTTGATTATTCTTTGACTTTTTGCACAGCAGAAGTTGAAGGCCACTTAAAAAAGTCTAGGAAAAGTCTTCCTAAAGCAAATAAAGGTCGATTATTCGTTGACTTTGTGCACAGCAGAAGTTGAAGGCCACTTAAAAAAGTCTAGGAAAAGTCTTCCTAAAGAAAATAAAGGTCGAAGAAAATATTACTCTTGCAGGTTACCACCACTAAAAAATTTCAAACAAGTATCGTCCCGACAGATTTATCTCAAATTAATTTTCGCCTCACCAAAAGTCTCAAACCGATATCCCAAACCCAAAATCTACCTCCATTAGCATTCCATCCTACATCCCGTTAAAATACATTCATACATTGGATCTACCTCCATTAGCATTCCTTCTCCACGTCAAATCTATCTTGCAATCATTTGTAGTGTGTATTGACATGTATGCATTTTGACAGAATATTGGGTGGAATGTTAACGGAGGCAAATTTGAATCAAAATTATTAGTTTGGAATTTATTGTGAGATGATCATTAATGTATGTTATGAAGTATTACTTTGAGATTTTAAATGATGTTAACCGTTAATGCAATGTGTCGCCATCGATGAAAGTGAGGAGGAGAAGTCGACAAGCAAGATCGAACAAGAATGTGAGCGAGTAAGATTCCTTGAAGTAACAGTAGTCGGAACAAATAAACAAACCGACGTTGCTATAAGGTTGGACGAGTATACACACAAGAGTAGGACAATAATGTTCTTCAAATGACTATATTTACACAAAGCACAAGTTGACTTGGAAAGAAGACTTATAAAAAGGGGAAAATTGTCCTCGCTGAAAGAAAAAAATCAAACCCAAAATATTAGGTGGAGTTTGCTAGAAGCATTGTGTACGAAACTATACTAAAGCTTTTCACCCATACACAGATGTACAATCAAAGAGAATAATTCAAAGGCCATGTGATTGTCTTCCTCGACTCTTGTAATGAATACTTACATTTAGTGGACTTTTCTTAAAATAATAGTAGTTATCATCCAATCATTAAAATGGCTCCTTTTGAAGCTTTTTATAGTAAAAATTGCAAAAGACCTATAGTTTGGTATGACGATGGTCAAAAGAGGCTCACCAGATTAAAGTTTATTTGACAATCAGAGAAAGTCAGGTTGGTCCAAGGGTGTCTCAAAACAGTACAAAGTTGATAAAAAATGATAGAGAAATGCTTATGTGACTACCTTAATCCACTATGAGAATAATAGCCAGTTTTGTGCCACAAAAAAAAGAATTATTGTAAGGTCCGCTCATTGAAGAATTTATTGCCCACAACACGTTGTTACTCTCCCTATAGCCCAAAAGCTGTTATGCACGACTTAGAAGGTGTGGGGTGCAATTTAGTGTGGGGGTTGTAAGCAATAGCATAATTCTATAATGCGGAAAATACAAAACAAAGGATTTTCAATCTTCATAATTTTTCACGATAAGAAGGATGAAGACATACATTTATCCATAGTGAAACCTTTAAAAAATTTGTTGCAGAAAAATCGAAGAGGTGAAGAAATCCAATGCCTCTCCCTTAACCCACGTTTTCCTTAACATATTATGTCTAATACATTTTAGCATTAAAAATTTATTAAACTATAAATTAATAATATCATATGGGCCAAACAATAATTCTTACATTCTCCCACTTGGCATATATGACCTTCATTTCATGGTTTAATAAAGACCATAATGTTCACAATAACATAATGCTAAAATCATTTTTAAATTGGCTATCACTTAATAATCACAATTAAATAAAGAAACTAATGCCAATCATGGCGGTTGTATGTTATTAATCGACATAATCCCTTCCATGGATTACGATATAGTTCTCTATTTAACATGATCTATAAATGAAGAGTACAATAGTGGTCCAATCATAATGTCTCTATTAGACACTATTCTATTTAACATTCATCTATTTCCATAATGTATATTAAATAGAAAATAGGAAATATCAGAAACACATAAATGAGCTCAAAGTGTCAAATACATAAACTTAATGCAATCATAATACAGTTATTAATGACGTCTAATAATGTCCATTCTTTCAACATGTTCATTAAATGTTTTAGGTAGCACTCCTTTTGTAAGTGATCTTCTATCATAAGGTTAGTGTTAATATGCTCAATTAACACTCTTTGTTTCTAAACTTCTTCTTTAATAGATAAGCATTTAATCTCCATATGCTTAGCACCCTTAGGATACTTGTCATTCTTTGAGAAGAAAACTGCTGCGGAGTTGTCACAATAAATTTTCGGTGGCTTGAAAATACTGTCAAAAATCACAAGTCCTGAAATAAAGTTCTGGAGTCATAGTCCATTAATATTGGCCTCAAAGCATGCCACAAATTCAACTTCGATAGTGGATGCATAATCACTGACTGCTTCGCACTTTTTCATGATATTGCCCCTCTAGCTAGAAGAAACAAACAACCGAACGTTAATTTTCTTGTATCGACACATCTAACTAAGTCTAAATCTAAATATCCAATCACCTTAAGATGATCGGATTTTTTATAAGTGAGCATATGATTCTTCATTCCTTGCAAGTATCTGAGAATTTTCTTTGTAGCTTTCTGATGATTTTATCCAGGATCACTTTGATACCTACCCAACATTCCAACAGCAAAACTAATGTCTAGTCTGATGCAAGTTTAAGTATGCATTAAGCTCCCAAGAACATATACATAATGAATACATTTCATTTATTTTCATTCTAATTGACTTTTCAGACATTGCATAAGGCTAAATTTGTCACATTTCTAAATTAGAACTACTCTTACTGAACATTTATCCATATTGAATCTCTCTAAAATTTTCTCAATGTAGAATTTCTGAAACAATCCTAACACTCCTTGTAATCTATCATGGAATATTTCTATTCCTATCACGTATGTTGCCTATCCCATATTCTTCATTTCAAAATTCTTAAAGATAAACTTCTTGGTTCATGTAACAAACTAAGATAATAAGCAACGAGCAAAATATCGTTAACATATAGAACTGGAAAAATAAACTTGCTCTCATTAACCTTCATTTATAAACACCAATCAATAGTATTTTTCTTAAATCGATATGAAGTTATGATATCATTAAACTTAAGATACCATCGTCGGAAAGCTTGTTTAAGTCCATATATTGATTTCTTTAATTGACATACCATATATGCCTTTCGTTTAATTGAAAAGCTCTCAAGTTGGTCCATATGAACCTCTTCTTCTAAATTCCCATTAAGAAATGTGGTTTTGACATCTATTTGGTATAATTCTAAGTTATTATGAATCGCCAAAACCATAATGATTCTAAATAAGTCTTTCTTGGACATCAGTGAAAATGTCTCATTATAATCCATGCCTTCTTTCTAAGTAAAACCTTTATCAACAAGTCTGGCCTTATATAATTCGATATTGCCTTTTGAGTCATGTTTGATCTTAAAGATCCATTTACACACAATCTTTTTATACCCGTTAGGCAATTCAACAAGGTCCTAGACTTGATTTTGATGCATATATTTTAACTCATCTTTTATGGCATTAAATCATCCATTAGAATTTTCACATTCTATGGTTTGAAAAAAATGAATATAGATCATTTCCAATTCCTAAGTCAATTTTTAACTCTTGTAGATAAACCACATAATCATCAAAAATAGCCGATCTCCTTTCTCATTGAAATCTTCTTAATACTCTTTCTTATGGTTCAAATACTGTAGATTCAATGTTGACATCTTCATTATGAAATGTTTGATCATTAATTTATTGTTCTAGATTATTGTTGGGTTGAACTGTAATATTAGGAAAAGCAAAATTAAAAGTTTTAAGTATAGGAATTTCTACCCTTACTTCTTAAATACAAACATCACACATTGTTTTAGTCCCACTAATGTCACCATTTTAAATGAACCTAGCATTTCCAGATTCAAAAAATATCATACTATGATTAAGATAGTAAAATCTATACATTTTGGATTTCTTTGCATAACTAATGAAGTAACCACTGGTCGTTCTTAAATCAAATTTCTTTTTATGTGGATTATAAATTCTTACTTCTACTAGACAACCCTAAGCATGTAGGTGTCGTAAACTAGGTTTTCTTCCTGTTCACAGTTCAAAGAGAGTCTTTGGAATTACCTTACTAGAAACCCTATTTAAAAAATACATAGAAGTCTTTAATACATACATCCGCAAAGATAATTGTAAAAATGAATGACTCATCATACTCCTAACCATTTTAAAATAAGATTATGTATTTCCGCTGCACCATTTTATTATGGTGTATCTAGTATCATGTATTGAGTACAAATACCATATCTTTCAAGAAATTTTAGCAAATAGATCTAGACATTGTTCTAATTCATCATACTTTCCATAATATTCACCACCTCTATCCAACCTTACTATTTTCATATTTTTTTTTATCTAATTGCCTCTGAACCTATTTTATAATACACCTCAAGTGCATTAACCAATTGAGATTTCTTATGCAATAGATAAATATAACTATAACGTGAAAAATCATCAATAAAGGTGATGAAATAGCTTTCTCTACCAAAAGATGGAACATCAAAAAAAAAAAAAAAAAACCACATATATCGATGTGTATAATCTCAAGAAGCTGTGTGCTTCTTATGGCACATTTCTTAATGTGTTTAGTTTGCTTACCTTTAATACAATCGATGTACACTCTAAGGTTAGTAAAATCCAAGTTTGGAATAATTTTAATATTCCTTGGATATATGACCTAAACTTTTATGCCATGAATAAATAGAATTCTCATCCACTAAACCTCATTTAGTGCCAACATTATGATGTGAAGTTATTAAAATCTTAACAAAAGCATTGTCAAGTTTAAACTTGTAAAGACTATTACATAAAATCCCAATTCTAACAAGATTATCATTCTTAAACAAACTGAAAGATCCACAACCAAATTAGAAGAAAATCTTGCTACATCAAGTCTTAGCAAAGAAATTAAATTATGGGAAAATATAAGCTCATAAATAGTTTGAAATAAATTCAACTAATGTCCAGTCTCTAAGAATAAACGATAAGTGCCAATGCATTTAACTGGAACTTTGTTTCTATTTCCTGTGATTGCATAGCTTTCATTTGGCTTTATGGTTTGGATTGTAAGAAAACTCTATATTGTATTTGACACATCAGTGGTGGCATCCGAATCAATCTATCAAGTATTATAAGGAACTTTATTAAAATTTGATTTAAAACATACTAAAGCACAAGCCTAACTTTTCTTTTCGAACCAAATTTTACGCTTCAAACAATCTTTCTTCAAGTGTTCAACTTTATTACAAAAGTGACACTTAATAATATTGTGTTTATTCTTGTGGATTTGAGAAGCCTCAGAAGATTCATTCAAGACGTGTAATCCTTTCTTCTTGCTCCTTCTACCTTTTCTTTTGAAATTCTTTTTAGCTTCTTGATGACTTAGGAGATTAATAGAATGATCCTTTTGATTCTTTATTGTTGTTTTCTCTTGAACAAGCATACTGGCCAATTCATTTACATTCCACTTATCTTTTATAGTGTTGTAATTCATTTAAAATGGCCCATATTGTTTATGAGGCAATGAATTAAATATGAACTATACTAAAAAATACTCATGCACATTCATTTCCAAGATCTTTAACTTTCCTGCTAAGTTCGTCATCTTAAGAACATGCTCATGCATAGTACATAAACCATCATACTTCATGGTGGTCAAATGGCTCATCAATGTACAAGGAAGTGACTTATCAACAATTTGAGAACGATCTTCCATAAATTTCATAAATTTCTTAGCACTATGAGTTTTGGGAAGAGTAATTTTTAAGTTGTTTGCAACTATTATTCGCATGAACATTAAGCTTAGTCTATTCAATCTTTCCCACGTATTATGGAAAGACTTTTCATCATTGCTACTCTCATCAATAATAACAGTTGGTTTCTCAACTTGAAGTGCCAAATTAAGATCCAAGACACCTAAGTGAAATTGGATTTATTCACTCCAATAAGAAAAATTCATTCTAGTGAACAAAGAAACAGATGAAACGTGCAAATGAAGTGAAACGGGTACGAACACTGCAAATATGCAAGAATATACTCAGACATTGATGCTTTGAGAATATCACAAAATTAGATTCAAACTAAACAATACATGTTCATCATAGTTCTCCTTCGGGCGATCCTATGATACACAAATATACATTAAACTATAATGATGCTAATAACTTTTATTTGGTAATTATTAATATATCTTATTAAAATTTATTTGCTATCTTTGGATATACAAACAAATTTTTTAAAAAATATTAATTACCAACTTTTATGTCCATGAATTATAAGAAATTCATTAACATTTGAGTTAATCCCTAAGTTTTTATAATAAATGAACTTCAATATACCCATGACATCAATAAGGATATTAACATATCAAGTTCAATCATAGCATCAATTAATCATAGGTAATTGAATAAAATAATTTACAATATCAAAAATTCAAAATAGCTTAAGGTTTGGCCACTTTAGTGACTAACAACCATTCTCTATTGAATTTTTAACATTGTAAAGCAAAAACGTTCGCCAAATTGCACCCAAGGTTGAAATCGCAATTAAAGCATAAGGGCAAATTGTAAAAATCATAATTCCAGAGGGGCGGAATCGTAAATCAAACATTCAGGGGGAAAATGGTGAATGATCAGCCAAGACAAGATTGTAATTATCCAGTAGACGAGGGCGAGGTAAAACCGTAATTATATAGTAAAGAGGGGCAGAAACATAAATAATGGCGTAAGGGAAAAATCGTAATAATAAATGGAGTGGCAGAATCGTAAATAAAAGCTAACAATATAACTATAAAATCATTAATGGGCATTAATAGGCACATGCAAGTGTCACGGCCCGTGAGAAGGCTAAGCCAAGAGGGTTCTTGAGGACGGGGGTGACACATCCGACCCTCGACCTATATCCCGAGACTTAGAGCATTCTCGAGTCTTTTAGAATACTCATAGGGGTAGGTGATACGGTATTTGTACGCATACGTTATAAATGCGAGTAGCTGGTAGTTAGGAGTAAATATGGGTAGTTAGGGAGGTGCAATCTCCACCGTTAGATCTAAGGGAAATCTATGGATACGGTTTGCCTTGTACTTGTACATAAAGGGGTCTCATCCCTTCATTGTAATTCATTCACAAGCAATACGAAAACCATAGCTTCTCTCTCTAAGAGTTTCTCTCTTTATACACGAGTCTAGTGAGTCGAGTGTTGAAAGGCTGCTTAGGGGTAAAACCTTAAGGCCGCACAGGTCAGCATACGTGTGATCGAGAGTGAATTGATCGGCCCGTGACAAGTGGTATCAGAGCTGATTTTGATCCAAGCGCAAGTGCAATGGCTGATCCACGATCTGATGAGGCGCTCGTCATGGGTGGTGATGGTGCTGATCGTGGGCGAAACGTCGACAAGGGCGGTGCCAAGGGGAAGAAGACCCGTGGTGGTTCGAGGGATCCAATGGGGGATCTTGCACAACGGATGGCGAAACTAGAGTTGTTCGTCACCGATGTCCAAGGATAGATTGACGACTTGACCCAGACCGTGGACGGAGTTGACGCCAAAAGAGAGGAGCTGATTGCGGATGTGCAAGAGCTCAAGACCGGCATGGGAGAACTCCGCCACAAGTTGCTGGGGACCCTACAGGAAGAACTCGCACAACGGTATGAACCCTTGGAGGCCACGATGGCGGCCATGCGCACGGAGATAGCGGAGCTTACGAGTAAGCTCGCTGAAGCACAAGTTGCACATGTGAACGGAGTGATCACGGTGCAAGGTTCACGAGTGGACACGCCGAAGCCGAAGGAATTTCGGGGCTCACGAGTGGCCAAGGATGTGGACAACTTTCTGTGGTACATGGAGCGGTACTTCCAAGCCATGGGAATCAACGACGACCAAACACAGGTAAACACTGCATCAATGTATTTAGCTGATACTGCATTGTTGTGGTGGTGTCGTTGGTCGAATGATAGGTGTGGGAATCTATCGCGACTTGGGGTGGTTTCGTCGAAGAGTTCCGACGAAACTACTTTCCCGCTTATGTAAAGGAGGAAGCTCATGACGAGCTAAAGCGTCTCAAGTAGAAGGGTGGTGTGCGCGACTACATCAAGCGGTTTTCGGAGTTGTTGCTCCAAATCCCCTCGATGAATGAAGTTGAGGCGTTTCACCAGTTCATGGGTGGTCTCAAATCATGGACAAAGCAAGAGTTGAAGCGGTACAACGTGGGAGATCTTACTACGGCCATGACCATAGCCGAGTCGCTTGTGGAGTACAAGGCATCGCCTTCCACATCCCGAACGGACACTCGTCCTAGGGACAAAGTCACTAGTGGGGGAGATCGGGGGAGATACAACCGCCCGACCGGAGGTAGACCGCCACTGGCTAGTCCTCATCCTCACCGGGCTCATGCGGGGCCAAATGAAGAAGGGCAAAGGAAGGTACGCTCATATAGCTGTTTCTTTTGTGATGGTCTGCACATGGCGCGGGATTGCCCGAACAAGGCCAAGTTGGCCGCTCTTTGCAAAGAGGAGGAGCCAAGGGAGGAAGCACGGTTGGGATCGCTGCGACTCCTTGGCAAGATCAAGGCCAAGAAGGCGAAGGAGCCTAAAGGCTTGATGTTCGTGGACGTGAAGATCGGAGTGACCACGATGAGTGCGCTCGTGGACATGGGAGCATCCGACATCTTCATCTCGGAGGAAGCCGCGAAGAAACTTAACCTACGGGTTGAGAAGGGAGCCGGTTGGCTCAAGACGGTGAATTCGAAGGAAGTCCCTACAATTGGTGTGGCAAGGGATGTGGAGCTACAACTCGGATCATGGAAAGGCAAAGAGATTCTAGAGGTAATCCCACTTGACAACTACGATATTGTCATTGGAATTAGATTCCTAGATAGAATCCATGTGGTTGTAGTTCCCTTTGCCGAATGCATATGCCTGTTGGACAAGAACTGTCAATGCGTGATTCTGATCCATCGTGAGTTGGATTGTGATTGGAAGATGATCTCGACCATGCGACTCACCAAAGGAGCAAGGAAGGGCGAAGTAACCTTCCTAGTGGCCTTGAAGATTGAGGACGACAAAGGTGAAGGGAAAGAAGTCCCGACGGAAGCAGCCCAAGCCCTCGACTCATTCAAGGATGTCATGCCTTCGGAGCTGCCGAAGAAGTTGCCACCCAAGAGAGAGGTGGATCATTGGATCGAGCTAGTGCCTGATGCTCAATCGCCTGCCATGGCGCCTTACCGTATGGCGCCGCCCGAATTGGAAGAGTTAAGGAGACAACTCAAGGAGCTGCTCGACGCAGGATACATACGGCCATCAAAAGCCCCATTCGGTGCGCCAGTCCTATTTCAGAAGAAGCACAATGGGTCACTCCAGATGTGCATCGACTACCGGGCACTGAACAAGCTGACTGTGAAGAATAAGTACCCGATCCCGCTCATCGTAGATCTCTTCAATCAACTTGGTGGAGCTCAGTGGTTTACCAAGCTGGATCTCCAATCGGGCTACTATCAAGTTCAGGTCATTGAAAGGGACGAGCCAAAAACAGCCTACGTGACGCGGTATGGATCCTACGAGTTCCTGGTGATGCCGTTCGGCTTAACCAACGCTCCGGCTACCTTTTGCACAATGATGAACAAGGTACTCCACCTTTTCCTAGATAGGTTCGTAGTGGTTTACCTAGATGATATTGTTATATATAGTCGAACGTTGGGAGAGCACGTCAAACACATAAGGCAAGTCTTCCAAGTTTTGCGCAAGAACGAACTGTACATTAAGCACGAGAAGTGTGCCTTCGTCCAAGAGGAAGTTCCATTCTTGGGGCACATCGTCGAAGGTGGGCGAGTGCGAATGGACAAGGCGAAGATTCAATCAATCGTCGAATGGGAGCCACTGATGAAGGTGCCGGCGCTAAGGTCATTCCCGAGCCTCACCAACTGTTACTGGCAGTTCATCCGAAGACCAAGTGTTGGCGAAGCTGCACGTGGTTTTTCGATACAAGGACGTGTACAAGAGGTTGATCCGTCGCTATGAGGGGCCATTTCAAGTGCCACAACAGGTTGGAAAGGTCGCATACAAGCTGGAGCTACCACCAAAGCTAAAGGTGCATCCGATTTTCCATGTAAGTATGCTTAAACCCTTCCAAGTTGATGAGGAAAACCCGGATCGAGGGGAGTCACAACGGGCGCTGCTTGAGGCAAAGACCTCGTATGATCGAGAAGTCGAAAGTATTTTGGCGGATCGAGTCATACGGAAGAGGTATTGCGGGGCCAAGCGTGAATATTTAATCTGATGGAAGAGTCTTCCGAAGAGTGAAGCCAGTTGGGAGCCCGAGGAGAGTCTTTGGCAATTTAAGAAAGAGATCGAAGCCTTTCATGCCGAAGATGCGACGAGGGCGTCGCCTGATTAGGTGGGGGAGAATGTCACGGCCCGTGAGAAGGCCAAGCCAAGAGGGTTCTTGAGGACGGGCGTGACACATCCGACCCTCAACCTATATCTCAAGACTTAGACCATTCTCGAGTCTTCTAGAATACTCTTGGGGGCGGGTGATACGGTATTTGTACGCATACATTATAAATGCGAGTAGCTGGTAGTTAGGAGTAAATATGGGTAGTTGGTGAGGTGCAATCTTCACCATTAGATCTAAGGGAGATCTACGGGGTTTGCCTTGTACTTGTACATAAATAGGTCTCCTCCCTTCATTCACAAGCAATACGAAAACCAGAGCTTCTCTCTCTAAGAGTTTCTCTCTCTATACACAAGTCTTGTGAGTCGAGTGTTGAAAGGCTACTTAGGGGTAAAACCTTAAGGCCGCACGAGTCAGCCTACGTGTGATCAAGAGTGAATCGATCGAACCGTGACACAAGGCACACGCGTGCCCTATCGCTGGCTCGTGTGTCACAAACATGTCGGCGTGTCACACACGCACCTGACCATGTTGCACATGTGTGGGGTGTGTGCCGCATGATCCCGCACGCTCGCCCTCCAACGAGTGCGTGCATTGTATCCACATGCCTTCTTCCTCGTGCCGTTCGCCATTTCTTTCTTTGTTTTTTTCGCCCATTTTCCATCATGCCTTCCTCCGTTCAAGTATTTTTTGACAAAATCATTTCAACGACATCAAATAACATGAAAATGATCATCAATGTTCAACGAATCTTCATCCATAAACCATAATATTTTAATAATTGGAAAAAATCATGAGATCTTAAACAATGCTTTGATACCAACTATAAGCAATAGCGTAATTCTGTAATATAGAAAATACAAAACATGGGATCTTCAATCTTCATGATTTTTCATGATAAGAGGGATGAAGACATACATTTATCCATAGTGGAACTTCAAAGTATTTGTCGCGAAAAAATCGAAGAGATGAAGAAATCAAATTTCTCTCCCTTAATCCATGATTTCCTTAACGTATTTTGTATGATGGAGAATAGAATACAACGTAAGTTTACCACATTATGGGTGGAGAGATGACCAGATTCTTATTTATACATGCTATCAAGAGGTGCCTTACATCAAAGAGCATTTTAACTTCTATGAGAGTCGCACCTTTTCAGAAAAGAACGGTTACTTTTCAATGAGGATTGTACCATTTTCATTAAAATCATAACTCCTCATAGCCAAATACATTTTAACATTAAATATTTACTAAATCATCAATTAATAATATCACGTGAGCCACACAATAATTATTGCTGGGATCACATGTTTCTAATAGTTTCCCCTATGAAGCACATTATGAGAGTTGGCGCCACGATAAGTTAAAGTTGACGTTAATATAGACTTGTTTTTCCCTAGCTCCACCTAGTGTACATAATGTGTTTCATGTATTCTTATTACAGAAATGTATACCTAATTGTGAATATGTGCTAGATTTTACACTTTGAGGTTAAAGGAGTTTTTAATTTATGAGGAGCAATCTCTTCGCATTACCAATGTAGAGGATGTGTTGCAGCGTTGAACTATTCCTTTGTGAAATTCTAATGGCAAAATCACATTGAGAGAGAGGCCAATTGGGGGCTCTAAGAGGAGGTAGGGCGTAAACACTCTTTTTTTCAAATAATTGAGCTAAGCTCGGATAAAGCTTTCTTAAAATAGGGTAGGATGTGACAAATGGGTATGTAAAACAAAAGAAAATAAAATAAGTTAAAGCCCCACTTTTTTTCTCAAGCCCTTTAACTTAATTTTTCGATCCAATTGTCTCACTATAGCAGCGGGTGCAATCAAACAGAAGTAAAGAAAAGGAGAGGCGAGCCGGCAAAACCAGAGCTTCAGGAAACCGTGTTCTCCATAAAACAAAAGGGAAGAAGAACAAAAAAGAGAGAGGAACCGCAACAGAGAAAAGGCGAGGTTTCAGTTAAGCAAGCCGTGGACACTTCGATAGGCCAAATCAATGTCGTTCTAAAGTGTTCGATAAGAAATCCGAGTCTTGATTCCTTTAATAGAAGAGAATTCCCTGGTCAAGTTATAATTTCGGACTGTGATGAATTCTGAATTGCTGGTTGATCCTAAAGGTTCTTGAGCGGTGAAATAAAGTTGTAAAAAACATTAAGGGTGCCATGGAGCCTTGGGATATTACAGAAATTGATTTTGGGATACAATAGAAATAGCCACAAGAACATCAATATTATAATGACTTGTCTCGTCATTTCCTGCCTTTGGAATCTCATATCTTCATGACATGCCTGATTTTGGTCTCATTATCAAACCCGTATACTGACACAAATTTTACCTTCCATTAGCACTCCATTTAATAACTTATTAAAATGCATTTTCCATGTTAGATCCATCTTGCATTAGTTTGGTGACACGTATACATTTGAAGGGGTATTGGACAAAATGCTAAGTCTAAATATGGGTTAGGGATGTTAATTAGAAATTTTTTATGGCATAATTTATTTGATTGATGTATCATTGTTGATCAATATGAGATTTTAAATGGTGTTAACCATTAATTCAATGCGTCACCGTCAACGAAAGTGAGGAGGAGAAGTTGATAAACGGGATCGAACGAGAATGTGACCGAGTACGATTCCAGCATTAGGTATAGGATAGGACAATAGTCTGTCATGCTTGTGATTGTTCAAGGCACCAGGCAACGTTCCGTCACATAAAATAATGCCGCCAACCATTTTAAAGCTGACTCACAATCATCTAACATGATAACCTCAACCAAGGGGACAAACAACATTTGATTGTCTAAAATCCGCCTGAAAATCAAAGTGGGGGTTCAAAGAACTAAAACACAATTTGCACCCAACTATTGAGACTGGTGTCAAGAGGGTGCTGAAATATACTAAAGTTTCGTTCATTTTAGCGGAAAATGTGATGCTTCTTAAAATTGTTTTTCAAAAAATTATTTTCCAAGAAAATAACAGTATTTTATAGATTCGGTTGCAACTTGAAAATGAATATTTTTTGCCATTTAGTAGGGAAATTAGATTTTCTAGGGAAAAATTACCAAAAGTTCGAATTTTCAATTTTTAGTTATTTTAAATTTTTCTTTCCTTTTCTTTCTCTTTCTTCCTTGGTTTGTGGTTGGTCACCAACCGTCACCAGGCATCACCAACCGTCGTCGCGACGAGCCACTACGCAAGAAAGAAGGAAAAAGAAAAATAAAATTTTAAAAATTTAAAATTTAAAATTTGAATTTAAAATATAATTGAAGTTTTTAATTTTTTAATATTTAATAAGAACAAACATTTTATTGATTAAGGACCTGAGCTCGAGCACCGAGGACCCACACATGGCCTTTGTGGGTTAGAGCTTGAGTATCGAGGACCCAAGCACATCTTTTGTGGACTAGGCATGGGCACCAAGGGCTCAGGCCAGGCCGCCGAAGACTTGGTCCTAAAGCCGAGACCCAAAAACCAACATTAGAGTCTTCATATCCAAGAGTAGAGTCTTGGGTTCAAACGCCGATACTTAGTTATATCGGTTTTTCAAAGAGAGAAATCATTTTCCTGACTTTAAACATAGATTTTCTGTTGACCTATTTTTGTAAGCGAACCGTACGCTGGAAAATGCAAAAAATGTTTTCCGCAAAATGAACGGAAGGTAAATCATTTTCAAGAATGTGATCAAAAAAATAAAAAAATTAAGTTGCGAGTAAAATTATAAGTTTATAAATGACAGGAGATCATATAAATCCCATAAGCAAGCGATATCTCGACAATTTGACAAAACCAATAAGACTCAAATTGCATGTCCCAATGTCAGAGGTGGCAAAATGGGTCCATGACCCATTTTGCACCCATATTTTTCATATGTGGGTCGAATATGGGTTAATAGCCCATTACAACTATTAACCTATGTTCGACCCGTTTTTAGTTCAGTTTTATATGGGCACACCCATTTTCGACCCATTTTTAAAACCCAAAAAGTTTCTCTTCCTTTGACAGAGCGGCTCGGCAATAGCCCTTCGACCTTCACCTTCAACTCACCTCCGTCGTTCGCCTCCGAGCCGCCTCTGCCACTCGCTGCCGCAGCTCGCCTCCAAGTCGCCTCCACTGCCCGCCTCTAAGTTCAGCTTTGCAACTCCATCGTCATGTGGGCTCTTCGCTGAGCTGCCCATCCTCTCAAGTAACGTTCCTCTCCCCCCCTGCGTCTTTGCCTCTCTCTCTCTCTCTCTCTCTCTCTCTCTGTGTAGTTCATCACGTGAATGCTTGCGCTTCTGTTGTTTCTTTTTCTCTGAGAGTAGAATGGATGGAAGAAAGACTTTGGGTCTTTTTGGTTCTATGGAAGTTACTTGGAGTTGGGGGTCTCTCCGTTTTATCTGCATGAAGCGGGCAATTGGGTTTAGAAGAGGGGGTTCTTGCCGTTCATGGGTTGCCTGTTGATTGCCCTGTTTCTTGCTTCTTCTTATTCTTTTCCACGCGCAATATCGAAATGTTAAATTCTCGTTTGTTAATTTTCATCGTCGGTCTTTCGTCCGCATGAAGGTGTGCTACTTCATATGATCGGCTTTGCCTAATGTTGCTCCATTCAGGGCTTTTGGGTTTTTACCTAGTAACCTTGAGCGAGGGGCTTCTGAGAGGTGAATTGGACTCGGCAATTTAGATGCATGGTCTTAACATATTAAAATCATCTAGTAAGATTTTCTGAATTTGTGTCTTGAGATGAATTCGAGTGGTAGCTGAGGGAATTTGGTGGTCCATGGATCCTGTTGTGGTTTATTGTGTTGATGAGTCATGGATCCTGTTTTGGTTTTACTGTTATAAAATATATATAAAAGGGACTACGTGTGAATTCACACTTGGAATTAAGACACGGCATTTGGTTAAGTTGACTGTTTTCTTAAGTTTATGCACTTGAAAGCATGCTGGTAATGTTGTCCTTATCAAGTGTTTAGATTGGGTTGATGATGTGAATGAAACCCGTTCATGTTTGAATGTGGTCATGACCAAAAAGATTTCAGGTTGTGACTAAGTTGAGTTTAAATGTTAGTGGAGTTGGATTGACTCAAGTTACCTAAGGCCGTTGATCAACTTCATCTGGCATATTTGAAGTAGCACTAATTTGTTTTCAAAACTCGGAACTTGGCTGTCTCATTGAGGAAATACTCTCCAAGTTTGCCTTCATTCTTGTTCTTGATAGATAGATGAAAATTACCGGTGCTTGTTGCATGCTATTACTCTCTCTATGATTTGTGCATGCGCATTATTTGTTGAATTCGAAGTTTGTTTGCTTCACGCCCTTATGCATAAAACAGAGTATAGCAGCTACAATATTGTTAGCTTTGCCTTCATTTTTAAGGTGCTATTCATTTTACTTCACCTAGTCCTTTGAGTTATTCCTCATAGGACGAGTTTAGTGAGTACTTTTCTTAGCAGTTGTTAGTCTACTGCTTTAAGTACTTCATTGAGATTAGATAGTTTACGGGGAAGAGATATGGTACTGGATAGGATGCAATGGTAAAAAAGAGATCTAGTGTTTTCATCACATGGCAAAAACTGAATGCTAAAGTTATCTGATGTTTTCATAAATTGATGTTATTAACAATACTTCCTACATTATTTCATGTTATTTGTCGATAAATCTTTGTTGCTTTCCAGATTAGTAGAAAGATAGAGACCGTGGGTTCAAAAGTACCCAATTCTCCTCCAGGGTTATTCTTCCGTCATGCTGGGCACAGGTGCCAAATTTGCTTGCTTCTCTTAGGTTGATCAATAGTTCTTCCAACTTTGACCTTTAATTGATGTTCTTATTGCTTATAGGGACAATGTTGACTTCCATTGGAATTCGTCCGATCCCTAGACAATAGTTAGTGTTTCTGATGATGGTGAAAGTATTGGTGGAGGTGGTACATTGCAGGTAGTTTCACTTTCACACCTTTCGCATTTATGCAAACCATTGGTTTTACCCTTAAATGCATGTCGATAGCTTCATTCATATTTCATTGTCACAACTTAATGATACATTATTGTGCTTGTGGTGGTTGGAAATTTGTTCTGAAATAAAGGATATATTTATTGACTTTTATGTTGATAGCTAGCATTGATGTAGCCTTTCTATTTGGATATATGCTCTGCATCACAAATAAGTTATCTTGAACAGTCGTATGTTTGATTGGGTCCAAACTGTTTACTACAGATATGGCGGATGATTGATTTGATTTACAGACCTGAGGAAGAAGTTCTGGCTGAGCTGGACAAATCAAGTCTCATATTCTCTCTTGCACCTCTTGAACTTCTCATAATAAGAAGAAAGATCAACAAGGTTAATGACTAACTTGAAGTGGGAAGCAAGTTAACCGTGTTCGATTGTTTTGTGTAAAAAGGAGCTCATCATCCTCAAGTTTCATCCTTTTTTATGATGCTAGGGATTATTTAGTGCATCTGCTTGAGGTTTAGTTTTTGTCTCGGTGTGGACATGGAGTCTGACAAACTTGTTCTCCAGCATTCCTTAAGGCCATGGCTAAGAGGCTCGTTTTGGTTGCTTCATTAGATTGTGAAGAGATTGCTTAATACTTAATTAGTGCACCTATTTTGTTTGCTGATATTTTGGACCATGAAAACTAGATCAGAAAATTAATTTGTAGGTTTTTTTAACAATTTTTATTTTATTTACTATTTTTTAATTTTATTTTATAGGTTTTTTTAACAATTTTTATTTTATGTACTATTTTTTAATTTAATTTGAGGTTTTTATCCAATTAGCATATAGCTTAAAGTGAGTGCGGGTTCTTTTTAGAATATTAGTAGGTTTTAGCAATATGGGTTGGGTATAGGTCACTATATTTACATTACAAGAATATGGGTAAAAACGGGTTAAATGGGTCGAATATGGGTTGACACATACCCGACCCGACCCGACCCGACCCACCCATTTGCCACCTCTACTCAGTGTGTTCACAGCACAACCATACACCTGGACAGTATGTTGCCGATGTCAATACCCATCTAATTGCAGTGGATCCAAAGTTGTCCGGCGGGACCAGAAAGCAACCGCAGACGGAAAAAGAAGGGCAAGCTGTGGATCACAACGCTTTTCACTCGACCGGTTTGCCCCACCCATCGTGAACCTCGGGGTTGCTAAGTACGTGTCGTGCTGCAGCTTCTGTGGCTGATCTTGCAACCGTGCATCACTCACCCAGGAGCAGACACAAGCATGCCCATCAATCAACTTCATGCTACGTGGTCCCTCAATCACAGTTAAAAAATTACTTAAATCAATCCTAAATTTATTGTATAAATGACAATTCCACCTTAAATTTTTTAGATTTTCTCAATTTTGTTCCAAATCTTTACGTGAAATTCGAATACAATCTTTTTGGTCAATTTCACTGGAAATCGCTAATGTAACGTTCCCATCATCGATAACTGTCCTACATGGCATATTACTATGTCAGTAATCTCTTATAAAAATTGGCATGAAGGACTACGTTGGAGCTTAGCATAAAAATTTAAAACTAAATTGATAAAATCGAAAAATTTAGAACTTAATTGGTATTCACATAATAGATTTAAGAGTGAACGGTCAATTCCTTCATAATAATTTCCCACCTAGCTGTGACAATTCCACACACGGTACGAGCCCCCAAGTGGGAACTGAGGAGGTTCATCGCGAGCCATCTTTTCCGTGGAAAATCACGATACTTCATACGTACGAATGTCCACGAGGACCCCCGTCGAGAAACACACTTCAAAAATGAGAGGGTCCATATAAATTGCAGATTAAACTGATGAAAAGTTGCCATCCTTTTGTGACTACACATGTCTTGTTTTCTTGCTCGAAAGCTCCATTTATTTAAAAAAAAAATACAATATTTTTCAAAATATTTTGGAAAGTCATTTTTTAAGAAAGTGACAATATTTTCTGATTTTGGGTGAAAATTGAAAATTAATTAGAAATTATTTTCCCCCAATTTGATGTGGAGAATCTGATTTGATTAAAAAATAAATTCAAACTTTTGAATTTTTTTATTTTAAATTACTTTTATTTGTTATTCTTTTTCTTTTTTTTCTTTTTTCCTTCTTCCTTTCCATAGCTCTGACTAGAGGTGATCGGTTTCCTATTCGGTCTGGTCCACCTAAGAATCAAGAATCGGACGGGGAGGAATGGAACTGATCACTTAGCAAAAAAAAATTAAAAAATTAAAAAATATAGGAGTTGTTACTATTTTAGGATTTATTCTTTATTTTTCAGAAATTAAAAAATATATATTTAAAAAAAGTGTCAGTTCGGTCCGATCTGATTCCCTCTTGAAGTTGGAACCGGATCAAAAATCATCAATTCCCTTTTTATGGAATCAAGAACCAGGCTGACACCCTCGAGAACAGAACGAAATCGTCTAATCCAGTCCAATCCGAGTAGTTCCCGATTCAGTCGGTCCAGTATGCTCACCCTTAACTCCGATGCAACCACCACCACCACCACCACCACCATGGAGCTCAACATGGAATCCATGGCCCACGCCATCTGCATCTCTATCCCTATGTTCTGCTTCCTCGCCACTATCCCCGTCTCCTTCCTCTATCAGTTTGTCCTCAACTGGCTTGAGAGGGACAAGCTTGCACTAGGCTAGCGAGGTTCGAGCTCACTAGATTCTTACGAGCTGAGCCAAGACAAGCTAAGCTCAAGTGAGGCTCCACCTCACCAGATTTGGCAAGATTGAGCTCACTCAAGGCTAGCGAACTCAAGCCTCGCCAAAGGTTGGCAAGTCATGGCAAGCTCAAGGCCTCACAAGTCGATCGTCCACTCGAGCTTGAACGAGACCAATGATGGAAGAAGCAGAGGGTTTCACATGGACGACGATGAACTTGAACGAAGAATCATGCCTCAGACAAGTGGGCCGGCAAAGCTCAAGCTCACTTGTCAATCGCCAACTATGGCCACTATCAGCAACCGACCAAGGAAGAAACAAAACGAAAAGAAAAAATAAAAATAAAAATAATTCAAAATTCAATTTTAAAAAAAATACTTTTATAATAAAGACCATTTCATTAACCAATGACCCAAACCCAAGCACCAAGAACCTATGCACGACATTTGTGGACTTGGGGCTGAGTGCCAGGGACCATAGCTTGACTTTTAAGGACCCAAGCACTACCTTTATAGACCTATACATGGGTGCTAGGGCATCAGGTATGAGCATCAAGAGTTCAAGCCTGGCCTCAATGGATTCAGGCTTAGGTACCGGGGGTTTTTGTACTTAAGTGTAGAGTTTCAAGGCAAAGCATTGATACCTAGTCATTTTTTGGAAAAATGTTTTTCGGTTTGTCAAAGAGCAAATCACTTTCCTACATTTTAACATAATTTTCTGTTAATTAGGAAAATATTTTCCATTAACTTATTTTCCTAAACGAATTAAATGCGGGGAAAATAAAATACACTATTATACTTGACTCGTTTTTAATGAACCGGATCTAACTATTTGATTTTATCGCATCATACATGTTTATTACATGCTTCAAGACACTAGCGGTGAAATTTGTTTGACGTAATGTTGTCTATTAAGTTTGGATTTTCCATTTCATAGTATTAATTGAATGATACGTCTCTTTTTTACTATATAAAAAAGGTGGAGAGGGACGACCGATGCATTTACTCTTTTGGGTGTTTCTTTGAAGATCTCATGCTGCTGCGAAATATTTGTTGAATTATAATTACTCAATAATCCATCCCATGATCCAAAGGCTTACGGTTGATGAACCAACCACTATATCATCTCCCCTAGCATGCTAGAAGGGAGGAGTTCTCCCCACACGAGATAATACTAGATGTTCTAAATAGAAATCGGCTAAAGATCCGCTCACGGCATCACTCGAACTCCTAACCCCGTCTTAACATGTATAATCATTGCCCGAAAATAATATGCCTTTTTTTTCTCAAATGAAAATTTTTATTTTGCATGTGTATTTGTGGTCGTTAAATATATATAGTATGCGGTCTCTTCAAGTTATAATCTTATGTTATCTTAGGTATATGACAAGTTGAAAAATTGTGGGTTACAAATTACAATACACATTGTGAGATCTCTAAGAAACTATATACTGTTTACAAAAAAAAAAATTCAATTTCATCATAACACCTAAGTACATAGCTTGTCGGCACGCTAGGTTGGATGATTTAATTTATTTTAAAGCCACGTCAGTTTTCGGACGAGGCAAATCGTCAATAATATTTAATTGAAGATTTTTCAAATTTGTAGTATTTAAGTAAGTAAAAAATAAGTTATGACATTTAAGTGAAAGCCGTACAAAAATTATAGTACTCATATTGTTCTTATTTTGAAGTGAGGAGTTTTCCCCATATAAGATACTAAATGCTCCGAATAGAAACTGGCTAAAGATCTGCTCACGATATCCCTCGAACTACTAACCCTCTCTTAACATATGTAATCATTGACCGAAAATAAAAAATAAAAAATTTCTCAAAGGAAATTTTTTTATTTTGTATGCGTGTTTGTGGTCGTTAAAAAATATATATATATGCGATCTCTTCAAACTATAATCTTCGGTACATGACAAGTTGAAAAGTGTGGGTTACAGTACACATTATGAGATCTTTAAGAAATAATATAATATTTATGAAAGTAAAAAAATTAATTCCTTCGTAGCACCTAAGTACATGGCTTGTTCACATGAAAAATGTGTGTTTCTATATTAAAGTAAAACACGAACAAATTAGGACTGACATGTATGCACATGGCTAGTACATTAACAACGTTTTTTTTTTTATTTGGCAATAAAAACATTAAAAAAAAAATGTTATTTTTAACCTTTTCTTTTGGTAAATGAAAATGAATGTACACAAATGCGTCTTTTGGCTCTATTTGTTTTGGTACAAAATAAACGTTTTTATTGCGCTACATTTCCATTTCTTCATGCGTAAAGCAATGATATTGTTCTCTGGAATGGAATGTAAGGTGAAGGGCAGTTGACGTGAGTGAGCTCGCCGCTTCTTTGGACTTGTGGAGTGAGAGCGTATCACGAAAAGTCATCTTTTGACTCTATTTATTTTTTGAAAAATGAATAATTTGAAATATATTTTTCTAAAACTAACCAGCTTATGTCACTTGAAATAATTAGTCAATGAAAAATATATTAATCATTAACAATAATTTATATCTAAACGGTTTCCTCGGTGATAAAAAAAAAATTATCCTTCATTTGGCGCAAAATTAACATTTTTATTGCGCTAAATTTCCATGCCTCCATGCGTAAAGCAATGATATTGTGCTCTCGAGTGGAATGTAAGGTGAAAGGCAGTTGACGTGAGTAGTGCTCGCCGCTCTGTTTGGACTTGAAGAGTCAGAGCGTACCACGAAAAGCCGTCAATTTATAGTTAACACGGACACGTGGCAGGTGAGCCCACCTCACATCAACCGTCGAGCAGGACGAGCCAGATTCCCTGTCCGAAAACAATATGCCAGCTCGGGCGATGGAGATGGCGACGGCGGTTCCATCGAGGTAACTTCGGAGGAAGTTGAGCGGCGACTTCGGTTGGTGGAAGAGTAACTGAAGGCTCGGACCAGGTGGTGCATTAACCTGCTGACCGAGACTTTGGGGCGCAGAAAATATATCAGATCCCATAGCTCAGACGACGGCGACCTCCTTCCTAACCCCAATGAAAAGTAAATGCTAATGAGACGACGACCAAGACCTCACGTCTTCTTTCTTTAATGGCCAGAAGACGACGGGCTGATCTGCTGCTGCTACCAAAAGACATTAGGGGAGAGATTTTTAAATTCATAGGGCAGGCAGTCGTTTGGCGATTCCGATGCGTGAAACAAGTGTGGCAGGAAGTGAATAGGATATCACAAATTCAAGCCAGTCCGGTCTACCGGCGACAGTGTGGACTGAGAAGGACTTGCCGTAGGGAGGTTGGGTAGGTCGGTGGCCCGAGAGGTAGGAGGGTCGTGAAGCACGAACGCGCGCACGCCAGGGTCTGTATCACGCCTTTAATTGGCGGGCTGTCAATATGAACATCGATATTTTTAATATGTGACTTCAAATGGGTGATATGGTCGGAGGGAAATATATTAATTTTTCTTTTTGGGGACTCAGGTGCACGGCCGTGAAGACTTAGAGCTAACTTGAGGCCCACAAAACACCTTACAGGACTTGTAAATCGATTAAATTCGGTTTTCGATTTGTGTAGGGAAATTGGGTTGATGGATACGGGAGGAGGGCCATGAAGGACGTACGTGCACAGTAACATCGGATTCCCAACAACTTTGATTGGCGAGTTATCAATATGCACGTTGATATCCTTAATCGGGAATTTGGAAGTATTGATGTGTGAAGATTCAAAGCTAGCTAGAGACCCGCAAAGCACCCTAAAGGTTTTGTAAATCGATTAAGCTTGGGTTTTTGGTCCATACAGATTTGCGCTCTATTTATTTGACCTAGAACGAAATGATTTTTGGCTTATGAGCTAGGAAATAATGTAAATTGATTAAAGTCGCTTCTGTAGGTGAAGACTTGGAGCTAATTAGAGACCCACAAAACACTCGACGTCGCTTAAGCTTGGGTCTTTACTTTATATAGATGACCTTGATTCAAAGCAATTTGTACCAGATTTGTTAAACTCGGAATGGGGTGATTTCTAGCTTATGAGCTAGGAAATAATGTAAATTGTACATGAAGACTCGGAGTTAATTGAAAACCCACAAAACACCTGATAGGTCCAATAAATCGACTCAATTCGGGTCTTTAATCTATATAGATGGGCATGATTCAGAGTAGTTTACACTAGATTTGTTAAACTCAGAACGGGGATGATTTCTGGTTTCTGAGCTAGGAAATAATGTAAACTGTACTTGAAGACTCAGAGCTAATTGAAAACCCACAAAACACCTTATAGATCCTGAAATCGGTTAAGCTTGGGTCTTTAATCCGTACGAACGCCCTTGATTCACGGCAGTCCATGCGTTCGATCCTTCAGACTCGGGACGGGATGATCTAAAATGGTCAATTCATAGGGAAAGGGGGTCGCAGCAGCCGAGCAAGTAGGAGGCAACTTTCCCTCAATTATACAGAGGCCAAGCGCTCCGGGTCAAGTCGCACACGAAGCAGCCAACGAAGTTGTCAGCGGGGCCCGCCTCTCCATCCACTCACACTACCGCTCGCACTCCCTTGTATATATATAAGCAGGGCGCGAGCGATGGAAGCTCACAAGCGTCACGCACAATTCCTATAGGTCATCATATCTGCACTAGTGCCTAGTAGCCATCATCATCAGGTTGGGGACGGACGATGGCGCCTCAGGAGTCTTTGGTGTTCAAGGTGCGGAGATGCGAGGCCGAGCTGGTCCGTCCGGCGAGGCCGACACCCCACGAGCACAAGAGGCTGTCGGACGTCGACGACCAGGACGGCCTCCGGTTCCAGATCCCTGCGATCCAGTTTTACCGGGGCGACGGGTCCGGGCGGGACCCGGCGCGTGCCATCCGGGAGGGGCTCGCCAGGGCGCTGGTGTTCTACTACCCCTTAGCGGGCCGCCTGAGGGAGCTCCCCGGTAGCCGGAAGCTGGTGGTGGACTGCAACGAGGAAGGGGTGTTGTTCGTGGAGGCTGACGCGGACGTCACCCTCGAGCAGTTCGGGGACGCCCTCGAGCCTCCCTTCCCTTGCCTGGAGGAGCTCGTCTTCGATGTCCCCGGCTCCTCCGCCGTCCTCGACGCCCCTGTCATGCTCATTCAGGTACTGCACATGAAACCCCGTATTTTGACACTTAAAAGAGAAACATCATAGACCATGCGCATGCCGGAAAGTGAGGTTCCACGACGTGTGGCTTTCCTCGTGCTCGAAAAATTTAAGGCTCTAAAAGAGAAACATCACTTCACTTCACACAGAGATTCTCCCATCCAAACCGCGAACGGCCCTGTTCCAATTTTCACGCACACGAAAGGAGTCCGCCGTCCGCAAAGGTCGGTCCGAGGTTCTTCTTTCGATTGCCAAAAAGGGTTGGTCGGTCGATGATCTCCATGAACTCCGTTAGAACTGCATGCTCCATCATGACATCCCTGCACCGTTTCTCTCTGAGAAAACGCTTTGTAAATGAAAGTTCACGACCGATTAGTAGTGCATACGGTGCCCATGCGTCGTCGTCGTCTCGGATTTTCAAATGGGTCCTTTGTTGCTTGGCTTGGGATTTTAGCAGATCCCCAGAACACGATAGAGTCCACTCATAAAGCAAAAGTTTGTCCCTTCAAAGGCTAACATGGCACGTTCTACCTTCGTCATGATCAGGTTGGCTGTCGTAATTTGAAAGTTCGAACTATCCAAATATAAACCATCTCAAAAAAGAGAACCGACCACCAGTTTTCGACCATAAGAATCAAATTATGTAGGAAAAAAAAATGCCGTCCATAGAAAATTCTTTTCGATGACGGGACCTTTTTAGCAACAGGATAAGCAATGGGCCAAAGTCATGCACAGTACATTCCGTGAACCACGCCTCCACCAAAGGTTGTGGACTCCAAAAGGGAGCTCAAGTACCGAGCCCCACCTGGGAATATGACTAATTATTAAACTTACTCGCAGTAAGAATTTGGACAATCCACATCTGAGCTGATGCTGCTGGTTTGAATCGATATGATAAATGATGTGGCGGGGTTTTGTCAGCGAGTGCTGATGTGCGGAACGGCGTCGTGATGGTGTGTTGCAGGTGACTCGTCTCAAGTGCGGGGGCTTCATCTTTGCTGTGCGCCTCAACCACGCGATGAGCGACGCGGCGGGGCTGGTCCAGTTCATGACGGCGGTGGGGGAGATGGCGAAGGGCGCCGACGCCCCTTCAGTCCTCCCCGTTTGGCAACGGGAGCTCCTGGACGCCCGAGACCCGCCACGGATCACATGCACCCACCGGGAGTACGAGCAGGTGGAGGACACCAAGGGGACCCTCATCCCGCTCGATGACATGGAGCACCGCTCCTTCTTCTTCGGGGCTGCCCAGATGTCTGCACTCCGCAGCGGGGTGCCTCCCCACCTGCGCGAGAGCTCCACGTTCGAGGTCCTCACCGCGTGCCTCTGGCGATGCCGCACCATCGCGATCCAGCCCGACCCCGAGGAGGAGGTGCGGGTGCTGTGCATCGTGAACGCCCGGACCAAGTTCGACCCGCCCCTGCCGGCCGGTTACTACGGGAATGCCTTCGCGTTCCCCGCGGCAGTGACGAGGGCAGACAAGCTGTGCCAGAACCCGCTGGGATACGCGCTGGAGCTGGTGAAGAAGGCCAAGGCGGACGTGACGGAGGAGTACATGAGGTCCCTGGCGGACCTGATGGTGCTAAGGGGAAGGCCCCACTTCACGGTGGTGCGGTCCTTCCTGGTGTCGGACACCACCAAGGCCGGGTTTGGGAACGTGGACTTCGGTTGGGGGAAGCCGATGTACGGTGGCCCGGCCAAGGGGGGAGTCGGGGCCATCCCCGGGGTGGCCAGCTTCTACATCCCCTTCAGGAACCAGCAGGGCGAGAATGGCATCGTCGTCCCGGTGTGCCTGCCGGCCCCGGCCATGCGAATATTCGTGCAGGAGCTGGACGCCTTGCTGAAGGATCCACCGCCCAGCACTACCACCAACAAGTCAACCTTTGTCATTTCTTCCCTGTGAACTGCATCCGACTAGGCAAATTTAAAATTTCATGTGGTGTGATGATCTCTCGTTTTTACCTTTTCTTTTATGGGAGTGAGAACTGGTAATCTACATGCTGCTCCACTATTAAAATGAGAACAAGGCTTTCCCGTACTTCAGCTTTTGCCCACGTTAATCTGTCGGTTTGCAGTTGTGAATTGATTAAACTGCGCTTTCTCCACCGTTGGATCTAGTAGATCCCATGTAAGTCCCGACATAGAAATTGATCAAGAGCATGGACAAGAACCGTATCGAGTCTTTGAAGTTGATATATGAACAATGACTTTTGTCGAAAGGTATAGGTATTCATTTGTTGTGTAAATCCAACAAAAACATTTATTCAATAAGCTAATGATGTGAATGAAATTATTGCACAAACAGGGTTCTAGTGCTGACACGAATAAAGTACCCATTTCGTGGCTGCCTATGGAAAGTGTTTTATGCCGACTTTTTATTTTAAAAAATTAGGAAAGTTAGTAGCTTTTCATTTTACTTTGGGAAATTTACAAATAAAAAAAAAAACTTTCTCCTAAGAAATGATAAGTTATGTGCACAAAGCTGAGGTTGTGGGGGAGGGATGGCCGGAACTGTCTCATGCAATATTCCAATTCATTGTGTCCAAATGTCATCAAGGCGTCTCCTCCCTCTTTCTTGTGGACCTGAGTTTGACCGAGCCTCCTCCTGCTTCCCCCAATGGCTTCTGTCTTTACCCTTTGGCTTCTCTCTACCTTGTACTATTCCAATAACTGCCGGCCTCTCCAAAGCATATAAACCTTCTGCTTTGACCATACACCAAGCACAGCTGAGGAATTACATAGCATCAGAAATGGACACCAGAAGATCGAACCGAGGCGCCGGACCACCTCCCAAGAATGGCCGCAAGGATAACAAGGATGAAGACCTCCTCCTTTTCCGGGAATTGCACCGCCGCGAGAAGGACCACACCATGAACCTCCTCCTGCCCGTTTCCAATGAGTTCGAGCCCAATGGGATCCCAGGTACTTGGCCCCCCCTGCATGGACACTTGGGTTTTGTGCTTGTGTGTAAGACTCTGAATTAGGCACGCTCTGGCTCGATCTGGATGCAGGCAACTATCCTCTGCCTATCTACAGAACCGCCTCGGGTAAAAATGAATTCCTTGCCGAGAATGACAAGAATGATTACGACTGGTACGTTAAGTCATCCTTCCTCCCTTCCCTTCTCAACCATCCTTTGCGTTTTAGCAACATTCCTATATGTGCCCTCTTCAATTGCTCATACAAATTGTGGATCATGAGATGCTGCTGAACTCCTTTTAAGGTTGAAGACCCCCCCGGCAACTCCTCTGTTCCCTTCATTAGAGATGGAAGCCAATGCAGTGGACTACCCGATGCAGCGGGAAATACCGATTTTGCAGCCTTTTTCACGAGTAATTGTACTATCAATGACAACGGCCATCTCAGCTTTCTATATTGAACTGTAACTTTTTTATTCCGTGCATGCCTGCTGGAAGCAGGACGATATGTAAACCGTGTTCAAATTGCAGCCTCACGAATTTTTTGACATGAGCTATGTGGGCAATACACTTGACATTAAACTGATTTTTCAAAAGCATGATGCAGAGAATGCACGGATGGTTTTATTTTATTCGAGCGCATGGATTTTCCCAGTTCACTTTACTAAGGTTCTGGAAACTTTTTCAAACATGTAGCTAGTCTTCTGCAGACAAAATGCACACACAAGATAGTCGCTTTTATGGTAGATAGCTAAACAGGAACTATTCGCCTCAACAATGTATAATGCCATGCAGCTTGTGTCGGATTGATTTTGATAGAGAACAATGCCACATCTAAGATCCGCTGCCAGAAACTAATAAATGACATGGCAATCTATTGCGAGTCATCTTCACAAGCCTAAAAAAAATCAACAAAACATTCTAGCATAAAGTTCACTTCTATAGGCTACTCATGTGAGGAGTAGCACCAGTTTCAATTTCTGGAACCAACGTTAAACTCACCTAGTTATCTTATTGCACAACTATAACCCCCTTGTACTATGCTGGGATAAAATGATTATACTGTTCACAATGTCGAGTTTAGAAGCCTGATGACTCATGACATCATAACCAGTTTGCAGGAATTGTGGGTGGGGAGAAGCAACCAACGGAACCCAAAAGTCTCCACGAAACAAGCCAAAGACTCCCCCAGCATCAGCATCAGTAACCCAAAAGAACAGTGTCTCTTCAGCCAATCACACTAGTAGGTCCCCGGCTTTATTTATTCTGAATCAGAAGATGACTCAAGAGCTGGTACTTGCCAAAGAGACTGATGCAGCTCCCAATGCTTCAAAGCCTGCCAGTGTGAGCAACAGATACGGTCGTTTCAGCAGCGTTACCAAATCTGTGGGAGCAGAATCTAACGCAATTAAGCCAATCAGTATTAACAATAAGAGAGGCATGTCGCCTCTAACGAGATCGACGATAACCGCCCAGTTTCCAGGTCTCTCCAATGAAACTCCCTCTAATCTTCGAAAAGATCGTCCGGCATCTACTTCACGTGGTCGGCCAAGCAATAATGCAAAATCGTCAGTAATTCATCAACCACCAGAACCCTCTGCAACTCAAAGAAGACAGTCATGCTCGCCAAGTGTGACCAGGGGTCGGAAACCGGAACCAAAATCCGGAAATGTCACAGGGAATATGGCACCATCCTCGCAGTCTCGTCTGAGGGGCACCAGTCAAACAAGAAACGGTTCACAAGTATTACTAGGGAGTAGGATGGTGGAGAAAGTAATGAATGCTCGAAAAGCAGGCAAGCCTGCTGGACCAAATACTGGTTTCCCATGAACCGAGTGGATTTTCATGCTCTGCCCCAACAAGGTTTGGGACTTGAGGTTCAATGGACGGGACACAACGCCTCAAACCATCAGAAACGAAGACCGGGTTTTGGACTGTATCATGCTATCAATGTCGCAGAATTCAATTTACCAATGATAATAAACTTGGTAAAATTTGTTGTTTGATTTCAAGAATGAAGAGTGACTAATATGAAAATGTGGACACTCCTAGAACTGCCTATTTTTATTTTGGTTCTGAAACTTAAGACGACGAACACTCATATACTACCATCTACTTCAATTTGGTAGTCCTTATGATTCTTTTTAAGCAACACTAACATCTCTGATGGGTTTTTATAAAATATGTTCGGCAAGCCGGGCTCGTCCGCCCATATTAAGCCAAACCAGGCCCATAAGAGAGAGGGCAGCTATTTTTATATAAAAAAAAGAAAAAAGTTGTATAAAAAAGAATGTTGAATGAAAAACAGAATATACATTCTTCAAGTTTTCACTGTCGGTGTATCCTCTCTCAAAAAAGGAACTCAAAGGCTTCAATTGATCCCTCTCGAGACTATGACAGTGTTTAATCCATAGCAAATAAGGTACGTCCGTTTGGTGATGTGCCTTTCGATCGATGTTACATGTATCCTTGGACTTGTTTCTGCCTTCATGTTTTAGTATTCGATAGTTCAAGTATCCTTTTTTTCTTTTGAAATCTGTTTTCGTCATTGGTATCATGTTGTTGTTTCCCAATCGTTGTTGTTGTTTACAATTGGTTTTATGGCCGAAATTCGAGAAACGAAGCCAGCAAACGTTCAAGGGAGGAAATCCCCGCACCCGATGTACTGTTTAACACCCTTTCTCAAATTTCCTTAAACCAAAATCTGTTTTTGAAAGTACAAAATCGAAGTTCTCGTCGAGACAAGAAAATCGACAGGTGGCATGCTAGACGCACCGCGAACGAAAGCGGCAAGGTGCCAAGCACGTATGTCGCACATGTGCAGTGGGTGTAGAACCATTGGCACATGCAAACGCTATTGTGACGTTAGCTAGCGGTTGGGTTGGTTGGTCTAACCCGACCCAATTGACCCAACCTAACGACTCACTAACCTGTTGACCCGACTCGATCGTCCATTGACCATTGACCATGGCCGTTGACTGTTGACAAAAAAAAAACATAAAATGTGTTTTTCAATTATATTCATTATGGATTATGTGTGATCCAATTTTGTTTTGCATTTGTTGCAAAAACAATTGCTCGCTGTCACATGCATACACCTATTTGCATATTGTCAGAAGGACAAATGGCTAAACTTGCAAGGATGATAGCTGAGTTGGTTGATTATCGATAGGAAAGTGGCAACATGATGGAACATGTGGTTAAGGTCAATAAGATGATACAAGACATTATCTGGAACGGTTATCCCATGCTAGCTTTTGAGATGGTGCAGCCCCTTATTAGCACTCTTCCTTTTTGAATGGAAAGTAGTGGTGCAATGTGGTTCCAGATTATAAAAGCATGCAATGGTTTCTTTTGAAGGAATACTATAGGATTGAGGCCACAAAGACTTCGACCCTAGTAATGAGTATGACCTGGCGGGGAATGATTGTGCAAGGGAGAAACCCTAAAAGATTTCCATCTATCTTCCTTTAGTTGCTAAAGAGGGAACTTAAGCTTACTAAAACTTTTTATAAGTCTTTCCTATTCATAAGTTAACTTGGCATAGTTGAATTTGTGTTTATTTAGGATGTTTTATGGATATCTCATATAGATAGTTTCTTCCATGTTGATGTTGTTGTGTCTTTTGATGTATTGATTACATTTTGTAAAAATGTGTTTTTTAAGTTAATGGATATTAAATGTCAATTGCTTTTGTTATTATTGATTCTTGTTGGTACTTAAAGAAGTTTTAGTAGCTATAAAGAACTTCTTTTGCATAAAAGATTATATTAAGGGAAAAAGCCATCAAAAACCCCAAACTTTACTTAAAGTGACAAATTTACCCTAAACTTTTTTTTGTGACATAAAAAACCCTAAAATTTGCTAACCGTAAAACATTTACCCCAAACTTTTATTTGTGACACAAAAACCCTAAAGTTTCATTTGTGTGACACATTTACCCAAAATCATAGGGGCATTTTGGTCTTTTTACTTTTTAAATTTTTTTTTGAATTTTTTTGTTTTTTTTATTTGTTTTTCCTTTGTTTTTTCTTCCCTCCACCGGCATCTGGCGAGGGCCACCCTCGCTGGCATCGGGCGAGGGATCCGCCATGGCCGATGGAGGGAAGAGAGAAGAAAAAAAATAAAAAATAAAAAATAAAAAATAAAAAATAAAAAATAAAAAATAAAAAACAGAAAAAATAAGACGAAAATGCCCTTAATGGGGTAAATGTGTCACAGTTTGCAAAGTTTGGGGTTTTTCATGTCAAAAAAAAAAGTTTGAGGTAAATTTGTCACTTTGGGCAAAGTTTGGGTTTTTGGTGGCTTTTTCCCTTATATTAATTTGGGATTTTTGGGTGATGATTGGAAACAATCGTGATTTTTTGATTCCGAAACCTTATTTAAAATTATTCATTAATATGATTAGTTTATGCGAAATAGATGCCTATATAATAGGCATTAATAATTCGTGCATGTGTGTATGATATATTTAGATTTAATGGCTTCGACAACTTAGAGCATAGTCGTTGAATTAAACAAAGAAGGCAAACTGAACGGTGATAATTATGAAATATAACATATGAAAATCTATTACGTGCTAGAAAAGCAAGAGGCACTAGAAACTCTTAATCTAGTTGTGAAAGAACCTGAAGATGAAAACATTACACAACACAAAAGAGATAAGGATGCATTTACTGCATGAAAAAGAAAGAACTTGCTTGTTCACATCACGTTATTGAGTAGCATAGAGGATGATATCATGCGAAACTTGAGGTATTTTAAGAATGCCAAAGAGATGTGGGAAGCATTGGTAGCGAGATCTAGTCATACATCAGTGACCAAGCTGAGACAACTCACTATAAGATTTGACTCGTACAGGAACACTCGTGGTTAAACCATGAAATAATACCTAAAAAAGATGTTAAACATGATCAATGAGCTAAAAAATGCAGGTCACGTTCCGACTGACCAGCGGCAAGTGCAAGTAGTGTTCCTTGCCTTAAAGTTGGGAGCATATGAAAGTACACCTGACCTACAATGAGAACATTAAAACCTTTGGGGATGCAGTGTGCTACCTTGAGTTAGAAAAGGATTGCCTCCTGGTGACTAAGTCGAAAATTGATATATATTATGTTGGTTCTAACTCACAAGAGGCTTCTAACTCTAAGCACAAATGTTTTGATTCGTTCAAAAGGCGGAAAGGTAAGGGAACGGCTATTCAGGCAAGATACCAAAAGTTGGCCAACTTGAGAGAGGAAAGCGTCCTCATGTAAAGAGAATGTCAAAGGCAAAGTATTACAACTTTGGCAAGAATGGTCACTTTGCTCCCGATTGTGGTGGGCCAATGAAGGTAAACGCCGATTGTATTCTTAAGAGCTTTATTTATGCATCAAGTTCTTTATTTTTAATTGAATTTAATCCTTTATGGATTATAGATTCAAGAGTAACAAACAATGTAGTGAATGATAGAGAAACTTTCGTGGAATTCCGATGAGTATGGACTAGAACAAAATAAATCTTTATAGGAAATAACTCAAAAGCTAAAGTTAAAGGGATTGGAACTCGCCAGTTAGTTATGCATGTGGACGCACTTTGCTCATACATAATATACTATATGCTACAGAAATTTGTTAGAAATTAATATTTGTTTTAGTGTTGATTCAACTTGACTTTAATTTGAATTTCCATAATAATGGTATGGAGTATTTAGGTATGAATTACTATGGTTCTAGTTATTTTTTATATGATTTTATTGCATTGGATGTTGACTATAGTAATATTAATGTTTGTTATTCCCTCTTCACGTTTTCTAATCCATACGATAATGATGTGAATGTATGGCATACTAAACTTGGCATATTGGCCAATAACGAATGAATAGATTAGCCAAAGAGAGCTTATCGAGTAATATTGAAAAAGTCGATTTACCCACATGCGGCATTATCTAGTAGGGAAAACGATAAGAAAATCATTCGGAAAATGAACAATAGATGAATTTCCTTTATATTTAATCCATTTTGACATTATGGTCCAATGAATGTGAGAGCAAGACATAGGGCTATATATTTCATCACATTTATAGATAATTATACTTGACCTAATATGTCTATTTGATTTCCCATAAATTTGAGGCATTAAGTTGTTTTAAGAAGTTTATGAGCTTGATACAAAATAAACTAGATAAGAAAATAAAAGCATTAAAATCCAATTGAGGTCAATAATTTCTATCTGATGAGTTCAGAAATTTATGTAATAAAAATGGAATAGAAAGACAGTTATCTATTTCCTATATTCTTTAACAAAATGGTGTTGCGGAAATGGGAAACAAAACCTTATTAGAAATTGTTAGGTCTATAATAATACATGCTAATTTACTTATCATCTTTTAGGTGATACTTTATTGACTACTGTCTATATCTTTAGTTGTGTGCTTTCTAAATCAATTACTTTTACTTTATATGAATTATAGACGAGTGGAAAATTCAACTTAAATTTTCTTAAACCGTGGGATTATATTGCCTATACTTACAAACCCTTTCACAAGTAAGGGAAATTAAGTCCCAAAGGTAAGAAAAGTATTTTAATAAGATACTTAGAGTACTTGAAGGGATATACGTTTATAGGTAAGTAAGAAAATGGGAATATAACTGAATTTTAATAACGGGATATCACATTCTTAAATAATGAAATAGGTGGGGACTATTCCTTATTTGAAACCTTGGATCAAGATAATAAATTTAATAAAGTTTGTCCAATTGGAAGTAATGTGAGAAGTAAGGAATGAAATTCAACTCGGTTTCAACTACAACCACTTGATGATATGATATCATCATTATCTAATCTGAATGGGAGTATAATAGAGAATAATGTGTAAATTAGAGCTGAGTCAGCTTTCCGGCGAGCCATGTAGGCAAGCAATATTAATATTTAATTGCCACGTATGATTTTCGGCCCGTTTCGCCGGAGGTGACACTCAAGTGTCCCACTTTTCTACCAAAGTGATACTTAAATGTCACTTTCATAACTTTTAGCACTTAAGTGTCCCTTTGTGCCAACTTTTGGCACTTAAAGCGATCTTTTGTCGACTTTAAGATGAAAGATATGGGTGAGACTGCATATATTCTTGGAGTTAGAATTTCAAGTGATCGTTCGAAGAAATCATTGTCTCTTTCGCAAGAGACGTATATAAACAAGGTTTTTAAACAATTTCGTATACAAAACTGCAAACTTATAGATACTCCAATTGAAAAAGGTAAAAAATTGAGCCATAGATTGTGTGCAAAAACTCCACAAGAAAAGGAACAAATGTAACGTGTTCCTTATACTAGTGTTGTTGGAAACTTAATGCATGCTATGATGTGTATAAAACTTGACATATATTTTGTAATTGAAATGGTAAATAGATACCAATTCAATCCAAGTCAAGCATATTGGACAACCATCAAAAGAATGCTGAAGTATCTGAAGGGAACTGCTGATTATTGGATGAGTTATTAGGGAAATGATCTGCGGTTTGAAAGCTACTCAATGCTGATTAGAGATGAAATTTAGATGAAATGAAATCTGCCTTTAGATTTATTTTCTTACTGCATAATGATGCAATATCTTTGAGTAGTAAGAAGTAAACATGTATAATCTTATTCACGATGGAAGCCGAGTTCGTAACATTATTAGTAGCTATACAAGAGGGTGTTTGGTTTAAGAGATTTTTTAATCATTTAAGTGTTGTTGAAAATGCTCAAACTCATTATTAGTTAACTAAGATAACCAAGTAACGATAGTGTACACTAAGAATCCGAAATATTATGGTAAGACCAAACATATATAGACTAAGTATAACTTTGTCATACATGAAAAGATGTAAACTTGAAGTACATATCTACGCATAAAATGATAGCAAATTCTATGATGAGGCCAATTTTTTAAATTGCTTTATGTGGTCATGTAAAATCTCTAGAATTGTGTAGAGGCAAATATACTAACTATTATAATTTCCTTAAGTGTTCACATTTAATGAAGTTATCTTTCATTATTAATGCCTATAAGGATTTGTTTAACATTTATACATCTTAATGCTTAGTGTTTTATAAAATTTAGAAAGTATGTTGGACAAATAAAATATTAATCCACTTACACAGGGATTGCCTTTATTTAGTGTGTGATAAATAGAGATAAGACAATTTTTAAACTTATTAACTGAGTGATAATCGATAGCTCAAGCTTATAATATAGATATCATATTAACTGAGTGTTAAGATAAAGATATAATATTTAACTATATTCAATATATTTTACTTGGGGGAAAATTATCTAAAAAGTCTTAAACCTATTGCACTTTTGCCAATTTAGTCCTAAACCTTTTAACTTTGCCAATTGAGTTTTCAACATTTTCACTTTTTGCCAATTAAGTCCATCCAGTCAATTTTGGCCGTAAAATGCTGACGTGGACGCTGATGATGCTACATGGGACTACCGATGCTAACGTGGACAATTTTTAATAATATTTTAATATTTTTTTTTTTATTTTTTTGAATTTTTATTATTTTTATTATTTTATTATAGTTTTTTCTATTCCCCCCTTTTTTTTTTTTTGGCTTTCTTGGCCTTTTCCAGTGGCCGGCCACCGACCACAGCTAGCCGGCTGGCCTCGCCCCCACAAGTGAGGCCCGGTCAAGCGAGGAGGAGCCCCGACGAGAGGAGCCCTCGCCCAGGCCAAGGCGGCCTCGCCGGGCGTCGGTCGAGCGAGGGCCGGCCTCGCCAAATCTAGCAGGGGAGGGAGCCCTCGCCCGGGCAAGCGTCGGCCTCGCCCAAACCAAATCTAGTGAAGCCAACCCTTGCCCCTGGCTAGGCAACGGCGATGATTTTGCATTGAGCAGGTAGTGACATGGAGCTGGGGATCGAGAAGAAACTGACGAGGAGGGCGACGACATTGATCACAAACGACGAGGAGAAGAAGAAGACAACGAGGAAAAGGAGAGCCAGGAACAATCGAAGCAGTACGGACAAATTCTCACTCTCGCTCGTCGCCGGCCGGGGTGAGGCCGACGCTCGCCGGATTTGGCGAGGTCGACCCTCGCCCGGCTCCGGGCAAGGGTCGACCTCGCCTAGGAGACCCTTGCCGGGCCGCGCCTAGGCGAGGGCTCCCCTCGCCGAGGCTCCTCCTCGTCCGCCGAGCCTCACCTATGGTGGGCGAGGTCAGCCGGCCGGCTGTGGCTAGTGGCCGGCCACTAGAAAAGGCCAAGAAAGCCAAAAAAAAAAGAAGAAGGGAAAAACAGAAAAATAATTTTAAAAATTATAAAACTTCAAAAAAATTCAAAATATTATTAAAATATTATTAAAAATTGTCCACATTAGCGTCGGTAGTCCTATATGGCACCGCCGGCGTCCATGTCAGCATTTTCCGACCAAAATTGGCGGGATGGACTAATCAGTAAGAAGTGAAATGGTTTATGACTCAATTAGCAAAATTAAAAAGTTTAGGACTGAATTAGCAAAAGTGCAGTAGGTTTAGGACTTTTTGGACAATTTCCCCGTTTACTTTGTCTATATTTAATACCAGATGTGAGTTCTAATGGATTCTTTAAAAGAATTGATACGTGAACTTAAGTTAGACATTAAATATGTCTAAAATATAATATGTATAGTATTGAAAGCGAAGACATACACTTCATGGGAAATGAGTTAATATCATAATAAGTATTTCATACTATATATGCATAAGATAACTAGTAAGAGTGTCAAAAGTTTAGATCTCAACTTTTATATCATGTGAGACTATTGAAGAAAAGAGTTCCTCAACTGAGTGCCCCATAACTCTTATTTGTTCTCAAGATTTCTATTTAATATTTGTTATCTTAGAATGTTGCCAATGATTATGAATTGATATGATAATAAAACAATTCTAGAAAAGCAAGTCGAACTGAAATTGAGAATTTCAAAGAAAAAGGAAGATCGAGTTTGGGATTATTCAATGGTCAACTAATTATGATTAGTTTGGGATAATCATAGTTGTGAATACCATATATCATAATTAAAAAGATATTGAGAGAGATATAAATGTGATTGATTGATTTAGGATACTGCATACTATATTTACTCAAAAACGTAATGCTCATTTTGAGTTGTTATATATTCCTAATAGATATGCGGCAATGAACTCTTGAACTATGTTGGTCGTACGAATTATTTACTAGAATGAATGTTGTAGAGATGAAAAGAGAGAGTTATGTTCAGCCCACCATGTGTAAGTGAGAGATGATGGGCTTTTATAAAATATGTTGGGCTAGGCAATGCATTTGACATGCATTGTTCATGGAAGGACCAAATGAAAGTATTTCAAAGTTGTAGAAAAATATTGTGATGATGTGCATGAAATACAGTGTTTTTTTTATCCTTTTTGTCTATCATACTCTACTCCTATCATGAAATATAGTTTCTTCTTTTTTTGTCTGTCTTACTCTACTCCTTTCTTAACTTTCGGTCTCAAACTTTTATTTTACCCTTATAGGACGTGAGAGTTGAAACCCACATCTAATATTAAATCGTCCCCATCCCAGCCGCTCTCGAAAAGATGGGGATTCGATCCCCCACCTCTCCCTTCCCATGCAAAAAGAGTGAAATACAGCTTGAAACGGGCAAGTTTCGAGAATACCCATCCAATCAATACAAGGTCCCGGAAGATTAATTAGCCTAACACCCCAAGTTGATCTTCACATTAATTGGACATTGAATTCCTCGTAACCATCTTGCTCTGATGGGCATTATTGCGCACTTAACGTGTGGGACACACCGCCACAGCCACCACTGACAGCACTCACATGTCCAGATGAATATGATAATGTCCTCACTCTCTCTCTCTCTCTCTCTCTCTCTCTCTAGCCTGAAATTCTGGGTTCAACCAAACTTGCCATTACAGGGCTTCAGGACTCTGGTTGTGAACTGTGGATTGTGCAATTCAAACGCAAGCTGAATAGAGGTGGTCTAGGACCGATTCGAGCCACGGGCATGGAGCCACAGGTAGAGAACAGGCAAGTGATATTCAAGGGGTTCATAGAGAGGGCTCCGAGGGAGACGGACATGGAGTTGAAGATGGGAAGAATCAGTGGCGGTCTCAAGGCGGCTGCAGGATCAGGTGCTTTCCTGGTCAAGAATCTCTACCTCTCTTGCGACCCCTACATGAGGGGACGTATGCGCGATTCCCGCACTTCTTATATCCCCCCTTTCGTTCCTGGTCAGGTACATTTTCCCTGGTCTGTGTCCTTGCTTTCTTCTTGCTCCTGCCCTCTTCTCGCGTTCCATAGCAAAATCCATAAGTTCAGCAGCCACATAATTTTCTATTGGTGGGAATCGGTCCTCCTAACCTTATCGATGCGTTGCTCGTCTCCAAATGGAGACCGGACCCCTCCTTGTTATGAAATGGCGAAACACTATATGCGGAGTCACCGCGTTGTACTTGTTTCGTAATCATCTGCCTATATTTTACAAATTCAACTTGGGGATTTGTAATCAACCAACCAATTTAACCCGGTGCAGCCCATCGAAGGGTTCGGTGTTTCCAAGGTTATTGACTCCGATGATCCAGACTTCAAGCCTGGAGATATAGTTTCGGGGTTCACTAACTGGGAAGAATACAGCTTGATAAGGAAGACTAACCAGTTGAGAAAAATCGAGCAACATGATGTCCCTCTGTCATATCACCTGGGCCTTCTCGGTATGTTTCTCCTACTATACCTGCTTACTGCATGAAGCATCTCTCAAACGAGTTTGTCCGATACATTTCTCAGGATAACTTTTCATTGATAGGTAAAGAGCCCCTGTAAACGATACTAGTGGAGCCTTTCTTATCTGGTCTACTTTTAAAGCCACATTGCATTCTCCTGCAAGACTCTTTAGCTAAAGATAATTTTGCTTGATATACGATCTTTGGGATGCTACCATCAGAAGCTTCCCTTATCAAAAAGTATCGGGATCCTGGCGTAGGATGAATGTTACCGTAAGTTTTATAATCAACCAAATTCTGGGTTGACTCATAGCTCCTTCATCAGTTAATCAAATGGTCGCTTCAGCAACACTTGAATAATGATACCATTTTCAGTAGAATTTGTAGCTAAAGGTCAATATTTAAAGTTTAAAAAGTTGAATGACTTGTTCAGAGGGTTCGAAATTGCCATCAAATGTGCAATTGTAATCATCATACAGGTGCAAATTGTTTTACAGCATAGTTTCCAGTAGCCGCTCTTTATTACAGTATTTGGTGGAATCCCATTGTGCAAATAGTTTTGTCAATTTCTCATGGTATGTCTAATAAAACAAACTATACTCAACTCAATGATGTGGCAAATTTTCATAGCATAAAAAATTCCCTGGTGTATAGTTAGCACAAGCTTCTTCATGGTAGCACAAGCCTCTTCGTGTTTCCTAAATAATAGATTTTATGCAGGTATGCCGGGATTTACTGCATATGTAGGATTTCATGAGATATGCTCCCCTAAAAAAGGAGATACTGTCCTCATCTCTGCAGCTTCCGGAGCAGTTGGACATCTTGTTGGCCAACTTGCTAAACTGCATGGCTGCTATGTAGTTGGAAGTGCTGGCTCAAGTCAAAAGGTAAGTCTGTTAGTCAATGGAAATTACAGTGTCATTCTTTTAACTGCAGCTTGCAGAGAGAAACATCTCATAAGTTCGAGTACAAACTGTTTAGGTTGACTTGCTGAAGAATAAACTTGGATTTGATGAAGCTTTTGTCTATAAAGAAGAGCCAGACCTGGATGCGGCCTTGAAGAGGTCAGTGCTACTAGCATTTGCATTGCTTCTGTGGCTTGTTGACAGGCTAAGTGTGGACCAATCATCTTGATCGTCTTTCCTTATATACTTATATACGTTCCTCCTTCTTGTCTTTTCAAACGAGTGGCTAAACAATAAATGTGGGCTAACAGGTACTTTCCTCAAGGCATCGACATCTACTTTGATAATGTGGGGGGAGACATGCTGGATGCTGCACTTCTCAACATGCGTGTCAGTGGGCGCATTGCAGTCTGCGGCATGGTATCACAGCATAGTCAAACCAATCCACAAGGTATCCACAACTTGTTCAATATGATAACGAAGCGCATCAGGATGCAGGGGTTCCTGCAAAGCGACTACTTGCACCTCTTTCCCTTCTTCTTCAACCAAGTCACGGAATACTACAAGCAGGGGAAGATCACTTATATGGAAGACATGGTTCGTGGGTTGGAACATGCTCCGGCTGCGTTCGTTGGCCTGTTTTCAGGTAGGAATGTCGGCAAGCAGGTCATTCATGTTGCCAGTCCATAGGATGGCTAATGAATTTGGTAGAAACTAGGGAAGTGTGAGGGCCTATCCCCTCCAAGCACCATGTTCAGAATCTTTTCCTTTCCCAGTTCGGGCTCAAAGTACTAGTGAGCCGGGCATAAGATCACTCCAATTCCATCTTTCCAATGCTGATACTTTAACAGTGAGCCACTTTAAATACTGCTGCGATAAGTATAGTCTTTCTTGGGTGCTGGTCATGTCTCGAGTACATGGCAAAGTAGCGTTGCCTTCGTAGCCGCAACTGGGTTTTGGAAAATTCCAGACTCTGCCTGACCTCCGATTGAATTTAATGGGATCCAGGTGCATGCGAAAATCACCTATTGGAAAAAGATGTATCCTGAGGCTTATCATCTCACCAAGATCATGTTGAGAAACGCCCTCATTTAGACCAAGTAAAACAAGTGTTGTTAACACTGAAAAGGAACAGCCAAGTCAAGGCTCATGCGATGCACATTACTCGCGCAGAAAAAGAAGGGATCCCACGTTTGGTACTGAAAGGTCTGAAATCAAGAGGATGAAATCATGTATACCTGGGCCTTCCTTTGAGGAGAAATGGGCAAGAATTTCTTCTCCATCCCTCCTCCCCACATCTTCTTTCTCTTCTTCTAAAATAATGGAATGGTGAGGTATCAATTTGTTTATTTATTTCTATAGATTTACCATTGGAAGTAAAAACTTAGTGATGAAGACAGTCACCTACCAGTGAAATAAACACCTAACAATCTAGTTCTGTTTGAAAGGAAGTAGGGGACCACCAGAGTGGGCAATTTACCAACCTCAAGTTGAATATACATTATCTACTCATGTAGAAATTCATCTTTCAAAACAGAAACTTAGGTTCCATTCATTTTACAGAAAATAATTTCCTGAAAAATATTTTCCAGATTTTCCAGCGTTCATTTTACGAAAAAATGAACTAGTTAAGGAAAACGGTTTCCGCTATTGGAATCACTTGCTATTGGAAACACCTTCAAAAGTGATGAAAATGTTTTCCATTTTTCAAAAATGGAAAATATTTTCCATAACTTCTTTCACCAAACTAATTTTCATTTTTTTATATTATCTTTTTTTCATTTTATTTTAAAAAAAAAATCAAATTTTTAGTTCTTTCCTCTTATTTTCTTCTTCACCCTTAGCCTTGGCCAGTCGCCTGTCGCCGGCCACGGTAGCAGTTAACGACCGGTCACAGGCGAGCTGGAGTTTCGTCACAGGCCAATGAGGTTCAAGCTCACCAGATTCCACTAAGGAGAGCTCGCCGACGTTGGCGAACTTGAGCCCTATCAGATCTAGCCACTTGGGCGGGGCTTGAGCCTCGCTGAAGGTTGGCAAATGTCAGTGAGGCTCTAGTGACGTTCGGCAAGGCTCAAGCCTCATCCAACTTGCTAAATTTAGCGAGGCCCTAGCTCATTCGACCAGCCTCAAGCAAGCTTCAACCTCACCAAATCTGGCCACCTTGGTGGAGCTCAAGCCTCACCTGAGGTCACTAGACGTCAGTGAGGCGAGGTCACCAGACGTCAATGAGGCTTTGATGACCTCCGACGAGGCTTGAGCCCCACCTAGGTGGCCGGATCTAGTGGGGCTCAAGCTCGCCGACATTGGGCAGGCTCAGTCTCGCTTGGTCAGGCTAGCACAGAGCCTCGCCACAAGCCAGTGAGGCTCCAGCCTGCCTATGGTCGGTTTCCGAGGAAAATAAAAGAAATAAAACAATAATTAAAATCATTGATGTTTCAAAAATTTAATAATAAAGAAATATTATTAAAATGGGTGCATGGAGGAAAAGATATTTCTTATCAAATAGTGAACAATATTTTCTAGTTAATTTTCAAATTTCAGCCAAACAGTAGAAAATATGGTTATTTTCCTGAAAAATTGCTTCTTGGAAAACATTTTCCAGAAATGCCATATTTACCGCGAAACAAACAAACCTAAATGGGAAATTTTTAACTTATCGATATAGTTAGTTTGGCTAAAGATATCACAACTGTCATAACTTTCGTACCGTGTTCACTTGAGTGTCATAATTTTTTTTGTCAACCATTTAAGTATCATAACTTCTAAAAAATATTCACTTGAATGTTATAACTTTCGATCAATCACTTAAGTGCCAAAAATTTGTAAAAACGTTCACCCAGAATCAGCACTTGTGGTGAACTTTTTAAAAAAAAAAAGTTATGGCATATATATATATATATATATTATAACACTCAAGTGAGTATCATACATGAGTTATCACACTCAGTGATTGAAAAAAAAAAAAATGTTATGGCACTCAAATAAGCATTGTATGAAAACTATGGCACTTATAACATCATTTTCCCAAAGTTAGTTGCCAACAAAGGATAGAATTTGCCTTGTACTTTTTACCTTAATTCACATACATTTGCCCTGCACTTATCTAATCATTTGCACTTGACAAAAATTCATCTACTGCAGTGTTGACACCTAATTTTTATTCAATGCGTTAGAAAAAGTAAAAAAAATCGAGATTTAGGTTTTCGATTGCGACGAAGCCCATTTCTTGGCCAAAAAATGTCATTTTCGTTTCTTTCTTTTATATTGTTGTTTTTAAGTAATTTCTAATTCATTTTCAAAAAAAAAAAATCAAAATGTCAAATGGTTGATCTTTGGGTTGACTTTTTGATCAACCCTTTGACTGAAAGTCAACATTGGGTCAAAAATTAGCTTTTTACTAAAAGAGATTCCATTTAGCTTTAATTTCGCTTTTCTCAAGTCAATTTTTCAAAAATCCAAAAATTTGGCTCAAAAATCAACATTTTAGAAAAAGTTGATTAAAAGATTGATTTTTGGTCCAACCTTTGACCCAAAAAATTAAAAAAATAAAAAAATTCACAAAACATTTCTTTTTAGTGTCAATTTGATTTTTGTGTCAAAAATTTCACAAAATTCAATTAAGAATCTTGTTTTTCGAATTTTTCGATTTTAGGTTATGAATCAACCAAAAATAAAATTACTTTTGTTTTAGCCATAATTAGGTATAGCTCCTTTAATGACATTTGATCTAGGGACTATTCTAAATTTGCTCGTGTATTTAATCTCACAAATTGCCATTTCGAAAGGCAAACTACCATTTTAGGCCTTAAATAGGGGGTCAAAATAATTTTTTCATGACTTGCAAACAAGTAATTGTTTTCCATTTATTTCATAAGATAAGTCCAAATCTAAAGTCAATTTTGAGAAATTTGCATTAGAACCTCTTGATTTGAGAGATTTCACTCTCTTGAAGGTACGAAAATTGAACTATTAAGCTTCAAACGGTGAAATTTAGGTTGACCCATTCAAGACTAGGGTTCAATTGCATGAATCTAGGTCTAATGACCCCGATTCATTTTGGCCTAAGCCTCGGTACTTCAATTCAAAGTCAATTTGAATACATTATGTGATCTTACACATGGGCAATTATTTAAATAGGTCTATTGCGACATTAATTGAATTCAATTTTAATCAATTTGTAATTTCGGCAAATGAATTGAAAAATTGCTCTTTTTAGCCCTTTAGGCTAAATCTTAAGTATCCATGATTTTCATCCATTATTTTTTGCGATAATCGATCAATTAAGTTAATAGAGGGTTCATAGATCACATTTATGAAGTTTGATTGGCTTAATTGAATTAAAATCGGGCAATTTCTCCTCAAATTGTGCAAATTATCTCGAACCAAATTGTACAAATTTTGAACCCACAAGGGTCACAAATGCATGATTTAGCCAAAACCGGTCAAACCGGCGTGAACCAATCTAACCGGTCCCACTAGCCGCCGACGAGGCAGGCTAGTTCAGCCCCTTGCCAATCAATTATGGACCTCCGACGATCGGTTCCAAGGCCCTTATCATGTCAATTTCACTCCTACATCCTCAACTTCCCACGATTTTGCAGATTGGCCCCCAGATTTCGTGAATTTACAATTTGACCCCTAATTAGACCCTTAAGTGTGATTCTTGTTTTAAGCTTGGATTTTTGCAAATCAAGCCCATCTGATTGATTACCCGACACCTCCTAATGATGATTAGACTTTTAAAATCATGATTTGCCCATTAGATTGGGTTTTTGATTGTTGGATTGAACTGACAGCTGAGATCTATCAATTTATGGGTAGTATAAATATCATTTTTCCCTTCAAAATGAAACAAGTTCATTTTTGCAAATTTTCTTCTCTCTTTTCAAATCAAATCTCTCTTTTGTAGTTCTTTTCCCATCTAGCTCTCCTCTCTCTCCACTTCTCTTCTTTGCACGCGGACCGGCCCCCTCCATTGCACTCAGTTGCCACTTGCCAGAGCTCTACTGGCAACATCTTAGCCGTGATCAGCTTCCTAAGTCCCCCTCCGTCCCCATCGTTATCCATCAGAGTCTTGGCTGACGTCCATTTCTTTTGCCCAGTAGCTTTTCTAGCACTACTTCAAGGACCGGCGCTATTGTTAATCTTGCTCCCATTTTGATCGGCCGCCTAAACCGACGCCTCGGTGGCTTTTTTAGGTGAACCGATCACTGCCGATCAATCACCAGATGTTTCCCCGACCAGCTAGTTGTCAAGGCTCATACAAAAAGTCACCGGAATAACTTTGATGGCTTGCTCTTTAAGTAGTGGTTGAAGACGGGTCCAATTGGACTGATGTTGCTCCTAGGCGAAACTAGTGGCCAATAGTAGTGCCGCTGCCACCAAATCATCTCTAATCTGCTCCTCATATTGTCCTTGACCTCTGGACAATTGGAGCCTAGCTGATTTATCTTTAGATCTCCTCCGATGGTCCGATTCAGCTCTGGCGGTCCCCAAACCTGTCCATTTTGGATTGGTTCTGTAATAGTTACAAACCAGCAAATTGACCAAGCCTCAGGTGGCTGGAGGCATCCCAATCCATCCCTTGAAGGTTAGATCGACTCCGGTGACGATCGATTCATCCGATCACATCAAAAATCAAAAAAATCGCACATAAGGTTGGTATTCTAAGCTCGAATATGATGAAGCGAGGTTATAATAGTAAACCAGGGCTAGAATTCGCACTTAAGAATTATATAAATGCTTAGATACATGGTTGATAGACTAGATCATTAACTTGCTAAGATTGAATGAAAGTTGAAGATGATTTGTGGTTGATTATGTGATTTTGCGATGGAAATCTGCAATTTTCGGATTTCTGTGACACGTTTGTTGTTTGGCCTAAAACAAGGTCTTCGATGACCTTATATTGACTCAAGACCTTCTAGACTTAGAAAGTGCATTCCAAGACCTTCGAATCAATAGGTTACATGGCTCGAACGTCTAACATTTGATCCCCGAAAAACACTTTACAATCTGCTCAATTTTTGTAGATTTTTTTTGTGTTCTTTTGGTTTTGTTCTTAGTCTGCCTTAGCATCTATTTTGGCTTTGTTTGGTTCAGTATTTGGAATGCTCATTTGGGCTCTAAAGTCCCTTGGCCAAATGCAAAGGTGTTTGGTTCGTTTTTTTGCGTGACTTTGGTGAGATGCAATTGCATCTCCAAGTGGCTCTAAAGGCCTTTAGCCCAATGCAGCTCTTAAAATCCTTTGAAAGTTGCATCTTCAAAATGCAACTTCCGGTATTGTTCATCTCTCCATTAGAGAAGCTTCGATCGGCCGCATGAATAAAAATAAATATAAAAATAAATATGCTTATATTTTTATATAAAAATATATATATTTTTATATAAAAATATAAAAAAATAAATATAAAATATCATATCTTTTTTTTTATATAAACATATCTATTTTTCTCCGATTGTTTTTATATAAATATATATTTATATAAACATATCTATTTTTTATATATTTTATGTTTAATAAATTTTTTTATGTTTATATTTTTATATTTTTTTATATAAAAATATGTTTATAATAAAAAAATATAAACATATTTTTTATTCAGCAGTTTGGTTGTCGGATTTGGTGGTCCGGTGGTGGACTTCAAAAAAAAAAATATAAATATATTTTTGCTTTTTTAATTTAATTAAAGTTAATTACAAATGCAAATTTTACCAAACGGTATTTTAGCCAAAATTGTTTCTCAATGCAAATTTTACCAAACGACATTTGCATTTCGAAAAACCCTTCACCCAAAGGTATTTGCATTTCGCAAACGCATTCCCCAAAAGCCGAACCAAACGAGCCCTTTGTCATTTTCTTCATCATTCGTATGATCGCAATTAGGTTTTGAGTTCCTAATGGAAAATGGAAAATGTATATCATCATTCATTCTGCATGTCAAATTTTTTGTTGGATTTGTGCACATTCTTAAATGACCGAAATCAAGCATGCTTTCAAATCTTGATATAGGATTAATGGCTAATCATGTGCATATGTGGTTCACCATAATCGAATGCCATTTTGCATGTGAAAATCCTGTCACAATTGTGCACATGATTAGAACATCTTATATCGACATTGAATTGTATGGCAATTTCACATGCCGACTCAAGGCTAGATGATTATCTAAATTCGGACCCCTATTTTTACCTCTGTTTAGATAGACATTTTCCATTTTTACCAATTTTTCGATAGGGATTCTTGAGTTAACCTCTCAACAAAGTTTGTTTGTTACTCTTTTATCTGTGTTGTGGTAAAATTTCGTGATTTTTAGACTACATTTCGTAGGGTAAATCTTAGTTACAATGACTTGGTGTTTTGCTGATTTGTCAATTTCCTAATGCCTTGTTGCTCATTATTCGATTTTTATAAAATCATGCTTAGCTCTTTTAGGAAAACTTTCTTCATGATAGTTTTTCCATATCATGTTATGCATGTTAGGTAATTTGTTTCATAATTAAATCATCAATGGATACCGTCCAATTTTGCTGATTTTCTGTGCTTGGTCTGAAAATTCCTATTATAAGCCTTTGGTTGTGATTGCTTAGTTAGGCTTTTTAGGCTAGTTCGTGTATGGTATCAGGAAATATCATCTTCATAAAATTTGTTTCAAATCCTTTGATTTCCATTGTCAAATGATTTTCAATAGATGAACTTTCTAAATTGCACTTTGAAACACTTCAGTACATGTGATGTCTCCAAAAGCAAATTTTTAAAAATTATTTTCAATACTTGATTTGACTTAGGAAAAATCTGATTTGGACCGTATTTAAAATGTCTAAGATGCCTATGAGTGCATTTATACGAGCTCCAGTGGTAGTTAAATGTGTTCCCTAGATATTTTTTAGTCCAAAATGTCTTAAAATCTTTTTAAACTTACATTTGACATTGTGAAATTCGTGGTTTGGACCGTATTTAAAGTACTACGATGCATGTGAGTGCATTTATGTGAGTCTTGAGTTAGTCTTAACAATTAAATGCATTTCATAGCCGAGACATTACCTTATCTTAAAAACCTTACTGGTGATTTCAAATCCATTTTTGAAACACCTCTCATGGATATGCACGTCATTCATTAGAAATGCCTGTATTCATGTTTGGCGCATGCCTTAGTAATAAGTAGACCCATCAAATGGGTGGGCCGAGTCGAAAATGGGTAGACCCATATTCCTGTAGTGTAAATTTAGTGACTTCTACCCGACTTGACCCATACCCTACCTGACCCAACTCGTATTGCTAAAACTCATTAATATTCTAGAAAAACCCATGCCCACTTTAAGCTATATGCTAATTGGATAAAAACCTCAAATTGTTATGAAATACATTAATAGATGAAATACATTAATGAATATTTATTATATTCATCTTATCTAATGTACTTATTATGGTACATTTGTATCATACATTCTAAGTAGATCTCTCTATACAATGAACGTTTCATATCCCATATCCAATACATGTATCATTCGATACATTGATATTAATGATAAGTACATTCTTGTTCTCCTATAAATAGGAGTTTAGTTTTGATGTACAATTACAACCATCAGAATAAACAGTCACACCCTCTTCTCTGGCTTTCTCTACTATCTCTAGTGTTCAATTGCTTTCTCTTCTCAACCTCTTCTCTATTATATATTCACCACAACACAATATTTTACAACACGTTATCAGCACGAAGATCTACCGTGAGTAAGTAATTTTTGCAATGTGGATATTCATTTTATTAATCATCCTATACTTCATCTTCTTCTATCAATTCTTCATTTTTATTTTTCTTGGCCCGAAGTCAAATTTTAAATCTAAAAATATCCTTCTGCTCCTGAAGTAGCGGTGGATATTTAGAAAAACTTCTAATTAATTAAGGATTTACTTTTGCAAGGATTATGGCAATTATTGCAAAGCCCAAATTCCACATCTTGGAAGTGAGTGGAAAGAATTATCTATCCTGGTGCCTTGACATGGAAATGCATCTCCAAGGGCAATGTCTCGCTAATGCAAACCTCAAATGAAAAGGATTAAGCAAATGCGCTGATCTTTCTTCGCCATCATTTGCATGAGAGCCTGCAGACTCGATATTTATCCGTGCGAGACCCTCATATATTGTGGAGGAGGTTGAAGGATAAGTATGATCATACCAAAACTGTTATCCTCCCTCAAGCACAATATGACTGGCAAAATCTCAGACTGCAAGATTTTAAATCAGTGTCTAACTATAATTCTGCTTTATTTGATATCGTTTCTCGGCTTGAGTTATGCGGTATCAAACTCGCTGATGCAAGATTGTTAGAGAAAACTTTCTCCACCTTCCATGCTTCAAATATTGTATTGCAACAGCAATACCGACAGCGTCAGTTTGCCACATATTCTGAATTAATTTCTATACTTCTTACTGCCGAGCAAACTAATGAATTACTGCTCAAAAATCATTATCTTAGACCTGCTGGCTTAAAAGCATTGCCTGAAGCACATGCTAACTTTGAGAAAAATACTGGCCATTTTAAGGGCTATAAGCGCAAGCAAGAATATAATCGTAGAAGAGATGGCAAGAAATTTAACCGTCCTAGGAAATCAAACTTTGGCCTGAATCATGGCAAAGAAAAGAAGCCAAAAAATATGATTAATGAAAGTATTTGTCATCGCTGTGGCATGATTGGGCACTGGTCACGTACCTGTCGTACACCAAAACATTTTGTTGACCTATACTAGGCATCTTTAAAGAATACGGGCAAGCGTGGTGAATCTCATGCCATTGAAATCAATTCTACTACCAAAACCATTGTTGAGGCCAACAATATCTCCGTTGGTGGGACTCCTCTTGCTCTTGAAGTAGCAAATGCATCATTGGATGTCTCTCATTTCTTTAAGGACCTCTGATTACTTTGATGAATCAAATTGGTGGATGATAATTTGAACTTCGAATTTTATGTTGTTTCGCTTTAAATGTATTACTTTTTATTATTCTTTATGAAATGCTTATGAACCTTATATAATATTTATTTTTGAAATTTTATTCAACTATATAACTAATATGCAACTTTTATGATACTTGACACTTGAAGTTGTCAATATAAATGCAAATGGAAAATACTGAGAAAAATGAAGATGTTTGTTTGCTTGATAGTGCAACAACACATTCTATATTTCATAGTAGACATTTTTTCTCGAGTATGACATTGCGGAAGGCACAAATTCATACAATATCAGGTCCTGTTCAGATTATTGATGGTTTTAGGAATGCCACAATTATTTTGCCAAATAGCACAGTCCTACATATTGAGAATGCATTTCTAAGCATTAAATCAAAGAGGAATTTGCTCAATTTCAAATATGTACGCCGTAATGGGTATCATATTAAGAATATTTATGAGCAAGATAAGAAATAAATTGACATTTCCTCTTATAAGATGGGCCTGAAGACCATCCATGAGAAGTTAGAAGCTTCTTCTATGGGTTTGTATTGTGTCATGATTAAGGCTGTTGAAACCTACGCCACCACATCTTGGAGATTGGTAAATCTTGATTAGTTTAGACTGTGGCATGATAGCCTTGGTCATCCTGGCACTTCAATGATGCGTAGGATAATTCAAAATACAAAAATGCACCCTTTAAAGGATATAAATGTATTGTTGTCCAAAAATTATAATTGTGAGGCTTGCTCACAAGGAAAGCTCATTATCAAACCTTATATAACAAAGGTTAATCTTGAATATCATTTTATTCTTGCAAAGGATTCAGGGTGATATTTGTAAACCAATACAACCACCAAGTGGACCGTTTTGATATTTTATGATACTAGTGGACACATCCTGTAGATGGTCCCATGTTTGCCTATTATCTACGCGCAATGACACTATTATCATATTTCAGCTGCAAATGCTCCAACTAAGATAGCTGTTCCCGAAGGACATGCTAAAATAGATCAAAATTTCCCACACTTGAAGTGTGGTAGACCGATAGGATCAAAAATACTACTTCTCGAAAACAAAAGGGAAAGAATTAAGAATCCGCTCCAGAAGAGCTTGGCGTTATACACGCTCCTGAAGAGCTTATTGCCCCTAAAAAGACGCAAACCCATGAAAGGAACATCAATCCCGGGAATACTGAAAATTCCATTACATATTATAATGAAATTTGGGATCGAAATGAAATCATCATTGATGATGCTTTTGCATTCTCAGTTGCTTATAAAATTATGGATGATGATTGTGAGCCGCAATCTATTATTGAATGTCATCAAAGGCAAGATTGGCCTAAGTGGGAGAAAGCAATTAAGGCTGAATTAACTTCCCTAACTAAATTAGAGGTTTTTGGACCTGTAACTCGTATCCCCAATAATGTAAAGCCCGTTGGATATAAATGGGTATTTATCCGAAAACGAAATAAGAAAAACGAGGTTGTCAGGTATAAAGCCTGACTCGTTGCCTAAGGATTCTCCCAGAGACCTGGGATTAATTATAATGAAACATATTCACCTGTAATGGATATAATTACATTTCGTTTTCTCATTAGCCTAGCAATCTTTGAAAGATTGGAAATGCGTCTTATGGACGTTGTAACGGCATGTTTATATGGCTCATTAGATTATGATATTTATATGAAAATTCCCGAGGGATTCAAAATGCCTGAAGCATGCACTCCCCACAATTTATTCTCAATAAAATTGCAAAGATCCTTGTATTGGTTAAAGCAATCCGGTCGCATGTGGTATCAACGCTTAAGTGAATACCTAATTAAGGAAAGATATAAGAATGATCCTATATGCCCATACGTGTTTATTAAGAAATCAAAAACCGGATTTGTTATTATAACAGTTTATGTTGACGATATAAATTTAATTAGAACTCCAGAAGAGTTAGTTGAAAATGTTGAATATTTGAAAATGGAGTTTGAAGTTAAAGATTTGGGTAAAACCAAACTTTGTCTTGGTATAGAGCTTGAGCATAAAGCAAATGGAATAATCGTCCATCAATCAGCATACGTTGAAAGATTGCTTAAACACTTCAACATGACCAAAGCTCACCCATTGAGCACCCCTATGATTGTAAGGTCTCTAGATCCCCAAAAGGACCCATTTCGTTCTAAAGAATCAAATGAAGAGATACTTGGTCCTGAAGTACCATATCTCAATGCAATTGGGGCTTTGATGTACTTGGCACAATATGTAAGACCAGATATCGCTTTTGCGGTAAATTTATTGGCACGATTTAGTTCTGAGCCAACTCGGAGACATTGGAATGGAATTAAACATATTTTCCGTTATTTCCGAGGAACCATAGATTTTGGATTATATTATTCCAAGAATTCCACTAACTCTGGTTTAGTTGGATATGCTGATACTGGATGTAGATCCGATCCACATAAGGCTCGCTCTCAAACCGGGTATTTATTTTGTTATAACAGCACCGCTATTTCTTGGCGTTCTACGAAGCAATCGCTAGTAGCTACATTTTCTAACCACTTTGAGATTATTGCTTTATATGAAGTTGGAATAGAGTGTATTTGGTTAAGATCCGTTATAACGCATATTCATAATTCTTGTTGTTTAATACCGATTACAAATTCTCCCACTATAATTTATGAAGATAATGCTGCTTGTTGCACAAGTCAGGGGAGGATATATCAAAGGTGATAGGACCAAGCATATCTCACCGAAATTTTTCTATACTCATGAACTCCAAGAAAGTCGACAAATTGATGTTAAACAGATTTGATCCATAAATAATCTTGCAGATCTTTTTACCAAATCATTGCCAACATCAACTTTTGAGAAATTAGTATATGGCATTGGTATACGGCGAGTTCACAAGATGCAAGATTGATTAGCCCCAGCAGTGGCTACATGGCTCAATTGAGGGAGAGATATTATGAACTATGCATTATAGCATTGATATGCAGCGAGTTCACAAGATATAAGATTGATTAGCCCCAGCAGTGGCTATATATGCATTGCACTCTTTTTTCTTTTTGTCCAGTTTTTTCCCATAGGGTTTTTCCGACTTAAAGTTTTTAACGAGGTCAATTAATACATCCATAAAATGGAGAAATCATAAAGTTTGTGCTCTGCACTCTTTTTCCCTTTTGTCCGATTTTTGTCCCACTGGGTTTTTCCAGCTTAAGGTTTTTAATGAGGCAGTATTATTCGATACACATTCGTAATTAATACAATAAATATTCAAGGGGGAGTATTATGAAATACATGAATAGATGAAATACATGAATAAATATTCATTATATTCATCTTATCTAATGTACTTATTATAGTACATTTGTATCATACATTCTAAGTACATCTCCCTATACAATGAACATTTCATATCCCTTATCCAGTACATGTATCATTTGATACATTGATATTAATGATAAGTACATTCTTGTTCTCTTATAAATAGGAGTTTAGTTTTGATATACAATTACAACCATCAGAATAAACAATCACACCCTCTTCTCTGGCTTTCTTTACTATCTCTGGTGTTCAATTGCTTTCTCTCCTCAACATCTTCTTTATTATATATTCAGCACAACACAATATTTTACAACACAAATTAAATTATAAAATAATTAAAAAAATACTATATAAAAAATTTGTTAAAAACAAAAACCTATAAAATGTAATATTTATAAAGAAATAGACCATGCACATGCTTATCTTATCTAAAGTGAACATACTATTGAGCAAACTGAAAACTACAATATGAAACTAAGTATTAGCTACTTGAACACTATCTAATGAAGCATCCTCAAAGGCCAGAATGAAAATAGTCTTTCATAAATCGGAGTTACGTGAGCTTCATCAAATCCAAAATTGGATGTTCTTTTGAGCAGTAAAAATAAATGCATCAAGACTTTGAAAAATTTGGCAACAAATAATTCAACTCATTTTCCAGACACCGATTTCCAAGTTCAATCAACCAAAAGCAAACAAGATAATTGAACACTAAGACTAGAATAGGTTTGAATTATGAGATGAATATGTGGCTCTTCTCTAGCTGTAAATATTAATTGACTGTACTAGAGATGAACGGGGCAAAAAACTTTAACACCCTTAAAAGTTAGGATCAATTCAATGTAAGAGAAAGCATCCACAATAGCCTTACAATTGAAGAGTGCCAAAGTAATGCTTTCCAAAATGCCTCTACATTCAATGAAGATCACAATAATCTCAATAGTCACTACACATTGTTGATGTGGCTAGGTTTATCATGCTGATCATGAATCTATGAGAACTTCCATAGACATCAAGTCAGCACATTGATCCTTAAGAACCTACAACATTGCAAGAACAAGACAAAAGAGATAATTTAATCGTGAAATTTACAAATAAAAGAAAGTACCTAATGCAAATAGTCTTGGAAGTCAACAATGAGAGACTCGTCATCAAGATCTTCCTCAAGCGGAACTCCAAATAACCAATCTTTGGTGCACAACACAGCCTTCACATTTTCAAGCAAAAGGGAACTACGATATTTATTTAGGATGCATCCTCCAATGCTAAAGGCCGACTATGAGGCAACAATAGTGATGGGAATGCTCAATATATCATGTGCCACAAGAGATAAGTCGGGATATCAATGTGAATTAGCTTTCCAATAATCAAGGACATTGAGATTAGGGAATTCTTTTTCTATCAACCCTAGGCTCCTCTAAATACAAATCCAATTGTGACTTAGTAGATTGCGAGCCAAAGTGTTCGCTGTCAAATGCATCATACTCATCAAGATTATCCCCAATGTTTTCGACAATGTCCTCAATTGAAATGTTACCTCGACTAATTGAAGATGTAAAGCAATCATCTCTCGATGTAGAGGTCACATAGTTATCAAAAAGCATATAAAGCTTTTCTCGAATGCTCTATACAAATCCTACATGATCATCCATCTCCAACTTCGAATAGCAAAATTTTAACAAGTGTAGCTTATAGCGAGGATCTAATACAACAGCAAAAAAGAAGACAACACTGTAATACTTTCAATATTTTTCAAACTTCTTTAGCATTGCCATAGCCATAGATTTAATAACTATATCCTCACTATTCCTCACCTTTATCAAATGAAGCTGAATCTGTCATACTCCATAGAAATACAAATTCGTCATGGGATATCTAACTCCGAAAAAGAGAGTAGAAATATCATAGAAAGATTGTAACAAGAATGCAATTTTCTTAGCTCTAACCCAATCCTCAGGTGATGGACATGTAAGAAAGTTACAATCAATTAACTTCAAATAGGAAATTGCATGTTCAAAGACCAAAGAACCTTCAAGCATTGGGTACGTAGAGTTCCATCTAGTAGCCACATATTGATATACCTTTTTACCCGTCTTCAACCAAGACTGTGATATACACTCAACAAATTTTGCTCTCCTCTCTTGTGTAGCTCTCACTTATTTGACAAATTCTCTAATATTTTGTAATAATCCATCAATCATCTTTAGGCCTTCTTGTACAATGAGATTCAAAATGTGTGCACCACAAATGTACATGAAAAAACTTCCCATCACACAACAAAGAGGATCTCATAGAAGGTGTACTTTTCCAAATATCAACCATATTGTCATTGTATGATGCATTATCCAATGTGATACTGAAAATTTTCCTCTTAATGCTCCACTCTCTCAACAAAGTCAACAATTTTTCTAATAAAATGGCGCCACTGTATGGAGGTGGCACGCAGGAGAAGCACAAAATCTTTGCATGCGATTGCCAATTCTCATCAATGTAATGGGCAGTGACGGTCATATAATGATCGGTTGTCACAAAAGTCCTGTAACATCCTCGATTCCAAGCCATAAGAATAAGGTTTGAGGGTCGATCATGGGAATCAATGACATAAACCTTGGATAGACCGAGACATGGCATGTTCAGCCATGGACCCGATCCATCCAACCGAGACCCGATTAGGGCAAATAACCAAGACCAACCACAAGGTTTTTTTTAAGACATCCAATGGACCACTTCTAATTGAAAATGGTCATTGACAAGTTTAAGAAGATTACCCACTTAGTCGCCCTTATTTGGTTAAAATTTAGTAAAAATTTTGGCATGAGCCTCAGTTCTCATAAAATCGTCAATCGTGTGCAAATATGAAAGACTTCTCCAATTAGGCAACTCCCTATGTTAGTCTCATGATTGCCTTAGATAAGATTTGGACACAAATTAATTAATGCAGGGATGAATCATTGGACAAGTGTCAAGAGGTAATTAGAGTTCTAGAATCTTCCATAGCCTTTTGACCTAATCCATCCTTATCCATTTAAATGTCACATGTCCACTACAAGAGAGAAGGAGAAAACTTACTTCTTAAGTAGCTCAGCAAAAATATCTAGGCCTCATTTAATAATTTTGGACATTAGTTCATTAATGACCATGATGAATTATCAACTTAGGTGTCCTCTAGAATCTTAGGTAAATCTTAGGGTATGATGGTCCAAGATTATAGCCTTGGTGAACAAGTCAAGAAATAGCCAATTAGAAGAGGACGTGATCCATCAAAAAGGCTTATGTGTCTCCTTAGGCACTATAGGCAATAACGAACCTAAAATGAGCCTTCGAGAACAAGTCAATATGTGAAGCAATCACAAGCGAACACCAAGGGACTTAGGCGCCAACTCAAGAGGATAGCTAGGGCAACTTGCCTCTTAGGTGTAATCACGAGTTTGCATAAAACCTAAGAGGAAGAGGCCTATAAATAGGAGAAGGCATCCTCACATTTTAGGGGTTAGCCATTCTCTCATTTCCTCTCCCTTTCTTTCCTCTCTTTCACGCCTTCCTCACCAAGCTGCCTTAGGAGCCGTCTAGTCATTAAAGGAGAATCTTGGAGCTAGGTTCAAAAGTTGTAAGTAGACTTTCCTAACTCTTTGATAGGACAATGTGCTACGCGTATCGATTTAGGATCTTGTCATTGCTTGCTTGTGTTTGCTTGTATGTTGTGCTTGTTATGTGTTTTCAATTACTTGTCTTTGCATCAAGTAAATCATGGTCTCGCGTGGGTGTCAAGCACACCCCAATGGTGAGGAAAGTTCTCGGCAAATTGGACGTGTGCTGAGGTAGGTGCACGACCCACACTTGATCTTGAGACAACATTGAAGTGTGTTGTTACTTGGGATAAGCATCAGGTCGATGCCGAAGCCAAAGTGAACGATTCCAAGTCAAGAACACGACCTCGAATCGCATCCGGCATGAGTCTAGTAATAGGGCACAAAAGTCATTGATTCACTTTGTATGGCACGCCTTCGGGCCTTTCATTTGGCTAATAATTCAAGATAAAAATGGATTGATTGATGTTTGAATGCATGGATACACGATGGACTTTTACTGTTGACGCTAAGGTATGCCGAGTCATTGCTTGGGGTAAAGCCCTAGATGCCGTCTTGATATTGTGATCGTGGACAATGCCATCCCAAGTGAGGCCAATGCCTGGGAGTCGCCCTAGATGCCATCTTGATAATGAGATCGGGATGATGCCGGTTCCCAAGGGGTGGACCGATGCCCGGTTGATGCCGAGAGATTCGATGGATTTTGACTAACTGAATTGACTAAAATAAACTGGAAGTCCACATGTGGTCCATGACTAATGCATGTGTGATGCTTGAATTAATGCTTTTCGGGATCGGGATAGGTATAAATTCGCTCAGTGACCCTCACAGGACGACCATGACGTTCTAGAGGATCCGCCATCCAAGGACCTGAAAATATTATTCCATGATGAGGTGAGACAATGTCTCAGCAAGTTCACCTCCTAAACTCTGACTAGGAAGGAAATACGCCTAAAGGCTACCTATGCACACACAAGATAACGGACTTACATTTGCCTCAATTCCTTCCTGCAAGTCAGTACAGTTCATGAACTCAATCAATCCACTCAATTCAAATCGAACCATCGATCAATAAGCCAATCAACTCAAGTCCACACCAACAGTACTATCTACCCATTCAATACCATATATCCATCATCTAAAACTACCACTATTCACAACAGTTGTAATATATGGTCTTAGCTCGCTCAAGCTTAGATATATATATTAATCGTACTCACTCAAGCTGATAAAACAACCTTGGCTCACTCAAGCTGATAAATCACCACATCGAAAATAGTCGTGTGTGGGTACATGGCTGGCCTGAGCCAAAACTTCAATATCTTTCCTTTATAAATTCCCATTAATCATAATAGTCCATAAACACAAATTTGGCACTATAGACCGACACCCGGTATTTTCCAATTAAATACCGAAATTACTCAATTTTGGAATAAATACCCAAATTTATAAATCTCACTCAATTTGCACAATCCAGCATTCAATTAAATAAACCAATCATACCATTGCAATCAGCACAAAATTCCGGTCACCGACTGTCCCGGTATAAATTCCGGAAAATAATAAATAATTAAATAAATACTAAAATTAATTAAATAAATACCAATAAATACCATAAATGCAAACTTAGGCCAGGAAAGCCTAATTAAATACCGAAACGGGCCCGGAAAAATTCTGAACCTATCTAGATAAATAATACAACCTATCTAGTTGCTAATTAAGCCATTCTAGCCACCTAACATGCATAAATGAGTAATTAAATCACTAATACGTTCTAACTAACCACCTAAACCATACTTAACCTAAACTAATCAACCTTTAAGCATAATTATCTAAGCAAAGTTTAGTGAGGAAACTCACCGATTTTAAAATCCGATGAGTCCCCGACGACGACAAGGCGGAGACGAGCAACAAACTCCAAAGCGACGGCACCAAGCGAGGCCCGAGAAGGGTCCAAAGTGGGCCTCGAAGCCCACGGTTGGACTGAGGCTTCCAGTTCTAATCTTGGGCCGAAAGAGGTGGCGCGGGGCTAGAAATGGCAAGGCTAGCGAACCGGTGACCAGGCGGGCGAGTAGGTGGGCAAGCAATGGCGGCGGACAACCAAACGGCGACGCACGGCGGCTAGACGAGCTCGAGACGGCGAGCTGGAGGTGGACGAAGCTGGCTCGACTCACGGGATGGGCAAAACAAACGCGGGACCTGCGTGGCTCGCCCGGGGGCGTGACGCAACTTAATAGGGCTCCGGGCGGACGGTGACAGCTTGCAACGACTAGGGGAGCTGCTGGTTGGCTTCCTCTGCAAATTTTGGAGCACTCAAGGGCCTCTAATGGAGAAAGCCTTCTGCAAAAGAAGAAGAGGAAGACAGCTCAAACTTGGAGGGACCCAACTTGGCCCCAAAGTCTTCCATCCTCATCCTCTTGTCCCTTGAAGAGGTCCCACCAAGTTTGGCTCAATACTCAGCCAATCTGTGCACCAAATCCTCCCTAGAACATATCCTAAATGGTCCAAAAGGTGAGGAATCAAGGGGCCTACGAATTTTGTAACATTTTCCCCCAAATTGAACAAATTTCGCTCCAATTGAATCTAATTCGACCCCCATAAATTCCACCGAGGTTTCCTCCACCAAATTGACATTTTTCCTCGCCAATAGAACCAACTTTTATCCCCAAAAACGCGATAAAAAACGGTCCCCTGTATTTTTCGGACAAAAACGGCTCTATTTTGTATTTTCGCCAAGAATCTCGATTTGTATAAAAATCTTCGGAGGATGAGTCAATGGTCCTAAAATAAATCGTGACATGACAAAACTTTCAATTTCATAAATTGGATTCAAATTCACGGTTAATTTCAATCTAGCACGATTTTCATGTAACCCAACCTACCGGGTAGCTTTCTGGAATTTTTAGTGTAATTGACCCGTGATTGATTTATTTCGAGTCACAATATACATTTTCGACCTATTGACGACTCTCGATTGTCGTAAAAATCTCAAGATTTCAAATACGGACATAGGGTATCCACAACGACAAAAAAATCGATCTAATGTCGATCGACGAGAATTTTACAATCAGATGGAATCACCCACACTTCAATCACATATCTTAGTCGAATCGACCTATCTCTAATCTCTAATTGATTTTGACAATGCCGTAATGACCCTTACAGACTAGCATGGCCTAGCAGTCGAATCTCAAGTCTATTGCGTTAAAATCCATTGACGGCTTCACCTGATAGGCTAGTTATCTCGTGAGTGGCCAACTTAAAGAAAAGAACTATAGATGCGCCGATGAAAAACCCAACTTATTCAATCGAAAACAGAACTTAAAAATTAGGATGTCACAACCGTGACGGATATAGTAGCCTTAGAAGAGGACGTCATTTACCGAAAGTATATTACCACTGTATGGGTCCAAAAAGGGGTAGACACCTTGATTCCTTATGTGTAGAAGGCTTGGTGCCTCATTTTTTATGGGGATGTTTTAGGTCTCATCCGAGGCCTCATCCTTCTTATGGATCCTACGAGAGCATCATTGAAGAAGCGCCTAGGATGGGGACCATTTTTGGAGGAGCTCGCTAGAGGAGCTAGGCTACCCCAGCCTTTTAATCGTCGATGCATGGTAATGAAGATAAGTAGCCCAGGACTAAGATGGGCATGTAATCATAATAACTTTTGATATGTGTATATATGTATATGTTACTTTTGTTTGCTTGGCTTGTATACATGTTGCCCGACGTCCATGTTTGTTTGTGTATGGGGATTGTTTTTAATTCGCTTCCGCATGTGCTTAATCAAAGATGAAATATTTTTGGGTGATCAATGTGCCTGGGACATTGATGCTGACCCGCCGAGTCACTCTCTCGTACCAAAGGTGGGGCGGGAGTGTGACAAGTCCACAAATCAGAAGTTAAACATATTCTACTAGAAAGTGACATTATATTTGATTTCAAATTTCTTTTCTACTTCTCATCAGCTTTTATCACATCATTTTTTGTTGTATTTATTGATATGTGTTTCAAATTGGGATTAAGATAACTAAGCAACTCTTTAGTGACCTCCCCACTAGCCACCCTTCCAACATGGAAGGGAGAGGTGAGGGGTTCGAATCCCCACCTTCTCAGGGGGGGTTAGGGTGGGGACGAATTAGTTTCATGAGTGGGTTTCGACTCCCATGCCCTACAAGGAGGTAAGGCAAAAGTCTAAGAGTGAGAGTTAGAGTAGGATTAGAATAGGACTGACAAAAAAAAAAACTCTTTGGTGACCTCATGCTCTACGAAAGAGTATGTATAATTGTGTTTAACTATTGCTTTTGCTAGCTTGCTTTTGAACATAGTTTGATCAAACCATTCCGTGGAATCATCAATGTTGGCCTCTCGATTGGGACAAGTACATAAATGACGCAACAAATGTTTTGTCCCATGGCTAGCCATGTAAGTTGATTCACACCATTTATTTCTTGTCATCCTCATCTGTGAATTTTGCAAATTTGGACCATACAAACGAAGTGCATTTTTTCAATTGTTTAGAGCAAGTAGAGTTATCTTCCTCATCCTCATGAAATAAGGATGCAGCTCTACATCTTTTAGACCCTTATGTAGTAGAATATTCTTCTTGATCCTCATCAAATCTTGACATGTCAACTAATTAGTTAGAGCAAATGTGAATTAGAACAAGTTATTTACTCTAAGAGAAGATGACATATTATATTTCTATATTAAAAAAAAAAAAAACATCTCCAACTTTCATTCCTCCTTAAGAGTAGATAGAGTACATAAGAGAAAACATGCAACCAAACAGGCGATAACAATCAAGTGAGAAATATCAAAAACCCTTGTCTGCATGGTACCATCACAAGCCCCACATTACAAAAATGTCAGTTAGGAGTGAGAATGCCATTCTTTTCTCTCAAATGCACAGTCACACACCATCCCATACCACACCTCAGCAAACAACAATCACCATAAAATAGATTCATTCAAAACACATTGAGTAGGAACTTTGAAATTAAGAATTGCACTACTTACAAGACCTCATAAGCAGATCCAATGAGCCCGACATCTACAAAGCAAACTCCTGCAATTACGTTATACGATACAAGGCAGAATCTCAAACTTGAAAAAAGCAGGATTTGAGATAGGAGTAAATTTCTAACTTCCAATATTTGAGTTAGATTTTTTATACAGACACTACCTACATTGTCAAATTCCCCTATAGATACATAAACAAAAGAAGAAGATATGCATACCTTCTTCAATGTAATGGGAAAACAATGCGACATTATTGTCTCATCTCAATGTAGAGAAAGATGCTTAATTCAATTGCATCATCAAGGTAACATACTGTTATAATTATGGTTAATGAATTAACGAAAGCCAATAAATTAATATATGTCTTTTCTATTCATGTATCTCTTGAATTCATGAATTTCCTAAACTTTTCTGTTCACGTATCTATTGAATTTCTGAATTTCCTAGATTCATGTATCTTTTAGTTCATGTATTCATTGAGTTCATGAATCTCTTGAATTCACGTGTCTCTAGATTCATGAATCTCTTGGATTCACGTATCTCTTGATTCATGAATTTCGTAGATACATGTGTCTATTTAATTCTTGTATCTCTTTAGTACATGAACTAAAAAACTCTATAAATAGATAGGAGCATAGAGCTTCATAATGGTTTTTGTTTTTTCGACTCGATTCCAAAAAAAAAGCTTTGATATACCTTTCTACTCTTCTGATTTTTCTGGATATGCCGGTTCAATTGAACGGTTTGACTGAGTCATGTTTGCATAGTGCTAATCCAAATAGGTTCGAGATGTTGTATCTTTGGAGACATAGTTCGTGAATTTGCAGAGCACCTTTGGCAGGAACTAATCGCCTTAAGGAGATTCAGATTTCCATACCTCACCTCCATTACATTGATATTCTGATTACAACAAACAGTTTATTTTTTTTCTGGATTAATTTCCAACAATCTTAAGGCGATTATCTCACTCACAATTTGTTGTTCTTGTCAGATTATTGAGATGGCTGAAAATAATCAAGTGCCCTTCAATATCCATAATGTTTCAGGAGACGTTCCTATGGTCAATTAGACCGTTGCTATGGAAGATGTTCAACCCTCAGGGTCTGAATTTGTAGCAGCCAATGCTACGGGCCCTTGGGCTAACACCAATTTTGGTGGTGCGGGTACAAGTCATACGACTGGTATGCCCGGGACTATTTTTCAGAACAGTACAAGCCAAATGGCTTTTGGCTCTGTTTCTGGAGGCATGGTTCAACAAACTTTGCCTACTGTGATGACAACACCTCCAGTTACAGTTAATGAGAAATCAGAGAAATTCACCAAAGTGGGCTTTAAATAGTGGCAACAAAAGATGTTCTTCTATTTGACCATGCTAAATCTGACGAAATATTTATCGGAGGTGTGCCTGATAATTAGTCCAGATGAGCACGATGTTATGACGCTCGGTACATTGGAGGCTTGGAAGCATGGAGACTTCTTATGCCGAAATTATATTCTTAACTATTTAATGAATTCTCTATATAATGTTTATTGTAATATTAAATCTACTAAACAGTTATGGGAGTCCTTAGAGAAGAAATACAAGACTGAGGACGCTGGCACCAAGAAATTTGTGGTTGCCAAATTCTTGGACTACAAGATGGTGGATTCTAAATCTGTCATCAGTCAGGTTCAAGAATTGCAATTAATTCTAAGTGATATCTCCGCTGAGGGAATGATACTTAGTGAATCATTCCAAGTGGCAGCCATGATTGAGAAACTGCCTCCGGGCTGGTTAAACTTCAAAAATTATTTGAAGCACAAACGAAAGGAGTTGAACCCGCAAATTGAGGATTATTTCTACCAGATGAAATTATACTACCTTTGTTTTGGGAAAAGCCAGAGATGATGAAGAAAGCTAGTTAAGAATGGTTGGATAGACGGGCTTATGGGTGTTATCTGACTGATATTGGCTCGTAATGTCACATTTAACATCATGAAAGATAACACCATTATGAGTTTGATGGAAGCCCTATTAGATTTGTACAAAAAGCCTTATGCAATCACCAATGTCTATTTGATGTGACGTCTGTTTAACTCAAAGATGAGTGAACATGCATCAATTGTGGATCATTTTAATGAATTCAATATAATTGTTAGTAAAATAAGTTCGGTTGAGATTAACTTTGAAGATGAGGTACGTACTTTGATTCTATTATCCTCATTACCTAATAGTTAGAATAGTACTATTACTACTATTAGTAATTCCTCTAGGTCAACAAGTTTAAGATTTGATGGAGTGCGAGATTTAATTCTAAATGAAGACATCCGTAGAAGAGAATCTAGTGAACATGTATCTGCTACTTTAGTAGGTGAAAATAGAGAAATAACTAGTATACGTGTTAGCAAGAGTAGTATAAACATGAACAAACATAATCAACCTAGGACTGGTGGTGCTATCTGATAGAGTTATGGCAAGAAGGGGCATCTTAGAAGGAATTACCTTAAGCTAAAAAAATGAGAAGAGTAAAGGAATTATAGTTAAATCTACAGATGATGTTGCAGCTGCAATTGATTGTAATTCGGATAGTCTTGATTATGCATTGTCTATCACTAATGATTCATCGTTTGATTAATGGATTATGGATTATGGTTATTCTTTTCATGCTACACTAAATAGAAACTAGTTTACTACTTATCAATGCATGGATAATAGTAAAATGCAATTGGGAAACAATGCTAAATGTGATGTTGGAGGTGTTGGTGTTGTTAGAATAAGAATGCATGGTGGTATCGTGAGGACATTGACTAGAGTAAGGCATGTTCCATAGTTGAAGAAGAACCTAATTTTCTTGAATGCCCTAGATTCAACTTGGTATCAATGTATTTTAGAATGTAGAGTTTTGAAAATTATTTGAGGCACCTTAGTGATAATGAAAGGAATCAAGCACAATGGCTTGTATGAACTTCAAGGTAAGATAGTGATAGAATTCGTTACGGGGATGTCGGATGCATTTGTTTGAGAGTCTGAATTGTAGCATATATATTTAGGGCACATTAGCGAGATAAACTTGAAGATTCTAAATGAAAGAAATCTATTGTGTGGTTATGTTGCTAACAAGCTGAATGTATGCAAGTGCTGTGATTTATATCAATGGCAGAAAGTACAGTTTAGCATGACTATCAAAGAAACCATGGATATAGCAAAGTTAATTTACTTAAATGTTTGTAGATTGTCGCGGTTTTCTTCGAGAAAGAGTGCCAGATTTACGCTAACAGTTATAGATGACTACTCAAGGAAGACACAGGTGTTTGTACTTAGGCATAAGTTTTATACTATTGTGAAGATCAAGCAGTTGAGAGCTATGATCGAAAAGAAGACTAGTAAGACGATCAAGCATGTACGGATTGATAGTAGTATGGAATTTTGCTCAAGATTATTAGACTTCTCCATGAAAGAAAGCATAGTGAGACACTACACCAATGCTAATAAATCACAACATGTTGTAAAATGGATGAGCAGAACATTGTTAGAGACGGCCCATAAAATACTCTTTAGTATTGGTATGGCTAGGAAATTCCTAATGGATGTGCTTAATATGGCAAGCTACCTTATGAATAGATCTCTATTGACTGCAATTGGATGTTGGACTCCCGAAGAAGTGTGGTCAGGTAACACTATTGATTATTTTGTTATTAAAATATTTGATTGTCTGATGGTAAATTCGATAGAAATGCAAGAAAGTGCATGTTTCTAGGTTATGTACAAGGTGACCGGGGTTACTGGTTGTGGTTTTGGGAATTAAATTCACCTCTTATCAATAGAGAAGTTAAATTCACCTCTTATCAATAGAGAAGTTATATTTAATAAGTCTCCAATACTTCTTGCTAGAAATGATTTTTCCAGTGTTCATACAAATCTTAAAGTTATTTAGCTTGAGGTGGAGTTGCCACCAAAAATTCCTGAGCTAGTGGGTACTAATGTGGTGATAGACACAAATGGTACTTGTAGCGAGATGGAGCCTGTTAAACCAATGGTTGCCGTAACTGCTAATATTAACAAGGTATGTGTTCAATCTTTAGACAGGTATGGATACAACAATGATTTTGCTTTATTTATTATTAAGGAGATTATATTGGAAAATCCTTATAGAGCAATTAAAAGTGCATGTGAAGTTAGTATTCTGATGAAATCCTCAATTATGGCGAAGTTCAAAGGTTGAGCCCATTAAGGGCTATGGGAGAGTAGTAATATAGTTCAAATTTTTTAAAGAAGTGATTGTGACTTGGCTCCAATGTTGAGCCAAGGTAGAGATTGTTAAAATTTATTTCGAGTTTAAGTCCGTTAGACAAAATCCAATTCAATGTTAATTATTAATTGTGGACTTTATTTAAATATATTCAAAATTAGATTTTCGTACTGAAATCAGCAAGAAATAAGTAGAATTGAAAATTCCAAATTGGACTTGAAGACTTTGACTTGATCAAAGTGGGTATAAGAAAGAAATAACAAAAAATAGAAAAATAGAAATCAACTTCTATTAGAATTCGACAAATGGTTCTTTTAATAGCCTATATATATATATAATTGTATCAGTGTTGAAATCGATTAAATCTTGTGGTAAAATTTGTTTAATTCATTCATAAAATCGAGAGATTATTTAGTGATGAATTATAGGGTAAGCATTGTACAAGTTATTGGGAGTAATTGGGGCTTGAGAAATACTGAGAGTATTTGTGTGACTTGAGTGTGGTTGTAATATTCATTGTATCGCTTGATCTATAATGGAATTCAGCATTGCTTTCTCTGTGAATGTAGGTCACTACAACCAAACCAGATCAATCTAGTGTCTGATCTATTTTCTTTATTCAGCCTGTTTTATTGTTCAATCACTTGCTTTCCGCGATAAAAGCCATCACAACATCCCTTATTAGAAAATTCCACTAGTGGAATAACATATAGATCTTCAACTTCATACAAACATGGTAGTTATCATCAAAACAAAATACATATTCTAGGAAAGGTTAGGACCACCTCACACTACTACTTCCATAATAAACCAAAAGCGAGTCTAGACGTTAACCAAACCACCATCCAACTTAAGGGTTGATGGCCTCAAGCATCACCTCGTCCCTTCCATTGACATGTCCAAAGGATAATCCTATAAATCTGAAAAATAAGGGGTGAGCCGAAACCCAATGAATGCAATCTCTAAATCTTAAGTAAAAGATCATCATACCACGTACCAACAAACCACTAGCAAACAACATGAGTTCAAAGCAATACAAAAATAAACCACTAGCAAACAACATGAGTTCAAAGCAATACAAAAATAACCATGTCTACGCAAAAGCAAATACTCAAACCATTCTATCATGATATGCAGTGGAAATCATTAACAACATTGCTAATTCATTTAATTAAAAGTAAGCGAAGGACATAATAATTTATGATGTACCGGTATCACCTAGTAGGTCATCATTATACACAAGAATACACATAAGTAAATCATACTTATCTTGAAGCTCACAAGCACACACAAGTAAGTCCATACTTATCGTTAGCTAGGACCCATCTCAACTCATGAGAGATCCTAAACACTCCCAAGGCATCCCAAACACGCTATTCTCCCGTTCAATGTGTAATTTAGTTATCCTAAAAGTTTGGCAAGAGCCACTCCTTATCTGAGCCCCCTGGCCACAACAACCACTCGTCGCCCTCATTGGACTGAATCATTACAAGCCCACCAACTTCCACTTGATTCATCCCTAAACCATACACCTATTAGAGAAGGTCTTGCTTTGGCATCCCTAAATTACCTCATAACACTGACAATGTGACATTGACAAATTGTATGATCGATATTGTGAATATCAACAATTCAAATAATCAATAACGTTAATATCAACAACACTTAGCTAGTAAATCAATAACTTCGTCGAATTACAAAGATATCACTTTTAGGGGTAATGTTCGTCGTTCCACATTCTTATCACCAAAAGATTGCCATCATATCTTAGAGAAACAATCAAGTACCTACTAAAAATCCATCAAATATATCATAGGCATGTAACAAGCTTAATGATCCAATTCAAGTGAACACAAGAAATACACACACCATGATTGCAGCTTAAATAGGCTCAAGTACAAGTTAACAACTAACAACTAACCAAGTCAAGAGTACTAACTAGATCAATATAACTTAGCCCCTAGAGTTTTCACTTACCTCAGATTGAAGACTTGAGTAAAATCAAAACTTTAATCACCTTCAAAACAATATAATCAAGAACAAAGGTTAACATCTCTTGACCTTTTATCAAAACTTGTTTAATGAAAGAGAATAATCCATAAGTTTACTTTGTAAGCTCTTGAAAAATTGAATTTTGAAACCTTAACGATACAAGAATAAAATTTTTCCTTTTACACAAAAGATTGGAATGTCAAAATAAAAGGAGAAGATCTTTTTTTCTTTCTTTGCAAGAACAAGTTGAAATTCTTTTTTAAACTTGAAAACATATGGAGACCTATTTATAGGCCTAGGGAGGTAAAAACAAGTAACTCAAGTTAAGAGAAATGATGAATTGAAGTTAAAGAAAAAGCTAGGTGGAAGTGTAAAAGGGGTCAAGTTAAATAATCACAAGTGACATGATCATATGACTCCATCTACTGATAGGGCAAAGGGAGATGAACCAAGTAATAATGACCTTGAGTTAAAATCATGAGGTCTAAATGTTAGAAAGGATATGTGTTTAAACAGAAATGCTTCAAGTGGCCCTAAGTGAGTACTTAGAGTGCAAGGGCCTAATAACATTAGCCACAAGGAGATATTTGGATCCAAATGGAAAAATGGCTTCTTCTTAGCCAAGTAAGGTGAGTGAATCATCAAGACATTAATGCTATGTTGTCATGAATGATGTAATGCATGAAGTCATCATTAAACTAAGTTCAATGTCACAAATTAAAGACATGTGACTTCAAATACTTAGTGGAGAAATGAAGAGAGATGGTACAAATTAAAAAGAGACAAATGGCTCACTTGCATGGCTTCCAAAGTAGATATTTTGTTAAATTATCAAAATATCTAGTCAATCAATATGTAGACAAGGAAATCAATGCTCAGTCCAAGTATTGATAAATCAAAAAAATATTTTGAACTCACTAAAAACATTAGTAAAAAATAACGTATGCTAGGAAAATCTTAACTCAATAAATTTAAAACTTGAATATTGTCAAATATGCAATTTGAGAACTACAACTAATGTGATGATAATTAATGACGTTACTCAACACCACGTACTTACATGTCAATATCTATCACTAAGGTTAACGCATCAACTTTCGATAATTGAGATAAGGGAAAATCATCATGTGCCTCAAAAAATTGGCTCCAAACTAAATAATACTCATCTTTATATCCTAAATATTATTTTGAAAATTCCGGATGTCACACGTATGAAAGTTTTATTAACAAATCGTAGGAAATTTGGCAAGGGTCTTTCACTTTCCTTCCAATGATGCTTGCAGTTTAAGCTCCCCCAAATAGTCATACATTTGCACAAAAGCATTAAAGCAACTACCCTATAGCATCTTCAAGACTCTCAGCCTTGATATTGGACTGACTTAATATCACATTTACTCCTGAATATTCTCTAACTAGTCTCTTCAACTTGGACGCACTAATTTTAGGCATTGCATAGATGAGAGGATGATCTTGTAGAAGTATTTACTACCATTTTGAATGCTTAAAGAGGAAGAAGCAAGTTTTTCAATACACCGTGGAAGACTCAATAGTAAATGCCTATGACACAGACCAAATTCTTCAATATTCTCGTACCCTTGTAAGTGGAGCTTTGTAGCATTTGGTGAAGAATGAGTGATACAAAGGAGATGATACAATCGATTCGTAGGAGTGAAAAGGTGTTTATGCTAGGAATTCTAGAATAGAACAGTTATAACACTTGAAAGCTTAAAAAGCGAGATTGGCCTTCCGTGAACAAACTGGTCAAGAGCTAATGTCTTTCTTTTGATAATGCCATAGTAGGTCAAAACTAGTTGTTGTGCTGTAATGTTATGTATATCTCACTCGAAGGACAATATGCCCAAGTTAAATTAAGTGTGGTACAATTCAATACAACGATGCGATTTGCCATACTATTTCTAAAAATAACTATAAAAAGAAAGTTGGCCTAGGATTCTTGACTCACTAGACACACCACATGAGCTATTTCCCAACCAAAAATCTATCGGCCCGCGATGCCTATGTAAGAGAGAGAGATCGATAAGTACATCACGTCATTATTTGCTGTCTATCAATTCAAATGGAGCTAAAAGATGAACTAAACAGTTGTGCGAATATTTTGAGTTTTAGGACCTAATTGCAATTTCAAATACTTGCAAGCACGTATGTTACGAATTTCAGAGACTTGATGCACTTATTCCTTAAAAATATTCGCATCTTCTCTTGCCCAAAACGACTTTGATTGCTGTTTGCTCGTCGTCGACACAACAGTGGAAACTAGAAAGCCGGGGGATCTTCCGCGCACTGTTCCTGTATCTGCTGTCTCTCTCTCTCTCTCTCTCTCCCCTTCTGAACCGGGACGCCTCCAAGAACTCCTCCAATTCCTTCTCCCGTTCGTTGAGCTCCGATCGATACGCGCCGGCGGCGGCTCCTCCGTTCTTGGGTAAGTGCTCCTTCTTGTGGGCTGCGTCGTTCCTCTCCCGCTTCTGCACAAGTAGGGTACTTTCTTTCGTGAGGATGGTGGGTGATGGATTGTGTCATTTGGGTGATCCTTCTTCTCGTCACTTTGAATCTCTCTTTTCGTTTCCGTTGGGACTCCGCTTTTCCCGGGGCTTCAAACCGTGGAGGAGGATCGAACGAACGTCTTTGTCTGCCGAGCTTTTGATGTCTGATTCTTTTTGCGCTTGAGGGAAGGAATTTATTCTTGGGTTTCATTGTTTTGTTGTTTGCCAATGGTGTCTGGTTGAAGACGAACCCAATTCGATGAATGGTTCTTTTTTTTCCTTTTGGCAGACTGCAGATAGGGAAACATAGGCGGGTGATTGTGTTATGGATCTCCAAGTCAGAAACTTGTATAAAGAGCTGCTGGATTAGTCCCTCCATTTCTTTCCAGTGAAGTGGTTTTTGTTGACTGATTCGATTACCGGGAACGGTTGAGGGGCTTGATGATCAGGATGTGCCAGTAAACTGCTCTTTGGTAGCTGCATTGCCTGACCTCGTAGGAATGGCTTCCAAAGCAATCTTGCGCAAGCAAAAGTACCTCGTCAACTTTCTCAATCGCCCTACTTACTTAATCAGGGCATTCTCATTTTCTGAGCATGGCCAACCTCACCTATGTGATGGCCCTCAGGATTTGGGTCATACGCCAAGCCATGCATTTGCTGATACTGATCTTAAAGCTGACAGAAGTAAATATCAGTCGTCCACTTTTGCAATGCAACGATTTTTCAGACATTCGGCACATGAGGTCCCGACATTGGACCACATACTAGATAGGAAATATATTCTCTCTTATTTTAGAGTAACAAGGATGTCAGAACTGGTGCGGCATGCTTCTACGGCAACAGCTGGCCAACCTGAAACTCGTAATGGAAATGGTCAAAGCAAGGAAAAGGCTTCTAAACAGGTAAAGGAGGCTTCGCCTGAGGATTGTGACCAGGCAGTTGAAGGATTGAGTACAGCAAAAGCAAAAGCAAAGGCTAAACAAATCCTAGAATCCCCGAAGAGTGATGAATCTATACTGAAGAGAATGTGGGCTACACTTTTGGGAATTGGTCCTGCTTTGAGGGCCATTGCTTCCATGAGCAGGTTTATATATTCTTGCCTCATGGCTATACTGGTTCAAGACTTTAATGGTGTATCTTATCATCTATAATTTGTTCAGGGAGGACTGGGCTAAAAAGATTCACCATTGGAAGGATGAGTTTATATCTACCCTGCGGCATTATTGGTTGGGCACAAAATTGTTATGGGCTGATGTTAGGATTAGCTCGCGGTTGCTCATAAAACTTGCAAATGGGAAGGGTCTTTCTAGGAGGGAAAGGCAACAACTTACTCGCACTACAGCTGATATTTTCAGGCTAGTTCCTGTTGCAGTTTTTATTATAGTCCCATTCATGGAGTTTCTGCTGCCTGTGTTCTTGAAACTATTTCCAAACATGTTGCCATCAACATTCCAGGACAAAATGAAAGAAGAGGTGAGCTTGCTCTGTGTTTGCTTTCTCGTGTTATCATCTTCATTTCTATTGTACTTGCATAGGTGGCATTTTAAATTACAGTTCATGAGAACATTCTGCAACAGTGCAGTGCTTAAGACAAAGAGCATCAACCATCCTTTGAACGAAATAATTGCTTAGCACTTTCCCTGATCGAGAATGGTAGCCTCAGGGCCGAAATACGAGGCCAAGCCTTTGGAAAGGGTACTTCCAAGTGACCTCTGCTGGTGGATTATTACTTGTGGACACCATTTCATAATCTGTGTGTGTGTGTGTGTGTGTGTGTGTGTGTGTGGAAGACTTGGGGAGTGCAAGTCTACTGTGCTGCATCAATACCAATGTGCGATCTCAATGAAGTGCTCCTCTATGCTCCAGAATCATTTGAAACCACTGAGTCCCCTCCCCCCTCCCCAAAAAAACCCAAAAAAAAAAAAAAAAAAAAACAAAAAAATCTCATTCGTGATTTTTGGTTGGTGTTTACATGTGTATCATTCGCAACCTCTTTCCAGTTCCATGTGGGACTTGAGAATCACACCTTACAGAGAGGTATTTAGGTTGCTAGAAAAGTGCTTATTGTTCAACAATGGAAGTTGTGAATTTTTTTTTTTTTAAATTTTTGCCTGAACCAATTGGGCTTCATTTGCATGGTAATGGTAATGGATTGTTAACTTTTGATGGAGAGTGCAAGTAGGCTTATATCTGTGCAAAATATGTGCTTATAGTTTTAATCTTTTCTTACCTTTTCGTTCCAGAGATTTTCCCTCAAATCTCGTAAGCTTGGTCCTCTTCTACAATGCCTGATAAATTGGCGCCACTTGTTTCCTAATGCTTTAATTGGGCAGCAAAATGACCAATCAAACTCTTCACCACTATTATGTAAAAATTTTGTTTGATGAAATGTTGGCATAATGAGCAGAACACATCCAAAGGTTTCCAAATGCTGCTGAATGATTATAAGTATAGCAATATCAATCTTGTCCCTGGGACAGAACTAAACCTGCTTGTATTGCTGCTTCTTGGTCATTCATAAGCCATTGTCAGGAAGAACCTGCGTCTAAATTCAGCCATAAGATGTACACTGCAGATGTGACTTTTCCACTATTCTTGCAACTGCACTATTAACTTTCAGCCTCAGAAGAAATTTTTGATTTGTAGGAGGCACTGAAAAGACGGCTCATTGCTAGGATAGAGTATGCCAAGTTTCTTCAGGACACGGTCAAAGAAATGGCAAAGGAAATTCAAAGCTCAAGAAGTGGAGAAACTAAGAAGACCGCAGAAGACCTGGATAAATTTCTGAACAAGGTAAAGAGACATTTTACTTACAGTTTTTATTAGGTCATTTCACTCCAGTTTGTAGGTATATTTAGCTTCTGTTCTAAACAGGTAAGAACAGGTGCTCGTGTTTCCAATGACGAAATTTTGGGCTTTGCCAAGTTATTTAATGACGAACTTACCTTAGATAACATCAGCAGGTTGGTGTTTCTTTAAATTTTGGTATTCTTGGCCATTGTCTAAGATTGGTTTTGCTTGCAAGCGAATTGAAATTTCATGTGGCTGTTATTCCATTTTGTTGTGATTACAGGCCTCGACTAGTGAACATGTGCAAATATATGGGAATTAGCCCATTTGGAACAGATGCATACCTTCGTTTTATGCTCCGGAAGCGACTGCAAGAGTGAGACAATATGTTCTTCACAAAAATTTAACTTATCTGTAGATACCCATGACAGTTGTTTATTAATAACTTCTGTCTACTCAATTTTTAGCCGGTACATAGAATCTTTCATTTGGTCTGGGAGAACTTCTGCTGTGAGTCATATAGGAGGGAAGTGGACCTTTGCTTGATTGAGGGTGTAATGTAGTTTTTATCTGTTGGATTTGTCAGGATAAAGAATGATGATAAGATGATTCAAGCAGAAGGTGTGGAGTCTCTTTCAGAGGGGAGCTTCGTCATGCCTGCAGAGATCGAGGTTTGCTGGGATTACTTTCTGTGGAAGAAATGCGGCAACAGGTGCTCTTCATTTCCATTTTTGTGTTAATTTTTTTTCCTTGTAATAGGTGGGGTTTTGTATGAACAGTTTATGGGGTGTCTGGGGCCACTTAAAAAATATGCTTGCTGTAAGTTGCCTTCATTACCAAGTTGTTTTAAATTTTTGTGGAAAATAAACCTTAATGAGTTTAAATGCCCATATCTATATATCTTTACATATCTGAGATGGTTCAATTTTAAAAATTAAAAAAGAAAGAAAAAAAAAAAAAAACCCGAACTCTAAAATTTAAGGCAAAATGAAATTTTACAAGTTTAAATCAATTCAAACACACAATGTCACAAGCCAGGTAGATTGTTCATTTGAGTAGTAGTTTTGCAAGGAACTTCTTTTGTCAGTTGAGTTTTTGCATAAGATTTACCGAATCTAGATACATCATTATGCTTGGTTTATCCACCAGGGTAAATGAGCTTAATGTTTTAATCTAGATGTTTAAATTGTGGCTTCTCTTTTCAGCTGCGTGATTGGCTGGATTTGTCTCTCAACCATTCTGTACCGTCTTCTCTTTTAATTCTTTCAAGGTAAACCTTTGTGCATTTGGATGTCGCATTGTGTGTCATGTCATTTTCTTCATTGCGACATTGTTCTCATTTTGACAGAGCCTTCTCTGTATCTGGAAAAGTGAGGCCAGAGGAAGCTGTCCAAGCAACACTATCATCTCTGCCGGACGAGGTTGTGGACACTGTTGGAGTGACAGCTTTGCCATCTGGAGATTCTGTTTCAGAAAGGAGGAGGAAGTTGGAGTTCCTGGAAATGCAGGAAGAACTTATTAAGGTTGACTATCTTTCTTGAGGTTTTGTTGTAGTACGAGTTTGTCAAGGCTGTTTACCACCTAGGCTAGCTGGTGGCAGTTACCTATGCAATGTCCAATTCTGCCATTATGTCTTGCTTTGAGAATGCATTTGGTTGATGTTTCTGCTAGGAAGTGGGTTTCTCCCTCTTAATGTCCTTGATGCAGTGTCTATGTATTTGAAGCTAAGAGTGAGAATTATTTGTTTGTGTTTTCTGCTACAAGAATGAGAACGTTATATCTCATGTTTGAATTTAGCTTTAATCTTCACTTATAATGTATGATTGATGTGCAGGAGGAGGAGGAAGAGGAAGAGGAGGAGCAGGCTAGGATGAAAGAATCAGTTAGTAGCCAAAAGGATGTCGCTTTGGAGGAAATGACTGCTTCTACGTCCAGAGAAGTGGTAGAACAGGCGAAAGCAAAAACATTGGAAAAACATGAGCAGCTTTGTGAGCTTAGCCGTGCATTGGCAGTGTTAGCTTCAGCATCTGTATGCATCCATATTTTACTTGTTTCTACAAAGAGGAGGCAGTTTTTTGTTGATTTTTGGTGTTTCATCTGATTCATGTTTTTATCTTCTGTGATTTCAGTCAGTGAGTAGAGAGCGTGAAGAATTTCTGAGGCTTGTTAAGAAGGAGGTATTCCAATTTGAGTTGTTTCATATGAAAGTCTACATTTAATCCTTCAGCATGGGTGGATTTGCATTTCGCTTCCCAGGATTTCTGAAGACTGCTTTAGATAAAAACTTCTGAAGAATATCTTTTCCCATTTTCTGGTCGGTAGGCAATTTAATCTAGCATGACAGATATGTACTTTTACCTGGACATACATCAAGGAGAGAACTAACCAATATAAGCATGCACATATCCAATACGTTATCTTGAGTCTTTATTTCCTGTCTCGCATGTGGTGGCAAGAATTTTATCTAAATAACTCTTTATTCTTTTATCCATACAAATTTATTGGTTGGTGATTCCTCTTTCATATTTTACCTGGTACATGATCTAATTTTATCTTACAACTGCATAGTTAACTGTGTGATGGGTGAGACACTTGTGTTGAAGGTTTGAGGCCCCTGTTCCTTGGATTTTGAACTTCTTTCTCAGTGCATCTGTTGTTTACATTGATTAGTGATCAAAAGGTGTTTTAGACTTTGCAAGAGCCCCTTCTCAAATTAAGTGTCTATATACAACTCTTTCTCTCCCCTTTTTTGAGCCGAGTGGAGCTGCTGCATTTTCTTGGGCTATCAGAAGTAAAACAGAATGTTATACACAAAGGATGCACATAAAGGGGAATCTGTGTTCCACTCTGTTAACAGTTTTGCTCAGCATGATATAATGACTTTCTTCATCATGAATGGGGTGACTAATTTCTCTTGGTCTTTGTCACAAAACAGAGTAAACTCTCTTTGTTGACTTGAGTTGAGAGGGCTAGAGTTGTCTTTGTTGACTTGGGCTTGTCAGGGATGTAATTCTCCATCTCTTTGATATCAATAGAATTTATTGAATTATCGAAAAACAAGATGGAGTAACCTTTCTTGATGAGGTCAAATCTAATTTCTAGCATTGCATTAAGAGGAAAAAAGATAAATCAAAACCTGGAGAAGTTATATTAGTCCTCTTTATTCGCTTCAACAGTCTTGTTTAGATTCCTTTTCACAGGTTAGTTCCTAACTCTTTGTTATCATCCCCCAGATAGATTTGTATAACACAATGGTGGAGAAAGAGGGTTTGGAAGGTGAAGAAGCAGCAAAACAGGCATATAAAGCGGCCAGAGAGGATAGTGACCGTGCTGCGGGGATGACCATCGGAAACAAGGCTTCCTCTGTCCTAATTGACAGGGTAATGCCAGTTTTGAAGGATTCTAATATTAGCTTTTGTTTTTTTTAAGTGCACTCTGCAGCAACTTAACAGTGTTCCTGTCGACACTGACTCTGCAATGTCAAAATGACTGATTTGTGGTTATGGCTCTTCATCTCAGGTTGATGCAATGCTCCAGAAGCTTGAAAAAGAAATTGATGATGTCGATGAAAAAATCGGAAGCCGCTGGAGACTGCTTGACAAGTCTGTTAACCACTTGCATTTAGTAACACCCCTTTTTATTGGGAAGATTTAGATTTCTATAGTTGATTACTTGTTTCTCCTTGTTCTATCTCAAGTGCCCAATTGTACCCTTCATCTGTCAGGGATTATGATGGTAAAGTTACTCCAGAGGAGGTTGCATCTGCAGCTATGTTCCTAAAGGACACCCTCGGTAAAGACGGCATTAAAGAACTTATTGGCAACCTTTCCAAAGACACAGGTTAGTAACAAAAGATTGCAGTTTTCTCTTCCATGTGGGCTCTGCACATCAAATGGTGATCAGGAAATATCTAGTGTGTGGGAAGTCTGTTCAAAACTTCTCAGCATCTTTTGACATTGCGGTTCTACGTAACTATCAATTAGAAGTATTTTTCGTCGATACATCACTGTAGCTAACTATTCCTATAAGACTTGCACAAAATTGAAGGACACTATCGATTTGAAGTCCCTCACCTTTCACGTCAATAGGAGATTGTTTTAGAATACTTTGTGAAGATTTGATGAATGATTGGACTCTCCATATATCCAGCATCTTCTATCTGGAATATAATGGTCAGTTGTTTTTACACATGAAAGAGTTGTTGACATATTATTGTGCTTTTGTGATTTTGCTTGAACAGAAGGGAAAATTCTTGTTGAAGACCTTGTTCGGATGGGAAGCGAGGCAGAAGATGACAATCCAGGCGACGAGAAAAGGGCTTAGAAGACGTACTCCAATATGGTTACCGACATTGGTCGACCTGTCCGCTCAAGTTGGCGATCCTGTCTCTGGTGTGGCTAAGCTCAGAACCTCAAATTGTGCCCGTGATAATTTGAACAATACTGGAACTACATTTCGTCTTGGCAATGGAATTAGAGATGACAGGAGAGCAATCTGCCTTTCAGGGTTCGCAACATCATTGGCCGGGGGCTTCTGGAGATGTTTCTCACATTGTTCATACCTAAACGTAATATCGTCTTGATGTCAATTTTTGTACTGAATCCTACTCCTTCAATTCATATAAGCTAAGCGCAAAGTCTGAAAAGGAACCCTCAAATCATAGAAGGGATGTTCCAACTACTCATGGATTCAATTATTCTGCTTGTAGCAGTTTTGATTACGAATGCTTTGGCGCCAAATATTCACGAAAGGTAGAGGGACCTGTGTAAGGGTGCTCGGAGTGATCACTTACCGATTGAAATAAGTTGCTACTGAAGCCTAGAATCACTGCAAACATTGAAAATGGCCATATCGATTGAAATTTTTTATTTTTTTGGGATAAAGAAACCATTTTTCAGTTAACTAATTTGTCTGAGTGATATAAATAATAATATTTTATTTGGAAATATTCTCCAAATTATGCATATTTGATAAAACAAATGAATCCTAAAGTTTCAGAATTAACTTTTTTTCTGAAGCTTTTCTTACCAAAAAATGTTTTTTGCTGAAGCTTATTTACCAAGCGGTTTGGAAACGTGAAGTGTTTAAATGAGCCAATCACTGTGCGAATTAAAGTCAATCGTTTAAAAAATCAAATCTGATCCAATCAAGTTGCTTGGTAAATAAATCCCATCTCATAATTTTTAGCAATGTCTAAGGATTACTTAGGGTGTATTTATTTGAATGAAAGAATTTTCAAAATATTGGTTTTTTAGAGTTTCATACGTTTGGTTTGTTAAAAATAATCAGTTAATGAAAAATTACTTACGGTAAAATATATATATATATATATATATGTATGAGTAGAGTTGGGATAATAATTTCCCACCTTAAAAGGAAGAAAATATTTTTCTAAAAATGATTTGCCAAAAGTATATTCTTTTATCACGAAATTTTCCTCGATAAGAAGAGTATATTTGTTATGCCAAAAAACTTCTTGTGTATTTGTTATGCAAAAAAAAAACTTCTTACTTGAGGAAGATGGTTTCTCTAAAAATTATTTTCAAGGAAAATTATTAGCTTTCAATTGTTTGGTGGTGTATTTAAAAGTCAAATGGAAAATATTTGTTGACGGTTAGATCTTACTTTCAAAAATTATCTTCTTCATGATAATTATACTTTGGTTCATTATATAAGACTCGTGCACTTTCCATTCCCTTGTTGGCTTCCACCACCCCATATTACATTCATTTGATTATATTATTCATTGTAGATCCCACTCTTGATTTAAGATTATTTCTTACATTTTTTTTCATTTTTTTTTTGTTTCAATTTACTAAAAGACAAAATTATCAACATCCCTTTCGAACAACTTTTTTTTCACTTTAGTCACTTCTTCCACACCCATTAAATTTCAACATTTCCTTTATGTTTGTTTTATTCTAAACGTTTTCTCCATTGTTGTGATCCGAGCAAGCATATATCATGTATTGCAATAAAAAAAAAATGTTAGTTACATTAGCAAATTGTTTACTTCATTTCCATAAATTATCATTGTATTGTTTTTTGTATTGTAGTCGCTATAGAAATCAAATTGTTTGTAGTCGCTGTAGAAATCAAATTGTTTATATGTGTGTGTGTGTGTGTGTGTCAATGACAAAACTACAAATGGAAAACAACAATCACTCATGTCAACAAGTTCATTTCAAACTTTATAGGGTAATTTTTCAATATGATGGAATCTTTTGTGTAGTGTATGGATGCATCTTCTTGCCAAGGTTATGTTATTTCTATAAATAGATCAAAGTGAGAAAAATAAGTTCTTCTTGGTTGCGACAAGGAAGGTAATTATCATAATCAACATAATATTTCTATCGCACGTTAGAAAAGAAAGACTAGATTTTTTTAATGACCGTCCTTTTGAAGTTCGTTGTTATAAAAAGAATGGATCATGGTCACTTAAAATATTAAATGCATCTCATAGTCATGATCCTTCTAGTGATATGTCTAGACATTTAAAGCTACTATACCTTCTCGCCAGATTCTTTCTTTATTGAGATAAAATAATCCCAACATTCAGGTTATTGCTAAAATCGTGTTCAACATGATGCTAAATTCTATCGTGAATATCTAAATAGTTGTACTATAGTCCAAGCTTTATTGGAGGAGATTAGCGCATATGGATTCATCTACAATTTTTAACATGATGCCGATGGTCACCTGATGTATTTATTTTTCTCACATTTTATTGTAGCGGATGGTTTTTATAAGACTAATATATACAAAATGCTTCGGTGGATATTATTGAAGTTTCTAGCTTTATTAGTTCTTTCTACTTATGCTTTTCATTTTAAAAAAGATTGAAGAGGAAGATTATTTCGGGTTTTAACGATGTTTAGCAACATATTGGGTATTGATTGTCAACCTTTAGCTATCGTCACCGATGGAGAGTTGGTATTGATGAATGCAAATTTAAACATTTTTCCTAGAAGTGGGAGCTTCTTATGTGTTTTGGAACATTGAGAATAATATTGTGGTAAATTGTAAATCTCAGTTTGAAGAAGGAACATATTGGGATTCTTTAAGTCTATTTGGCCCAAGGCTATGAACTCCTAGAGTGAAGTGGAATATGGTGAAAATATTTGGCATTTTGAAGATTGCAGTAGGGAAAGCTCATTGGTTCTTACTTACATTAAAAATACATGACTTCTTTCAAAGAGCTTTTTGTGCCTGTTTGGACAAACCTACACATGTATTTTGGAAACCGTGTTACTTCAAAAGTTGAAGGAGCACATTCAACTTTGAAAGAATGTCAAAAGTTTCAATGGAAAATTTAGTTGAGGTGAAACAGAAATTTTTTTATTGCAGTTGAGAATCAATTTTACGAAATCAAAATCAATTTGTCAAGTTAAAAAGTAAAAGCTCCTCGTCATCTCCATATTCCTCTTTTCAAGAAATTGATTACTCAATTGTCAGTATTTGCTTTAGATAAGCTCCATAAGCAAGATATGAGTTGCTAAAAGTGAGGTTGAGCTACCTGCTTGTACCTAGCATTTTATGTAATCCATGAGCCTTCCATGTGCACATGAAATAAGTATTGGAATAATTAGAAATGGAGGCTTGATATACGGTCCTTTTTAGATCATGATATTGTGCAAAATAATGAAGAAGATTCAATTCTATGACTACTTCATGAGTTAAAAATGAGGTATCAAGAATGGTCACTATTCAAAAAGGAATCTATTTGAAAGTAGATTGAGCAATTTGTACAAGTGAGTGATCCTTTCTTAATTGAGCCCATAATTACATCTCATAAAGATCGTCCTTCCAACTCAAAACCTAAAGCGGAAGCAACTTTTAGATGATGCAATCCTTCTACATTTGAGATTCTCGACAAGGGGAACAAATGTGGTACTGGTAAGGCTTATGGCCATAATAGTTGAACATATAAATCAAAAGGCAAAGATCTTGGATCAAACTCACATTTAAAGGTCGTTGAAATTCATGGTGGTGAAATATAGTAGGCACAGAGGACTTGAGCATGCAAAAATTCAACTCGAAAGACATATTTTAAGGTTGGAACTTGCCACAACATTGAAAATTATTCCTTGATATACATATATATATATATATATATATATATATATATTTGTTTTAAGTAAATAATGACTATCTTATTAATGTAATTAAATTTTTTATTGTTTGACTCAAGTAAAATATCATTTTCTAGAGAGTAGCCTTTTCGAGGTGAGCTAAGAAGCTGAATAGACAATTTCTTTAATTAAATGGCATACGCAACTTGTTAATATTGCAATACATTTGTACTTGTGAGGATAATTTTCTTCTTATTGATGGTTCTATGAAAATTCTAATACATTTAGAATTTTTTTTTGGTCGGTAATACATTTAGAATTGACAAAAAAAAATAGCTGTTTTTAAATGGTTTGAATGAGTTGTCTTATAATGCAATTATAATTGCCGTTACTTATTGTCAAAAGTTAATTATCATGTCATGGCAAATTAGTATTCTATATGATGTTATTTAGGGAGCATTTTCTTTTGCATTTGCATAATAACCATAATTTTTAAATCTTTTATGTGCTTAATTTTGTCATATTTTTAATTTTTTTCTATTTTTTTAATTTTTTTTAAAGTATCTTTGAAATCAGCATACAATGATGGCATGAAAAAAAAATGAAAATTGAATAGTTAAAATACATGGACTATAATATAATGGACTACTAGATTTTGCTGAATAAAAAAAAATGTTGAATAGTTAAAATACATGGACTCTAATATGATGGCACTTATTAAGCTATAATTCAACAAAATGTGTACAAAAACAAATGGATGATTCTTTTTGCTCTTAGTTATAATCAGGTTATTATTTTATTTATATTTTCCTTGAACAAAAATGAGTGGTATTAACTCATTAACATAATAATTCATTAGTTATCTACCAAATAAATAAATAAACGGTTAATACCCTGAAAAACCCAAACTGGTACACTTATGACAAATTTATCAAAAACTATTTTTTTTATCACTAAAAACCTCAAACTGGTATACTTTTGACAAATTTATTTCAAACTGGTACATTTGTGACAAATTTACCCTCTGTTAATTTTCATTAAATTTTACTGTCAAATTATTAAGTTAAATGACACGTGATAGTTTACTGGTATACCAATTTAAGATTTTACACTCCATTTGTCATAGTTTACAATTTTTGTGATTTTTTTGTGGTATTAATCCAATTTAGCGGATGGTATATTTGTCATAAATTTACCAGTTTGGGATTTTTTGCGGTCGAATAAATTAGTTTGGGATAAATTTGTTATAAATATACTAGTTTAGGATTTTGTATGGTTAGTCGGAGTAAATTTGTTACATGCGTATCGGCTTGGAGTTTTTCATGGTCAAAAAATAGTTTTGGGTAAATTTATCACAGGTATACCAATTTGGAGGTTTTTTAGGGTATTAACCCATAAAAAAAAAAAAAAAAAAGAGAGAAAAGAGGAACACTAAATTTGTTCCAAATTGAGAAAAAAAAGGAAAAAAATCAAAAAAAAAAAGATGAAGAAAATGAGGCAAGAAATAATTTAAATCAAAAGTGGGCCTACATTTGAACCTTAATAAATGTGGTTTGAGAGGATCATGATAGTTTAGGGCACGAAAAATAACCATTTTATTCTAATGATTTTCCTATTTTTATTTCTAGATGAGTTTCTTAGTAAAAATATATGTTTGATAATGATACAAAATTTCTCCTTCTCAAACGGTCGGCAAGAGGCAAAGAGACGACGGCGGCAAAGGACAGAGGACAGGCAGGGGAGTTAATCGATAGTAATGGTGAGTAATGAGAAGAGTTTTTATTTCATATTTTTATTCCAAAAATAGAAGAATAAAAAATTTTGACTTCTAATTTTTTTCAAATCTATTTTTGAAGTAAAAATTAATTCAAGAGATTAAAAAATGAAATTGTGTATTAAAAGATTTCTATTTCAAACCCAATTCTAAGAAGAAAAAGTTGAAAAACTGAAAAATGTAAAGTTATCATGCGTGCCCTTAATATTTAGTAAAACTAAAAAAAAAATGAAAGAAATAATCTAAAATTAAGAACGGGACCCACAAAAGATAATGTAGTCAAATCAAAGAACCAATAAAGAGGTGGTAATACCTATAGCCTTATATAAAATGCAAAGATGATATCGAAATCCTTGTTTGACATATTACTGATATGTGAAACATAAATTTTAATTTTCTTTATTATCGAAAGAAAGCAACCTAAGAAAGGATGCAAAAAATAAAATAAAAAATGAAAATAATTTACAAAATTTAATTTCTTACTACTTATAAAACTTCACATCAAAAATGGTTCTCTACTTTGCAAGTTTACCTATGAAGAAGGATCTCGGCGAAACAAGCTCTCCATTTCACGATAGCAAAATCATTTTCACAAACTTTAGCTACTGTAGTTTTCTCCGAGATTTAAATTCCTTTCCATCGACTATCTATTTTCAGCGAATCAAATATGTGAAAGCTCAATAGACCAAACAACTCGTATGGCTCGATATCGAAGAGGGAACAATCCCAAGGATTAAACAACGTGGCGCCCCCTTTCTCGGGTCTCGACCCAACCAACGTTTGCTGGTTTGGTCCTCTCATCTCCTTACAACTCATTAGGACAGTGGTCGGTATCCTGTTCTGTCCCCTCCCCTTTGGCTGAGCTGGCGCGGTCCTATTGGTGGAGGCCCGCGCCTCGGAAAATGTTGACCGGGGACCTTTCAAGTCAACGGAGTGGGGGGGAGGAGCGAGTGCACGCAAGTGACGCCTGCACCTTAACTCGCCCCTCAGTTCGAAAATCCGAAAGGCGCTTCTCTCTCTGCTCTCTTCCTCTTTCTCTCTCTCTTTCTCTCTCTCGTCTTTCTTCTTGTTGTTCTTCTTCTTCTGCAACTCGACCGTCTCTCGCGCACGAAAGTTTCTAAATTTATGCCTCCGCCCTTCGAATCACATCGTACCCACTTCCTCCCTTCGCTTCCTGCGCCTTCTCCCGTCGGCTTTCCTGGGTCCGCTCCCGGCCGCCGGTCCCCTCGTTCGCCGTTCGCCGGCTGAAGCGGCTGTCTCGCGCGAGCTCCGGGCTCCATTGCGGTGCTAGCGCCTTCAATTGCTGCTCCGCGACTCCAATTTCGGTCGGTCTCGCTCAATTTCGTTTGGGGCTCTTGGTGGTCACCTAGGGTTTCGGACGAGCGAATTGGAGGGAGGTGGGTGGTTTGAAGTTAGGGTTTTTCGAGGGCGCCCCGGTGGGATGAGCTGAATCACGTGTTTCGGTTCGCTTGGGAGGGTGGCTCACGAGCTGAGTCGGAGATAGGTCTTGGTGCGCGGGGCTCAATTTGGAGAACCGGTGTGAAAGGGGAGATTTTTCTCCATTTTTTCCCGTTCCGAAGGTGTATATGAATCGTAGGGGTGGGTGAGTGGTGAGGAGAAAAGGATGTTCTATTCACAGTTCATATTGGCAAAGAAAGGTCCGCTCGGGACGATTTGGATTGCTGCCCATTTGGAGAGAAAGCTTCGCAAGAACCAGGTTGCCGATACCGACATCGGCGTCTCTGTAGGTGAGTGGGTCCATAATTCGCTGCTTTTCAGCTTTTGTTTTCTTCATTCATATCTTCCCGGGCAAGATAAATTATCGAAGTTCTCGCATCTAATGTTTGCATGAAACCCCTGCTGTCCCATGACTTAGACAGGAAGGGCTATTCAATTGCACAAGTCATTGCCAGCAATGCAATGATACTGTGGCAGATTTTTCAGTTATCTACAGTAATAGCTGAGGTTTGCCCATCTTAATGTAACTTGTTTTACAACAAATTACTCACACTTTATATTTGAATCTGACGGTTGTGGTCTGCAAGGAAAATTTAAATTACATTCCTGATGGTTTTGGTCTACTGTGTCCTAGGATACATAGGATGGTAATAGTTGAGTTCTTGTATCCAAGATATTCTTTGTTATTTCAAGATCACTAAAACAGGCTGGGAGCCTAAGTTGTTTGGACCTATATTCTTCTTTTGGGAGCTAAGCACATCATAAAATGAACAGGTGTTACGGTGGGTTCGATTTTATATTTTTCCAATCTGACTGATTTTACGGTCTTGAATTGTGATCTTAGTGTGATTTTAAATTTTGGAGACGATTGAGATCATTTAGTCAGTTTAGAATTGTAAGATCGTACGATATAACGATTTAAAATAGCAATTTTCAACAAGAATGATAAGACTGCGTGACTGGAGGTGTCTGGAGCTGTACAAGCTTATAGAAGCATGTTTAGGAAACCGTTCTTCGGCAAATTTTATGTGCTGCACTTTACATGCTGTGACCAGAGAGGCAAGCTGCTTTTTGTACTAGTGAAGATCACCAGTAAAATCTACTCAGAACCAATTCTGGAAAAAGAAAGAAATCTATCCTATTTTTTTACTCATGATCATCCCTCATGCCAAGTTAAGTTGCAAATCAATAAGTATATGATATTAACAAGTCATGCATGTATATATATTCTGTTTCTCTACCTTGAAATAACATCATTTTCTAAAGAATGGAGTGATGGTCTCAGCGGGAAACAGATGTGGAGTTGTAGCCCCAATAATGCTTAGCAAAACAATGATTTCTTAATATTGTTCAGCTGCATATAACTTTTTGACATGGTTCATATTTCTTGGAGTCTATCACGAAGACTTCTCATGTGAGGGAAAAATTTGTATTAATTACTAGGAGAAATGCAGTCATGGCTGGCATAAAATAGAGTATACACAAAGCTCATCAGATTATCTCCAAAAGACTGGTCAATTTTTAGTTGTTATAGCCTTTAAACCTTGGGACAATGATCAAGTTTTTGTATTGGGCTATCACCCTCTTGGTGCCATTGTGAATCCCTTTGTAAGGTCGAAAACTATGTGCTTAAATTGAATAACTCCACATTCTGTTTTCTATGAACAGATTCAATTCTTTTCCCTGAAGTGCCCATTGCCCTCCGGCTTTCTAGCCATCTCTTGCTTGGAGTGGTGAGAATATATTCTAGGAAGGTTGGTTACCTTTTTGATGACTGCAGTGAAGCTCTGCTAAAGGTAAAGCAGGCTTTCCGATCCACTGCTGTTGATTTGCCTCCAGAAGAATCTACTGCTCCGTATCACTCTATCACATTGCCAGAGACTTTTGACCTCGATGACTTTGAGCTGCCAGACAATGAAATATTGCAGGGGTTGGTACTCAAACTTTTAGTTCGATGTCGTACATATTGACATCTTGTTATTGATTTTTTTCCCTGGTAATATCAGAAAAATGTTTCATTGTAATACTGAGTGGTAGGCCTACAGGTAGTGATAGCTATAAGTTTGATGAAGCCCCGGGCAGAAATGTTTTTCTGAAGAATTTTATACTATCAAACTTTTAGACAAATCATTTATAACTTTGCTATCCTAAGGTCAAAATTCTGTGTCGACATGTGCTTAGCATGCAGTGTGTTGCGTCACATATAATGCTATTTCTTCAAACTTTTGATTTAGATTCTCTGACATTCTCTGACCATAAGCCAACACTTCATTTGTCTGAACTGAATTGTGAGGCGATAAGTAGTATGAAATCAGTTGTTGTGACTTTCTTCTCTCGATGTTCTTTTTCTTCCAATGAGCTTACTAACAAGAAACCCTTTGGGTCCCTCCTTCCTTTTACTTGCACGTGCTTGTAGTTGTGTATTTCTTGGTCGCCAGACTAGCTGTGGATCATAGGCACTTACACAAAATCAATAACCCCCCCCCCCCCCAAAAAAAAAAAAAAAAAGAAAAGAATCTTCTTTCCTCGTCTTTTTCTTTCTCCCTGCTTGGGCAGTGGGCAAACGATGGCTATCATCTTCTGATTGCCTTCGATTTGTGAGCATTATGAAAAATTCAATTTTCTACTTACTTGCAGAAACTATGTTGACCATCATGTTAGTGCGAGGGAGCACATTACTCTCCAAGACACCATGGAGGGTGCGGTCTACCCCACATCTCAGTTTGGCCTGGATGGTTAGCATCATTTTCATCTGCTGCATATTTGAACTTCTGAATTATCGTGTTGTCTGCATACTAAATTTGTTGCGTTATGTATTCTGGTTGCAGAGCGCTTTGGCGATGGTGATACTTGTCAAATCACTTTCGATCTTGATCAGGTAATTTCCTTGTATGCTGTGTTACTGAATTTAGGTTGGATTGCGGATTGGAAGTTTAATAGATTATCAATTTCCTTTTATACTCAATTTCATAAAATTTTTGTTTACGTGAAGTTATTGACAGAAATTGTGCCAAGGAAGCCAGATTCAATAGTTGTGCCGAGTAATCTAGATCTGAATGTTTGATATGTCCACTTAAGTTAAAAAATTATATTAATATTTCTTAACTGGGATAATAGTTCTTTTTATTACTTGTTAGACATACTTTGGCATATTTTGCACACAGAACATCCTTACTTAGGATTGATTGTCTGTAGCTGTAGGCTCATTATAAAGTGTGCAGAATGGTATAATCTTTTGAAAAGTTTCTGCTATTGATGGTATAGAAACACATATATGGCTTGCAATCGTAAATTCTGTCAAAGAAAATGATATCTGACATGACATGCACAAGATCTTGAGGTCATACCTGATGCAGTTCAATGAGGACTGAGCCTTTCTGACTTCTTTTTTGGCTTTTGCTATCATATTAACCACAAACAGGATTCTTTGGAAGAGAAGGTTGCAGCTCCAGTGTTTGATAGAGATATTGAGTAAGTTCTATTTCTGCTTACTCTGCTTTTCTCCTCATTTCAAATTCATACATGCATTGTCGTACATTGCTGAAAATGTTTTTGTGCACGTACTTCTGTTTTGTATTTGCTGAGGCTGTGCTATTTTTATCTCTCTTTCTCTATGAATTCAATCAAAGCATCAAGTGGTAAGATATGTCAAAAGTTGGAGGTCCTTGGTGATTTTTGCATGAATTCTTAGTTCTAAATATAAAAATTTTAAATCGGTAAACTATATGCTCTCAATTTTTGTTGGTCCTCAACCCAACCCAAAAAAAAAAAGAAAAACGGACCCGTGTGTAGTTTTATAACTTGTGATAACCTCTTCCTAAGGCAAATTCCAAAGATAGAGGTTTTGCCTTAGTGAAGCCTCACACACAATCTTTCTCTTTGGCAGAAGTGTGGGATGGATGTAGTCTACTGAGTGCTGATGGCACCATTAAGAAGCTAATGACCATGTAGAAACATCGTAGGCTAATGCTCTTATAGTGGCTGCTTGTGAACTCCAGATATTCTTTAAATGTGATTGGTTAACTCTGTTGCAGTAAGTTTCGCTAGTCATCACCTTATTGAATGTAAATAAGCAATCGATCAAGTTACTCATCAGAATCAAAGTCAAAAGTATAGTATATGTACTTCTTCTTCGTAGTCTTTTTCGAACTTCTTGAGTATAGACCATACAGAGGCAGTACAAAGACCACACTTGCATGATTTGACTTACAGCACACCTGATTTGAAAAACAACCTATAACTCTTTTTCTGCCACCACTTAACTTACACTCCATTCTTAATACTCCCTGCTAAACTGCAGCATACATTGAACCTACTTTCAATGGCAAAGACTCTAGGCATGGGCAATTCAGTACCTGCTTTTGTGCTGTCATTTTCTGTCTATTCATTGAATTTTCCATTGCAAGTAGTAGTGCTGATGGATGGATACAAGTAGCATTCTCACTTACTAATAAAAGAAAAAAGTAGCATTCTTACTTCCTTTGGAGTGTTTTGTTATTGGGGGAGTTTGACTCTGCGGGGTCGTAAGTACCTTATTTCTCCTTTCACTTGTCCAAAACCTATCTGGAGTTTGCTGTAGCCCAGCTTGATCATCATATCAACTTTCATATTGTTGGCTCAGAAGTAGATGATTTACTTGACAATGATAGGTTGTTTTTGGTTGTGATTATATTGCTTGACAAAGATGTGTTTTTATAATTTCTTTTTATCATGTTAAATGCTGATGTCGGCCTCCTCAACATTGCTCAGTCTCATTGAAATCTCATCTGCGGTAGGCTATTCAATGAATTTAGTCATATATGCTTAACTTATTACAGAGTTCATCCTCATGGACACACCGAGTCTATGATGCACTTTGAAGGAGATGATAATGATGATGGTAATCAGAAAGAACAGTTGGAAAATTGCATTGGAGATCAGGTGCCTGGCATTTTGTCAATTAAGGACATTCGCTGTTTCTTTCCCAAGTATTTTCATGTAATAACTGCCACGTTCTCAAAAGCAGGGAGAAGCTCCAGCTACCAATTCTGAATTCATCGAGTATGCTGAGGCTCCATCAACTCCTGGATTAGTTGGAGAGGCAAACTTGCATAGCATTAAGGACACCGTTGTCTCTGATGATCATATGGCAGAATCGATTGCAATTGAAGGTACGGTTTGTCTATCTAGTGAGAAAGAAATTTATTATGTTACAAGTGCAGATGATTGTTGATTGCATTTTTTTCAATTGCAATAATTTTCTAGGAGTGGCTGCTGAGGAGAATGGTGTTCTTGTTAGCGAGATGGAGGTCACTCAAGCTAATAGAGAAGGAAATGATGGTCATTCATCTTTACTCCCCTTTCAACTTTGTTGAGCCAGCCAGTCTGCAATTATTGGCCTGAAAATGTCTAAATATTTAATGATGGTTTCAGATAGAGTGGGAGGTGCTGATAATGCAGTTGGAAGCATCAAGGATAGAGGTGGATGCGTCAACAGTCGAGCTGATACTAAATCTTCAGAAGCGGATGCAAGACCTGACGAAGTTGTTGGAACTTGTGCTTTGTCTCCCATACCTCTTGAACCAGAGAAAGATGAACCCAATGATGAACCTGGAAATGTGGAAAAGGCATGTTCGCCTGATGTTGAGCATGACGTCTGTGAGAATACAAAGAATCTGAATAATAAAAACCCAGCTTTGCCTGACATAATTCAAGAAAACCACATACATGACCGTCAATGTTGTGATTCCAACATGAGTGACCAAGGCATATCTTTTGTTGGAGGCGAAAATGAGTTCCCTGCAGCTGCCATTGTTGAATCAGCGTTAGATGCTAACCATATAGCCGAACCTTCTCTATGTCAAAAGATACAAGATCATGGGGATTTAGATGGGCAACTTGAGGATGTATCAATCAATGATCAATCAGTAAATATGAACTCAGCGACTTCAGCCTTGCCTCCTCCAGAGAAGTTGCTCTCTGTGAGAGATGAAGTTATTGATGAAGCAAATAAGTTTCTAGAAGAGTCAACACCAGATAAGGAGTCTCTTGAAGCTGGACTTGGTGAAGGTGGCATTGGACACTTATCGGGAAGAAAACGCAGTCTTACTGAAAGTACAGTGACTATGCAGGAATCATTTGAGTTGGCCTTTTTCAAGCGAACGGTTGAGTCCATTCCTGATGATGACGACCTATTGTCCTCTATATTAGGTATTAAAGTGATTTTGCTTGAATTTGCCTAAATGTTTTATTCTCTATTATGATGAGTGAAAACCGTCCCTTCTCTTTGTTACCAAGGTTGGAATAATTTTTTACTTTACTTTTTATTATGTTATATGACTGAAAAGCTAATTGGTTCTTTTAGTGGGAAGAAGATCTTCAGTTCTGAAAATGAAACCTAGTCCAGCAGCCACTGAGGTCAACATATCTAAACGTCAGAAGACTGCTCAGCGAGCTAGTGCTTACAAAAGGAAGGTTCTGCTAGATGATACCATGGTCTTACATGGCGAGTATGTCACAGTTTGATGTTGTATAATCTTTAATCCATTCTGTGAAGTAAGATAGTTCTATAGCCTGTAACATCATTGCCTTAGTAGATTTCTTTTTGCTATGTAGTGCAATCCGGCAACAGTTGATGAACACAGAAGACTTGCGTCGTGTTCGGAGGAAAGCACCTTGCACCCTTCCTGAGATATCAGTGATTCAAAGAAATTTTGTGGGAGATGAGATATTTAATGAACCTATACATACTGGTGAGTTCATAATGTGTTACAAGAGGTTTCTGACCATGTTCTTTTTCTATTGGCTCTAGTTGTGGTTTGTCCACTGCTAAATACTTTAAGTATTGCCACTAGTGTCGCTTGCAATGCCATTCTCATGTGCTTTGTTTTTCCTGCTATGCTGCTGTCTGTCTCTTCTGTTTGATTTTTTGTGTCACAACCTTCCTTTGCTAGTCTTCTTCTAGTTATTTTTTGTTCCAAGCACTGCTGTTCAGTCTTGCTATCTATCACATTCCCCTTTGATTGGGTAGCCTTGTTTTGTTGGCACAGATTCTTTTATTGAGAAACATAACAGGTCCATGTGATTACATGTTGACAGCCAAGCACTTTCCTCTAAATGGTGATAAAGAAAACATGTAATCTGTGTGCATGCACTAATACAGACAGATGCGTTATGTCATTGGGTAGATGTTATTGATCATTACACATTGGTCTTGCTCAAGGAGAGTTGTGTAAGTGTCAGAAATGAAAGTTTGGACTTGTCTTTCAGGTTTGTCAATGGATCTATTTTATATGCATAAAGAAGCCTATGATTTGAGCAGAACCAAAATCTCCGAACATGACGAGGGTACTACGCATCCTATAGCTGCAGCTGGAATAGATTCTTTTGATAAGCCTGACTTCAATAAGGACACTGAAATGGGTGGTGCCCTGGAACCTTTGATCATTAGAGATGAGCCAGAAGCCTTTGAGACTTCACGACATACAGAGAACCAGCAAAGTGAAGGCATTGGTGATTATCCAAGCGTTGACTCTGAAGTGTTGAAATCTCAACATGAACATTTGGTGAATATGACTGAAATGGAAGTGGAGGGAGAGAGACTTGCAGATGGTGATGCAGCAAAGCACCTTATTGTTTTTGAGGCTAATTCACAAGACTTAACAAGTCCATTTCCAGAGAACTCAGTTAATGCTTCTGTTGATTCTGTTAAGAAGTCAGATTTCATGAATAAAGGGGTTGACATCCATGAATCTCTTAATGTGGATGATTTGTGTCCTTCATCTAACATGTTGAATGCTGAGGAGGATTCTCCTAAAGGTGATGCATTGATTGGAAATGGAGTTGACGCTGTTAAAATAGATGAACCTAGTGTTACCGATTTTGGTGTTGAAATTGAATCTCATATGATGAACGAAGGTTTTACGGAAGATCAGAAGTGTGGTGCCACATTTGATGCCGGAATTGATTCTGAATATTGTTCAACTGGGAATGATGCTCATGTACCATTGCTGTCTGCGGTGACCCTGGCTGGTGATTTTGATGAGCCAGTTTTGAGAAATTGTGGCGCATCAGCTGATGAAATAAGTAAATTTTCAAATGATAAAGTTCAAGATGTGCAGGTGGGGTGCAATATTGAAGAGTCGTCTATCTGGAGCTCCAGTGAGCCAAAAGATGATTTTATTCACTCGCTGGCTGATAATGGGCATGTTTCTAGTGCTTCCTTGATTAATGAGGAAAATACAGGCACCTGCGATGCTCATAGTGGAAAGGATGCAGAATTTCTTGTACTTGACGGAACTGTCATTGATGACCAACGTGTAAGTTGCTTCTATTTCTCATTTAACTTCATAAACTGCATTTTTACCTTCTCTCTGAAACCTCTCTGTCCCTTTCCCATGTTACTGTATTTTTTTCCTGGTCCATTCACAGATGCTACATTATGATTAATTTTTACCCAGCTAATAAAGTGGCAATCATGTTTCTATACATGATATGTGGTGGTGTAAGAATCCAGCCATTTTTATTTCTTCATATAAAAACCATGTGATGTAATCGATAGAAGTTACTTTGTGTGCTCATCAAGGAAGGCCATCATCTAAATGGCAGGAGTATGCATTGGGGGACTTAAATGAAAACCAAGGGACTGCTAGATTTTGGTGGTCTACTATATTTATTAATTGGTTCCAAAGTTAGTACTGTCAACGACTATTAAGATATGCTATTGCTATTATTTTGACTTTAGTTTTTAGGAATATTTTTGAAAAAACCGATGGGTTAATATTTTTGTGGAATATGAAAGGACAAGTGGTGGATAGGTTAGAAGGATATTTGTTCATCCATGACAAGGATCACATGCACACAGAGGTTGAGCTTTGAATGGGTTAAAAGTACAATATCTGCTGATATTGTAATTTTTGGTAAAAGCCGTACAATAGTCCTTAAGCATCATTTGACGAAAGCTTGCACGAATAATTCTTGGCTAGCATGCTGCCAGGTCTTACACTGGATGATATGGTAAAGTAATGACTAGTGATTGCTTGTAGATGTCTGTTCTAGGTTTAAAATCTTCTCCTCTTTGAGCGGTTCTTTTCTTCAGTCATTGATGTGCTAAAATCAGAAAAAGGATGTAGTTCTTTTTATACTTTCTCTTGATCGTGAAAGCTGGACTTATTTTTTAATATAATTTTTTTTTAAAAGAACGGGTGATGTATTTTTGGCTAACTGTTGCAGGATTTTGAAGATATGACTGCCGCTCCTAATGATACAGGTTATTTCGCCATTCTGTACTCTGCTTTTAATATGTTGTGTGTACTGGAATAATCATCTGAGATTATTCTTTGTTTCTTCTTGTTTTCTAGATATGTTGTCACAGAGGTCTAACTTAAACATTGTCCTTGTCTCATTTCAGAATTTTTGAATGTGGATGATGATGATGAAGTAGCAGAAGATGAGACCATGATTGATCCAGAAGAGTCGCAGCTTCTCGAAAACAGTGGATGGTCTTCTCGCACAAGGTCTTTATCTCATTAGAAAATGATTATCGGGATATATTTCATGCAATGAGGAATTTTTATTCAATTCACATAAATCTTGTGATCACCTGTTATTTATCTTAACAAATTATCAATTAGGTGATACCGATATCTATTCCCTTTAAGTAAGTCTTACTTCAATTATGTTATAAAGGGTTAAAGAAAAGGATTAAAGTGTCTTTTCTGAGGAACCTTCATAAGACCCTGGGAATATTCTGATATTATCTCTAGGTTTATTAGGTGCATGAGCAATCTGTCCTATTCTTGCTTCCCAAGATTCCTCTCAGAATGCTAATGGTCTTCAGTAAAGCTGAGTTTCATACTTTGAATGCGCTCTGCTCTTCAGGAAGTTCCTGGATCTGTTTCTTTCTGACCTGTCAACTTATTAGTTTCCCAGTGGTGTCTCTGTTTCTAGATACAAATAATAAAGAATTATATGCTTTGAGTTCTGTGTGTATTCTCTCTTAGCTCACATGATCTTATTGAATGCTTGATGAGAAACTGGAGTAAAAATCTTGGGCCAAAATGTTACTAAATGAATGTCAACTCAATTGACAGGAATGCATCTCATCTTTAGAGGGTTTCTGGCAATGTCATTTATCCGAAGTCGAACCATGTCTGCTGTAGTGAGTTGATTTATGCCTGGATTATCATGGATTATATATTTTGGCAAGGAACTGTATCGCCCTCCTGATACTTGGGACTTTTCTGTCATATGCCCTATTGATTTATCTTGCACAATTTCTAAGACCTCATAATTTTTACATTCTCCTATTGTATGGATCCAGTTGTGTTGCCATGGTTACTATTTGTTATTATCTTTCACTCATTGCTGGCATTTCTCATTTATAGTCTGCAAAATTTACGTCAGTCCATTTATGTTGTCATGCTGTACTATCATCCTCTAGGCCCCATTGTCTGTTTGCTTCTTGTACATACGTTCATCTATTTTAAGCCTGGTCTAAACCCCTTCAAAATTGGCTGGTCCCTCCTTTATTTACTACAATTAGGACAAACTTTTGAAATTTCATGTTGCCTCTTTCCTGATCATCCTGGCTGCATGAATGAGTTTTAGTCTCTCTCTCTCTCTCTCTCTCTCTCTCACACACACACGCGTATGCATGCACATATTTTGTACATTTTATGTGGATCATCTGGCTGTCTGCTTCCTCGAAAAGTGATTTAGAAAATCATAAATTCAACTGTCTCTCTTTGCCACTTCATGCTGCTGCTGCTTCATCTCATTTGCTATATGGTCTCCTTAAGAATTTGTTTTCCTTCCCTTGTGCTCACAGGGCCGTTGCAAAGTACTTTCAAACTTTATTTCACAAAGAAGCCGTACATGCTAAAAGGGGTCTTGCGATGGAAACTTTGTTGGCTGGGAAAACTCGCAAAGAAGCATCAAGGCTGTTTTTCGAATCACTGGTAAGTAGAAAATCTTCGTTCCAAGTGTATCTTTTTCCTCTGGCATCTAGTGTTTCTTTTAAGGCATTATTCTTAGGTTACATGCTCCACCTTTCTAGATCATACAAGATGACTGCTTCACGATTGCGAATATGGCAAAGGATTATAGTATTCCAATGACTACAACTGAGAATGTTGGAAGCGGTGTATTTCCTGCTTCCCTGTTTGATGTGTGGAAAAAACATGCTTGCAGGTTCTTAAAACAAGGGATTACATCCACGTGGAGCAGGAAACACCATTCGATAACCTTACTATCCGGCCCGGGGTCAAGTTGATGAAATCTGACTTTTGATCTCTGATAATATGAAAGGCATCTACTTGTCAAGACCCTGTCCATATCCAGGTGGTGCGAAGCATGCATTTTAGGCTCTTCTTTCCCCCTCCGAAAATCTGTTTTTAACTTTATATAATCACTCTTTGGCTGTTAACCTTATATTGTTAGATAACTGGGTGTAGTAGACATGTAGCTAGTGTTGTAATCCTGTAATAATTTGTATATATATGTAAAATAGTTCAGTCTGCCATTGCAGTAGAAAGTTGAAGTTACCTGTTGTTTGATCTAGTCCATATTATGTGGTTGTCCTGAGCTGACTCCTGTTTCAATCTATTTGTTACTGATGTTGCTTGTCGTTTTGATTCTTTGTTGCCTTGACTGCGAGGGAATGCTCGCGTGCTCATTATAAAATGTGAACTAGGCATGCCTTGTCTTAATGTCGGATACTGGAAGTGGGCCAAATTGTGTAAATAATTTGTTTTGGCGACAGTTGATTGCATGCAATCTACAGCATCTGATTGCGAAGCTCAGTCCAAAAGAAAGTAGTACTGGCATTCGGCGGAGTTGCGATGAAATTTGAGCATCCTCAGCGATGGAGTCGATTACCTAGTGGTCTATCATCTCAACAACAAAATGACTATGGCCCGAAAAATAGTTGGCAACAACACCCATTCAATGTAACTTTGCTAACGTACAATTTTCTCTAATTGCGAAATTCTTATAAACTGCTAAATCCCCCTTCGAGATGATGCCACCCCTGAACTTCAATTCTTTACCAATCTCTCCAATGGCTATCTTTGTTTATTTCTTCATCGAGTCATTTTCAAAAAATAAATTGACCTAATTAATTAATCAAATAATTGTCAGACTGTGACTTAAGCGTGTGCCGTCCGAGCAATAGTTTTTCGACTTTTACTACTACATCCCTGTCGGAAGACAAATGCAATATAAGAAGGGATTTTAACCATCTTTCTTTTCCGTGTGATCCTGAGTATGCGCTCACAGATGCAAAGTATAACTGGGATGCTATTAAAAGTAAAATAGTGGGAGGCATTTGAAATTTTGTACCATAGGCATGATGACCTTTATTCATATGATTCAACATCCTACGATAGGGGTAACAGGCCGTATGGGATGCGGTCCCAGTATTTAACGGCCAAAGCTCTGCTGCAAAGAAGATTGACTTTTACACACATCGGCTAGCCGACAACCAATGTAAAGCAGAGAATCTCCTTATACTTACCAATACATTGCTTTAGAATGATAGAGCAAAAGGAGAAAGTACAGAATCGACTACTCGTCCTTCCCACTCTTTCCAGCATCACCTTTCAGAAACCTCAGGAACCAATACGCAGACGACTTTGGGTGACGAGATAGCCCATTCTTGTAGTCCACGTAAATCAACCCAAAGCGTTTCGTATAACCTTGAGCCCACTCAAAGTTGTCCAAAAGCGACCATGCAAAATATCCTCTCACATCCGCTCCATCCCTGTCAAGTACACATCCAAGAAATTTTTTTATTTTTTAACTTCCATGACTTTGGGAGTTGTAGACAAGCAGTAGCTATCCACAACAACAAACTGGAGATAAAGACAGCAAGAAACACAAACTACTAAGCATGTCACAGTTCTGAGGACAATTTTTTCTTATTTTTGCCAGGAACAAAAATGGGATGCAACTACATAGATTAGGTAAATGTCTAGCATAATAAGTGAGGGAAATGACTGTTGCATTCCAAGTTGATACCATTGTCCAGTTCACAGAATTCACATATCTAATGTCTAATTACTCATCAAAAACTGGACATTCATTCATGTACCCGATAAATCATCATGAGCAGTTATTAGTTCTCTATCCTGTGCTTTCCTCTTTTCCTGGTTGGTCGATATCTACACACGACCCCATTGCATCAATTGCTAACCAACACAGCCTCACAATTTTCTAGCTATATGGATGTGCAACACTGAAAAGCAAGGTGACTTACTTGACTGCCTGAGCGACTTCAGCCAGGTATCTCTTAAAATAAGTAGTTCGCAGTTTATCATCTAGCATCTCATGGAGAGGTGAAAGGTCATTGTCTTCATCATCCATTCCTGAAACGACAACCAAAGATGCAAAGAAACTTCTGAAAGTAAAGCACTGAACGTGAAACAAAATTGGAGGCTCAAAAATTTTCTAGGATTATTGACCACTAAGATTTTGTTATCTCAATGACATCCGTTTCTTGTGATTAAAGAGATTAAGGTACTAGCTATTCAGAATGCCTGACCCTCTTTTAGGATGCAAATATGTCCAGTTGACAGAAACATGTCTATCTCACACAGTCTAAATGGATACCAAGCCAGAAGAAAATTCAATTGCCTCCGAATTATACTCCTCCAATAATTAAAAAATGCAAGGAAGGCCAACCAAAAACTAAACAAGACAATGATAAATCCAGTAAACAAGCACTGAAGGATGACACATATTTAACACCCTCTTCTACATCCAAATTGGACTCAAACCCAGTTACATGTGGAACTGAGTATTAGGGAATCACACGCTACACAAACTTTAGTGGGCATGATGAATTGGAAGTTGACTTCCATACAAGGTTAGAAGTCCAAACCCAATAGTTAAATTATAAGGTCGAAGGAACGAGACTACAAGCATGTAAGAACATGATAAATCCCGTTAATAAGCAATATGGGATAACACAATTTAAGGAAAAGGAATGTAAATTAACAAATAAGAGGAGCACCAATCTTATAGCAATACCATTCTCGGTGACATATATTGGGGGATTATTGTATCTCTGCACTATGTAATTGAGAACCTTTCGAATGCCCCATGGAACAACATAAAGCCATTCTGATGCTGCCTGCCACATGTAGAAACTTTTAATACAATATAAAAAAATGACCGTGTCTCCATGCACATACAGGTAATTGTATTGATTGCATTATCCTAAGTAATATAAAGGAGATATTCTAGATCCAAGTTGTTCGAGCTTGATCTGTAGACCTTTTAATCACATCAAGGCTAGATATACAGAACACTACGCATACCTAGTCAGAAACCTCTTTGAAGCAATTCCATTTGGTGCAGTGAATTAGGACACTGACAGTTCGTTCGATTGGTTAGTAAAAATTTTCAAATACAACCAAACCTATCGATTTGGAAAAGTTGCAATGTAAAACCAGATTGAGCAAAAAGATTTGGACCTTGACATGAAAGTATTAGTATGCATACAAATTATCAATTGACTTTCATTCATACGAAAGCAGGAAATATGGAACTATACGAGCTCTGGTAAATATAACTTTATAGAAAGGCAAATGATTTGCAAGTGAGTTAATATTAGTGATAGTTATTTTAAAATCACGTAAATCTAATTTGCTGACTCAATATTTATTCTGAAAAATCACGTAAACCCAGTTTAGTTATTCTGGTTGGTTTCATTTTGGAAAGAAGTTAAAATGAAGACCAACCAAATCAACTAAACTGAATTCACTTCCCTAAGTCAAAACAAAACAATATCTCAACCTTGGAGTTTAATTTAAATGGGACATTTGGCTTTTGGGCTTTGGTTGTGGATTTCATGGCTCTAGATTCATCCACTTAAACTGGGAGTTCCATGTCATCAAATATATGGACAAGCCCGTAATTTTCCAAGACTTGCCAGACAAATTCAAAGGTCAATTTTTAATCAAATTATCATTCATTTTCATGGAATATCAAATTTCCATAAACATATCTAATAAAGGTGCAAGTACAACACAAGCTTTAGCCCCACACAGAGCATGGTGAAACTCTACAAGCCTGAGCCACTCAATTGTGACTCTTCAACTGATTTACCGAGCTAGCTAACAAAATAAAATGAGATTTATGAAACTACATCTCACGTTATAATTTGCAACTAAAACCTTCCTTTGCCACTAGTGAGATTAATTTCTTTTCCTAAGGCGAAGTCTCAATTAAAAAGAACCAAATCGTACCATCAAGATCCTTAACACATTAAAAATTAATTAAGACCAGGTCCATGATGGATCTATTAATCCTAATACTAACAATCATAGAGACGTATTCCACCAAACCTAAAGAATTCGTGCATGTTTGGACATGTATTTATGATACGAATCACAGTGTACTCCCCTCCCCCCCCAAAAAAAAAAAAACAAAAAAAGAAAGGCATAAAATATGCAATAGCAAGAGAAACACTAGATCCTTTTATACAGTCAAAGGTACAGTCATCTTTTAGCAAAGTAGAACCACCCAATATTCTTTTGGCAACTAATGGCACTGCACCTCTTTGACTTCTCTCCCAAAATTCCCCTTCACCTATGTGTCAGCTTTAGATCCTGGTCAGTGCATAGGAAAGCTTGTCGAAAAGCAATCTAAGAGAGCTTCCTCCCAAAGAAGGTGATTTAAAAAGAGAGAGAGAGAGAGAGAGAGAGACCAGATTACACATACACCATAACTTCATTCCGATAGCCCTGACAAAAGGAAATGACCACAAACTCCTAACACACATCAGATGCTCCGGATTTTCAATTTTGGCAGTTAGTAGTTCCACATGTGCTTTGGTGAATCAGTTGAGCGCATACCTAAGAGCTAAAGTAACTCCAAACTTGTCTAGGAGCAACTCAGCCAGCCAAGTTTGAGCATGACTTATCTTCTCAGCCAACATAAACATATGCACATGCTTGAACAGAAACACAGAGAGAGAGAGAGAGAGAGAGAGAGAGAGAGAGAGAGAGAGAGATACCTTTTCACCAATAGTTTCCCCTCCTTCCCATTTTTCTGTGAAATTAAGAGATTTAAGTATAGTATCTGAATCTTAACACCACTCAAAAGAAGAAATAAACTAAACTTATCTGTACATTACCAATTCTCTCCATCTGTTGAACTTTGTAGAAATCAGTTTCTTCAGGACTTTCATTTGTATGAGCTATAAATCTGGTTGTATAGTGATTTAGACCAACAAAGTCCACCGAGTTTCTGAGCAACTCGATCTCTTCCTCTGAAAATTTAGGAAGCCGATCTCCAAGTTTTTCACGCATAACTTTAGGATAGTCTCCATAGTATATAGGATCGAGGTACCTGTGCAAGAACTTTTTCTTATGCTAAACTGAGGATAAGAGCCTTAAAGTGATTATGGAAGAAGCACAAAATAATCATTCAGCACTGAAGTGACAGAGAAGAGGAGCGTCCAGGCTACCTCATTGTCTTTCGTTTATAATCAATTTTGACCCCCTGGGCTTGAATTAATTAGTCCCCCCACTTAATAAAAGGATTGGATAATGTTTAGATACTGAACCACATTTCCATTGATCAATTCGTGTTTTCAGATAGGTTGGTGATGGTTTCATGTGGCCCATATGCAAATGCATTACATGTCTTGAAATTATCTTGATACGCTTAGTGGTATATATTCTAGATGGTGCCAAAAGTCAAAGATATTCATCAAACAAGATTCATCTTCTTTTTCTCTAAGTTTGTGAATATAACTGAAAAATAGAAAGCCATATTACCAATTACACAACACCTACAGTAGTGGTCCCTCTCCAACATAAAGCTAATCAATAAGATGTCAATTTGTAGACAAAATTTAAAAAATTAAGCCAGGCACTGTGGTTAATAGATAAATTATAGTCAGAAGAATCACCAGCCAAGCTGAAAATCAAGACGCCTTGCTGCAGCATCTTTGTCTTCAGTCTTTTGTGAGTAAGCCTCTGCCCATTCACAGTCCACCACCAAACCTATTTGCCCACCTTGCTGGTCCTGCAGTGAATTATAATGGGCACAGTAAAGAGTGGAATTGTAGCACAGAACTTTCTTCAAGTAATTTAGAAGACAATATTATCTCTCTTATCCCCTGTTTTAATGATTTGTCAAAGTACATCTAATTGTCACCTTCCTTTTCAAACTCTAAATCCACAAACAAGGTGTCGAAGTACCAACAATTACCTAGAAAGCTCAGCATCAACAGTAAACCAGTTAATGATGGCAACAGACACCAACATTTTAAGATTAATGCAGTCATACATTAACTATAATATGAAAGTGTCTACCCTGTATTTCTTCCTATACACTGAGACAGCAGCAGCATGTGCCAAGAGCTGCTGGTGTGCGACCAAGTATGGTTCGGTATCGGAACATTCACACCTTCCAGGAGCAAATATGCCGATACCGTACCCATTGACTGCAGTTTGGAGGGGTTCATTGATCGTAATCCAGTTCTTCACTCGATCGCCAAAATTTGCAAAGCACGTTTCAGCATATGTTGCAAAGCAATTTCTTGGTGTCCGGCAGAAACAAGGAAAAAAGAAAGGAATCAATCACTTTATGCACACTTATCTTTGAACTAATATTTGCACATCATAATGAACATGATACTTAGTCTCACATTCAACCTGCAGTTAAATAGAAACAGAAAGAAAGAGAACCAGACAAATATTTAGACCAAAGATATCTCCAGGAAAACTAAGCAAGTCTGGGGCTTTTCTCACAGAGCTTCTGACGGCTCCCAAGGGATATCTTAGCCCGTCACAAGCTTCAAACGATGAGAATCGCCATACTATTATGGAGCCTGGTTTTTGCACACATTGAGTAAGAACAAACCTTAGTTGTTAAAGACTTCTAAAATGTTTCTTCACTATTGCTAAGTAGTTAAATAGTATCATACGAAAGAGCTTTGGCGAGCATTGCATGTATTGCAGTACCTATCTTCCTCGCATCAAAAGATATAAACAGTTCTAGGATTAAGTTGCACTCATATCTTCTTCTGAATCATTTATACTCATTTAAAAGCAATATAGCACCGACAAGCTTTCACCTCACAATCACAAACGCAAACACACAGGACCTTTAGAAGAATCAGACTGCGACTACCAAAACATAAGCATAAATCCCAGACAATAGTCAAAAAATTTCAATTAAGCAGAAAGGTGGATGCAGAAAAAGACACATGAGAGAGAGAGAGAGAGAGAGACAGACAGACAGACAGACAGACAGAGACATGGACAGAGAGAGATCTGAATGTAGGCAGACATTAGGCATGGGAATTCTTGCTCAACTAGCCTTTTACTCATTCCATCCCTAAGGCAAAGTTGTTTCTAAATTTTCTCATTTAGTGGGATAAAACTGTCTCCATCCCACATGAGTCACACAGATTGATTGATACTCAAGAGACAGTCCCACAGATTGATACTCAAGAGACGCAACTCAAAGCCAAACAAAATGATTATGCCTAAGTTCACCAATCCTCCCCCTTCCACATATTAAAAAAGAAAAAGGAAAAAGAAGGGAAGTAAAGAAAACTAAGAAAACCATCAAAAAGGTCCTCCAAAAAGCATTAACCAATAGCGATCATGGTATGGAAGGTGCCTCAAGTTGATTCATCTTCATGAGTGCCAAAAAATTCTTCATTTCCTAAATGTTGCTATGCAACTTTGATGACATTTTTACTATCCAGTCTCCATCTATGATTACATTATTTAACCACCACCAAATACAAGTCTACCACATCCTGCAATAGTTCAACATTACTAAAACTGCTAGCACCTCCTTCTTCAAATAATCTCAAAAACTGCACACAATTAGATGCTAAACCTATTGAAATATATTCTGACCACTCACTCATCTTATTTAAGGTTCATGAACAGTAAAGAAAACTAGAAAAGAGGACTGAAAGTCAAAAACATAATTCGATATCATAAAACCAAATCAGAACAGTTAAAAGCTAATAACTTGCTGGTTACACTGATGTATGCTTCTGCAAAGGAGCCACAGCTTGATCTTTGCAACCAAGAAAATTAAATAGAACTTACACAATTTGCTTACTTAACCACCCTCCCATTGAGTCATGAAGATGCAAAGGAAGATCCCAATGATACAATGTCACATATGGCTGGATACCTACAAGGGAGAAAGACATATACCCAGTTGGCTTCCCTTGAAGCATAAGAAAGCCGATGAAACAGATGAGTACATACCTTTTTTAAGAAGTGCATCAATAAGTTTGTTATAAAATGTAATCCCTTCCATATTGATTTGAGAACCCAAACCATCTGAGAACATAGATTAGCCACCGAATATAGCCCCGTCAGGATAACAAAAAGCCACTACAGATATAACTACTTTATGTATAAGGAACTAAAATAAAAGAAATTGCAATATTTAGCACAATTCTGTAGAGATGTGTATACTCAAGAAAAGTTGGAGTAAATCAAGGATATCCACAAGATACAACTAAAAGAATAAGGGCTAGAACATTTTTCTCTCGTCAGCTTCACTTTTCCAAGTTTAGTCTCTGTAATTTCTCTAAATTCTCATATTAACATAAACGTTCTTATTTAATTCAACCTACCTTTCAAAAATTTACAGTGTACACATTTAGGCCTTATAGGATCTTCAGTCTCAAATTATCTTAATAAAACAAAACATTTACAGTTAATTAATTTGATCTTTAATCTTGTGGAATATTACGTTTTCTTTGAATTCCACTGAGATAAAAAAATTCATTTAGGCTGATTAATTACAATTCCCACTCTTATAGGGTGACTATGGGAACGATACCACGCACTTCCAAAACTTGCATTAAGGCCTGACCACAGATTATCAGGTACACTTTTTTTGTCAATCTACCATCCTTGAATGGATGGCTACGTGTACCATGAGACATGCATAATACTTTAGGGCTAATTGCAAATTTCAGTCCAAATTATGACATCAAATAAAAGTAGATACCTACCATTCAACTCAGACTACTTGTCCTGCATTCATCTAATATATCCTAGTATATTTTCCTCTCCTTAGTTTGCAGTCCTCAATGATAATTTTTTAATGATGAGCCGGCAAAAATAGCAGGGGAGAATTCTAAAAAGAACCACAACTAATCTTATGTGAATAGAAGACTGGAACACCAACACCTAGATTAACAGTACATTATTCACTGAAGATCATTAAACGAATATTAGTTACTATTTCCATCCCCTCCTGAAGGAGTAAGCAAATAATTTACTTAAATTTATGCTCATACAACCATATCAAAAACCATTTCAAAAGTTTAATAGCTAATCGAAACATCTGAGACTTTGTGCCCCGAAATGTAGTTAGTTACCTGCTATTGTATGAAGAAAAGAAGTTTAACTGAATTGGCACTTTGAAATTTCACAGCACTTATGCAAGGTAAGACATATAAATCTGCAAAGTTTATATGATGACTTGAGCAAAATCAAAGTTTAAGAGGTAATTGACTTTTTAAAAAGCAATGTAGAGTAAAATGTACTTCATTTCAAACTTTTAGAACAGTCGTCAAAACAAAATTGAATTTAAAAAAATCTATAAAAAAAAAGCTACAGCGAGCAAAATGTGTTGTTCTCAGGCATGGTCACAACATTCAAACCTGTGGCAACAAGATGGGGAATCTGGTGTGAGAAGAAAAATAACCAGATGAATTGCTACTGATAGGGAATTCCCCCTTTAATCTAGCAGCTCAAAAATTACGAAGAACTTCCTAACTAAACCAGAAAGAATTAGTTACGATTAATAGTTAACCTTTCGTGTGGTTTCAAAATACATATATCATGCACTACCATTTTAAATTAACTATGCTGATAAAACATGATGAAGGATGAAGATGTTATCACCAAAAATAGGCCTCACCAGAGAAGATCTCTCGATTTTGTATGCTTTACTAATGTCAATTAAGATTCTTTTTTTCTTGTTTTGAAGGACGCTAAGAATTTCTTTACTTTAAAAGTTCAAGGAGAGAGGGTCATTGGAGAATACAATCATAGAGTTCCAATTCCATGAGGTGGAGCCTGGGAACCAAATAACTAAAATTAGATGGTATGGGGTTTTCAATCATCCGCCAATGTCCTAGAGGATCATTCGACAATGGAGGCTTGTGGGCATCTAGTCATGTCACAACCAAAACATGGACCCCACCTGCACTCAACCCCCCATCAACCCAATAAACTAGAGAATAAAACATGGACCCCACCTGCACTCAGCCCCACATCAAGCCACTAAATGAAAGTATACAGAAACAGAGAACAAGTTCGACATCTATTAAGTTCTCTGCAATTCTAAGTGGAAAAATCAGTATCAGAGAGAGAACTTCAACAGCTTATTGTAACCATAGATCATCTTCAACACCTAGTTACCCACTTAATACAACCAGCCCAATTTCCAGCACAACACAGCACATGAAGAGGATGTGATCTCATGCTCGTTGGTACACAAACACTCGATAAGCGAGAAATTCCATATGAACGAAACAAATTAGCTCAACCTTGAAGCACCATCTCCTTTAATTTCATTAAAGATACTTGCTTTCTATAAAAAGTCATAATTAATCTGCAGCATACCAGGGTATATGCGGGACCACGATATGGAGAATCGATAAGCATCAAACCCAAGCTTCGCTATAAGATCTATGTCTTCCTGCATAACCAGTAATCAGATCAAAGAAAGGAACTTTTAAGGAGAGGCAACAAAAAAAAAAGAGAAAAACGACGACGACCCAGGACGACCTTCAGACGAGGAAGAACGGCAACGAGAGACAGTGATGAAATTAGAGGTCGATGTGCGTGCACTGAAGAACGGAGGAACCCAAATGTACAAGCTTTGACGAGAAACTAAAAAGTGCTCATCTATCAAACTACATTAACGTTAAGGCATTTAGCATTTGATTCTTAACGGGGTTATCGAGAGAGCGAAAAAACCTCGTAGCGGTGATAGTGATCCACGGCCACATCCCCATTGCTCCCGTCCACGATTCTTCCTGAGGGGAACAAAAAAAAAAGGGCACAAAAAAAGGAGTCATGCGAGCGAAAACGAGCAAGCAAGCGCGATCGGGATTTCAAAGAGAGAGAGGAAAAGGCCATCTTGCCTTCGACATGCGAGAAGGCGTCCCAGATGCTGGCGCCTCTACCGCCCTCGCCGGAAGCTCCTTCGATCTGGAGGCACCAAACAAACGAGGAAAAACAGAACGGAGATGAAGTGCGCTCCCATGCAGCATCACCGCGCGATCGGATCCGATGCGCTCCGATCACACAGAGAGAGAGAGAGAGAGAGAGAGAGAGAGAGAGAGAGAGTGTGCGTACTTGGTAAGCGGAGGTGGCGACGCCGAAGACGAAGGCGGGAGGGAAATCGGAGCGGGAGAGGTGGTGGTCGAGCTGCTGCTCCTCCTTCTTCGCCATGCGAGAGAGCTTCGAGCTAGAGAGAGAGAGAGAGAGAGAGAGAGAGAGTGGGAGGGAGTGAGTGATAGATTCGATGGGGGGGAGTTAGCCGGGTAAAGTGGAGCGTCAGCCATTTGATTGGTGCGAGAACTACTATTTTCGAAACGGAATTTTTTTTCTTTTTTTTTTTCCGGTCTATCACCACCCCCACCCGATATCCGAAGGCTTTGGCCCCGACGAATCTGGATGCGAGCACTATCGGACCCATAACGGGGCGCTCTCCCAGCGCCGTCTGCTCCATATGCAAGGCTCGAACTTGAGACCTTGCATCACACCCCCTTTACTCGGAGGTCAAGGGGCGACATCCCAGGCTTTATCGCCGTGCCGAATTCGTTTATCTCTTATTATTACGCATGAGGAAAACGTGAACATGCAATTCCCAACACATATAACATGGGGATGTGAGATACAATATCATAAAACACTTTGTATAGTACATGAGTAGTGATGATTACAAGCCTATTTCACATACACAAAAGAGGCTTGGGTATTCCTATCTCGGCTACCCCGGGTACCAACCAAAATGGGAACTCTTGTTTTACTACATAGAGCTGGTACGCTTAAGCTTAGTCTGAATCCTCAAATGGTTCGTCCATATCACTAATGTTCGAGTTCGGGTTGTTGAATTCTCAGAGAGGTCCTATCCAAATGTCCTCATACCACCTATACCAAGCTTCAAAGTGCATCGGGACAAGCTCACCCAGTCCTTTCTCTATTCATACAATAGATAATACTTTACAATAAGTGATATTGTTTTCAACATCTACTACATATGTCGTAGTGACATACGTCTTTATAGGGCAACCAAAATGCATGATAGCCATAATTCTAAGTATCCGTAAAAGAAACAGGTGTGAGTACTTGGAATACTTAGTAAGTATAGTCTTTGACCATTGAGTAGAACATCAATTCATCATCAACACTAAGTCAAGCATCTCATGCAAAACGTGTTGAAGGCAAATCAATTGCAAAGATGTACTTATACTTCTAGAACATATAAATGACAATTCTTGCAATGATTCATGAGCTTGATGCATACCGTGAGTTTATGCACTTCTAGCCTTTCTTTCTTGCTCATGCATGCAATACTTATTAAGCTTTTCTCTTATGCTCGGGACTCGAACCCAAGTTTTTTTGGAGTCGTTTTGGGACTCGAACCAATTCAATTCGGGCTTTATCCAGGCTTCTAGGACTCAAACCCAGTTAATATGCTCGGGACTCGAACCCAAGTTTTTTTGGAGTCGTTTTGGGACTCGAACCAATTCAATTCGGGCTTTATCCAGGCTTCTAGGACTCAAACCCAGTTAATATGCTCGGGACTCGAACCCCAAGTCTCTTGCCAACCATTAGGACTCGAACCTAGTTCTTGCCAAGAATTCGGGGACTCAAACCCCATTCTTATCTTTTCTTATCTTTGCTCGAGCACTAATCCCTAGGCCACCAATCTAGCCAAGAAGGGCAAACTTTGCCTACGACAACCACACCGAGGGAAGTTTAGCCATGAACCTTGGGTGTGTCGGAATGGTCATAAGGGAATGTACACAAAAAGCCGTTGCCCGGTCCTAGTTGCATTTCCAATGGCATTTTTTTTTCCATGGTTGCCATGTTGCTTGGAAATGGACAAAATAGAAATCTCTAGAACACTCTAGCTTCTTCATGAATGAGGGTGACTCACCATTTCACCTAGATCTTTCTAGATTTGGCCATGATTATCAATGATTCACCTTGGAGATTAAGCAAAGAATCTAGGCCAAATGTCTCAATAAAAATAAGACACATTTGAGCAAATTATGGCTATCCTATAGCCTTGGTCTTACCTTATCTTTTTAGGGTGCCACATATCTATAATGACCTAAATGCTCATGTGGCCCAATAAAAAGGAGACAAACAAACCTTCAAATAATTGCACTAAACCATTAGATCTCCACCTTATAAAATTAGGTGTGCCACCTTGTCCCTAAGGCTTGCCACCTCAAGGTTATAGCCATGCCACTTTAAGAAATGTGATTGGGCCGCTTGGATGAGTAATGATGAACTTGGTGCCTTTAAATAAGAGAGGCTCCGATTCATTCCCATCATTCTAAGCCCCTTTGCCAATCACGCCTGCCCCCCTCCTCCTCTTCATTTCTCTCGACCTCACACCACCAACTCATCAAGCTATCTAAGCTAGTTCTTGAGCTTTGCCAAGGTAAATAAGGTTCCTCTTTCTCCTCTAAGAAGGTAGATCCCATTGTTGAGACTACCTAAGTGCTCACCCATTAAGCCATGGGTAATATGTGATATATTTTGTTTAATTTTTGCTTGCAATTGTGCATGGCCATGTGCTTGATTTGTTTGCATCTGGAATGCAACCGAGATTCATTTGGGTTGAGTTCATCACAAGGCAAAGTCGCCCAAGCCATAAGGTCATGGTTTGGCATAAATAGGGTGTCAGGTCCAAGTCTCGCTTGGTACAGGGATCATCCAAGGCCACGAGATTCTAAATTGACATTGAGACATGTCGATTCTATGCATTGATTGGTACGGGGATCGCCCAAATCCACAGGATCTTGGTAAGGCACTAAAGCATGCCAATTCTATAGTTCGAATTGGTGTGGAAACTTTGCGCTTGGCATTGAATCAAACCACGAGCCGAGGGTCATTCACGGAATAGTGTGTTCACATCAGTTCGGAACCAAGATTCATCAAGCTTAAGATCTTTACCAAAGCGAGGTGTACCCAAGCCTCAAGGTCCTGGATCGACATTGTCTGATGCGGGGATTGGCGCTAAGTGATTGGTTCAAGTCACGAGCCAAGATTTGTTCTCAACATCTTTATCAATGTAGTACGAGAACTCATGGCACACACGAATGGATGAGCACGCTTTTGGGTCATATATGTGTCGGCTAAGGGAAAAGATAAGACCAGCTTATATGATGCATATATGTGTGCACTTAAAGAGGAAAAAGCGTCCGTCGCCACATAGCGTTGGTGGCAATGCCTCATTCATTGAACAGGATGTCTCGGTTGAATTGGAATGCCCTAGTTGAGCTAGGATGCTTGGGTCTTGAACCCATAAGCCTCGGGAAGCTAGCCCCGAGAAGCCTCAATCAAGCCAAAATGCCCTAATTGAGCTTAGGAAGTCCAGCAAGAAGCTAGAAGCCCCGATCAAGCCAGGAGGGCCTGGTCGAGCCAGGACGATGATAAATGAGTTTGCATGAGTACTAATTATGTATAAGCGTGATATGTTGATGTGTTCATTGTTAAGTCGAAGGTAAGCATGCATTGAAGCATGATGTGATAGACATATGCATAAAGTCAAGTTGTAGCAATAAGTTCATTATTAATCTGTTATCGATACCGTTTGCGAGTGTTGTATATGTTAGGCTTTGATGATGAGATTCTTTCCTAGTAGAGAATTAGGTATTTTACTTATTGAGCTCCCAAGACTCACTCCTTCACCTTTCAGTCTTGTAGGCATGGAGGTTTCACGTCAATTTCGGGAGCTGCAGTCACGCTAGAGGAGATAGGAATTCCCCTAGCCTATATGGAAGCTTGTAATGTGATGCAAAAAGAAAAGATGGTTCGTAGAGAAAGGGCTTGTAAAATTACTATTATAATATAAACAAGAACGTTATGTGTGATGTATGTCATAGTCTTCCAGCTATTGTTTGTGTGGGGAGTTGTTTGTTCATGTTTTCGCATGTACATGATAACAAGACAAAAAGAATCGGGATGGCGTCAAGCTTAGGACGTCAAGAAAATAGACCCTACCACTCAAGACCTTGGAGATGGAGTTGGGGTCATGACAATTTTTGGTATTAGAGTAGTGTTATTACCTAGAATGATAAGGTGTGTTGGGAGTTGTGGGATAGTTAGTTAGGAAAAACACTTAATGCGTGTGATTGTCTTATTTGATAGATTTTCCTAACAATAAATTGGAATTACTAAGCTTTTTCTTGTGCTCATAGAGAAAATATCCCTAAGATTCCTATAGTTGTCTTGTTAGTAAACAACATGAGTGTTCAGGATCAGGTGACTTCGAAAGGAAAATCGAAAGAGGACCCTTGACTAGACGAAATTCTACAAGCATTAATGACTATTGGAAGTTTGATGGAGCAGTTGGCTCAACAGCAACTAGCCTCTGCTTCCGCCAATGCCTCTACATCTAGTGACAAGAATAGCAATGGTGACTGTCCTATGCAGGGATTAGTCAAGCAATTCTTGAAGTTACAACCCTCGAGATTCGCCGAGACAAGAAATCCTGAGGAGGCTAAATCTTGGATCAAAGAAATAAAAAAGATATTTGCATTCTTGAGGTGCTCAGATGAAGACAAAGTGACATTGACAGTATACTAGTTACAGGGCAATGCCAGTCACTAGTGGGATGCGATAAAAGGGAGAATATTTCTTGAAAATACTCCCATAACTTAGGATGCCTTCATCCAGGCTTTCAACAGAAAATATTTTTCCGAGTGCACTCGTGACAAGAAAATGACCGAATTTCTGCAACTTCAGCAAAATATTATGATTGTCGATCAATATGAGACAAAATTTGCAAAGCTGTCAAGGTATGCTTCCAGACTTATCGAAGATCCGGTGGATTGAGCAAAAGATTCTGAGATGGCCTGAAGCTGGGCATTTGGAGCCAACTAGTGCCGCTGAACCTCAAGGACTACAACAAGCTATATGAACGAGCCCAACTTGTAGAGAAAGATTTGCTAGAGCAAGCTCCCATGACAACTTACTAGGGAAGGTCTTGTCCTCCAGCCTCTCAAGTCAATCAGCATCGTGACAAGAGGTCAATATCGGAAGGAGAATGTCCCTACAAGAAAAATAAGAAACTAAGACTAATTTCCACTCTAGATGAGATATGCCATAGTTGCGAGAAACGACACAATAATGCTCCTTGTTTAGCTCAAACAGGAGCTTGTTATGGTTGTGGCCAACAAGGCCACAAGATAAAAGACTATCCACATCAACAACAAATGATGCCATTTCAACAACTGCAGACGACACCACAAAATGGAGTCCCACCGCAAGATATTCGTCCTCCAGCTCAAGCAAGAGTATACGCACTCACTCAAGAGGAAGTGAGCAATTTCAAGACCATGGAATGAAGTATTATCCATTGTAGGATGCAAAAAGTATAAGGTTGTTCTATGTAATAAGAGAAAGCAATAGACCTAATCGTGTTGGCTATGTATGATTTTGACATCATAATGATAAGTATAATAATCAGGGTGCACAGCGAAACTGTGATCAAGTTAGGAATGCTATAGAAAATTTAGGCACTGCCCGTAGACGAATGGCCAAAAAAAAAGAAGACCATCCAAATGTTGGAAGATATGTTAATAGCTTGTGCGATTGACTTCCAAGGAAATTGGGACAAGCGTACATCTCGTCGAATTTGCTTATAACAACAGTTACCATAAGAGCATTGGGCATTGTTCCGTTTGAGGCACCATATGGTCAAGCTTGCAGAACTTCAGTCTGCTATAACGAGGTTGGGGAAAAGAAAGTCACTAGTCCAAAGTTAGTCCAACCTACGGTAGACACTGTGCAAGTAAGTAAAGATAGACTTAGAATTGTCGGGGAAGATAAAAGGTTATATAGATAGACGATGAAAATTCTTAGAATTTCAAGTATATGATCATGTTTTCCTCAAGGTATCACCATTGAAAGGCATATTCCGTTTTGGAAAACTAAGCCCTAGGTACATAGGACCATTTGAAATCCTAGAAATGATTGTGAATTTGGCCTATCGGTTGGCGTTACCACCGAAACTTGATTAAATACATAATGTGTTTCATATATCTATGTTGAGAAAGTATGAGCCCAATCTAGCATGTGTACTAAACTTCGAAGAGATCAAAATAGACAATAGATGGTCGTAGGTGCGGATCGTTGATCAAAGAGAGCAAGTGATATGATTAAGGCCATTCCCTTAGTAAAGGTCCTATGTCAACACAACAAAATGGAGGAAGTAACATGGGAAAGTGATGAGACCATGAAGTGCAAGTTCCCGTACCTATTCCAAGAATCGGGTATGTTTTAAAATTTCGGGGACAAAATCTCTTTTAGGGGAGGAGAGTCATAACATCCCAATTTTTGACCTATGAGAAATGGCTGTGAATCTAGTGTGCCAGTGGCAAGGATAGGTCATGGATCATTCCAAGATTCGGCCATGTAATGATCATGGATCAATTAAGGGAATGGTCGTGGACCAATCCCATGACCACGATCATGGACCCGAACAATTCAGTCATTGGACGACTATCCGGCCGTCAGGGTTGATCGGAGGAATTGCTACACCCATCACAGATCAATCGACGATCATGAATCATTCCAAATGGTCATGTTCCAGTTGCGAGTGATTCTACTCGGTCATGCACCAATCGTGAAAGACCATGATTCGACTCGGTACGACCATGTGTCAGGACGAATCTAACCAATCTCGAACGGCCACATGATAATAGGGAGTTGGTTTGGATGAAGCTTATGGCTAATCCAGGATCCAATCCGATTAGTCAAAGTCAATCTAAGGGCCAGTCATTAAGCTCGTGCTCTAGGCCACCAATCTAGCCAAGAATGACAAACTTTGCCTACAATAATTACACCGAGGGAAGTTTAGCTACGAACCTCGGGTGTGTTGGAATGGTCATTAGGAGATGTACACAAAAAGCCCTTGCCCGGTCCTAGTTACATTTCCAATGGCCTTTTTCTCCATGGTTACCATGTTGCTTGGAAAAAGACAAAATAGAAATCTCTAGAACACCCTAACTTCTTCATGAAAGAGGGTGACTTACCATTTCACCTAAATCCTTTTAGATTTGGTCATGATTACCAAGGATTCACCTTGGAGATTAGTAAAGAATCTAGGCCAAATGTCCCAATTAAAAAAAAAAAAAAACACCTTGGAGCAAATTATGGCTATCCTATAGCCTTGGTCTTACCTTATCTTTTTAGGGTATCACCTATCCATAATGACTTATCCCTTAATAATGACCCAAGTGCTCATATGGCCCAATAAAAAGGAGACAAACAAACCTTCAAATAATTGCACTAAACCATTAGATCTCCACCTCATAAAATTATGTGTCACCTTTCCAAATAGGTGTGCCACCTTGCGACCAAGGCTTGCCACCTCAAGGTCATAGCCATGCCACTTTAAAAAATGTGATTGGGCCGCTTAGATGAGTAATGATGAGTTTGGTACCTATAAATAGAAGATGTTCCCATTATTCTAAGCCCCCTTGCCAATTACACCTACCCTCCTCCTCCTCTTCCTTTCTCTCGACCTCACACCACCTACTCATCAAGCTATCGAAGCTAGTTCTTGAGGTTCACCAAGGTAAGTAAGGTTCCTCTTTCTCCTCTAAGAAGGTAGATCCCATTGTTGAGACTAGCTAAGTGCTCATGCGGTAAGCTATCATTAATATGTGATATCGTTTGTTTGATTTTTGCTTGCGATTGTGCATGGTCGTGTGCTTGAGTCGTTTGTGTTTGGAATGCAATCAAGGTTCATTCGAGTTGAGTTCATCACAAGACAAAGTCACCCAAGCCGTAAGGCTGTGATTCGGCATAAATAGGGTGTCTGGTCCAAGTCTTGCTTGGTACAAGGATCACCCAAGGCCGCAAGGTCCTAAATCGACATTGAGGCGTGTCAATTCTATGCCTTGATTGGTACGAGGATCGCTCAAATCCACGGGGTCTTGGTAAGGCACTAAAGCATGCCAATTCTATAGTTCGAATTGGTGTGAGGACTTTGCCCTTGGCATTAAATCAAACCACGAGCCGAGGGTCATTCACGGAACAAGTGTGCTCGCATCAGTTTTGAACCGAGGTTTGTCAAGCTTAGGATCTTCACCAAAACAAGGTGTACCTAAGCCTCAAGGTCCTGGATCGGCATTGAGGCGTGTTGTTTCCAAGCCTTGTCTAGTGTGGGGATCAGTGCTAAGTGATCGGTTCAAGTCACGGACCAAGGTTTGTTCCCGACATCTTTATCAATGTAGTACGAGAACTCATGGCACACACTAATAGATGAGCATGCCTTTGGACCATATATGTGTCGGCTAAGAGAAAAGATAAGAACCGGTATATGCATCACTTAAAGAGGAAAAAGAGTTTGTCGCCACACAACTTTGGCGACGATACCTCGTTCATTGCACAAGATATCTCAGTTGAGACAAGATGTCTGGGTCATGAATGCGGAAGCCTCGAGAAGCTAGCCTTGAGAAATATCGGTCGAGCCGAGATGCCCTAATCAAGCCAGGAAGCCCAGCAAGAAGCTGAAAGTCCTGGTAAGCCAAGACGACGATAAATGAGTTTGCATGAGTACCGGTTATACATAAGCATATATGTTGATGTGTTTATTATTAAGCTGAAGGTAAGCATGCATTGAAGCACGATGTGATGGACATCTATATAAAGTCGAGATGTAGCAATAAGTTCGCTATTAATCTGTCATCAATATCGTTTGCGAGTGTTGTACTTGCTAGGTTTTGATGATGAGATTCTTTCCTAGTAGAGAATTAGGAATTTTACTTACTGAATTCCCAAGACTCACTCCCTCACCTTTCAATCTTGTAGACATGGATTTCTCATGTCAATTTTAGCAGCTGCGGTCACACTAGAGGAGATAGGAATTCCCTCAGCTTATGTGGAAACTTGTAATGTGATGAAAAAAAGAAAAAAATGATGGCTCGTAGAAAAAGGGCTTGCAAAAGTACTGTTATAATAGAAATGAGAACGTTATGTGTGAAGTACGTCCCAGTCTTCTGGTTGTTATTTGTGTGGGGAGTTTTTTGTTCACATTTCCGCATATGCATAATAATAAGACAAAAATAATTGGGACGGCAACAAGTCTGGGACGTTGCGAAAATAACCCCTATCGCTCAAGACCCTGGAGATAGAGTTGGGGTCGTGATAGGTTATATCCGGACCCCTTTTTTTTCTTGACAGAAGCTAAGTTGATTGACCAAATTAGCCTTTGCCTTTTTAGGAAAATTAGCAATTCATGAGTCAAGACTTTAATATATCAGTTTACTTCAAAAAAAAAAAAAAAGTATATATTTTTTCTTGCATCTAACATGAAGAGAACAATTTACGTCTTACTCTAAAAGGGAAAAAATAAAACCCATCAAGTATGTAGTTAGCTCGAAAATCAATTTAAGATTTTAATTTGTTTGTTCTTTCCAATCTAGAAACCACAAAGCAAATACTATTCAATCGCATATTAATGGATGATTACATATATGTAGAGGAAGTGAACCATGCTCATAAAAAAAAAAAAAAAAAAATCACCAATATATATGAGTATGAATGGAAAACTGGTGGCTAGGTTTGTACCTCTGTCAAAATCAAGCAAAAGTTTCGACAAAAGAAAAAATGGACAAATTCCTAACACCTCCATCGATATCGTAACATCACGAAAACGAGGAATGTGTAATTAGACATAGGAAAATGATCTTTTGACTTTCGAACATGATTTAACTTAGAAGAACAGCTTTTATTGATATTTGTTCACATGTCAAATTCCTGGTTATAAACACAAATAGGGTTAGAAAAACTTCCCAATACAATAACAATCGAGAGGACACTAGGGATAGGTTAACTCTAATTTATGGAGAGGGACAGAGAGAGGGGGAGAGAGAGAGATGTGCAGAGCTAAACGAAGCGAACGAATGACGAAATAAAGAAATAGTTTTTTTTTTAAAGAGGCAAAAGTGAACTTTTTAATTATCCAATTTCCTAGTAAAATATCGTGAGAGAGAGAGAGAGGAGTCGGTGACAAAAAGCAAGTGGTCGATGCAAAGTTGAGCAAAGCAAACAAATGATGGAACAAAGAAATAGTTTTCTTTTTTAATTTTTAAAGAGACAAAAGTGGACTTCCTAACTGCCCAAATTCCTAGTAAAATATCATGAGAGAGAGAGAGGAGTAGATGTCAGAAAGCAAGCGATCGATGCAAAACTGAAAAAAGCGAATGAATAACATAACAAAGAAATAGATTTAAAAAAAAAAGAGGTAAAAGTGGAAATTTTTTAACTGGCCAAATTCCTTGAAAAATATTGTTAAAGCAGTTATACAAGAATTTGACTGGCTAAAGTAGCGTGCTTTATTTGGCTTGCAAGGCATGTAGACATATGCATTAAGAGATATATATATATATTTCAAGTGGGCCCAACTCACAGACAAGCAACAAAAAAGTGGGCCAACTCCATTATCATGTCATGAGCTCCTTCAATTAACGTGTAGGAATTGGCATTTCCTTATTTGCCAGTTAGGCAGATCTCTCCTCTGATACAGCATCGCATAAGGAAAGAGAGAGATAATAAAACACGCATGTTCTCTCTGCTGCTTTCTCTGTCTTCTGCGCATGCGCAGAAAAAAAATACAAATTAAATCCATGCGCAATCTTCTTTTGACAATTGTGGATGAACATCATTAATCCAATAATGTGCAGTTGGACCCGAGAAGTCCCACGGAATCACTGGCCGGCCTAATTCCTTTGGACCGAGTATTATTTAATGGGCTCAAACTCTATATATTTTCATCGAGAAGATTATAATTATTTTCGCCACGAATATGTTCCAAATCTTAAACCGTGGCCATAGGGGATAGGCTGAAGGAGGCACAACATATCAACACATCTCTTTCCGTTGCCTTTTAACATTCTAATCGAGTCATGTTTGCCAGGAGTGGGTAAGCCAAAGATACTCATGTTTGTGCTCATGAGTCCAGAGCTTGATGCTTCAGGAGAAACTATGAGTACACTAGAAAGCACGTATGCGAAAGACCTAGGAAATCCAGTTTTTCTTTTTTCCCAAAAGCAGACTTCCAGTGTAATCTTTTATTATATTTACTTTCCCACAATTTATTTTTCCTTAGTTATAGCTTTTCGATTTGTGTTGCCGATTAAATTTCAACACGTATCTTTATCTCGATGCTTCATTGTCGACTCAATTCTAATGTGCATCTCTGTCATGGGTGCCGCGCTGCCGATTAAATTCCAGCGTTACATCTTTGCATGTTCTCAAGCTTTGTCGTCGATTCAATTTCGACACAGTTTGTGCACGTATATTGCTATGGAAATGGTCGTATTTTCAAGCCTTGTTGTTGATTAAATTCCGGCACGGTTTGTTTGTACAATTTGGTTCGAAGTTCGAAATAAAGGTTTGCCATTATTTCTTATCTACCTGGATATTTCCTGTTCAAAGTCGCCATAAAATCTATCTCCTCTCATCAAAAGTCAAAGAACGACTTTTAAAAAAGATATTTCGTCGTTGATTAGATTCCGGCGAAACAGGTCTTTCAAGATTATGTTTGCAAGATTTCTAGCCATGTATTGACATTTCAACATCAATTAATTGATCGACAACTTAGTAACCATAACCATAGATCAGAAAACAGAAATCACATAGGAAACTCATAATCAAACAATTGCTCTAGCTTCCCAAGTTCATGAGGAATAGGACCAACAAGCTGATTGTCCTTCAACTGCCAGGAAGAGAACGCATATGAAAAACACTCCATCTACTGAGTACAATTTAAAGGGTTTATATGGCAAGAAGTGTCTCACAAGTAACTAAGTTTGACACATTTGCAAGTTCTGGAGGAATCAGTCCACTAAGCTTATAACATACCTGTCATACAAAATGCATGAACTAAGATCTCTGGACAAAGAAACAAGTGCAAGATAAACAATATCCCAACAAAGAACTCACAACTTTCCAGTATAGGACAGGTTTCCAAGAATTGGAGGAATTGTCCAATTGACTCATGCTCACTCAGATCTCTACAATAAGGACATGGAAATAATAACCCTACCAATAGAAAAAGATGTTGAATTAATGTCTCGAGTTTGAATTCGGATAACGATTTATTAAACCGAATTTTATTGATAAAGATTTCCCAAGTAAAAGAAATCCAGTTGAACTTGACGAAGGATTACAAAAGAGAAAATAAAAGATAAAGAAGAATTTCCTCTTTGAGCACACGCATATAAAAGGAAAAAGAAGCCCTACATAGAAGAGCTGCTTCTGAAACCCTACGTGGAGCCGCTGCTGCACAACGTCAAGTGAAGCCACCCACGCGATCAAGAAAAGGAGTTCTTGTTTTCGACGTTTGGTTTTGAGCTTGAACGGGCGGTAATTTAGTGCCGTGAGTTATACCCAATTGAATTGTTATTTATAAACACTTTGGGTTTTGGGTTAAATCTAAGTGTGGGAAATACTTGAGTGATTGTAAATTTTGATTCTCCGATTTTTAGTGAATTATTTGCTGCTGGCTCTCCCCGTGGACGTAGGTACCGATACTCGGACATAACCACGTAAATTTTTGGTGTCCTTATTTTTCTTGTTTATTTCTCTGGTGATTTCGCGTTAACGTAAGTTGCAAGATTCTGGTAATTCCGCGTATTATATCCCAAGAATTGGTATCAGAGCTTTGGGGTTGAATTTCTTGATTGTGATTCGGGGCTTTTGCTTGTCTGATTATTATCTGGAAATTCTATTATTGTAATTATGTCTGAGAGGAAATCTGAGATTGAGAAATTTGATGGGAGCAACAACTTTGTGTTATGGAGCATCAAGATGCGAGCTTTATTGACAACATAATGTTTGGCCAAGGCACTGGATGGTGAAGATGAGTTGCCTATTATCATGAAAACCTCAAATAGGGTAGAGCTAATGGAAAAAGCAAAGAGCATAATCCTATTAAATTTGACGGATGAGGTTTTAATAGAGGTTGTTGAGGAGAATGATGCCGCAGCATTATGGGCAAAACTTCAAGCACTCTATGTAAAGAAAGGTTTGAACAATCGCTTGTACATGCTGAAGAAGATGTTTCAATTTAGATATACTGAAGGTACGTCTATCAGAACCCACCTAGATGAATTTAATAAACTCATGTTGGATCTGAAGAACGTCGGTAAGATACTTGATGATGAAGAACAGGGCATGGTGTTGTTAGCCTCTTTACCAGAGTCATGAGAGCACTTTACTAATTCACTGTTGCAGGGGCGTACTACAATTACCTCAAAAGAGGTAAAGTCCGCCTTATTCTCTAAGGAGTGGTAGAGAAAGTTGCGAGGTGATGGTCTGGCCAAAGGAGCAGCGCAAGCACTGACGATTCGGGGTAGAGAACAACATCGAGAGCCTAGTAGCAGCAGGGGTAAAAGCAGATCAAAATCACGCCATAGAAAGGCCAAGGGACGCGTGAAGTGCTTTGAGTGTCACAAGAAGGGGCACATCAGGAGAGATTGTCCAAAATGGAGGAATAAAGTTGATAAGCAGAATGCCACAAGCAGTGTGGCAAATGTTGCTGAGGGGAGCACTAGTGATGCAGAAGTTGTCTTATGTGTGACCGCTACTTCGTCAGGAGACGAATGAGTGCTAGATTCGGGGTGTTATTATCATATGACGCCTCATAAGAACTAGTTTACTACTTACCAGACTGCAGATGGTAGGGTTCTTTTGGGGAATAATGCAGTCTGTAAGGCTGTGGGGATAGGGACAATCTAGATCCGGATGCACGATGGGGTGGTGCACACATTAACAGATGTGAGGCATGTACCGGAGCTCAAGAAGAACCTTATTTCTCTGGGGACACTCGATGACATCGGGTGTAGGTACACCGCTGAAGGTGGAGTACTGAAGATCTCTTGAGGTGCCATGACACTGATGAATGGGAAGAAAGTTAATACTCTCTATCATCTACCGGGAGAGATCGTGACCGGAACCGCTACAGTTTCATCGGGTGAGTCAGATTCTGACTTGACTCAATTATAGCATATGCGTTTAGGGCACATGAGTGAGGCAGGTATGACGATGCTGAAGGGTCAGAAGACAGGAAAACTCGACTTATGTGAGCACTGCATCTATGGGAAGCAGAACCGAGTTAAGTTTACTACAGTTATTCATTCGACCAAATGACCAGTTGAATATATTCACTCAGACGTCTGGAGCCCATCTTCGGTTCCTTTGAAAGGAGGTGCCCGATATATGCTGACTTTTATTGATGATTATTCGAGGAAGGTGTGGGTTTACTTTCTGAAGCACAAATATTATGTGTTTGATCGGTTCAAGAAATTTAAGGCATTGATTGAGAAGTAATCAGATAAACAAATCAAGTGCCTGAGAACCGATAATGGCATGGAGTTCTGTGGTAAAGATTTTACTGAGTTTTGCGAGAAAGAATGTATTGTAAGATACCGCACAGTACTTGGGACACCACAACAGAATGGCGTGATAGAATGAAAGAACAGAACTTTGCTTGAGCGAGCTCAATGCATGCTTTCGCTTGCAAGACTTGGCAAGGAATTTTGGGCCGAAGCAGTAAACATGGCATGTTACCTAGTTAATCGATATTCATCATCTGCTATCGAGTGGAAAACTCCTGAGAAAGTATAGTTGAGGAAACCTGTTGATTACTCCAGATTACGTATATTCGGATGTCCTGCATATGCTCATGCGAGTGATGGTAAGCTTGAGCCGAGGGCGAAGAAGTGCATATTTTTGGGTTATGCACACGAGGTGAAAGGCTACCAACTATGGTGCACTGATCCCAGATCACCTGGTTTTCTAATCAGCAAAGATGTGATCTTCGACGAGACTGCAATGCTTCAAAGGAGGAGTTCTATGACACAACCAGCAAAGAAGATATATCATGGTGTCATTAGTGAGGTGGAGTTTCAGGTGGAGACTCCGGAGACCTCGAAGGTAATAGAAGTTGAGACTGCAGATGAAGTCGCAATTTCAAAAGTTGGTGATAGTGAACAACCAGCAAAGCCGCAGCAGACTGTAGCCGCAGATAGACAGAGAAGGCAAATTAAATCACCGGTATATTATGGTTATACAGATATTACTTATGAATTGATTGTAGGTGATGAGGTGGAGACAGATAAGCCTTCGTCTTATTCTGAAGTGATGGCTAGTTCGGAGTCGTCGCGGTGGCTAGGGGCTATGAGTGAAAAGATGGAATCACTCCATCGAAATCAGACATGGGAGCTAGTCAAAGTACCCAAGAGCTAAAAGATTATCGAAAGTAAATGGGTCTTCAAACGGAAAGAGGGCATTCCCGGTGTCGAGGCAGCGAGGTATAAGGCGAGACTTGTGGCGAAGGGGTATACACAGCGTAAGGGCATTAACTATAATGAGGTGTTCTCTCCTGTGGTAAGACATACTTCTATTCGTGTTTTACTTGCCTTAGTTGCTTCGCAGGATCTCGAGTTAGAGCAGCTAGATATAAAAATTGTGTTTCTTCATGGTGAGTTGGAGGAGCAGATTTACATGAGGCAACCAAAGGGATTTGCTATTCCGGGTAAGGAAGATCATGTTTGCTTGTTGAATAAATTTTTGTATGGGCTGAAACAATCTCCTAGGCAATGGTATAAACGTTTTGATACTTTCATGGCTAGTCAAGACTATTCAAAAAGTCATATGGATAGCTGCGTTTACTATAGGAGATTGGAGAATGGTTCTTTGATTTATATACTCTTATATGTTGATGATATGCTGATAGCATCTAAGAATATGTCTGATATTAATGTGCTGAAGAGGCAATTAAATGCTGAATTTGAGATGAAAGATTTAGGTGCTGCAAAGAAAATTTTGGGTATGGAGATTTTGCATGACAGGGCTGCAGGAGTTTTATGTCTATCTCAAAAGAAATATATTAAGAAGATCGTAGCACGTTTTAATATGCAATCGACAAAATCTGTAAGTACACTTTTAGCGAAGCACTTTAAACTTTCAGATAAATTATCACCGCAGATTGAGGAGGAGGAGGAGCATATGTCCCATGTTCCTTATTCTAGTGTCGTGGGTAGTATTATGCATGCTATGGTATGCACTAGGCCTGATATTTCATAAGCTGTGAGCGTGGTTAGTCGCTATATGAAGCATCCTGGTAAAGCACATTGGGAAGTTGTAAAGTGGATTCTCAGATATTTAAAGGGGACAACAGACGTGAGTATAGTATACCGGAGGGATGGCAATGGTAGTGAGACCACTGGTTTTGTGGATTCGGATCACGCCGATGACTTGGATGATTGCAGATCTTTAGCAGGGTACGTATTTACGCTAGCGGGTGATGCAGTTAGTTGGAAAGCGTCCTTATAGGATCACATTGCCTTGTCTTCGACTAAGGCAGAGTATATGGCACTAACCTTTGTAGCGAAAGAGGCGATATGGTTACAAAGTTTGCTCACGGACTTTGGGTTAGAACAGAAAAGTGGGGATATACACTGTGACAACCAAGGTGCGATATATTTGGTATATAATCCAGTTTATCACGAGCGAACGAAGCATATCAACATCAGGTACCACTTCATCCGATATGTCTTAGTTAAGTGGATTGTTATTGTTAAAAAGATTGCTACGGCAAATAACCCGGCAGACATGATGACTAAGTCTGTTCCTTTGGCGAAACTCAAGCTCTGCTTGAGCTCTATTGGCGTCTGTGGAGAGTGAGCGCCCGTCGAGGCGTTGGGAGAGTAACACGGATGATGAACACTATAATTTGGCTTCAAACATCGAGCCAAGGTGAAGAATTGTTGAATTAATGTCTCGAGTTTGAATTCGGATAACGATTTGTTAAATCGAATTTTATTGATAAAGATTTCCCAAGTAAAAGAAATCTAGTTGAACTTGACGAAGGATTACAAAAGAGAAAATAAAAGATAAAGAAGAATTTCCTCTTTGAGCACACGCATATAAAAGGGAAAAGAAGCCCTACGTAGAAGAGTTGTTGCTGAAACCATACGTGGAACCGCTGCCGCACAACGTCAAGTGAAGCCACCCACGTGATCAAGAAAAGGAGTTCTTATTTTCAGCGTTTGGTTTTGAGCTTAAACAGGTGGTAATTTAGTGCCGTGAGTTTATACCCAATTGAATTGTTATTTATAAACACTTTGGGTTTTTGATTAAATCTAAGTGTGGGAAACACTTGAGCGATTGGGCGATTGTAAACTTTGATTCTCCAATTTTTAGTAGATTATTTGCTGCTGGCACTTCCCATGGACGTAGGTATCGATACTCGGACCGAACCACGTAAATTTCTAGTGTCCTTATTTTTCTCATTTATTTCTCTGGTGATTTCGCGTTGATGTAAATTGCAAGATCCTAGTAATTCCGCGTATTATATCCCAAGAAAAGATGAAGTTTGTCAGGACATCCTCTCACTCCTGATGAAAACAGATTATTTAAAAGACAATGCGATACATACAGAACAGCAAGGACCCGCATCAAACCAATATCTTCAGGAATAAGTCCAGTTAGCCTATTCCCCTGCAGAGACCTGAGACACAACATATTATCAATCCCTAGACATGACAGTCTACAACTACATTTGACAATGACGACTGATAAGGCAAACGGTGAAGTTATAATGTGCAAGAGTGAAAGCTTACAGGGTAGCCAGTTGCAGAAAGCCAACATTGTATGGGATTTCTATTGTGATCTGATTATATGAATTATCCATATAGGCAAACACCATCATTGATAACATATACAAACAGACAACGAATTACAAGCCAAGAGACAGTGACTTACAAGATCTCAAAACTAGTACAGTTACCAATCGTATCTGGAATGGTGCCAGTTAAGTTGTTGCCCCTTACATCACTACAAACAGCAAAAGCATAGGGAGAAAGAGATCAATAATGGAAACAATTCTAAACAGAAAGCACAGAATACTGACAAATATCAGCAGCAACATTACTCGCTTACAAATACGAAAGACCAGTCAGTTGACACATATCAGGGGACAGCATCCCGCTTAAATAGCTTCACACAACCGCCAGTGGAGTTTCAAAGCAAAAGCAACGTTAGTAAAAAATCAGTTTTGCTTGTTAATGGCACCCAATGACTGTCCAACACTACATCAGCTGAATGATTAACAGAATGTGATGAAATCGGACAGTTTAAATTCGTCAAATTTTCAACTACAGATATTGCAATCTCCATTCCAATATATTAGCCTTGGCACCTCCCCTGTAAGTTGGTTCCGAGCAAGGTCTCCGAGGGACAGAAACAAAAGATACGTATTGATGAATAAGAGAGGCCGGTAGCAAGAGATATAGCCCATGCATTATACAAATACAGTACAGATCGAACTGACAGTGTTTTCAGGTTAGGAATTTGCGTTAAGGGTAGAGGGAATAGGACCAGTCAACTGATTTTTCTTCAAATTTCTGCATGAAAAAAGTGGATACACACTGATCGGTGCGACTTCATCTAAACACCACAGTGGATGTACCAAATGGCATTGTAACAGTCATTACTCACAGAAACTCGAGTTGCATAAGCTCAAAGATGGAGTATGGAATATCTCCATAAAGCAAATTATCAGACAGATCTCTACAATTCAAGTGCAATTCAATTAATGAGCATGACGCACGAGATGACAATCTCCGTATTCATCAGAGATTTGCCCTATCGACTTGTTACCCTGCAAGTTGCTTCCATTGATTAAAAAAAGAATAGAGAGAATCTACAAAAGGAGAAGATAGCGACACCGTCCGATGCACACACAAGCCCAGACCAAACTAAATTTACTCAAAAGAACGTGCCACATATATTGACTGCAAGTTTCTCAAATCCATAATGGCTCGTAAATTTTGCCTCGTAGAATTAGATAAGACAGATCCGTTCTGCAACGAAACCATAACCATAGTCGATTTATCAGATTATCTGTTATAATATAAAATCATCATCAGCATCATTCTTCATTTAAAAGACAAAGAATGTCAAACAATGCACCGCGCAAGGGAGAGGAGTAGCTCACAGATGCACGACGGATAGGCTATCGTTGTCGCAGAACACTCTTGCCAGAACAGAAACCGTCATCACGCACATTGTCCCAGTGGAGCAACACATTAGCCACATTACCAAATGATGCCTTGACGGTCATCAAACCTTTTACTGCTTAAGTTATCAACAGTTGCTCAAAGCCAATACAGAATTGTCACGCGGAAGTGGCAATAAAAATCCAACGCCGAAACAAGAGCTATCAAAAATGTCCCCAGCTACTAATGTTCCAGCAGAGGATCATTCCTTCCTCACTTCTAACATAACAGAATGAGGAAACTAAGGTCTCGAGAAGCAGAAGGTCGAAAGTCGGACTCCAGCCCACGCCATGCTTGACAAGTAACTGCTGAAAGCGAAGATAAAACATATGGTGAGACAGAAGCGTGGCCCGGAGAAAGAGCAGAGTTACCGAAACGAGCACATTCTCCATCCGAGTGTAACAAGCCAAGTGAAGAAGGAAAAGTTTCAACAGAAAGACACGAGCGACCAGAGCGGGAGACGGCAAAGGAGAAGGACCTCGATCGTCGACTACGAAGAACAAGAATGGTCATGGCGAGAGAGGGGACGAGCGGCAAAACCTTCCTTCCGCGACAGAATGCGAGGTCATCCATTGGTGCAAAGGACAATGTGGAAGGCGGTTGCACGATGGAGTTTCCATGCTTGACTCGTTTGCCGAAGGCACCATGTTGGCCCGGTCACGAGCAAGAGCCTCATGCAACTTGGAGTTGAGCATTTGATGTCGTCTTTCATCTTTATTGAAAGTCAAATCTGAAAATACGAAATCTATCTTTTTGCAAAATGAATTCAGAACGAGATGGTCTTTAATAATTCTGGTTGAATTTGGAGATTAAATGCCACATCTACAGCAAAGAAATGTAATGGATAAATAGATTATTAAGATATAAACATATCTCGGGTTGCCCTCAAAGAGCTTTATGTTTTAGAGCAAATTGACTCTGTACTTAATTTCAAATTAAGGCTGGAGTTAGAAATCGAGTTCAATTTTTCGTGCCACTTCTAACTCAGTTATTAATTTTCACTATACATAATAGGATTTCGGCCTATGTTCCTTCAAGACTCTTTTTGCTGTGCTCCAGCGTTGATTTTGAGTCCGGTCCACTTGAAGCTCCAATCCAACGTGCAGTGTGCACCGACGAGTTGCTCGGTCGATGAAGAGAAGCCCCCAATCATGGACTCCTCGAGCTTCGGGCAAGAATGACATTCTCGACTCTGGGACGCTTGTCGGAGGTGATGGTCACCACTAAAGGTGTCCAAAAATCCAACCCGACCCAATCAGAACATGACCCGAACACGAAACAAGTATAATATATATTTCGGGTCTCAATATTATTCCAAAAAGAATTATAAAACGAGCCGAGTACATGCTTCGTGTCAAGTTATGATTTCCTAAATATCTTAATTATCTCTAAATCTCTTGCTTTGCAAGTCTCTTATTCTTGTACTCCCGTCACACGATCCACCCCTGAAGCTCCTCCATTAACTTTTCATGGCAACAAATCCATCACACAGAGAATTGACCACGAGCAGCACCAGAGGCCGCGGCCGTGGCCCAACATCTGTGATGTCGCCGTCCCCGACTTCTCGGCAGCCTCCTGGGTCAGCTGCATCAGGCTCTTTGACGCGGACACGGCGGAGAACTCATCGGACCACGCGTTCGCCGTCGGGTTCGGCAAGGTCTAGCAGCTCACGCTCCTTCAAGGAGTTGCAGCTCGACAGCGGCGATGCAATCCGAGCCCAGGCCGACTAAGACCGGGACGAGGAAGTCGGGAACGTGAGACCATTCCTCCGACGAGGGAAGAAGAAAGACCAGAGCCACTACCATCCACAGTTCTTCCTCGAAAAAAGCATGAAGGAGGGTCATCTCGAAGAGAGACCGCCGGACCTGGAGAGAAGCAGAGGTGGCGACGCCGGAGACGAAGGCGGGAGGGAAGCCGGAGCCGGAGGAGAGGTGGCGGGGAGTGGATTTGCGTTCGGCTTCGAGCTCCTCCTCCGATTCGCGGTCGGGGTTGGGCAGGGACTGAAACGGTAAAATTGTCAGCGTTTTCTCAACCTTTCTGCGACTGCGATTGGTTAGCCATTTAAAAGGAAAATATAATTTAAAAGAAAAAAAAAGTCCAAAAGAGAAAAGAGAAAAATTTGAGATTTTTAAAGGAAAATCTGCAGTTGCGATTTGTTAAAAAATAGAATTTAATAGAAAAAAGTAAAAAAGAGAAAAAGCAAATTTAAAGATTTTTACTAATCGACGGTGGATTGGGGCGGATTATGGAATCTGCGAGAACGATTTATTATAATAAATATTCAGAAATTAGCATGCGTGGGACATTCAAACCAAGTGGTTTCGAGCGCGAGATCCACACGTGTCAGCTCTAGAATGATACTGCGGTAAAAAAGTCAACCTTTGAACTATCGAGCTTTTGAGAGGGGAAAAAAAATTATTAAGCTTAATGGTGTCGAGCACCGGACATGAGCCAGAAATTAAAATTCGTCGTATAATGGTTTATAACGGGAGTTAATATCTTTAAAAATCTTAAATTATTATTATATGATACGTTAATTTCAAATTAATTTTGACCTCCTAAATGATCCTAAATCGGTGCTTCCATGGTATGTTTATCTGGAACCAATTCTCATCTCATGGAAATTTCCAAACCAGTATCTAATGTCACATTCTGGTATTTATAATTTTCAGGTCATTGAAAATATCGAACCGAGAACCTAACCCTAAGTCCGCCCTCCGGTAGCATTGCATACAATGTCCCATTAAGAAATGACAACTGTAAGATAGATCGACATGTAAAATGCTAACAGATAGCATATTTGGGTTAGGGTTGCTGGTTGGGGAATTTTTGTCAAACGAGAAGTAGTTCGTGGACAAAAAATTAGATGAAAATTGAATTAAGTTAAAGGTTTAATATCACAAAAAATCTAAAATTGTACCAATTGTAACACAAATAGCTAAAACATTTTTCTTGTCACTAAAAAACCTCAAACTTACCCATTGTAACACAATTTCCAATCTTTTTTGAGTTATAAAAACCCAAAACTTATATCGATATGATAAATATATTTTAAATAGAATAAAATATTTTAAATATAACTGACAAAAAATAAATTTAGCGTTTTTTGTTATATTTACATATATGTCACACATATATAACTTTATATTTTTTTGTGACAAAAAACTGAGCTTAATTTAGCATTTTTTGTTATATTTACCTTAAGATAAATATGCTTAATTGATATCAATTTGAAATTTCAGTAGTAATTTATTGTTATAATAACATGGGAGGTTAGAAAGTCGAGGATAAGACGATAGCGAGAGGATGAGGTGAACAGGCTGAATAATGATGAGAGGGATGAATAAGATGATGGTCATTAGGGTTGGGATAATCATTATAGATTATTATGATTGGGCAAAAGAAAACAAAAAAGAAAAATAGAAAAAGAAAAAGGAGGACAAACTAGCCGTTCCAGTCCCGCAGCGAATCCAATTAAAATTAAAGCAAAAGCGTACGGTGGGACCCCCGCGAGCATGAGGGAGGGTGTGCTGGACCTCATTTATTATTATTATAATAATAAGTTTTCTTTTTGTTTTTCCAACGGTCAGATTTTGCCCCACAGTGCCGAATGTGACCGTTTGAGCATCACATTCGGCCGGATATAAGAACCATCTCTCCGTCTTTCCATCCCAACTCACTCCTCAAACTCCTCCCTTTCTCTTCTTCAGCATCGTCTAGCTTTCCTTGAATTACTCAGATTTTGCCAAGCCAAAACAAGGGAAGAAAAAGAAATGGGTGTGCTTTCGACCACCTCGCCGTCGGTGTCGGCGTCGGCCCACTACTACCACACCCACAAGGTGTTCCTCCTGTGCAACTACGTCCTCCTTGGGGCCGCCTCCAGCTGCATCTTCCTCACCCTCTCCCTCCGCCTCCTCCCCTCCCTCTGCGGCTTCTTCCTCATCCTCCTCCATGTCTTCACCATTGCCGGGGCCGTCTCCGGCTGCGCCGCTGCCTCTGCCGGGTCCGCGAGCGGCAGGTGGTACGCCGCCCACATGGTGGCCACCGTCCTCACCGCCATCTTCCAAGGATCCGTGTCCGTGCTCATCTTCACCAGGACCGGCGACTTCCTCGGCAACCTCAAGTCCTACGTGAGGGAGGAGGACGGTGCCATCATCCTGAAGCTGGCCGGCGGGCTGTGCATCCTGATGTTCTGCCTCGAGTGGGTGGTGCTCACGCTCGCCTTCTTCCTCAAGTACTATGCCTACGTCGAGGGCGACCACAACAGCAGCAGCAACCCTCTCAGGAGGAGCGCCAAGGTGCAGGAGGAGAGCATGAGCGACTGGCCCTGGCCCTTCCAGGTCTAAAAAGAAGTTGGGGATCCGATCTGCTCCCTGCCCTCATTCATTTATTTGTTTTCGCATATATGATCCGTATATCGGCTTTCTATTCATTCCCCTTATATCAGTAATGTTGTGATTGCGACCGGTGTAATATCATATTGATTTTGCTATTCGATCTTGTTCATAACATCCATGTCAATGTGAAATCCGTTCCACTTTCGTTGATGTTATCAACTCGCCGAATGAGTTTTCTTTATCATCGAGACAAACAAATGCTGTTAAGCGGGAACCCAAAAGCAGCTCAATCGCACTTGTAATGAACCAAACCAGCTCAAAAGCGCACCCCTTGGTAAATTTGGTATTCATACACCACTTTAGGATTGGGACAGTCTTGACTTTTGACCATTTTCCCAACCAGTATTCATACACATCACATAGTTCAAAATTGGAACAAGAAAACATGATTTATGGAATATCCTAGCGAGAGTTGATTTGATTTATGTGCAACCTGCTTCATATAAGTCTAAGGAATACAATTAGGGACTTGGCCAGCCTACTGACCAGTATTCACATAGCTCAAAATTGTAACACACATGATGATCTGGCATGGCCAATCTTGACTTCTGACCATTTCAACAAAACGGCTCAAAAGTGGGGACATCCATCCTAGTGAAAGATGATTTGGCCAGTCTTGACTTCTGACCATTTCAACAACACAGCTCAAAAATGGGACATCCTAGTGAGATGATTCGATTAATGTGCAATCTGCTTCACACAGATAGTAGAACTTCAGGATGACTACAAAATCTCATCTGCATTCACACTCCCACCAGAAGGCGGCAAGCACCTCTTCGAGAAAAAAGCAGCTATACTTTTGGCCCTTCCGCTGCTCCTCTCTACCAATTTGAGCATAAAAAAACAGAATAAGCTTCAATAAAGAGACTATACAGCGTGTAACAAGTCAAGACTGATTTATATACCTGGTGAAACAGAAAAACCAAGTTTGTCCAAGATTTCTTTCTTGACCTGCCAAAACAAAGGCAACAAATAAATGTCTAAGCAAGGCAAAAAAAAGAAAACAACATAAACGGAAACCACAGTCGACACAGGAAATTTCAGCAAAGATACCTGCCAGCGGTTGTCCACAAAATCTGATATCTCACGAACTTTATTCCTCAACAGTGTTTTAGATACAGCAGGAAGCTTCTGTTGCAAAGAGTCGACCACCTTGTTAATACCTTGTGAACATGATTGAATCGTGGATACCTGAAATATCAACAAGCTATACCATCAAACTGAAAGGAAACAAAAAAATAAAAAAATCACTTGAATAGTGCACACGAATGACTGACTAGGAAACCAAGATCAGTTCAGGTCGAGCAGCTCTGCAAAAACAGGAAACTAAAATAATCTAAGAGTAAAAACACGGCGTACAATGGTGGGCAACTCAGAATCAGGTACATCTGCATGCATTGCTGGTGTTGAGCAGCTCTTGCTGTTAGCTGGGCAATCCTCTTCATCTTCATTCAAGCTGTTGTCAGTTAGACATTCTGGAAGTTTGGCCCCCGGAAAGACAAGCATGCTTAACGCCTCCAAGCACGTCTGTTCCAGCTTTTGAGTGGCACTTACTTCTCCGGCCATTTTTTTAGTGGACTTCTCGTGGGATAGATTATTAATTATAAAAGGCTGATTTTTCCGAAGCGCATGCTCTGTCACATTGTGCAGATGTTTCTGCTGTTGAAGAAGCGCAGAGAAGGCCACATGCTCTGAGTCTTGCTCAGAAGATGAAGTCATGCCCTCAACTGAAATGTCAGTTTCCATCTTGTCAACTTGTACACCCTGCCATCAAACTGATTCTTTAGACAGTGCTATAGAATGAAAAGAATGTTTGGTTTACTTATGCTGTGCGTCACCAACCAGCATATTAAGGAACTTTATGTTATTTGTTATCGACCTCACATGCCCAAAAATAGTCAAGCGTCAAACCAAATTTGGAAACTAAAGCTCCACTCTATAAGAATCAAGAGTTCAGATAAAAATGATCAAAAAGACTTCAATTATACTGCCATTCATAAAATTCAGCTAATGGCATTGGCGTTTATCACATAATAAACCAGAAATAGGAACCCCCAGTAGCAGATGCAGACTCACCTGAAAACTTACACCTAACAGCCTAAGTTCCTACAGAAATGGCATCCGTCGAGGCCTGGCATTGCTACCCGAAAATAAAATGCATCCCAATTCCCAACTTCACAAAACTTTTCCCAAATGAAGGTGCTTTGCAACAGTAAATTTTTTAGCCTTGGCCGTTCTTACAGATAAAGAGATTCGGCAACAAAAAGATCTTGTTAAAAATGGAAAGCACACAACATGGTGAAGTATCGATAATCATTAACCACTGGCGAAGTGTAACTTTATTGATCCCCGAGCACCATTAATGAAGATATACCTTTGGCAAATGAAATAATTGCAAGAAAAAAAAAGATCCAAGGCTAAAAATTAGGGTTTGAATTGCTACCTCATTTTCCGAGAGATAACCATCAGGTACGAAAAACCCATCCTCACTTTCATCTTCATCAGCTTTGGAACAACCCTCATCTAAGCTTTCTTCATCATCTTTATCACAATCATCTTTATCACAATCAGATAGGCTTTCTCCAGGATCCTCCTGCACAACAACCATGGCATCTATATCACAAAAGCAGCTGCAATCATGATATCACAGAAGTCAAGGATTTTGTGAAGATATACCTCTTCCCATTCCTCATCACTATCAACATCATAATCAAGCTCTGGATCCTTCCTAAATGGGTGGCACGGCCCAACAGTTTCACTGATATGATCAATAAAGCACAAATTGTTAATATACAACAAGACAAGAAATAGCAGGGTTGCGACAGAATTTGCAGAAAGCTCAATACTTGCTTGAAGTTCAGACAGTTTCAAAACATATTCTAAAAATTGGGAGAGCAAATCAATCCTACTCTCTAGAAGGAACCTGATTTTTCTTGCAATAGGAGTGTCAGCTACTAGCTATGATGTTTCAAGACTTACGTGTCACTGTGAGATCAACTTGTAAATGTCATGCGTCTGATACAACATTGATGTTCAGTCTAGTTCACCAACTACCTAAATTTAAATCAAATATTGCTTAACAATCATGTTACTATTCTGCTGCTCATAGACACCTGGAAAATGCCCCATCCACAAATAAATGGAAAAAGGCGGACAAACAGAGCTTTGAGCAGGAATTCTATGAAAGTAACTCTTTTTTTCACTAATTTCGTCAAGGAAAAGGAGGAAGTGAACCAAGATGTGTTTTGAAGACAGATGCTACATCTAAAGGTTACTAGCCAGAGAATAAACCAATCTTATTCTATATTCCTCTCAGGCAGAACTTCGTGGAATACAGCCCCTGAAGCAATAGGAGCTTCTTGGTGTCTTCTCAACATAAATACTAAAAAAATCAAATATTGGAGGGAAACTAAGCTTGAACAGAAGAAAAGCCAGAAATTGCTTATTGCCATCTCCACTCCTTTTACTCTTATGAAACTCCAAGAAAATGATATTAAATTATAAAGACATAAAGTACAACAGAGTTTTGCACTAATAACAACTGCATTTTTTCTACTCATGATATATAAATAATTCCTTCCCCCCACCCCCTTTTTCTTTAGAGGATGAGGTCCTAAGGAAAATTAATGAATGTCTCCTGATTGAAAATTATGAAACCGTCACAGAAAGCTAATAACATCTGATAACCTGCCAACTGAAATTGGATGACAGAAAGAGGACTAAGTCTCAAACAACAAAAGAGAATTACCTTTTCACAGGCCATATACCGTAAAATGCAGGCCTATGACTCTTATCAAACTGTAGTAATTGCTTCCTTCTGACACATTTCCTCGTACCCGGATGAGGCTTATCTCCAGCTTTACATATTGATGCGTCATCAGAAATCCTCTCATTCCATCCACTCACTAGCTTTTCAAGGTTCAAGTCATCATCCTGCGCTGCCCCTTTCATGGAGTTAGGGGTAGTGAGCTTAAGTTCCTTGAAGACTTCGGTTTTGGGCTTCCTGCGTATGCCCCAATGCTGTTCTTGATTTGAGCGAATAAACTGACCCAGACAACGCCAAGATGATAAATGAGACCTGACAACCACAGAAGCATTAATCTCGACACGCTAGTATGACATGGTGAACAAAGAAACAACAATAACAAGCATGTGAAGAGGATAGAAAGGAAAAAAGAGGACATCCAAACCTACTTCCAGATTTGGCCAACGGTAATTTCTTGATTTGAGGAAAGAGCAGAATCCATCAAGCAGGTAATTGATTCATGGATGCATTCTCTTGCCTTACTGGACAAAGGCAAACCAGGTGAGGATTTGTCATCCAGAATAGGTGAAGTAGTCTTGCTTCTTTTAAGGAACCGTTCCATCACAGAAGCTTGCTTCTGTAGAGCAAGTTGCTTCTTCAATTCAGCTTCCTCTTTCTCTCTCCGACGCTGATCTTTCTTAGCTTCTTCCTGCTTTTTAAGCTGTTTCTTCAACTCAAGTTCTTCTTTCTCAGAACGCTTCTCTTCCTTCTCTGCCTCCTCTTGTAAGCGCTTCAATTCCTTTTCCTATAGTCAAAACATTGCTCATGGATCAGAAAAGCAACATGGCCATTGAGGTGCAAATGAACTCATGCATTGTCTATGCCTACAAAATTAAGAAAAATCTAGGGAGGACAAGTTTCCCAAACAGGTGACCAATAGTTCATCATGTCGCAACTCTTTAAACATGATGCATCCATTAAAATAACATAGACCTTAGTGAAACAATGCAATCATGAAGACAAGCCAGAACTTAGAAAGATATTGGAACTTACAGCTTTCAACTTTTCCTTCTGAAGTTCGCGGTCCATTTTCTTTTTCTCTCTCTCGACTTCTCGTTTATTCCTCTCCAATTGCTTTATATACGCTTTATGATCTAGTTTTGCCTCCTTCTCAGACCTGAAATAATATAAATGCTTTAATTAACATTTATAATCTGCAGTGAATCTTATAGACCATCTTTAGCTGCATACATGTCAGCACGAGTCTTCTGCAGCATGCTATCCACTAACAAGCGTATATCTGTCTCATTTAGCGCTTTACGAAGCTTTTCTGAGGCTTTCAACCAATCAAGCTCGCTATCTGGATCATGTTCTGACTTCTGTAATGCATTTACCATTGCTGAAACAAGAAGACATGTACCATAATCAGCCTAAGAAATGTCATCAAACAAGAGATACAATCCCAAAGCTGCACCTCCATAACACTGCCTCCATAATTGTTTGATTGATAGCTAACCACAATTTGAGAAACAATTTTCCTTCTTGTACAGTGCAGGGGAAAAAAAGACAAACTCCATAATTTATAGAATTCGGTTTTTGACTGAACTATCTTAATTGACACACTGATAGTTCTGCATAGCTAATACAGTTAACTGAGGAGAAATTTTAATAACAAAAATTTAAGTCTGATTCACAACTCTGGAGTCTAGATAAAACTCCAAAAACATGGAGAAAAGAGAGGGAATGGATTCTGAGATAGAGTCTCACAGGGTCTGTTGGAAATAAAGAGAGATAATGAAGCATTAGGGCAAATGATTCTGAGCAGCAGCCAAGTCCACTTAAATGGAACTCGTGAATATAATAAATTTGCTACATTGGATTGCAATAGATAACCATGAGCACCTTATTCTATAGAGAGTTATTTAAACGCATACTGGTAAACATGTGTACCCAGTAAAAATGGCTGTGGCCAGTTGCTAACCACAGCACATGAAATCACTATACAAACATTACCTTCAAGAGATGGAGAAATTAATTAATCCCTATAGATGTACAAAGAAATGGCATATACTACAGAACCAGATGAATAGTAGAAAGAGTCGCCAAAAGATAGCCTAGTGTTCCTCTGTTCCTTCTTAATGAGTGACCCGGCATTTCTCTGTTTTTACTAACTAAAGAGTGTGATGACATGAACCAACAGACAGTTAACTCTATATGGCCAAATTATAAGTTTATGATGCAAGACATGTCTGTTAATGCCACTCCCATCCTAAAGGCGAAAGCTTAGCAACTACCATTAATAAAACAAAACAGAGAACATTAGCTTCATCAAAGGCGTTAAATTGCCAAATACTTGTGAACTGCAAATTTAGCAAATTAAGTAGAAGAATTAATAGCTGTGCCAAATAAAGAAAAAGTAAGTAATTAATCACCAGAAACAGCACACAATCTCTCGTGAATCTTTCTCCGACACGTGCGGCGAATCTTGATAAGACCATGCACGGACTTGGGCAACAACTTCAGCTCTCTAGTCTGTAATAATCAAAAAGAGAAGTAAGATCGTCAGTCCAAGAAAGGGCTGGATAATTGGAAGGGTGTAAAAGGATTGACGTCGTGGTGGTTCGCATTAGCGTGACATGATCGCCTCTCAAATCATGTCGATACCCATTGAATTGACTAACAAAGATCATGTGGACTTCTCATTCCAATGAGGGACTTTGCGCCGCACCATGTTTGTGCTTTTACACCATTCAAACCCAGTCGACGCAACCGGGTCATGCGCAAGATCATGAAACATAACTACCATAGCTGATGTGAGAACTAAATTTGCACAAACATTGGGATATTACATCAAGAGAGAGGGAGATCCAATCGAAGACCTAACCTATCTAACGAGCTTAAAAAAACCAGATCAGGAAATCAATGAATAAGCAAAAAAGGGGAAGGGAGCGAGGACCTCCCAACACCAGAGAGAGGAAGGAGTATCGTCTTCCAGAACGTCGGCATCGGGGTTGGAGACGCCATACATCACTCTCTGCCCGACGAACAACACTCCACTCTTCACCGACGCCACCGTGAGGCCGCCTCCTCCGGCTCCTCCTGCATGGCCCTCCTTCAGCTTGCCGTACACCTCCTCCACCAGCTTGGAGAGCGGAGAGGCGCTCTCCTCCAGGCAGCACGCGATCGCCCCGTTGGCGGACCCGCACTCCGCCGAGCCCGAGTCCAGGTCGATCCCCCGCCGATCCGTCACCTCGCGGTAGTAAGCGAAGAGGCCCTGGATTTCGGCCTCGAGGGAGGCGATCCGGTCGCGCCGCTCCTCGGCGCCGAGGTCCTTGAGCAGGGAGCCAGAAGAGCCCCCCCTCTTGCGCTTCCGCCTCTGCCGCGAGTGGGAGGCCGCCGGCCGCTCGCTCCCGCCGTCGCCGCCGTCCATTTCCACCGTCGGCCCGGCATCCACCATTTCCCACTTCCTTCACCCCCAAAAAACCCCGAGTAGCCCGCAGATCAGAGATGCAGAGAGGAGAGGAGGAAGGAGAGAGGGCGGTCAGCGGCGAGAATCTAGGGTTCGGAGGCGCCGATCTGCGGCGGCGGCGGCGGATGGGGGAGGAGTCGGGGGCGAGAAACCGCGACGGGATTCACCGCTTCACTGCAGCGCGAAAAGCGAAGGAGTGGGGAGAGAGAGAGAGAGAGATCGCGTCATTTTCGCCTTTCTTCTCCGTTTTTCTTTTCGCAATTTCGGGGGGAATTTCTTTTTCGAAAGGAGGGGTGGGGCGATTCGGGTTTTTGCAGTTCCCGCCAGGTGGCGCGCGGGCACGGTCGAAAATTTTCGGGGTCGGGGCGTCGGCTTCGCGCCCTTTTTCTCTCGCCGGCTCCGTCCGCTGGGGAGATTAGGAGGCCCACAAGGCCCAGGCCCAGGCCCGACGCGAGCTCCGGCCACAGGCCCAATAACCATGGGATTTGTGTACTCCTCTAAGTCTTAAAAACACTCATCACAAAATACAATCGAGTTCCGAAGCTTTCGAAAGGTATAATCAAGTCTACAACTTGTCACGTTTGTGTAATCGAGTCATAAATGTTTGTTAGTGTCTTTCGTCTATCGAATTTGACGGAGTTAATGAAAGAACTTGACTGTACGAATCTGACAAATTTTAAAACTTGACTAAATTAATAGAAAGTTTCAAAACTTAATTACATTTTCGTGACAAATTTTAAGACTTTAAATATACTTATTCCATTTCTTTTTTACCCTCCATTCTTGAAAGGAGAATGAATAAGATAAAATCGTGAAAGAATGACACTTATGATGCATTTGGTAATATTTTTGTTCAAAAATTGTTCTGGATAACAGAAATGGAAAAAACTATTTCTGTTCCGAAAAACAATTTTTGAATAGAAAAACGCGTTTGATAAACTTGTTCTTGAAATAGAAAAAAAATAGAAACACGTTTGGTAAATTTGTATAATTTTTTCATTTCTTTTAATTTTTTAATATTTTTATTTTCCTTTTTCCTTTTTCTTTTTTTCTTTTTTTTTTTTTTTTTTTTTTCTTCATTTTGGCCGATCGCCGGCCTCGGCCATGGCTGGCGATTGGCTGATGAAGGCCGGCGGCCTCGCCCAACCACGGCGAGGCTTGTCAGCCCCGGTGAGGCCAACCCTCGCTAGGGGCCGGTGACACTCTGGCGAGGTCATTGACCTTGGTCGGCGACCAGCCAAAGAAAAAAGAAGAAGAAAAGAAAGAGAAGAAAAAAATAGAAGAGATAAAAATTGTTTCTCAGAAGTGTTCCGAAAACAAGAAACAAGTTTTTTTTGTTTCTTGTTTTTGTTCCAAATTTGTTCCTAGGAACAAAAAAATAGATTTGGAACAAAAACGTAAACAAACGGGTTTCTATTCTTTTTTTGTTCCCCATAACAAAAAAAATAAAAATCGTGTTCATGACCAGAAATAAAGAATACAAACAAATAGGGCCTTAGCCTAAACCTTGATATAATATGTAATATGTCATTTTAACTTTTAATTCGTCCAACGTGACCCTTGAACTATTTTCGATTGTTCAATCTAGTCCTTAAATTTTCTATTTGTTAGTTTAGTCCCTCTACCTCCATAACAAAGTAAAATCCATTCTTTAGGAACTATTAATAAATTTCTGTATTTATGCCTTTACTGGGATTTTGTAATATCTTTTCATTTCCTCTACTTCGTAAGTCAGAATTTTTTACTTTTTGGTCTATATAAAAATTATGATAGTTCTGTGTAAGTACATTATGATAGTTCTGCGTAAGTACATTTTAACTTACGATCTTTATAATGATTAAAGTAAAATTTTGTTTGGAGTCATGTCGGATTGATAGTATTGCTATTATGAGGCAAGTGTTGTCGTGAGAATGTATAAAAACGGCGTTAATTAGTATATGGATAATCGTACGAATATTATCTAATCTTGTCCATAATTCTTAGATAGATAAAATTTTCAAGTTCATGTGTTTCACGTTTTCTTAATCAATTTTAATCGTATACGTAAATAAAGAAATTAAAATAATAGGAATAATAACTCAATAACTCTGAATGAGTTTCCATTTTTACTATTATGGAAATTATATGCTAAAATACATTTAACTGGAACTATCATAATATTTAAACGAACAAAAAAGTTAAAAAAGTAGTAAAGTTTTTTTTTTTTTTTTACTTGAGAATTGAAATTAAAATTCCGTTTGTTTCGTGAAAAATGTGGTATTTCTAGAAAACGTTTTTTCTGGAAGTCATTTTCTAGAAAAATGACAATATTTTCCAGTGGTAGGCTAAATCCTAAAAATGAACTAGAAAAAAACTTATGTCGTTTGGAATGGAAAATCAAATTTGATTTTCCTCTGTGCACTCTATGACATCCAGATTTTTTACCCATTTGATTAGGGCATGTTTGGGCCTATTTGATAACCGGCCAAACAGTGTCTATCTGTTTGATTCCATTTTTTTTTTGTTCCCCAAAACCTAAAAAAAATAAAAATTCGTTTAGTAACTTTTTTGTTTTAGGGAATAGATTTAGAACAGAATTAAGAATTATAAAAAAAAAAAAAAAAAAAAAGCTGGGCATAAGAACAGTATGGGTGTCAACTTTCTATGACATTCACTTGAGCGCCAAAATTTTTTTTCGCTCACTTTTGGGCAGCCATGGGCAATGCCACCTAGAGCGATGGCCTCGCCTAACGCCTTCGCAACTAGATCTAGGCAAAGGTTGCCTTGCCTTTGTCGCAAAGGCCCTAGTTGAGGCCGTTAAGGCCTCTTCGACTACTAGCAAGGGTTGTCGTGGCCTCACTTAAGGCCTTCGTGGTCGAGGCGAGGTGGTCATGACCGGCAAAGGTTGCCGGTGATCATTGCTGACTCTAAAGAAAAAAACAAAAAAATTCAAAAAAAAAGTTCAAAAATATAATAATAAAAATATTTGAAATATTTTAAAAAAAAAATTGGCAGCCATGTCAACTTTTCTATTGGGGCAAATTGAAAATAGTACTCAAGTAATCGATTTTCAAATTTGTGGCACGCAAGTGAGTAAAAAAAAGTTTGGTTAATATCCTAAAAAACCCTAAATTGGTACACATGTGACAAATTTACCTAAAATTATTTTTTTGACCGCAAAAAATCCAAAACTGGTATACTTTTGACAAATTTACCCTAAATTAATACACTTGTGATAAATTTACCTTATGTTAGCTTTAATTAAATTTTATTGTCAAATTATTAAGTTAAATGACACGTGACAATTGACTAGTATACCAATTTGAGATTTAGGCTCCGTTTGTCATAATTTACAATTTTTGTGATTTTTTGTGATATTAATCCAATTTAACAAAGGGTATATTTGTCACAAATTTACTAGTTTGTGATTTTCTGTGATCAAATAAATTAGTTTGTGATAAATTTGTCATAAATTTACCTGTTTAGGGTTTTTTATGGTCAGTTGGGGTAAATTTGTCACAAGTGTACTAGTTTTTGGTTTTTCATGGCTAAAAAAATAGTTTTGAATAAATTTGTCATAGATATATCAGTTTTGGGTTTTTCAGGGTAATAACCCAAAAAAGTTTAAGCACTCAAGTGAACGCTATACGAAAATATTGTCACTTCTATTGTACTTAGCCTAAAAAAGTTACTTCTTTGTTTTTGAAAATAACTCTAGAGTCAAGTCCATTTTCTTTTTTTCTTTTTTCTTTACTTTTTTCATTTTTCTTCTCCTTCTTCCTTTGGCCGATAACATGAAAGCATAACTCTTTGTTTGTTGCCCTCCTCCGACGAGGTCGTTGGCCAAAGGAAAAAGGATACGAAGAAAAAAAAAAAAAGAGAAGAATATAATAAAAAATTTTAATTTTTTTTTAAAAATTCTAATTTATAGAAATTTTTTTAGATTTTACCAAATGCATTTCTATATCAAGAATATAAATTTTGAATAGTTGCCAAACCTCTCCAAATATTCAAGAATTTGTCTAAAGAATAAAATAAAAAAAAATCATTTCTAAGTAGAAACTATTCCCTGAATGGTTACCAAATAATCCCTTGATAAGTTAGGAACATATAACTTAGCAATGATAATTAGATCAGTTAAATTGACAATATTGAAAATGTGTAAACGAGAGGATTGAAAGACAACAGTTTTTGAACCGTAATTTTTTAGACTCATTAGATAAATTCTAGATCTAATTTACAGTCCATAATGTCTAATGTACACGCAAAATTAGACCCAAATTGTTCCATTTTCTCTCGTGAACTGCCCACCCTCTTCTCTCTCTCTTTCAGCTTACTCTCTCTCTCTCTCATTTTCCGCCGCCATGTGTCAAGAGGGCAAGCATTTGACGCCGCCGCCACATGCGTCCAATAAAATCGCATGCAAGGAAATTAGTTTGGGGGTATAAAACCCATTTTTCTCTCTTTCCCTCTAATTTCTCTCAGCTTATCTCTCTCTCGCTCACATCTCTCTCTCAACCTGGCTTGCTCTCTCTCTTTCTCGCCGATCACTCACTCTTCCTTCTAATCGCTCGCTACTCTTATTTTCTCGATTTCGCCCGTGAGATCGCGGGAATCAAGATATGTCGAGTTGCATCCAGCCAAGGCGAAGGGTTGAAATTCGACTTTTATGCAAGTCTAGGTTTGGCTTGCTTGTTGAGGCAAGCGAAATTCCTATTCTCTGTACTGTGTTGATTTGCTCATTATGTGGACTGATGAATCTTGCCTTTAATGTGCTAGGATGCTTGATTTGTGTTGTCTTGACTAGGTTTATATTAATTCGGGTCATTTATGTCATTGATGTGGGTTGGTTAAAGTCTAGATTCCATGTAATGTGTCGTGAGATGTTGTGGGATTGTTGGGACTACAAATTGATCGTTTTAAGCTCAATTTTGGCTTTGCATGTGGTCGTGGATCTCGGTGTGAGGTTCGGTGGTCTCGAATTGTTGATGGCTCGATTGTGAAGTTTTAGTTGTGAGGTTCGATGGTCTAGGGATTGGTAGTGCTTCGGTTGAGAAGTGGTCAAGGTGTCGGTAGCCTCGGATTAGTGATGGTTTAGTCAAGATTCGGTTGGGGGTTGAAAGCCCAAGATTGTAATTGTTTGAATAGGACAAGTCCATTTGAGGTGTTGATGATTGTTGATTGTTGAAAACTTTTGTTAGGTTTGACAAAAGTAAGTCTAGTAGATTGTATAGTGAACAAGTCGTCAATCACACCTCGGTTTTAAGAATGCTATAGAAAACATGTCAAGTTTTGCTAGGCGCTGTGTCCGCATACTTAATTGCAAGATAAATGTGCATGTCCTTATGTGATTAAGATACCCGTAATGAATACCGTCAGACAAAGAATTGGCGATGCCCCGTGGGAGCCTGGAGGGAATTTGGGATGCTTAGGAATAGCGAAGCTTAGAAGCTATAATAGCGAACTGGCGATGCCTCGTGGGAGCTTGGAGTGAACTCGAGATGCCTAGAGATAGCGAACACTAGATGCATTGGGCAGAAATGTCTAGGGAAAGCAAACCCTAGAAGCCTGTGCGGGCCAAATAGGCAACCGGTGTGCACTATGGCAGATTAAACAATGAATCGATATCCATGTGCCTTGGAAGAAATCATTGTTCAAAAAAGTGAAAACTAAAATGCATGGATCGTATGCGTATGCGTGGTCAAGTCATTTGTTGTGGTTGTTAAGTCTTTATGTCGTGAGTCTAGATATACCTAAGTCCTGTTGCTATATTCCATTGGTATGTAGTTAGTCTCGTAGAGTACTGTTTATACCATAGCTATTGAGTAAGTCGTATGTTTTAGATAGATTTTTCATACGTGTGATGGGTGGATCATATGGTATAGATTTTTGGATCTTTCATTTGCTAGGCATTAGCTCACCCTTGTTGATGTTCACATTTTTCAGATCTGTAGATAAGACTGCGATTCCTGCTATCCTTATTTCTCGCTACGGCACCTTAGGGCCCGTTTGGTTCAGCTTTGGGGAAATGTCATTGGGAGAATGCAAATACCTTTGAAATAAAGAGGTTTTCCGAAATACTAGACTGTTTGGTAAACTATAACTGAAAAGTGCTTTAGGGAAATGCAAGACTGTTTGATAAATATATATTTGAAAAGCTTTTTAGTGTGACTAAATTAAGTTTTTTAGTTTTAGTATTTTTAAAATTGCAAAACAGAAACAATGACTATATAACATTTTACATTTTCATATTGAGAGTAATGTAAAATATATATATTAGTAAATTTATTTAAAAATTATATTAAAAGAATTTGATTATAGATTAGATGCAAAGCTCAACTTTTGGTCTAGGGTTCTTTTAGGTTTGTTTTCAATTTTGAATATATATATATATATATATTATATTAATTATTGTAGTATTAATCATCTTCGTTAATTAATGATTATTCTAGTGTATTGATAAAAAGTTGGGCTATTGATTGTCAAAATATAAAAATGATGAAAAAAAGAAGAAGGTGAACACAACATTTGCAAAGGGTTTTTATTATTTTCTAAAAAAATAAAAATAAAATCCGATGAAACTCCGTCGTCGATCAACGGCGGTTGGGGTGTGGGGAAGATGATCGGTTTAAAAAAGAAAAAAGAAAAAAGAAGTCAATAGATGAATAGTGGAGGTGGACTTGCATTTTAGAAATCTTTGAAAGCCCAAAGCAGATCCCCACCTGCTTTGGGCTTTCAGCATTTCAAAAGCCAGCATTTGGTCAAGGACACTTCCAAAATGCTGAACCAAACACCTAAATTTTTTCCCAAGAGGCTTTCACGGTTGAAAGCCCCTTGGGAAATGTTGAACCAAACGGGGTTGACGGCCGTACGAGTCCATTAACTTGGCCTTTCCTTCCGCAATTTTTATGCAATATACTTCCACGCTGAGGGTAGACATAGGCTCCCCCATTGGCTATGTCGCCTACAACTACGATTAGAGGACTTCTGATAGGTCCTCTGCCATTCTCGGAGGAGGGTGGCAGCAGTAAGGAGCCGCAGGCAGGGGAGCTGATGGTGGTAGGGATACATTTGTGGAGGCTCAGTCTTGATACTTTTTGAGATAGGATTATTGCAGTTGGGTGATGGATGGTGTAGATAGCAAGTGGGGCTTTGCCATGGTGGCAGTGTTGATGCCGTGAGGGAGTAATATTTATTTTTGACCTCCCAATGTAGCCCGATACCGACCAAAAAAAAAAAAAAAATGTAGCCTGATGAATATCACCATGTTTATAAATAAGACAAGAAATGAAAGATGATGGTTGCTCTCCTCTTACGTTAATCCATTGTTGTATTTTTAGTTTAATGTTTTAATTTTGGCTTCCGCTTGTGCTCTAAAGTGAAAAGATTAATAATTCGTGTTAGTACATAGCAGATTGAGACGCCACACACTCTTGTTAATGATTTTTTTTTTTTTAAATTTGAATTGTTAATTATTTTTCTATCTTTTCCCTTCTTCTTTAGGTGATCACAAATAACCACTTCAAGTGAGCTCGAGCCCTTGTAAGGCTTGAGCTTGCTCAATTTTGACGAGCCTTACTAGCCTCAGGCGAGGCTCCCCTTGCTAGATTTGGCAAGGTTGACCACGCCTAAGGCCCTTGAGCTCAAGGTCACTTGAGGCTAGGAGCTCGAGCATCGCCACAAGTTTGAGAGCTCATCCCTTACTTGGGCCTGTCGCCAGTCATCGTCGTGGCTAGCGATTAGCTAAAGGAGAAGGAAAAAGAAAAAAAAAAAAAGAAAAAGAAAAATAATTAAATATTTAATTTAAAAATAAATTAAAAATAAATTAAATGAGTGCATAGAGGATATCGCGCTTGGTTTGGGTGAAAGAAAGAGGAGTGAAAACGGTTTCTTTTCTTCCCCACCTTTGAAAGTGTTTTTTCTATTGATGGAAATTTTTTACCTTGACTAGTTTATTTTTCATGTACCGAATGCCAAAAAATCTAGAAAACATTATTTCGGAAGTTGTTTTTCATGGAATAAATGGAGCCTAAAAAAAACCTTGGCAATAGTGCGAATTATGAAAACTCTGAATGGTACCAAATGACTGATTGGCTTGGTATAGAAAGTTGAGTGACTAAATTGAACAAATTAAAAGTTTAAAAATTGGATTAAACATTTAAGACTAGGTCAAGCATCACATTAAAAGAATTGAAAATCCAAGGAAAATATTACACTCTAAGTCAAAGTTTATGGACTATTAGTGTCGTACCTCTACTCCTACAAGTACATCAGAATGACACAATCATCCTCATTCAAAGGACACGGCCTTGACAAAAACTAACATAAACTTGATATACGTAACTTTCGTGGTTTGGTTTAAATTTTCCCAATTGGGTGGTGCTTATCAATTCTTTGAATTGTGGACGGTAGAAACTTTGGTTTAAACTTTCCCAATTGAGTAAAGCTCATGTTATCTCAAGCCAATGAACTCGAATCCTAGCAATTAAGCGGAAAACAATTTAAAAATGAAGTAAAATGCTACTTCAATTACGAATAAACTTAACTAGGCTTGTTTGTTTTTCTGATAAAAAAAAAATAAAAAACTAGGCTTGTTTGCTAACAAAACAAGTCATATGCTCTAATAAAATGCACGCCTAAAGCAAACATTCATTGTCATTTGCTACGTGAAGCTTTCACACGAAACTTTAAAAATTCGTTGCAATTAAATTGTAACTCCGAATCGATTTCTGTCGAATTTCATGATTTCATAACATCCCAAACTATTATTTTTAGAAAATTTAACAGCTTAACATCTTCTAAATCAAATTTGGTGGTTCAGAATTTACATAATTTCGATTTAATCCTCAACTCTGGAAATTGCTCCCATTAGATGTGAACAAAGAGCTTAAATCTTGACCAGTCGCCGGTGTCCAAAACTTGTACGCAATAATTTTTCCTCTCTCCTGTCTCCTCTCTCTACGGTTTCTTCTCTCTATTCAACAAACGAAAGTCACTTTCATTTAAATAACTCTCGGCCGTGCGTCTTTCTCCATTTTGACTGAAGCGGTGGCCTCTTTTTTATCTTTTTTGTTCCACTTTTTGACCGGTCAAATGGTCAAATCAGCCAAATATCACCACTTTACTGTTACAACTGTATCGTTTTCCCTAAAATCATTTGCTGCTGTCGCACTGATAATTCCAAAACACGACTACACTCAAGAGGAGACCCTGTCATAAAGTAGCACATACGCGTGATTAGATAACTTTTACTCAACCGATTATACATAGTCTTGGATCGGTAGGTGGCATCTATATACTTGAAGTGCATATATTTAGTTTTATGTAATCAAATTCTTACCAAGTCAAATGATCGATATCGACCATGAAAATACCTCTTTCCTTCTTTGGGACCTGGTAATAAATTTTGTTATGTCCAGCTTGGCCAATCCTCTATGAATTTCTCATGAGCGATTTTGATCCCCATTACTCAGATGGTGCATAATGGCACATGTAACTTGACAATCGAGTTCTTGAAAAGCCAATCTCTTTATTCTTCTGCCAGACTGATGGGTCACGTGCGTTACGATGAAAAACGCAAGCTCATGTCATTATTTCTTGAAAGAATGATATGGTGCGCAGATCTTAGTGCCGAATAAAGGACGAGGACATAGCAATGCGCGTTAGCTCCGCAACGTTTTTTTCCGTAGCCCTAGCATGCCCTAGCATCATGATTCGTGCCGTGCTGGAAATATCTTAGGGCGACATGTCGTATCACGGGCCCATCTGGAGTGAAGCACTGGCTCCACCCCCACATGTTTATGCATGTTTATATATAGAAGGTAGAAAAGCATCATTTTCGTTCCTTCCTGCGATGGCGGGACGAGCCATGTGTTTCTATGTTCGTTTCGTCGTATAGTGCCAAGTCCCCTCGCAGAGCAATGCGCACAGATCAGATGATAATACGAAGACTGGCATTGATTATATGGATATTAGTACATATAGATCTGCATTTATACATCCATGGAGGATTGAATCTGCCTTCATAACCACGTAGGTGGGTCGTCCAATTACATATATAGGGCTTCTAGCAATAGGTTTGAGAGATACATCAGAAGATTATGGATGATCATCGTCGTCGACCACCGGAGCCGCTCTCCCTCTGACAGTTAAAGTAAAGAGCGGCGACTGGGGACCCCAGGTTGTAGAGCTCAGCAAAGTCCCTGGTGTTGAAGTTCTGGCGCCACCCAGGAGCGTACACAGTCTGCCGCCCCAGTTGCCTGAACAGCACGAAGACGAACCGGTGGATTCCCATCGATGGACGCGGACTTTCGTAGCACACAATCTCCTGCCCTGCAAGGCCCAAATCATTTCAGCATCCCTTCTCTAGTTGGTCTTTTCCTCCACTGGTGGAGAATATGTAGGAAACATAGTCGCTTGCGGATAATGAACTATAGATGAAATGAATGGTTGGTGCAATTTTATGCACTCACCGAAGCTCGCTCCTGTCGTAGCTGGAATATCAGTCACCAACCTATGAGAGGCAATATCGTCATGAGATGAATCGGGACTATATATACATAAGACAAAAGATTCTGGTATATCCATTGAAGAAGGTAAAGGAAAAGACTAGATGAGAAAGGAATCAAAAGGAGGGAGCAAAAGGATGCTTGCATATGTTTCTTTCCTTCCATGCAGGTAGTACTATGGCCTGAGATGTTCCGGCGCATGAGCGTGTATATGTATCTCACCTAAATATCGGACGGATGATTACTCCCGGATTTCCTTTTTATTTTCTCAAATGAGTGAAATCGCTAGACTAGGCTCACGAAAGATAAGGAACAGAGGTAAAGTGAATGCAACCCGGGTTCTTTCGTTGAACTCTCTCTCGCTCGCCTCGATGCGGTCTCTTGATGGACATAGTTACCTATATGCAGCAGAAAATGCGCGCCCCCGCGCGCGCGCGCGAGAGAGAGAGAGAGAGAGTGCTTTTCTCACCAGTGCAAATATTCTCTGAGATTAGGATCACTAGGGCTGGGTGCATCAGGATCTACCATGACCTGTGACACCGGGGACCGAGCATGAGAGGGACATTGAATCGTGAGATCGAAAGGTTAATCCGTACTCGAACAAATCAAACGATGAGAGCCGAGGTTGCTGACCCACCAGGGTGTAGAAGGTCCGGAGATCATCTCCCCCGATCTCGATGCGAGGCTGGTTGACGACCTGCGAGGGCTTGAGCTCGCAGCTGTTGCTGACCTCCCGGTTGTTGTAGACGACACGGAGAGAGATGGACCTGGTGAATGCATCCAACACATCCCCTATCACCCTCCCCACTACCAATGGATCTCTATCTCTGTCCCTCGGCATCTCTCTCTCTCTCTCTCTCTCTCTCTCTCTCTTTCTGATTTGTATGTATAAGCGGGACAAGAGCTTGCAAACTGTCTGGGGACGGTGAGGTATTCGTACGATAGTCTCTCTCTCCCTCCCCCGATGTATAATGAAACCAAGATGCATCTTCCAAGCGTATATATAGTAACTGCGCGGAATCTTTTCCTTTTATCCCATTGAGTACAGCTGCTATCGCTAACCCTGCTGTTATTTTCAGTCTTCGAAAACCGTTGCTGGCAAAAAGGTTGCTGGCAAAAAGGTTGAGGGGACCTTATTGGTCAGTCCCTCGCGCTAATATTCCCGAGAATGTTTGAACAGGACACCGTCCGGGACTCATCAAAGGGCATCCCATCATTCCACCCTGGTGTCTGAATCTTGCCCTTTCGGTCGTTTGAAAAAAAAAAGAATAACATTTAAAGGCAGGTTTGCGAACTGAGCATTTTTGCGTAAGTAACTGGTGCAACAAAAGGGCACCACAGGCTTTTCCCTTTTATCTCCTAGGATTGGAAAAAGGTGGGTCACTTTCGAATTGCAAGCCAAAAAGGAGAGGTGATAAGGCCACAAAAGAGCGAGAGAGAACCTAGGCCTTGTGGAAAAATTTGAATTTTGGAATTACGTCAGGTCCAATCACACAATCCTTAAGCGAATTCTTTCAAGGCATTCAGGCTCATCACCTAAGTACCCGTGTGTTTTGGGTTTCGAATCCACGACCGCATGCTCGGGGGTACGACTGGACTAGGGTTTTCGATGAATCGTCCGTGTGCCGACGGGGAAGACACGGACCGCGTTACAATCTTCATCATGAATAGATGCCATGCTCGATTCGTGCTGGACAAATCAAACATTGCTAACCCACGCGCCCCTTCGTCGCCTTCGCGAGTTGGGTGTCGCACAGCCACTCCCTCCAAAAGCAAAGCAAAGAAAAAGGGGGATTGCTCCTTTGGGCCAGAAACAAGCGCTCCTTTTTCATATGTGCCTCGTGAATCGACGTTGTTCTATCCAAACACTACATAGCTTTTTTTTTTTTCCAAAGTGGACCGGCATTAATGGGTTGGATGCATCCAGTCCCCAAAAAGACCATGAACAAGATGATGGCCCCTTTCTCTCCATGTCTCGGATGAGATAAATATCGATCGCCATTCCTTTTCCGGAGGGGAAAGTATTCGGGGCGTGAACCCGCAATACCATGTGTCATCGACGCGTGGAGAATCGAATGGAAAAACAAGCTAAAAAGGTTCATATTCCTTAGGGAATTCAAACGTCGAATGATCTCCCACCTCTCTCGGTGGTAATCGATGGCAAAGAGGGCTCCGCCAGATATTTTCCTATTTGCGAAACGCTACGTTGCGTCGCACCCATTTGATTCCATGCACACATAAATTGCATGTGGTGTGTGTGTATAGCAACCTTATGTCCTCACGTATTATGTGATCACGAGGCCTTCTTGTCACATATCGTAGTCGCACTGGCATATTTAAGGAAAAAATATTGAAAGAGTCCTAAACTTATTGCATCGGTACCGGTTCAATCTTAAATTTATTATATCGGTACCAATATAGTCCTAAACTTATAACCTCGGTATCATTTTACTCCTAAACCTCTTAATTAAACTAAGTCATTTCGTGTTTGTGCCAATTGAGTTCAATTGATTAATTTTGATTGGAGATTCCTGATGTGGATTCTGGTTGTGCTATGTTGCGTAGCTAGCGTTGACATTAGAGGTGAGCATGGTTTCATGATAGAATTAGAAACTGGAGAATTGGATCAATGGAAACTGGTCTGGTTCTAGGTTCTAGGTTCTAGGGAGAGGTGGTCTGATTCCCAGTTTGATGCGGGAGTATCCGAATTAGTTTCATCGATGAGCTTAGCAATATGCTAATACAAGCCAAGACAAAATTTGGGCACAACGTGATTCAATGGGTCCAAATTTGAAATCATCAATGGAGAAGACTATCGATCATGATACTGATTGAGGAGTTGTTGATTCGCCTTATTAATTATCGGTTTCAAAGCCAAACAATATATCGACGGGAGGCTATTCTTGTCTATTTCCATGGATATTTGAAGAATTGTTGAGATGGTTATTTGCTTGTCAAAGCTTGTGAATGAATTTTGAAGATAAAGCACAAGGCTGAAGAGTCAAGAATACAAGTTCCCATGTCATTGATTGCATCTCTAGGTTCCTAGGAGTTCTTATTGTTATGTAAGTTTAAAGAGTAAAAACTCTAAGTTCCTAGGTCTTCATTATGCTTTCTAGTTCTTGTGTTCTATAGTGTTCAGGTAGTTCTTATGTCTATTTATTATTTGTCTATTTCTTATGTTGTAGTCCTCCTATAAATTTGAGGAGAGTTCTCAATTGTAAGTAGATGATTTTGATGAATATCTTTGGTGAGTAGATAACTCTTATTTTGATTTTTAATCCTTGGAGATTGGATTGCTCCTCGGTGATGAGCCAAGAAGTGATTTATCCTCAGCTGGTTATTTTCCTTTAAGCCTTAGTGGTGAGCTTATCCTAAAATCCTGTATCCTTGGCAGGTGACTTGCTCTTTAAGTCTTGTTGATAAACTTCGCCAATCCTGATCTTCATTCTTGGTTGGTGATGTGTTCTTTAGACCTTGGTGGTGATCGTATTCTATATTGCATTTGCATTTCATCCATTGACAACCATTCACCATACACACCATTTCTATATACTTAACCAAAAAATTCCCCCATTCGAAATCACTTGCCCACACACTCGTAATGGTTTCACTTTTTTTTGAAAACATTGGTCCTCGGTTCCTCTAGAAACCAAATCGGGAACCAGACCGAGAACCCTAAGATCCCTAATTATCTTCACCAACTCACTTTTGTTTTCTGTGGTGTGTTTTCTTTCCACTTCTCGTCTCTATCTTTATATATTGTAATCAATTTAATATATCTAATGAGTGAATGCTTTATTTAATGTTTTTCTTTCTTTTTTTAGATATAATTGTCTTAATAAGGAGATTATTATCGGTAGCGGAATGAATATATGTGGTGAATCTTTGTGATAATTATTTTAGTTTAGCTAATAATAATTTTAAATTTAAAACTATAATTAGGTGATTAACTATGATTGTTGTTTCTTTTGATTTTAGGTGGTTAGAATTTGGAACAATTTTTCACGAATAATTAAGGACTAGAGTTCTATAATTTCGGTTTTATTTTACGTGTTTATCTTCTATGAATTGTCGCCATTAACAAATGATAAGCTTTCATTTTTGTTATTGCGTTTATTTTCGTTTTGCTTAATTAAAAATGAAATAGAAAAAGGAACTTGTTAGACTTTTAAAACCTATGACATAGTAGGATCAGTGATATGGGTAGGTTTTGGGTTCCGAGGTTCTAAAAAATGAGGAACCTGTACCGGCAAATAGATTTGAGGTTTTATTTGGAACAAATACGAAATTTGGAACTATTTACCCCTAGCTAACATGGACATTTTTGATAATATTTTGAATTTTGTAATTTTTTATGACTGTCTTTTTCTTTTCTTCTTTTTATTTTGTTGGGTTGAGGGTTGGCAACCTTCACCGACACTAGGTGAGAGCCACGACAACCTCTCTTGGCTCAAAGTTGGGCGAGGGCCGTAACGCCCTCGTTGTGGCTGTCGAAGGCATCAAGCAAGGGACACCATTCTCTTGCTTGCCCTCAAAGAAAAAAAAACATAAAATTATAAAAAATTCAAACTATTATTAAAAAAATGTTTACATTAGCACTAGTCATACCACATAAGATGGTCAAAGTCCACGTTAACGATTTCCGATCAAAATTGGCTGGATGATTCAATTGACATAAATGTAAAATGTTTATGACTAAATTGATTAAATCGAAAAGTTTATTACTAAATTGTATGTTTGTCAAATGGGTAAGTCGGGACGGGTTGAAAATGGTCTGATCCATTTAACCTATTTTGACTCATTTTCATCCAATACAAATCTATCGACCCGACCCTACCCATATTACTAAAATACTTCAATATTTAACTAAATTTAGAAAAACTTATTTCTTATGATTTTTTTTAAATATTATATTGACTAAACACTTCCGTGTAGTGCAAATTTAATTAACAATTTTTATAATTAAAAAATTGATTTTTAAAAATTGATTTTATTTTATTTTTCCTTTTTCTATATTCTAAGTTTAGTGAGGGCTAGGCCCTCGAGAGTTATAAAGCCTTTTGATAGCAAGCGAGGGTGGTGGCACATATCATAGTCGCACCGACATAATTGAGAGAAAAGTAAGGAAAAAGTTCTAAACTTATATATCGGTATCAATTCATTTTTAAACCTTTCAGTCAGACAAAATAAATCCTAAACCTTTTGCATTTATACAAATTGAGTCAATTTGGCCAATTCTTGCCGGAATTTGCAAACATAGACGCTAGCTGTGTTTGTGGTGTGGTCGATGCTAATGTAGATATTTTTAATTATATTTTGAATTTTTATGATTTTTTCCCTTTTTGTTTTTTGTTTTTATTATTATCATCATCATCATCATCATCATCATCACCCCAAACTAGTACACCTATAACAAATTTACCAAAACTATTTTTTTAACCATGAAAAACCGCAAACTGGTATACCAGTAACAAATTTACCCCGACTGACTATAAAAAACCATAAACTGATATATTTATGACAAATTTACCCCCAACTAATTTATCTAATCACAGAAAATCCCAAACGGGTAATTTGTGATAAATATACCCTATGCTAAATTGGATTAATACCATAAAAATTACAAAAATTGTAAATTGTGACAAACAGAGCGTAAAATCCTAAATTGGTATACTAGTCAACTGTCACGTGTCATTTAACTTAATAATTTGATAGTAAAATTTGACGAAAATTAACAGAGGATAAATTTGTCACAAGTTTACTAGTTTTGGGTAAATTTATGAAAGATATATCAGTTTGGGGTTTTTGGTGGTAAAAAAAATAGTTTGGAGTAAATTTATCACAGGTGTACCAGTTTTGTGTTTTTCAGGGTATTAACATTTATTATTATTATTATTATTATTATTATTTTTATTTTTATTTTTATTTTTATTGAGGCCTCGCTTGGCTCGGATCTAGGTGAGGGCCGTGATGCTCTCGTTGTGGTTGCTATGGCCGCGACCCTCAACTTTTCTTTATTACTATTTTTTTGGGCGAGGGTTGACGACCCTTGCCGACGCTAGGCAAGGACCACAACGCCCTCACTTGGCTCATATCTAGGTGAGGGCCGCGATGCTCTTGTTGTGGTCGCTATGGCTGCGACCCTTAACCTCCCTTCCCAACAAAGAAAGTAAAGAGAAGTAAGGAAAAAAAAAGAAAAAGAAAAAGATAAAAATTTACAATATTATTAAAAAATGTCTATGTTAGTGCCGTTCATGTCATGTAGGATAATAGGCATTCGCGTTAACGATTTTTCAATCAAAATTAGTCAAATGAACTCAATTGATACAAATGCAAAATGTTTAAAACTAAATTGGTTTAATTAAAATGTGTAAGACTGAATTGGTATCAATGCAATATATTTAAAAGTTTTTTGGTACTTTTCTCGCATAATTAGATAACTTAATTTTTAGCCTATGCTAAGCGCGAGTGATTCACTTAGATCTTTTGTGTTTTAATAATAAGACCAAGTCTTAGGGTTTTCTCCTCTCTTTCTAATTTTCACATAACTTTCTTCTTCAATATCCATGGAGGGGAAGGTTTGAGCTAGATCTTTCCCTTCCCTTAATTTTTTCATTTTTCTTTGGCTTATATGGCTCTTTGTTTCCTATTTCTTATTTTCCTCCCGTTTTGTGGAGTTTTTCTCTTATGATCTAGTGTAAATTTGGCAGCTTTTCTTTCCCATTTCGAGGAGATTTTTATCCTAAGAGCGCGTTTGATAACGATTCTGTTCCCGTGAACAATTTCTAAGCATTTAAGCCGTTTAGTAACTATCCAAGATTTCTGATTCTGGAATAGAATTGCGTTTGGTACGCGTGCTCATTGATTCTGTTCCAAATCAATTTCTTTTAATTTTTAAATAACTTTTTTACTTTTTCTTTTCTTTTCTTTTTTTCCTTTTTTTCTTCTTCTTCTTCTTGTGGCTGGCGACCTCACTGGAGTGTCGCCGGCCCTCGCCGGGGCGGGGCGAGGCCTGCCTGGCCACCAGCGAGCCTTTGGCGAGCTCGCTGGACTAGTTGCCAGCGGACGGCGACAGTGTACGGCGGGGGGCGGTGGGCAGTGGCAGACGGTGGCAGACGGCAACCGTGAGATGACGGTTGAAGAAGAAGAAGAAGAAGAAGAAGAAGAAGAAGAAGAAGAGTTGGTTTTGATTCTTAGATTTGTTAATGGAACAAGAATCAATTTTTTATTTATTCTTGATTCTGTTCCAAATCTAATTCCGGGAACAAAAATATAGACATTTATTCTCAGGAACAAAAATTTTACCAAACGCAATTCTGTTCCCAAACTGCTCCTTGGAACAAAAAATCAGAATTAGGCACTATTTGGATGGTTACCCAACATGCACTAATTAGATTTGGGGATTTTGTGTGTATGATTTTAATTTTGGTTTTACTCGATTTAGTTGGTGTACAAGTCCCATTTCAAAGGAAATTGTAAGAGTTTTGTGAAGGTTTCACTCTCACAATTGTCAGATCTATACTCGTTCAATCTGGTTTCTTGAATGATGGTGTTGTGGATGCCAAACCTAGGCGTGCAATGTCGAAAGGCAAAACTATAACAATAGATGGAGATCTCAGTGAGTGCCCATTACTGAAGATGGATTTGCTGATCAACTACCTATTTTGATGTTGAAGCTGTTTGGGATTTATCTTGATTTGTTATTGGATTGCGATGTTTCTCTCCTATTTTTTGTGAAAATGAATGAAATGTTACTTGAAAAAAAAATACCAAAGGCGATTATTTTGAGTATTCATTCAAATGATTGTGTATTTACTATTGTGATATTTTGCAAAATCGGCCTATTCAAATACTTAATGCTTCATAAAATCACTTCACAATATAATTCTATTGAGCTTAAGCCATTGGTAGCCGAAGCACTCTAGAGATGCAATTCATGTTAGGAGGTTCACCCTACGATCTTTTTGGTCAGCTATTTAATCTTCCTTCTTGTCATTTCTAGTTTATGACTCTTTCATCTCATTCTCAATATTAATTTCTCCACTTCACATGCTTTACCTTTGTTCTTTGAGAAAAGTACTAAAAAAGTTATAAACTTATTGCATTGGTGCCAATACAGTTATAAACATTTTAATTTAATGAATTTATTCTTAAACCTTTTGTATTTGTGCCATTTGAGTTTATCTGATCAATTTTTGTTAGAATCACTGACATGGGCGCTAACATTGACAAATTTTACAAATTTTAGATTTTTTTAGAAATTTTAAATTATTTTTTAATTGTGGCCAGCAAGGATCTCTCACCTAGGCCCTTGTTGGCTATGAGCAAGCTTGCCAGATCCGATGAGGGTGGGTCTCACCAGAGGCCAAGAGGGCGGCCCTCGCCTAGGTTGCGAGAGCTTGAACTTGTCAAGTGATGCGATAAAGTTCGCCATTGATGTGCCTCAAGAATTTATAGGACAAGCCAAGAGGCAAAGAGAATCAAATGGCTTTCTTAGGGTATTGAGATGCAAAGGACCTTGCAACATCGCTTGGGCAAGGGTTGCCCTCATCGAATCGGGCGAGGGCTTGGCGGCCTTCACTGGCCACAATAAAAAAGAAATAAAAAATAAAAAATTCAGAAAAATATGTAAAAAATTATACCACGCAAGACGACTGGTGTCAACGTTAACGATTTCTAGCCAAAATTAACTAGATGGACGGTGCAAATGCAAAGAGTTGAAAATCTTGAAAGTATTTATTTGGACAAAATTACTCAAATGAGTTGCTTTGGTTTTTCGCATATAAGTTTCAACTTCCTCAAATTCAAACAAATGACGAATTATTTAACCATTCGAATAACTTCATTTTTGAGATTTTCTTTTCACTACCCTCTGCAATTCTAAATTTCGAAGTTCTCTACAAGGTGAATTCTCCACAAATTATTTAGATGTGGCTTTCAATTTTCTTTTCTGCCTAGATCATCTATATATATTCAAAATCTTTAAAAAAAAAAAAAAAAAAAAAACAAATGGATTTTCAAAATAGATTACGATAGAGAAGAAATGAAAAGGAAGAAGGTGGTAGACAGGTGTTAAGAATTTTTCTAATTTCCAGAGTTTTATTGCTTTAAAGATTTGTGAAAAGGTGGGAGATGTGTCACACAATGAGACGCACCACTTGTCAACTCCTCAATGGACTTCTATTGTGTTCTCCAAATACACAGAAGTAGCAAAAGTCATCGAAAAGTTCTTGCAATACTCATTAGCATTTTCTAATAATATGGCCGTATTTTGATTAAATGAGATTATCAATCAAAATGCACATTTGTATTACCGGGTTTAGCTTCCACTTTTGATGTAGTTCCAAGTAAATTGAAGAAGAGACTTAATTGTGATTATTAAAAGCATAAATAAATGAATCATTATTGGGTAGGTAAATTAATGATCAAATCAAACATTGGGTATTGTAAAGTGTGACTATCCAAAAAATGGTATGACAGTTGTAATTATCAGTATACACAAAAGGGTAAGACTTCTCTCATCTTTAAACTACCTAATTCATGAAAATTATTAGAGGCTATTTGAAATCTTTGAATGGGGTTACCTAAGTTCTCTAGTAAAATAGTTAGGCGAATATGGTTCTTTAACTAGTAATTGATTTCTACTATTTCATATGTAGATAATTGTTTTTAATGAGTTATTTGTCATTAAATGAATAAAAAGTGTAACCATGGGATACTCATGTTATTAGCTAAGTAATACCGACATTAACATGAGATACATGACACGACACACCAACACATTATTTCTAAAAAAAAAAGAGAATTTCGATCCATTAGGACACATTATATATTAAATGTATATTTTTATAAATACATGATAAATTATCATTTTTATGATTATTTTATCAAATTAATTTGATTCAAATTCACAAATAAATAAATAATAAAAATAGCTTAAAATAAATTTACAATAAAAATATTAATCCACTATTTATTATTATCATTCATTATTTCAATTTGACAAATTTAACTCTATCCCAATAATCCATAAAACTTTGAGAAAAAAAATAAGTAATCTACATTTTAGACTCGCATGTTAAAGCGTTTCGGAAGAAAAGAAAAAACAAACTTGGAGGTAAATTGTGTATCACGGAAAATGATGGTCAAAAGAGAAGATTAGATTTTTTCTTCTTTCCTCATTTATTATTTTTCATTTTTTTACATGTTTACATTTTGACCCATCATTTATTAAAATTTTTTAAAATTGACTCCATGCATATTAAAATCATGTGTCGGAATTTTAACTCATATTGAAATTCTGGACTCAAGGATCAAAAGAGTTGACTAGATATTGAATTTTCTGACATTTGTTGACCAATTGTAGGAGAGTGTTGAAGAGTGTTAATAGAATGTCAGACACATGTCAGAATATTCGACACGACATGAAAACTCTCGAAGAGTATCAATACTTCCTAAGTTACTAGTACTCTTGGCTTTACCTTCTTTTTTTTTTTTTTTGGAAAGGAGGCAACCTAGTACAACAACCAACACAATTACTCATGGGCTCTCATGATTCACTTGAGATTATTTATTTTACCAAAATGTTGTCCTTTGCTTTTATTAATTTTTACATTTTTAAAGGAAGCAAGTAATGCAAAAAATTGAAATGGCGTCAATATAATAAGTGAAAGAAAATATTGATTTGGGGTGGGTGTCCGATTAAAGAGAGGGCCACATGTCGACTCCTTAGAGGCTCCCTCTCGCTTACATTATAGATGGCAAGGACGAGCCATGATGAACCATGACGATCGGAAATTCCTCGTGTCTTAAAGTAGAAAGAAGATCTAAATGAGCAGTGGTTAGTTTCTCACAGAAGTGCATCTTATTAAGACTGGTTCACAAATAGCAAGTGTATCTAAACGAGAGGAGCCCATATCTAATGCCTAATAAGACTCCAACACATATTAATCTGTAAATTGATTTTATAAACTAGTCTTAATACAAATAATTAGATTGTTAATAGACACCAAGATCCGTATGCCTATTTATTATATCACGGGAGAGATTATTTGCTAAGCTCCGTGTATATGAATTAGCTTTCGAAGAACTGGCCACAGAACAGCGCGAAGGCAATAAGTAAGATCTGAAAATAGGCACCTGATTCATCATCTCAGTAGCTTTCTCTCCTTTAATTGCAAGCATGGTATCACCTGCGTGATATCAATAGAGAAATGTCGGGTGTACTTTGAATAGTATTATCAAGACTCGTTATCATACTCAGTGGACATTCATACACTTGGTCATATATCTTCTCATTCATGACGATAGTAGATTTATACGGATCGAGATGGCACTTCGGAAAACACAAGACAAGGAACTGCTGCAATTCAGAACCACGCATGAAGCGTCATGCGTGTCCTTTAGAAGTGCTACAAGGTGGAGAATTACAATTGCCCATGTTTGGTTTGAGAAACCAGTTTTCAGATTTCTTGAGAAAGTATTTGGTAGTTGAAGTTGGAATTTTTCTTTAGGAGTGAACAGACCGGTTCAAGCCATGCAAGCAAGAGTTTACCTCTTCAATGCCTGGGTCGGTTGTTGCTCCTCGTTTTGTAGACTGCGTAAGCCACTAATACAGGAACTGAAAGGCTGTACCCCGGAAAATGTATGAATGGATTCATCTCGTAAGCTTTTATAAGAGCTCTGCAATTCTGTAAGGAGAAACGATAAAAATGGAGAATCAACAATCAACGCCAAGATTGTGGTGGAATCAGTGACTGGAAGTGATAAGTAGGCTTCCGGATTGTACTACTGCATTATCAATTCACACCTTTTTCAGAAGCTTGGGCAATCGAGAAGCAAAAGAGTATTTTATAGACATTCAAAGCACACATGAGAGGGTCTCACATCATATAAACTCCAAACAAAAACAAATCAACCAAGCAATATCCTGCATCATCTTTTGATGACCAGGTAATGTGAATGATGTGATGTACATGAAAGTTTGAGGTAAGACCACATATTATGTCAATAACTTCTTTAAGAAAATTCCGAATACAATGAAAGGCAGGAGTAATGACCAAACTGAGTGATAGCCCACTAATAAACCAAGCCAAAGCATAACCAATGTTGAGGATAAACCACCATCTCAGGAAGAACAGTGCATGTAGATTTAGAAACCCTCCATTCAACTTCTACTCACATTAACTTCTCATGTAACTAACTCTCTAAGCTAATCTCTTCATTCAATTTCATAGAGTCTAAAAACCCTCTATGCTACATTTTTCATTCTAGACCTCACCATGCTAAATGCATGAAGCAATTGCAAGCAATCTCACTCCAGAATATTTCATGGAATCACATAAGCCGTTCATTTCATTCAATTTCAAGTAGGTCATTTGGCAAAACTTACCATAAAATGCTTGCAACAAACTGCTACGCAAACCACCACAAGAAGTTTCCGCAACCAACGATCTCTAATCGTGGGAACTGGTCTCTTAATTCCTGGCATATCATGCTTTAGTGATCTCTTTTTCTCCTGACCATAATCATCTTTCTTTTTCCCAGCAGTGGAGCATATATGCTGATGTAAGCCTCTTTCAGCAGCCAAAGCTGCACAAACCAGTATCATCGGCAATACCACAGTGACAAGATGAGGAAGAACAATTACCATGACATCTGGAAATCCCACAAGCTCATGATTTTCACCAAAATGGATGTCCTTAACAACCCAACCCTTGTAAGTCATATATCCCATTCCACCGTTGTTAAATATTCGGCCACTTAACCAAGGGAAACAAAGAAGGAAGAACAGGTACCCCAAAATGCCAAACCATAACCCAGGAAAATTGCAGAGCTCCTGCAAAAACCATGCCATACCACCCACAATGCCTTTACCAGTGGCAAATCTCATGTATGAGTACTGCTTCTTTAGGAATGTTTGGAGTGCTTTTGGGATAAGGAGAATAGAAAACATAAAGCACAGGGCAGACCAGAGTAAAGGGACATATAATCTAGCCCATTGACAACCCATGACAAAAAACTCCTTCCATGTCCATGAGACTTGAGCATTGAGACCATTAATGGAAAATGGCCTTAGTTCTGTCGAACTTGATTTACCAGCCATGTCCACAGCTTCAATCTGAAGCCAATATCTATTGGGCGATGGGTCCTCAAAGGCCCTGTAATTCCAGGGAGCACTGTAAAAATTCCCCCTAGGAGCGTTACCCTCATGCTTAGTCATATGTGCTTCCATGACAATGTGTAGATCTCCATCTCTGGAGTCATACACTCTAGCCACAACTGACATGATTGGGGACACTGAAAACACCAGAGCTCTAACTGTCTCGTAAGATGAAGGAACGATATATTGGCATTCATACCTGTGATGGGACAAAGATGTTGACATAAATCGTGAATCTAGTGGAAATGTGGGCATAATGATAGTTTTTTTTACTCCTGTCTTGAAATCGAGATCCAGGTAGGAAACATGACCACTATCAATGGCCAAAATACGCATAACTCGACTCTCCCTCCAGTCACCCATCTCCCATTCCCAGAATTCTTTGGATGGGGAAGCTCCAAAAGAACAATTCACATCCCGTAAAGTAGGCATTTGGTGAATGTTAGGCTGGAACAAATTGCGCAGAAAAGAAAGGCCATCACCTGGCTGGTGATGACGCTTCAAATTCTTGCCAAACTTTGTGTGGAGATGTCCGCAGAGATAAGCAGATAGTGAATGTTTGAGAAAAATATCTCTCAAGCTCTTCCCCGAAGATGAGGCAGCTGAGAATGAAAGTGGGAAATGCCCGAATGATATCTTGGTTACTGGTCTAGTAGTCAGTGAATCCCACTGCGATAGCTCAGAATCCAATTCGGCTAAGAGTTGATCAGTGGGATGTCCAAAGAGATTAGTCGGGCCTCGTGTACCCACAGACATTGTGCTATCCAATCCCACAAACAAGTGTTTCCGCTCCCCTGCCTTGAACAAATCGATCCGTGAACAGGGTAGACAAAAGAATTTTCATTTGGAAGAACACAACTGTTGGAATTACTACATGATAAGAAATTAAGAATAATTAAGAAGACACCTCACTCTGGAACTAAAGCAGAGAAACTCATCAAACAAGAGTCACCTTTGGGAGGCACAAAAGGGGCCGATGCTAAATTCAAGATTGAGCTAATCCTAACGAATCAAAAGAAAGGGAAGGAACTTCGCATGTATGACCTCGCAAAAGAAAAAAGAACACAGGAACAACAGGCGGCGACGCTGTCTGAATACCAAAATCTTAGCGACGGGAGAAATGTCGAGCTGAAGCAGACCTGAAGAGTGACGCTGTTGATGTTACCAGTTCTACCCAATTGGGCATTGATGCTGTTCTTGGAGAAGAAGTCGACCGAACCACCCTCAACGTTGACGCCGAAGTTGTCGTGGTTCCCTCTGAGATCGTAGAAGCGGCTCTTATCGAGGTCGCTCCGCCTCACCACGTCCTCCATCACGTCCCGGTACTCCAGCCACTCCTCCTCGTTCAGCTTCATCGTGAGCAAATCCTCGCTCTTCCCATCTGCCAGAAAACCCAGAACCGGTCAGCGGCCGCGAGTCGAATGCGCTTGAAAGAAAGAAAAAGGGAGCACCGGCGGCGGTGAATCAGGGGAACCACCGGTGAGGTCGCCGGTGATGAGGACGAGAGACGGGTTGATGAGGGAGAGAGCAAAGGCGACGTGGGTCTTGAAGTGGGCCGCCCGGAGAGGGTGGTGGACGCTGAAATGGAGATCGGAGAGCTGGACTACCCACACCACCGACTCCGGAGCACCCTTTACCTCTATCACTCTCCGGTCACTCGCAGCTTCTGATAGACGAAGAACCAGAAGAGGAAGAAGGAGAAGGAGAAGGAGAGCGACGTTGCATCGCCATATCGAGGAGAAAACCACCATCTCCACCGCCTACGGAGAGACGACCGATCGATTGCTGCAGCGGCTCTCAATTGCCCCTCATGTCACGGTGGTGGCTGGATTCCACACCTCCCTCCTGTACCTGTTTACTCTGATGGTAAGGAAACAACAACACCCTTACTCTGATGGTAAGGAAACAACAACACCCCCCCCAACCAAAAAACACAAACAGTGGATTGAAGTTTTAAAATTTAATATGATATGGCAATTAAGTTATAAAATTTTCAAATTATGTAATTAAATTCTAAAATTTATTATGAGCTGTGATTAAATCTTAAAACTTTCAAAAATGCAATAAAATCCATAAATTTGTCAAATTGATCCAATTAAGTTTTTTTGTTTTTTGGTAGAAGTAAGTAATATATTGGGGAAAGACCAAACTGTACAAATGATCACGGCTCCAAAAAACTTTCACTCAAGATGAGTAGAATCATTATGAGTGGAAGGAAGCCGGGACGAAAAGAGCCAAGCGGCTAAAACAACAAAACCAGAAGTGCAAGAAAAACAAGAGTGGCATGAACAATCGCCAACCAGATACAATCAAACACAACGACTAGGGCAAGAGAGGTGAGAATCAATCGCCTCCCATTGCAGGCGGTAGCATCCTCAGACTAAGGTACAAGACCAGCAAAAGCCATCGGACACCAGACAAATTAGACGGACGGTTGAAGATCTCCAGAAGAGAAAATAATCGGGTCAATGGCCCAGCTGTGCTGCAACCTCCTATTCCTAGTAGAGTCCTCCACATTTTTGAAGGTGACAGTCTTGTCTTTGACGACTTTCAGAAGATGCTTCTTCATGGCTGGGATGGTAAGCGGCTCCTCTCTGAAGAGTATATTGTTCATGTCCTTCCAAATAATATGACAAAGCGCACTAAAAGAAAAGCGGGCAATGCACTTATAAAAATCTTTGCCCGAAAGCAAGGTTATGGCCCAACGGAGATTCTCACCCCAAGACCTATTACGCCATGGAAGATTGTATCTGGCCACCTAAAAGAAAGCAATACCAATTGTAATGCGACACCCAAAAAACAGATGATCAATAGAATTAGGCTTATCCTTGCAAAAAGGGCAAGAGCTAGTATTTATCCTACCATAAGATAGAAGGAGAGCTTGGGTAGGAAGCCTGCGCTTGGTAAAAAGCCAAAGGTGAAATTGGTACCAAGGCGTGATGGCATTGTTCTAGACGAATGCATGCCAAAAGACACGGGGCTTCTTCCGCCTAATGGCCTTCCAAGCCGTCGCAACTATAAATCGGCCCGACGAGTTCTCCTTCCAACAAAAATAATCTTGGCTTTGAGACAGGGAGGGAAGGGGGTACTCCCACGACTCTAACACCGACTTGATAGCCTGGCCATCATTAGAGAAGAGGTTTGCTACTGTAGCCTGCCTAGAAATACTGGAACTGTAGATGAGTGAATCCGAGAAGAATAAGTTCAGAGGGCCCTTAGGGTGCCAATTGTCAAACCAAAGTGACACTGAGAGGCCATCCCCTATTCTCCAAAAGAAGGCATGTTGGATCTTCGTCTTGAGTTGTAAGATCTTCTTCCAAGCTCAGGAACAGTAAGTTTGCTTCTTTACGACCCAGAAGTTCCTCCTTTTTAAGAAGGTCAAGTGGATCCACTTGTACCACAACGACTCCTTATCTGAAAACAGGATCCATATATGCTTCAGCATGACAGCCTTGTTGTAATTGCAAAGTCTTCGAATACCAAGACCTCCCTCCTCTTTTGGGAGGCAAACATGGTCCCAGGGTACCTTGGTACCCCATCTGCCCAATTCTGGGCATTTCCAAAGGAATTGTCTAAGGATACACTCAATCTGGTCCAAAACAGCCACAGGAAGAACGAAAACACTCACCCAATAGGCCTAGATAGCATGAAGAATTGATCTGATCAACTAAAGACGGCCGGCAAATGATAGAAAATGATGAGTCCAAGATTGTACCCTCGCTGTAATGCGATTGACGAGAGCAGCACAATCCACCTTCCCCGGCCTTGACGTAATAATTGGAACTCCCAGATAACGGACTGGTAGGTTCCCTTCACGGAAGCCAAGGTCAAATAGGATTTGATTCCTTAAGGATGGCGAGCCCCCTAATAAGAAAACCTCACTTTTCCTCGAATTTGGGTGCAACCCACTCCAAGCTAAGAAGGTTTGGAGGCCTTCTTTGAGGAGAGTCACAGAAGGCAAGTCGGCTTCACAGAATAGGAATACATCATCCTTAAAGAACAAATGTGAGAGGTTGGTAGCCCTGCATTTCCAAAAAAACCTAAAAACCGGCTCCAAAGAGCACTTAAGGATCCCGAAAAGCACCTCCATAACCAAAGTAAATAAATAGGGAGATATGTGATCACCTTGCCGAAGTCCTTGACCACTAAGAAAGAACCCATGTAACTCCCCATTCAACGCAATGGAAAACCTAGGCGTCTGCACACAGGTCATGATGAGCTGCACCAGGTGATCAAGAAACCAAAAAGCAAGGAGAACACTCTCAAGAAAGTGCCAATTCACTGTGTCGTAGGCTTTCCTGAAGTCCACCTTAATTGCACACTTACGAGAATATGGCTCCAGGTGGAAGCTAGAGAAGAGTTCTTGAGCCAAAATGATATTATACCTAATCCACCGTCCCTTCACAAAAGCACTTTGAAAATGGCTCACTAGATCCTTCAGCACTGCAGCAACCCGATTCGCCAAAACTTTGGTAATTAACTTATAGATTGTATTGCAACAGGCAATAGGCCTGTAGTCATCTACAGTGGTCGCATTAGGAACCTTCGGCACCAAAACCAAAATGGTGTAGTTGATCTCCCTTAAGAGCCTCCCCGTGGTGGAGAAGTCCTTCACGGCTGCCGTGATTGGCTGTCCAACCGTCCCCTAGTTCTCCTTAAAGAACTCAACCGTGAAACCATTTGGTCTCGGGGCCTTACCCCGAGCTAAAGAAAATAGAGTGTCCCGAATCTCTAGATTGGAGACAGGCCGCGCAAGAGAGGTGATCTGGTCGTCTTTTAATGAAGAGCGGATTTCCTCCCGGATCTCCAGAACCAAAGGCGTTCCCTGCACCACTCGAGGTGTGAGGAGATCTTGGAAATACTCGACAAAATGCTGTTGGACCAGTTGCGGATCGGTGATTTGGTTACCCAGGGTATCCGTTACAGAGAGGATTCTGTTTCTCATCTGTCTCTTGCTGACATAATGGTGGAAGAACTTTGTATTACGGTGTTCCTCTTTAAGCCATACGATTCTAGCTTTTTGTCTAAAAAAGGACTCCTCATTAGAGCAAAGGTCCAAGAATGTGTGGCGCTGATTCTTCTCCAACTTAGCAAGCTCAACACTGGTGGGATCCTGTTGGAGGCCAACTTTTGTCGACTTTAAAGCTTCCCTCGCTTCTGTAGTCCTAGTGGAAATGTTGGAGAAGGACTCTCTATTTAACTGCTTGAGCCGACTTTTAAGAAACTTGAGCTTGCAAACAAGCCTATACATGGGCACCCCCTCCTCGGGATCCTCCCAAATTTGAGTAACGATTGTCTCAAAGTTCGGATGCTTCATCCAAAAGTCAAAAAATTTGAAAGGTTTCCTCTGAAGCATCGGGTTCACCACCTTGACCACCATAGGTGAGTGATTAGAGATCCCAGGTGCAAGGAAAGACGCTTCCAAGTAAGGAAAAACTTGGCTCCAATAGGAATTCACCAAGACTCTATCTATCTTCCTTGTCTTGCGAGAAGTTCCAGAAGAAGTAGACCAGGTATACCGAAAGCCAACATACCTGAGGTCCTCAAGCTCAGCGTGATCTAAGCACTGGCCGAACTCGTCAAAGCACGGTATCCAATTATTAGATCCACCTAACTTGTTAGAGGAGTCCTTTATAGCATTGAAGTGCCCCATTACCAGCCAAGGCAAATTCTGCAAAGTAGTACTCCTAAGTATAAGGTACTCCTAAAGCGGCCTCTAGGAAGTGAAGGTGTGCTCAGCATAGACTATTGAGACACAGCAGAGAGCCCTTGAAACCAAACACTTGAGATTCCCATGAACCGCCGGGTTAGTAATTGAGAAAGCTTTGAAAAACACATGAGAATGATCCCAACCAACCCAAATCCTTCCCCGATGGGAGTACTCATAGTTTTCCAACCAGCACCAGTTCCTCAACAGATTCCTAGAAATAGAATTGAAAAAATTCTGCGAGACTTTCGTCTCCACTAAACCAACCAAAACCAATTGATTCGACAACATCATGTTTCGAACCTTAGCTTGTCTAATGGGGTCAACAGGCCCTTAAAGTTCCAACACCCTATGTACATAAATAAATGTAAAAAGAAACAAGGAAGAAGGAGGGTTACCTCCTTTTGGAGGAATTGCGTCGAGTGGGAGGTAGAGCAGCACGGGTAGAAGAAGGGGGCGGGTCTGGAGCTAGGGTCGGTAGCTTGTCTTGCATAGTCTTGACCCTCCTATTAGTCACCGAAGCCTTCGGCGAAGGACACAGGTCATCATCTAAACTGCTAATTAGGTTGTTCAAGCCCTCTAGCTCCTCGCCAGGATTGGGCAACTTGGGAGTGCAAGCCTCGGTTGGGTTGGACGCACCTTCTGCAAGGATGGGGATAGCTACATCCTATTTCGAGAGAATTTTGAGACCCCTCAGAGCTTGGCGAGTTGAGGTAGAGGGCAGCCCCTTCTCCAAAGTACCAGCCTTCAGCTTCAGAGACTGCCCCTCATCACTGGAACTAACCGGAAGGGTCGAATTTCCTTCCACTAGAGGAGGAGGCTTCTTTTCTTCGCCTTAACCTGCTTCCAAACTTGCTCAAGTTGTGCAGGGCCTTCCAACACTTCCGAAGTAGGGGCGGGGAGATGGATAGGAGCCGAAGAGGTGAGGGAAGCCTAAGCTTGCTGTGATGTCGTCTCTGGGCTGGTGGAGAATAGGGAAACCTCACACTTGTGGCCAAAAACGCCACACCTTAGGCACTCAATAGGCTTCCATTCGTATGGAATAGTTATCGACCGCGACACTCCATTCACAACCACCTCAACCGACGAACACCTCGGCTGTTTTGCCTGGATCTCAACGCACACTCTAGCAAAAGAAATCATCCTCATTTGCTCCATGCATTGTTCCACATAAAGGGGTTTGCCAACTGTACTTGCAATGACACTTATCGCCGGTGCCGACCATAGGTCAAAGGGAAGATTCTTTAGCCTAATCCACACCGGCATGGAAGATTGCTTGTTTTTCTTTAGTTCCAAAAGAGGCTTCCATTGTTGTAATATGAGGGGTACCCTTGCCATCGTTAGGGGCCCCTCTTCCAAGATATTCCTGTGGAACAAGGGATCTAGAACATGAAAAAATAAGAAATCTTGATCATTGGCCATCACTTCCACAAGCTTCGAGCCCTAAGCGTTCTTCAAAGCTTGCTCGGTGAGCTAAAAAGGAAGTTTTTTTCCTACATAATACCCAATCAAACATTCATGCCACTTGGGGTTCGCAACCTGAAGCACATCTTCGGATAAGTTAACAACCGGCCTATTGTCCATAAAGGAAGGAGGGACAAAGGTTAGATCATAGCCCTTTGTTGCGAGGCGCACCACATTGGCCCAAGACCAGGCCTGGGGAGGCCTCGAGCTACTGGGCAACTGTCCCGAGCCCTAAAGGCACTTGGCAGGAGCACGTGCACGACTTCGGCCATGAGAACACCTTTTGCGAGCTGGCCTAAAGCACATCTCTTGCCTGTTCTCAACTGCGACAGTAGCCGGATCCACTTCAAGAGAAATGGCTTGACCCAGAATCTCAGCAGGTCGGACCATAACATTACGTGAAGAGAGGCTACGCCCCTCTGCACTAACAGCACCAAGCTGGGCCTCATTTAAGAGGCCACCCACTTCAGCCGAAGAAGATGCCATAAATGCATAAGTATCCCTCCAACAGCCTGAAAACCCTTCTACAGTACATACATTGCAGGGAATGAACCCATACTAGGGCAAAGGCTAAAACGGGCTGAGGAGTCAAAACTCCCACCGCAAGGCCCTTGACACAGCTCTGGCACCCAGCACGAATAGAACTAGGGGAAAACGGTAGCAGCGAATTGGGCAAGAACTAGGGTAGCTTTGATCTCAACTTGGGGAGCAAAACGGAGCAAACCGCTCGGTGAGATTCAGGAGGGAAATCAAAAGGAGCTACCCTCCAAAACTCGAGCCAAACCAGCGGCTATAAAGATCGAGATGAGCAGAAGACCAGTCGGGATGAATAGGAGCAAATCGCGCCCTAGAGAGAAGACCGGTGAACAATATAGCGAGAATGCACAAATGGCCAGCCCCCAATTAAGTTTTTTCGTTAATTGCACTTTTTAAAGATTTTAAGACTTGATTGCACTTTTTGAAAGTTTTAGAATCCGATTACAATTTTTCGACAAGTTTTAGGACTTGATTGTACTTTTTGATAGTTTTAAGATTCAATTGTACTCTCGGGATAAGTTTTAGGACTTCTAGTACATTTGTCCAAACAAAAAGCAAAATTAATGCCTTGAATTCCATAACTATTTAGCTTAGTAAGGGCATGGCCTAAACCTAACTTGGGATGGGAGGTCCCTTTCTTATACTAGATTTGGCTTTACTTTTATATATAATATCCAATACATGAAGTACCTGGATGTGAAGAATCGGGTCAATTCTCAAGCTCCACCCATGTTTCACCAATCGAATCAACCCATTCCTTATTCCTACAGAAAAAGATCAATTTTGGCTACAATTTGACTGGAAGGGTTCAAATTAAAGATGTCGATTCTATGAGCTAGTTGTCGATTAAGTAGATAAGTTGTTGATCTTGTGGCTGTGAGTTGGCTATCTAGATGTTGATTTAAGAGGTTGATGTCAACTACGTGGCTTTTAATTGATTACATAGCAATTGGAAGCTATTTTGATCTATTTCTATGGCTATTTGATGATCTACGATGACTATTACACTTCCAAGAGTAAAGCATAAATTTTAAGTTTTTTTTTAGCGTTTTAATGCATTTTCTAGTTCATTGGTCTTTATAGAGTTTTCTAGTTTCTATGTCTTTAATATTTAGGTAGTTCCTATGTCTTTAAATGTTTGGCTATGTTTTATGCTTTAGTTTCTCTATAAAAAAGAGGTGCAATCTCATTTGTATGGACAAGACTTGAATTTTGAGAACATTATGAGATTTTTTTTTTTCATGTGTGAGCCAATATCTATCTTGGTTCTTTATCCTTGGAAAGTTGATTATTACTTCGTGGAACAAAGAAGCTCTTTATTCTTGGTTGGTGATTTTCCTTTAAGCCTTGATCGTAGACTTCTCCTATCCTGAAATCCTTTATCATTGGCGGGTAACTTGGCCTTAAGCCTCAGTGATGAACTTCATCAATCCCAATCTTTAACCTTGGCTATTGGTGTGTCCTTTAGGTATTGGTGGTGATCCTATTCTATATCTTTTCACTCAAATCTATTCTTCATCTATCATTCGTCATCCTATTATCACTCAAGACGCATTGTCCATCCTGCAATTTCATCAAATTGATATTAGAGCTCAAGGTTGAACTCGTTTTGAGTGAGACTTTATGTTATCCATCTTGTATTAAAAAAAAAAAGACTAAAAAATGAATGATCCAGTTCCAAGAGGCTTGATTTTGGAGCATACACTCAACAAAGGACAAGATCTTGCCATTGAAAATCTCCAATAGCAAATGAAGTGAGTCTTCAACCCCGCAGAGAATCTAGTGAGATAGAAGGAATGAGAAAAACCTCCTATTAATTGACCATGCTATGACAATCCAAGTCTTGTTAGAACTGTTGATACTTGATTTTTAGTTGACGCATCAAAAAGATAAAAATTGCGACTTGGGTTTTCAATCGTTATGGGGCTCATTTCTTAATAAAAAATTGTTGTCTTTCATTTCTTTCTTTTGCATTGTGGCTTTTATGCAATTTTCATTTCATTTTCGAAAAAAAAAAAACAATCAAACGGTTAACTTTCAAGTTACTTTTTGGTCAACCCTTTGACCGAAAGTCAACCCTAGGTCAAAAATTTGTTTTTTATCCAAAAGGATGCCAATTAGCTTTAATTTTACTTTTCTCAAGTCTATTTTTCAAAAATCCAAAGATTTGATTGAAAAATCAACATTTTAGAAAAAAAAAATCAATTAAATAGTTGACTTTTGATAAAATCTTTGATCAAAAAATTGAAATATAAAAAAATCCACAAAACACTTCTTTTTAATGCCAATTTGACTTATGCGTCGAAAATTTCGTAAAATTCAATTAAGAATCATGTTTTTAGAATTTTTCGATTTTAGGTTCTAAATTGACCAAAAATAAGAATTACTTTTATTTTATCCATGATTAGGTATAGTTCTTTTTACCACATTTGGTCTAGGGACTATTTTAAATTCTGTTGTGCATTCAATTTCACAAATTGCTACATCAAAAGCCAAATTGCCATTTTTAAGCTCTAATTAGGGGGTTAAAATTGATTCTTCATGACTTGCAAACGGATAATTATTTTCCACTTATTTTCTTAAGATAAGTCCAAATCCGGGACTGATTTTGAGAAATTCGCATTAGAGCTTCTTGATTTGAGGGATTTCACTCTCTTGAAGGTAAGAAAACCGAGCCATCGAGCTTCAACTAAGGAAATTTAAGTTGACTCATTCAAGAATAGGGTTCAATTGCACGAATCTAAGTTAAATTTTAATATTAGACCCCGATTCATTTTTGAGCATGGTCCAGGTTGGGCTAGTTCACCCCCTTACCCTAGGAACAACCCGCACAGTATTGGTTCTCAATTTTTGGGAACGAGGACCGACCCTATTGAGCTTGGGACCGAGGACTGGACCAACCCTGTGGGTTTTGTCTGGTTCAAGGGTCAACCGATAATTTATTTATTTCATTTTTTGTATTATCTGAAAAGGCAATCGAGGACCGAATCAATCCAATGGGTTTAGTCCGGTTCCAAGGTCAACCCGAGACCAACTGATAATTTTTTATTTCATTTTTTGTACTCCCTGAAAGGGCGATTGAGGACCAGACCAACCCAATAGGTTTAGTGATGAGCGAGGTGAGCGTCAAGCATCAAGTAAGGAGCAATAAGCCAGGCGAGCATCGAGCAACGAGCGGCACGAGTGACCCAAAGTGAGTGAGGTGAGTGTCAAGTGGCGAACAGAGAAGTTGTTTCTTTGGATTTTGGCAAATTGAAAACTAAGAGGACAACTAAGAAAGAAGTGAATGAGTATTAGAGGAAGATGCCGTGAGGAGCTATTTATGCCCTTTTGAACACCGTAAGAACTCCTCACAAAAATATTTTCCTCCTTTGTAAATTATGGTTGATGACGCGGTAAAATACATTAAAATATCTAAGTTATTTAAAAAATAGTGTAAAATTACTTGAACTCATCACTAAATAGTTATTTAATGTTGTTGACGTTGTTTATTTTAGGATTTTCTCTATATAAAAAATTATAAATAATATATTAGATATATAACATACATAGAATCAGGGTTGGTCCAAGTTGGACCGACCCTAAACTCCTAAGACCGAGGACCAACCCGCACAGTGCTGGTCCAGGAATCCTAGGACCAAGGACCGACTCGGTCTCCCTAGGAACCTGACTAGGACCGGCAAGGTTGGGTCGGTCTAAGGTTGGTCCAGGGTTGTTCCTAGACCGATGCTCACCCCTAGTTAAAATTGATTCTTCATGACTTGCAAACGGATAATTATTTTCCACTTATTTTCTTAAGATAAGTCAAAATCTGGGATTGATTTTGAGAAATTCGCATTAGAGCTTCCTGATTTGAGGGATTTCACTCTCTTGAAGGTAAGAAAATTGAGCCATCGAGCTTCAACCAAGGAAATTTGAGTTGACTCATTCAAGAATAGGGTTCAATTGCACGAATCTAAGTTAAATTTTAATATTAGACCCCGATTCATTTTTGGCCTAAGTTTCAACACTTTAATTCAAAGTCAATTTGAATATATTAGGTAGTCCTATACATGGGTAATTAGTTAAATAGGGTTATGGTAATATTAATTGAATTCAATTTCAATTAATTTGCAATTTTGGCCAATGATTTGCAAAAATTGCTTATTTTAGCCATTTACTCTCAATCTTAAGTACCAATGGTTTTAGTTGGTTGTTTTTCGTGATAATCGTTCAATTAAGTTAATAAATGGTCCATAGATCACATTTATGAAGTTTAATTGGATTAATTGAATTGAAATCGATCAATTTCTACTCAAATTATGCAAGCTTTCTCTTCAATTGCATAAATTTTGAATCCCTAAGGGCCACAAATGCATAAACCAGCAAGAATCAGAAAGAACCGGTTAAGAATCAGTCAAACCAGCATGAATTGGTTTGACTGGTTTGATTGGCCATCTAGTGGGCAAGTCGGTTTAGCTTACCGTCGACTGGTTTTAGACCTCTGACAACCAATTCCAAGACCCTCATTGTGCTAATTTCACTTCTATGCCCTCAAATTTCCAAGAATTTGCAAATTGGTCATTGGATTTCGTGAATTTGCAATTTGACCCACAATGGGGTCTTTTAGCATAATTCTCATTTTAAGCTCGGATTTTCGCAAATCGAACCTATTCAATTGATTACTCAATACCTCCTAATGATGATCATGCTTTTAAAATCATGATTTGGCTATTAGATTAGGATTTCGACTATCGGATTGAATTGATGGCCAAGACCAATTGATTTGGGGTTTATAAATAGCCTTTTTCTCTTCAAAATGGGGGAGTTTCTACATTTTTAATTCTCTCACTACAGATCTCTTTCTCTTCTCTTTAGTTTCTTGCTTTTTTTTTTTTTTTTTTTTTTTTTTTTTTTTTTTTTTTTTTCTCTCTTTAGTCAAACCGGCTACTTGCCAACCACACGTTAGTAGCCAATCGGATGTCACCCAACCCCCAGTGGTCTCTCTCATGCTCCTTCTCAATCCCTCGGTGATAGCCATCAGCGCTAGTGGCCGATTGATCGGCCAAAGTCGATCTATTCTGGTTCGGCTCAAAGAACCGGCAACCAAGCCGGTTTTGAGCTTATTGACTTGATCGCCGATTTGACGAATGTGATTGGTGGAGCAGACCTCGCTGATCATTCCTTAAGTGCATCTTCGACCTCACTTTGGATAGGGATCGGTGGAATAGCCACCGGATTTACTCCAGTGGCCTAATCTATTATCATCATCCAAAATCGGCTTGATTCGAGTTGGTTCTAATCTACGCCTGGACTGGCACCATCTAGCGTGATTCCAGTGCCTTAATCACCATCGATTGGCCCTTTGGAATAACCCCGACCTCACTATGGTTGGGGTTTGAAAGATCCATCATCGGAGAGTCTCTGGTGATCATTTTCTCACCGTCGGTCAAAGACTCATCTAGTCTTAGACTGATTTTGCTGCAGGTAACAAATCGACAGTTTGGCCAATCTTGTGGTGTTTTGTAGCAATTTGATGATGATCTTGGAGCTCCAATTGTGTTTTGGCGAGGTCGTTTCGTCCAGCTACATCAAAATCGACGAAATTGCGCAAAGGTAAAACCTCTCTGACTCGAATTTGATGAAGCGAGGTTAGAATAGCTAATTGGGGTTAGGATTCACACTTACATAAATGCTTAGATATATGATTGATAATCTAGATAATTGATTTGCTTAGATTGAATGGAGGTGGATGATGATTTGTGGTTGATTATGTGGTTTTGGATTTAAATTTGCAATTTTTGGATCTTTGTGACATGTTTGCTATTTAGCCTAAAACAAGGCTTTAGATGACTTGTTTCAACTCGAGACCTTTTAAACTTAGAAAGTGCGTTTTGAGACCTTTGAATCGATAGGTCGCATGGCCCTAATGGCCAACATTTGACCCTCGAAAAACACGTTACTATCTACTCAATTTTTGTAGATTCTTGGTGCTCTTTAGGTTATGTTCTTAGTTCACCTTAGTATTTTTCTATTTTTATGTGATGATTTTTTTAACAAAGTTGTCTTCATGAAACTTGTTCCACATTGTCTTAAGAATATCATGTAATTTTTTTTTTTATAGATTTTTTGGACATGTTTTGTTAGGTCAAAATCTCTTAAATCTGAGCATGTGTTTGTTTGCCCTACATTAATCCGAAGCATATTTAGGCAAAATTAAGCATATAAATGAGCTTGTTTAACCTTATAGCCTTCATGAAATATGAAATATATGCTGTCTGCTTTATATTGATGCATGATTTGTATGATTTCGTCGTCATTTGATATGTCAATTACATGTGCAAACACATATGGGTGCTGTTGCAAGTAGAATGGTTAGTAATGTGTGTCTATCTTGTCATTTTTTTCACTGTTCGTATGATCACAATTAGGTTTTGAGCTCTAGCAGAAAATGTATGTCATTATTCATTCTATATGTCAAATTTTTGGTTGGATTTGTGTACATTCTTAAGTGACCGAAATTAAGTGTGCTTTCAGATCTTGATATAAGATTGAAGACTAAACCTCATGTTAGTGCTTTCTTGATTTTTGAACTACGTATTTCAAGCTTCATGTGCATATTTTGATTCGTCATAATTGAATGCCATTTCACATGTGAAAATTATGTCACAATTGTACTAGTTATATTTGGAAACTTTCAAATATGTCATTATAAGTCTTACATCATCTGGTATTGACATTGAGTTGCATGATATTTTCGCATGTCAACTTATGATTTGATGTTTACCCAAATCATTGATCACATCCAATTCTGGGTCATGTGTGATTTTCATGTCATTTAAGCATTGTATGAATGATTTTAGGACTTATAAATGCATGTTTATATTCTGATCTTTAATGGTTGACATGCACCCTTCACAAACCTCAGTCTTAGAGCACCAAGTTGACCTTGATTAACTCGGGCCCTTCAAGAAAGTTGTAAAGCACACTTAGACCTTTCGAATGCCGATTTCATCCAAATTGCTTATCGTTAGGTCCATTTTCCATTTTTACTAAATTAGATTAGAATTTTGACTTAGGATTAAATTCGGAATCCTTTTTTTACCCTTATTGAGATAGACCTTTGCCATTTTTGTATCAATTTTTCAGTAGAGATTTTGGAATTGGACCCTTAATGAAGTTTTCTTGTTACCCTTTTGTCTGTGTTGTGGTAAAATTTAATGATTTTTAGACTTCATTTGATAGGTAAATTCTGGTTGCATTGAGTTGATGACTTGTTGATTTAGTAATTTTCTGATGCATTGTTGCTCATTATTTGATTTTTATAAAATCACACTTAGTTCTTTTAAGAATTCTTTTTTCATGAAGTTGTTTCATATCATGTTATACATGTTAGATAATTTTTTCATCGCTAGATCATCAATGGGTACCATCTAATTTTGCTGAATTGCTGTGCTTGGTTTGAAAATTCTTGTTATAAGCCTTTGATCGTGATTGCTTAGTTAGACATTTTTAGGCTAGTTTGTGTGTCGTATTAGGACATGCCATCTTCATGAAAATTGCTTCAAATTTTTTAATCTTCGCTGTCAAATTTTTTCGATGATTGGACTTTTTAAATTGTATCTTGAAATTGCTTTGGTAGATGTGATGTTTCCAAAAGCAAATCATTAGAAATTCTTTTTCAATACTTGATTTGACTTAGGAAGAATTATGGTTTGGACTGTATTTAAAATGTCTGTGATGCCTGTGAATACATTTATGTGAGCCCCATGCTAACTTTGGCAATTAAATACGTTCCATAGCCTAGTTATTCCTTAATCCAAAATGTCTTTAAATCATTTTAAATTTTGATTCGACATTGTGAGAGTTATGGTTGGGACAGTATTCAAAATGTCTACGACGCCTGTGAATGTATTTATGCGAGCCTTAGGCTAGCCTTGGCAATTTAATGCGTTCCATAGTCGAGACATCATTTTGTCTCAAAAAACTTACTGATGATTTTGAATCCATTTTTGAAACATGACATGTACCCCTCATGCATATACACGTCATTCATTAGAAATGCTTGTGCTCGTGATTGATGCATGCTTTTAATAAGTGACCCATTGCCGGTTCATTCACTTGGTTGATTGATTGAGAAATAAGGTCCAAAAGGCCTGCACGTGTGTTTAATTCCTACAACACATGTGAATTCTAGATGTTTATAAGGGGCGATGTATGATACTGAGGGAAAATCTTGGGGATCATATAGAACATTTTATTAGAGACTTACAAGGGTTATTGGCCATGCGAGAATACAAATGGCCAATAATAGCTATAAGTCACGAAAAATGAATTGGGTAGGTGTTTAGAGGGACCTACACATGAATTGCAAAGGCCGACCCCGAGGCTCAAATTTGGTTGATTTTAAACTTTGTTTCATTGGATTGTTTGATATTCGTCTTATGTTGTGATTTTGGTTGTTTTGACGTATGTGATTGTCTTTTTCTATTTATACACCTAGTTATAGTTCTTAGGCTAGGTTTAGAATAGGATCTCGAAGACGGAAATGACACGAAGACAGTAGAAGGTCGATGTTCATTCTGACCATAATCTTATACCATTCATCCCTGACATATGTTTCAGGTTTTCCTTATTTGTATAAAAACATCATGAGTTGCATGTTCTTTCATTTACTGTCTTTTCATTTCATTTCCCTTTTTATCTTTCCTAGGATTGCATGATAGATTTACTGATTTCTTTGGTTGTTTACTTATCGTCTCGTACTTTCAATTTAATTGATTATTTTCTTTTCATATTTTTTTTTAGAAATAGAATGACACAAAAACAATTACTCATGCATGATTGCCTAGTTTAGGATAAATGATCTCGAAAAGGTAAAAAAGAAATGCATGAACACTTTAAGTAACATGACATACTGTTAGGTACCGAAAATACACTAATAGAAATATTAGCGTAACCCAAGTCCTTGAAACTAGATATTTAGTTGCATAGAAATCGAGATACTACTCTCAACTATTGATTGGGTTCTCGAGCCAACCCCCAAAAACGAGACTAATGACGACTCCCTTCTTATTTCTAGGTTGAACTAGACCGTATAAATTTACTCATCGTGAATGGTAGGTTCATAGTTGTGATTTAGTATACTCAAGATAGTGAAGCTGATAAAGATGAAATGATGCCATCTTTGGTGGATGTACATCTTGAGTGAGCTATCATAGTCGTAAAAGTACCCTTAAACTCACATTTACGTTCGGTTTCCTTTCGACTTGAAAACTGTCGATTAAGATGTGCCACGATGTCAAGGTAGGGTCATAATACTTTCTGCTGTCACAAAAGGTGTGAGTTTGGGAGAGCTCGCGACTACAATCAAGTGAACTTACAAGAGGTTCGCTCGGAAGGCAAAGTGATGATGTCTTTGTGAATGAGAACTGTGAGCGAGCTTTCGTGATCAAATACCTCTAAATCCGACCTTTCCTACATCCTCTTTCCCGAGGGTTGGGTGATAGAGAGATCGGATTGCGACAATAATTGAAGGGAAGAAGAAGGTGTGTGGAGTATGAACAAGTAATCAAAGTAGAAGTACTAGAATTTGAAGGAAACCTTAATCTCAATGAGTTTATTGACTGGCTTTATGACATCGAATGAGTTTTTGAGTTCCACTCATATTCGGATGAAAAGAAATGCAGAGCTGTTGTTCTCAAGTTTAAGAAACATGCCTCACTTTAGTGGGAAACTTGAAGATACAAAGAGTATGAGAGGGAAAAAATTAAATCAAATCTTAAGAAAAGCTCAAGAAACTTATGAAGAATAAGTTCTTACTCAACAACTACAAGTAAGACTTGTTCATCAAATTTCATTTCCTCCAATAGTGTGGAACGAGCGTTGAAGATATGTGGTGCGATTGTTGCTCATTTCCTTGGTGGCTTAAATAGAGGCATTACCGATTTAGTTAAAGTTCAACCATATTGATTGAAGATGTTTGCAAATTGGTCATGAAAGTCGAGAAACAATTAAGTGTGGTAAAAATTTGTATCATCGACGGGGGGACATCTTTCTTTAAAATTACTTCTTATAGTAGGGTCGGGAATACGTTGACAAAAGACAAAGGTAAATAAAAGTCATGGAATCTGTTAAGGAACTCTCCAAAAAGACCAACAGTGGTTGTGCTCAAAAGTGCCTTAAGTGACATGATTATGGACACTTTATGTAACATCCTTGATTTCGATTTTTATCTTGATTTTGACTAGTAGGCTAATGATCAATACACCAATATTGAGACTAGGCCATGATCCGACCCAAGGGTTGGTTATGAGTTGATTAGCCCGTTTATGATTAGGTGACCAAATAATTAGTTATGCTCGGATAGAGTGTTTGACCATGGATTAGTTGATCGATCATAAGGATCGATCGTGAGACGATCACGTACTATCACAGATCGATCAATGGATAGTCATGGATCGATTTTGCTCAATCATTGTACCGGTTGCGGGTGATTTTGCTCGGTCATTATATCGGTCATGGATGACCATGAATCAATCTAATGTGATTGTGAGTTGAGGCGAATCAATCGATCCCACATGATGACATGATATTTGAGAACCGACCATGGATCGAGTAAACTTAACGTGGCTCAAAACCCTATAAATAGAGAAAGGTTTGTTCATTCCCAAGTTTTACTCATCCAAAACCCTTCCTCCTCTTCTCCTCTCCCTCAACTGACTGCCCTCCCTCTCTCCTCCTCCATTTGACCCTCTCCTTCTCTAGGTGTCATTGCTGCCATCCTTGCCATTGTTCTTGTCGTTGTCGCTATCACCATTTGAGGCTGTTGGTCTAAAAAGTAGTAAATAGACCCACTAACCTTTGATTTGGGCATTGTGATACGCTAGTCCAAGCGTGTAGTAAATCCGTGTTTGAATTGTTTGGAACCTTATTCTTGCTTAGTTGAGGTTCGGATTATGCTTGTTTAGGTCAATCATGACTTTGTGTTCTTGTTGGTGTTTGGTCCTTGCTTGTTGGGCTTCGGCTAGTGCTTGAGTTTGAGTACTTTGAAAGAAGTTTGGTTCATGTGCTTATTTGATATACTTTGGTTTTGCTTTGTTTCAAACCAATTTGAAAAGTGTTTTTGGTAAAAGCTTGTTATTTCTTTACAAAACCATTTCAAACCGTTTTTACAAGCGCATGTCCTAATTCACGCCCCGAGCTTCGAAAAGGGGTTTCGTCAGCCTTGAACGTACATGAGATGACATCAGATTAGTCATTCCTTGGTCTTAGTGCGATATTGAGGCGTATCTTTTCCGAACCAAGTTTGATACTCGATCGGTGTATCAAATGTCGGATCAAGCCGCGATCCTTAATTTGCGCTAGCATGTTCAGTGACTTAGATTCAGTACGACATTTTACTCACTTATGCATGGTATGTTTTCGGGCCCTTGAACTAAAAGTGAAAATAAGAATCATATTGTGATGTTTGATGCATGGACACACGATGGACTAAATTCTAGCCGTCAATCGAGGATTTCAACGACGATGCACCATGGATTTCAAAAGAACTGATGGATTTCGGTGATGATATCTGATGGATTTCGAATGCTTGGTGGATTTTGAAAGGGTTGATGGATTTTGGCTATTAATAAATGAATCCCATATGCATGAATTTCTCATATTATAATGGATTCTTGGTATATACTTGCACATGATGGAGTCAGGTGTGAGTTCCTTATGTTATGTGATGAACTTGACTTATGCTTGCATATTGTGTTTGAGGGTTACTCATGATTTCAACCAAGACATGGCTTTTGTTTTGCAATTGATTTGCCATCGACCATTACTTTAGATAAGTGATATGCTGGTTGAAAGGCAAGGCATCATCCTACCAGGAAATTAGTGGGTTTTAATTACTAAGTTATACTCATCCATTGTCCTTTTCAGACTTGTAGGATGGCCACATCGCCCATGAGATTTGGCATCCCCACGGAGATGACCGTGATAGATATGGTGCTTTACTTTGCCAGTATAAATAAACACTATTGAATGGTCATTACGACCGTTTGGGTTGATGAAGAGCTGGATAACCTCGTTTTCCATAAGTACGAAGCCTGGTACGAGTGGATTAACGGGGACTTTCTCAGTCCACTTTGTGGCTTCGATGGACTGCCAAGGCCTGATGTTGATGCTCCACCCAACGGTGTCGTAGAGGACTTGTGACATCTTGATTTTCGACCCTGTTTCAATTAAATGAACTGGGCTTTTCATTGACGCATCTAGGGTCATTTTTCTCTGAGCTGATCACTCACGAGATGACTAATCTATCAGGTGAAGCCGTTAAGAAAAATAAACGCGACAGACTTGAGATTTTGATCAAAAATTGACTGCTCGACTGTGCTAATCTGTAAGGGTCAATACGGCACCGATAAAATCGATTAGAGACCGGAGATAGGTCAATTCGACAGAGGCATGTAATTAAATGATGGGTGATTCCACCTAATTGTAAACTTCATGCCGAACGGCACTAAACTGATTTTTCTGTCGATTCTATACCCGGCGCTCATAATTGAAACTTTGAGATTTTTATGACAATCGAGAGTCGCTTATGAGTCGGAGATGCACATTGTGGATCGAAAATAATCGACCACGGGTCAAACGCGCTAAAAAAATTCCTAAAAGCTACTTGGTAGGTTAGGTCACGCTAAAATCACGTCTAGTTGAAATTAACCATGAAATTGAACTCGGTTTTAGGAATCGAAAGTTCCAGCGTGTCATGATTTGTTTTTAGGATGTCGACTCATCCTTTGAAGAATTTTCGGTGAGCTTGGATTTTTAGTGAAAAATCAAAATTTGGCGAAATTGGATCGGGAAATTCAGATGGCCATCTTTGGGGTGGAATTTTGGCATTCATGATGGATCAATTTGTGAGGAAAATTATGGAAAGTGATGTGGGTTTCCTCCTCGGCAATTTGGCCATGAAATGGAAGCCAATTGGTGTGAAATTGAGTTGAATCGAAGAGGAAATTGGTGAAATTCTAGGCTAGGGGGGCTGCAACATTTGGACCTCAATTTGGCTTGTTGGAGAAAATTGGGAGGGGAAATGGCTGCTGGATAGGGATTGAAGACTTTGGGGTTACTACTAAAGTGTTTTGGATATTTATCCTTGACTTTTAAGGCTTCTTGTCCCCTCCTTCCCCAGCAGCAGCTTCTTCTTCTTCTTCTTCCTCACTCCTTTGTTCTCCATTGTTGTTGGAACATAGAGCTAGCAACCAGCCAGTAGTTCGCAAGCTAGCCGTTGCACTGCTCGACCGCCTTAAGCCCGTCGAAGCTTCAGCTTGGCCGCGCTAGCTTCAGTCCCGCTGGCTCGCCTGCTCGTGCCATCTCTGCTCGATTGTCATCTTGAGCTTGTCGTTCGCCTGTGCCAATGTCTGCCGAAGCCAGCCTATCGACTAGGCCGCCTGTTTGCCGCTCTAGCTCATCCCCATCGTCGGCTGGTCCCGCCTTGCCCGTTCCCACTCCAGCCAAGCCGCCCGACCAGCCTCTCGGTTCAGCCCACAAACCGAAGGCCAGCCTAAGTCGTGGGCCTTGTGGCTGTTTTCAGCCCGATCCAAGCCTCCCTTGGCATCGCCGTAGGCCCGAGTCTTGCTCGCCTTCGCATCACCATCGCCATGAACCAATTTATTCGCTAATCTGGTGAGTTTACCTCATAAACTTTAATTAGGAGGTTAATTATGCTTAGGGTGGATTAGTTAGGCTAATTAGGGGTTAGTGTAATCCTTAGTTAGTCTAATTAGCTAGTTAGTGTGACTAGGTGGTTAGAATAATTAGTTCCTAGGTTAGTTAGGTAATTTAGTTGGTTTATTAGTTTATGTAGCTAGCCTATTAAATTAGATTAGCTAGGTTGGTTAGATTAATTAGTTAGTTCGATTAAATTAGCCGGTTAGCTTAGGTTAATTTAATTGAGTGTTTTAATTTAAATATTTTGCAATTTATTTAATTATTTATTAATTAGCGAAAATTATACCGTGGTAGCCGGTCATTAGAATTTCGTGTTGATTATTATGGTGTAATTGGTTTGTGTAATTGAGTTAATTTATGCAATTGAATGATGATTGATGATTTTGATTTATTATTTAAAAAATATGAATTTTTGGTATTTAATTAGAAAAATATTGGGTGTCGGGTTTTGACACCAAAAATGCTTTTAGGTACTATATAAAATTGTGGGATTTTTAAAAGAGAGGGTATCACATTTTATGGTTCGATCTGACTGTGTGTCTATGTACAATTATTTTACCGAATGTTTTTTAATATGAAGAAAATAGGCCAAGTACATTATTTAAATTGAGACATTTGAGTGCAGAGCACGATGTCTTTGGCCGAGATTGGATGTGCGTGTGATCGCTATGAGAACCCATCACCTGATGAAAGTCGGGTGGGCAATGCTCTTATGTGGAATGCCCTTGACAACGGATGTCGATCGCAGTGGAGGTTGGACCGATGCTCCTATGTGGAATGTCGTCTAGATGTAGACGTTGTTGTGCCCGACGAAGCGGGACAATGCCCGATTATGCCGGATGATCGCCAATTGGGGAGTTGGGAGTGGTTGATGGGCCGTAAGAACTGAAACATGCTTGAGTGGATGAGTTAGCCATGCCTGATTATGGGGCAAAATTGTGTGGCACGGTATGGGATGTGTCATAATGGTTTTACCTTATAATCGGGACCCATGTGAATATTTGAAAGATGATTTAATGTGTTCCAGTTATGAGATATGTCTGCTATGTGCATACGTTATATGTGATGAGCTAATGTGCAAAGATGTGCCCAAGTGAGGTAAGTTGTGAGTGATGCATGTTTGGGCTGGCTCTAGGTGAATTCTCGTATTAATCGGGGTTTAGGATGTAGACTCGCTGAGATTTATTTTCACCCCGTCATGGGCTACCTTTTTCAGGGCTGTAGCGTGGAGGATTCAGAGCTCGAGGCTGAAGGGTCCATAGTGTAGTTGGCCTAGTGGTTTCTTTTTGAGTTGGACCTTTTGTTTATGAACTTTAGGTCAACTTGATGTGTTTATAAAGTGCAGTTCATAAAATAAAAGCGTTGGCATGTTTTTAAACTATCCCCGTGTTGATTGTTGTCTAGAGATTGTTTAATTCACTTCCGCATGTGTATAAAAAGAATGGGTCGGCAACGCGTCTTGGGAATGTCGCAATTTGATCGACCACCGAGGGATGTGCACATGCTTGAGGTTCGGGGCATGACAGGACTACTAGGTAGTCAGTCCTTGTAGGGTATCATTTTTTGTTAGGATCTCACTAGTGGAGATAAGGTTGCCCTGAAGTTTGGTGTTCTTTTTGGAGGGACTGTTTGCTTTTGTAATGTGAAACTTGGCCCAAGTAGATGGGCTTGTAAATATTGGGAAAATATGTAACCATATGTAGTTTGCCATGTTTATATATATATGGTTGCACGTGTATTTTCCGACTACTTGTTGATGTTGTTGGTGTTATGGTGATTGGGTGTTATTAATCACTTTTGTATGCATTTAACTTAAAGATTCATAAAATGAAAGAAGTATGGGATGGCGACATGCCTAGGATGTCATGAAAACTATATCCCTTATTGCTCGTGACCCTGGAGATAGAGTTGGAGTTGTTACACTCTAAAGCCGATTAAGTAATTGAAAAGATTGACTTGGAACTTTAAGAGCCCGAGCAAGATTTCAATTAAATTGATTTCAAATCAAAGAAGCAAGATGAGCTTGTGGAACAACTTAATAATGATGAGTTGTTGATTATCCAAAGGGCTCTACACACAACAGTTGATCAAGAATTGGATGAGAGAGAATATCTTTCAAACCGGTTACACCATTAATGGAAAAGTGTGTAAGTTGATTACTTATGAGAGGACTTATACCAATGTGGTGTCCTCGACTTAGATTGAGAAGCTAAAGCTACCCACTTCTATGCATCTTGAACCATACAAGCTTCAACGACTTAACAAGGGAGTGACCTTCAGGTAACTAAACAAGCTCTCATGTTCACTTAAATTGGTAAAAGTTACCAAGACCAGGTTTTATGTGATGGTATTCTATGGATGCATGCCAATTACTATCGAGAAGGCCTTGGCACTTTGATAGGATAGTTGTGCATGATGGCCATAAAATCACTTACTCATTCCACAATAATAAAAGTAAGAAAAGCATTTTCTTGAGTGAAACATGAGTTATGAGGGCCATATGCAAGCACAATATTGTTTTTGCCTTTTTATGGTTAAGAACAAAAAGGGTGAGATAGAGAGACCCCTATATCCTAAAATGCATGCCTTGGTGAAAAACTTTGAAGATGTATTTCTAGAGGATTTATAACCTAGATTACCTCTCTTAAGTGGAATTGAGCATATTGGGGGCGTTTGGTTGGGCATTCCCAAAGCCCCTTCAGCCCCCAAAGCCCCTTGGGGGAAATTTTGGGTGTTTGGCAAGGGCTTTTGAATGCCCATTTGCGAAATGTGGGCATGTTAAATGCTGAAAGCCGAATGCTGGGGGGGACCGGCTTTGAGCATTGGGCATTCCAGAGATGCGACTTCACTGTTCATCGGGTTACTGTTCATCGTCTTCGTCGTTCGTCTTCTTCGGCGGCGCTCAGCCGCGAGCGGCCAAATCTGGCCGCCGGGGGGCCAGGATCTGGCCACTGGGACCCCTCGCCTGAGGTTGCACAACCTCAGGCGAGGTGGCCCGAGGTCGGGCGACCTCGGCCGGCGTCGCCCGGTCTCGCGCGAGCCGGCGATCTGGCCGTTCGACGGCGAGGCTTGAGATCTGGCCGTCCGACGGCCAAATCTGGCCTCTGCGACCTCCGGCGGCCAGATCTGGCGGTCCGGCGACGGCCAGATCTAGCCGTCCGGCGGTGGCCGGCGGTTGGCCGGCGGTGGCTGGCCGCCGGAATTTGATTTCAAACTTAAAAAAAATAAAAAATAACAAAAGCTACTTACAAAAGTGAATTTTGCCAAACGGTATTTATGTTAAGTTGCATTTCAATGCTATAATTTACCAAACGGTCTCACATTTCCGAAAGTCCCTTTACCTCAAAGGTATTTGCATTCCCCCAATGGCATTCCCCAAAAGCCGAACCAAACGGGCCCATTGTAGCAATTTGGAGGAAACCAAAGAGTTTCAAAGGCAAGTGGAAAAGTTGATTGCCAAACGATATGTAAGAGAAAGCATGAGCCCATGTTCGGTTGTAGCCTACTTGTGCCCAAGAATGATGGTTGTTTCATAATGTGCATGGATAGTCGAGTGATCAACAACATATCGATTAAATATAAATATCCCATACCTAGACTTGATGACATACTTGATGAATTAAATGATGCTATTGTATTTTCCAAGATAGATTTGCGAATTGGCTGTCATTATATTAGAATGAGAGAAGGGGACGAGTGGAAGACGACCTTCGAAAAAAAAGGGGCCCTTTATGAGTGACTTGGTTATGCCATTTTGACTTTCTAATCTTCGAGCACCTTTATGAGGCTTATGAATAAAGTCCTTTGTCCTTATATTGGCAACTTTGTCATTGTATGCTTAATGATATTCTTATGTATGGTAGGAGCAAGTAAAAGCATATTCCTCACTTAGAAAAAGTGTTCGAAGTCTTAAGGAGGCAAAAACTCTATACTAAGATGGAAAAGTACCAGCTTCTCTCAAGCATTATATTCCTTGGACATGTGATTTCAAAAGATAGAATCTCTATAAATGTAAGGAGCTTTCATGGTCGTACTTCTTTCTATCGGCGATTATGAAGAACGTCATCACCATAATAGCTCCCATTATTAAGTGCATGAAGAAGAGATGCTTTTAATGGATCAAGACTACCAATTATGCCTTCAATCTTATCAAACAAAAGTTTTGTGAGTCTTTTGTCCTTGCTCTTCCAAATTTTGATGAAGTATTTGAAGGAGAATGCGATGTGAGTGGAGTCGGCATCGATGTTGTTCTTATCCAAGTCTAAAGACCTTTGGTGTATTTTAGTGAAAAGTTGACGAAGTCAAAGAAGAATTATACCACCTATGACAAAGAGTTTATGCCATTACAAGAGCCATTGATTGTTGGAATCATTATTTGTGGCCAGAACAACTTGTTCTCTATTATGATCACAAGGAAGCGGCCATCACAAATTCAACTTGAGACACGCCAAATGGGTAGAGTTCCTTAAGTCTTTTCCTCTTTTTTTTTTCTTTGAAGTATAAACCCGGCAAAACTAATATTGTAGCAAATGCCTTATTGAAAAGATGCTTAATGCTTGTTGTTTGGAAAATAGAGAATTCTTGGTTTCCATTTGATAAAAGAACTCAATGTTGATGATCTCGATTTCTCTCCCATCACCAGCAAATGTAAACATAGTGTTCAAGGCATTTATTTGACCCGGGATGGATTTCTCTTTAAGGGAAACCAACTATATATGCCAAAGAGTTGTTAATTTGAGAAGCACATGGCGGAGGATTAGCAAGCCACTTCAAAATTAATGAAACTCTTGAAGTCTTTCAAAAGCACTTTTATTAGCTGAAGATGTATGGAGATGTGCATGTTGTCATTTCCAATTGCGTGACATGCCAAATGGCAAAGAGTCATTTCCATTAAGGGCTCTACACTGCTCTATCAATGCTAACACAACCATAAGAAGACATGAGCATGAATTTTATTGTGGCGCTCCCTATAACTCAAAGGAGCCAAGATGCCATCATGGTTATTGTTAATTGATTTTCGAAAATGGCACATTTCCTATTGTGTCACAAGACGGATGATACTTCTCACTAGTTGAGTTGTACTTCGAGGAGATTATTTTTCTTCAATTGGCACTAAACTCTTATTTGGTACAACTTGTCATCCACAAATTGATGGTCAAACTAAGGTAACCAATCGCATCATCATTACTCTTCTTCAAAGCGTGATCAGAAAGACTTTGAAGGATTGCGATTTAAGGCTTGTGCATGTTGAATTAGCTTATAATTGATCGTTGACTTACAGTATTGTGTCGCGACTCGATCTCGTTGCCCTCGATCCCTCTTGCGAGGAAAAGGAAAAAGGGGGAAAGGTTGGATTTAGGGATACTTGACCATGAAAGTTGCCTCACTATTTTCAACCAGAAGGATGTCATCACCTCATCCCCTAGGTGAACCTCTTGTGAGTTCTCTTTACAAAGTTGCGAGTTCTCCCAAACTCGTACCTCGCGTGATAGCGAAGTGTTGTGAACCATACGCACACGGGCGACACACCTCGAGAGAGGAGATCGGATGTAAATATCAGATTTAAGGATACATTTACCATGGTAGCTCTTTCGATAGTACACTTCGCTTATAAGGATGACATCACTTTATCCTTTAGGATACTGCCACATCGAGTATGCTAAACTATGGTGAGTTTCATTGAAACTCGTACCCCGCGCGATGGATACAGTCTAATTGTTTATGACAACTTAAAAATAAGACGAGAGTTGCCACTAGTCTTATTTTTTGGGGTCGGCTAGAAACCTAATCGAGGGTTGGGAGTGTTTCCTTGATTTCTATGCAACCAGATATCTAGTTCGGAGACTTAGGTTACGCCAATATCTCTATTATCGCTCTTTCGGTACCTAAATAATATGTTGTGTTTACCTAACGTGTCCATGTATTTCTTCTATATTTTCAGGATCGTTAGTCCTAAATTAAGCGATCATGTGTGGTTGGTCATTTTCATACTATTCTATTTCTATTAAACGAAAAAAGAAAGCAATTAATGGAATTAAAATTATGAGGGAATAAATAAACAATAAAGGAAAATAGTAAATCTACCATGCAATTCTAAAAAATATAAAAGAGAAACACAATTGGAAATGGTAAGAAGAAAAGATAACCTGCAGCTTGTCGGGCTTTTATACAGACGATAAAAACCTGAGACATATATTGGGGAAATAAATAGTACATGATTATGGTCAAAATGGATATTGACCTCCACTGTCTTCATTTCTCTCCACCTTCTGGATCCTAACCTAGATCTAGTCTAGGAAATCTATAACTAGGTACATATACTAGAAAGAAATAAGCATACATACCAAAACAATCAAAAACATGACATTGAGACAAGGTCAACTCTAAAAAAAAAATTCAATTTTACAAATTAGATTTGGGTCTCGGGGTTGGCCTTTGTAATTCATGCGTAGGTCTCTCTAAAACACCTACTTGATTCATTTTATGACTTACAACCATTATTGACCAATTGTTTTTTCGTATAGCTAGTAACACTTATAAGTTTCAAAGACATCTTTAGAAATCATCCACAAAAAATTTTGAGACAAAATGATGTCTCGACTATTTAAGACATTCAATTACCAAGGCTAGCTCGGGGCTCGCATAAATGCACTCACAAGTGTCGTAGGCATTTTGAATACAATTCAAATCATGACTTTTCACAATGTCAAATAGAGTTCTAAAGATGTTTGAAAATTTAGGATTAATGAACATTTAGGCTATGGAACACATTCAATTGCCAAGGCTAACTTGGTGCTTGCATAAATACACTCACAATCATCACAGACATTTTGAATATGGTCTAAACAACGATTTTTCCTGAAACCAAATCAAGCTTTGGAAAAGAATTTCCTAGAAATCGTTTTTGGGAAACATCAAATGTACCAAGTATTTTTTTTTTTTAAAGATGCAATTTGGAAAAGCCAATAATTTAATAATAAAGATCAAAGCATTTAGAACAACTTCCATGAAGATAACATGGCCTAATTTCATGCACAAACTAACCTAAAAGGTATAACTAAACAAACACAACTAAAGGTTCAGACCAAACATGTCAAGTCAACAAAATTGAGTAATGCCCATTGACAATCTAGCTATGGAAAAATTCTTTAATATGCATGACATGATAATGAACAGCTTTCATGAAGAAAGTTTTCCTAAACGAGTTACACATGATTTTATGAAAATCAGACAAGTAACAATAGGTTAGAAAATTGTTAAAACAACATGAAACTCAGCCAATATCGCAAGGATTTGTCTTACCAAAACAAGTCTAAAAATCACCAAATTTACACACAACTTAGTCAACATTATGACAAACAAGTTTCATTGAGAGGCCAAGTATAGAATCCTAATAAAAATAAAAATAGAACAAAAATATCAAAGGTCTGTCCAAACAGAGGTTAGAATAGAGGTCCGAATTTGATCCCATATCCAGATTCTAATCTAGTTTTTAAAAAAATGGAAAGTGGTCTAAACAATGAGCGATCTATATGAAATCAATGGCATTAGAAACCTCTAAGTGTGCATTTTGACTTCCTAGAAGGGATCGGGTCCAAACTAGGTTAAATTGGTACCCTAAAATCAAGATCTCTAAAGGTACACATGTCGGTAATTAAAACTCAGAACACGAACATGCATTAATAAATCTCAAAATCATTTAAGTAATGCACAAATTGCATGAAAAAATCACATGCGACATAGAATTAGATGCGACGAATAATTGAGGTGATGTTCTAACCCTAAATTAGTATGAGAAAATGTTATACAATTCGATGATAATATGAGATGACTCAAGATTCATGATGAAATGCTTGAGGGTTTTTAGATGAACATGCACTCTTACGACACACATTTAACATGCAAAATGACACTTAGATGCAATGACATGAATATGTATTTAAACCTTATAACATGTAGTTTAAGTGTCAATAAGACATTATCACAAAATTTAGTCTCTAAATGTCTTAAACAAGCATGGCAAGATGCATATATGGCAAGATTTCATTTCAGCATTAACTTCACAGAACGTGCATGATTTCAGCCATTTCAAGATGTGCAAAAATCTTACGAAAAATCATATATATAACACGCAATAATGAATGTTTCTCATTAAGAGTTTGAAACCTAAATTTGATCGCATGAATCACAGCAAAAATGACAAAATAAAGATGCACATTTAGACTATGTATTGCTGCAACACATTTTAATCTTAACTCATGCGATTGACTCACTTGCCAACGTCAAGACTTTGCAAAGCATGCATCGATTGAACATATACGTTATGTATTTCAACTTTCATGAAAGACTTGAGACCAAATAAGCACACTTGTGAACTTAATTTCATCAATATAGAGTTCGGACCAATGCAGGACAGACTGTCCTAAGCAATTTTGAGTTGGTTAAACACATCCAAACATTTCGAAAAAATTACAAGATGTTCTCTACACAATTACAAGAAACTTTCATGTAGAAAAGTTTCTCCAAAACTTAACAAAAAAATCAATAAAAAATGACAAAATTAGAGATCAATACAGAACAGACTGACTTAGGCTTGGATCTGAGTAGATTTGACCTAGTTAAACACATCCAAAAATCACAAAAAAATTACAAAACATGCACAAGATGATTTGGAACAAAAATTGTGGAGGCATAATTGTCCAAAAAGTATTATAGGAAATTATACAAAAATAGTAAAATCTCATTTTGGAACAAGAACAGAACTGAAAATCCACTTAAACTACTGCAGAATCGCACATCTTCAGAGGTGTTTTTCAAGGGTCAAATGACATTCGATTGGGGCGTGTGACCTATTGATTCGAATCTTGTGACGTTTATTATCTAAGTCTAAGAGAACTCGAGTTGAAATGAGATCGTTTTGGACCTCGTTTTGGCCAAAACAATAGATCAATCCTATAGCTATGAAATTGTTTATTCAAGCAAAATCATTCAAGTTCATCATCCACATTCAAGCTTTAACAAATCATTAAAGATCACATGAGCATAGCATATATCCCTAATATTGAACCCTAGCCTCCGGCTGGCTAATCCGGCCTCACTTCACTGGGTTTGAGACCGAGAAATTACTTCTTGATGTGATTTTTCTCGATTTTGGTAATGATCAAGTAGAGTTTTCGCCAAAACTTTGATTGAATCTCCATGAACCTTCAAGGACCAGATCTGGATAGCAAGAAATAACTCTGAGATACGGCTGAACTATTGGTTCAAGATCAAACTATAACTGGTCCAATCGAATCAACCTTTGTGCGCCGCCGAGAGATCAAGCTAATTGGAGACCGTCGGTGGATGGCTGGCCAATCCTTGACCATAGCAAAGTTAGGGACTTTCGAAGCAACCGATCGCCGATAGTTAAGGGCACTACGGGGGCTTGCGGTGGCTAATGAGTCGACGGTTCAAGGCTAGCAAGCAGCGATCGTAGAGAAGGCCGGTTTGAATTGGTTGAAGAGAGAGAGGAGAGGAGAGGAGAGGAGAGAGGAATAGGGGTGTGCATGGTCCGGGCGGGCGGTTCCCGACCTAGAACCGGGAACCGCCCGCTAAGGAACGGTTCCGAAAAATTGGAACCGGGATCCACCCGTTTGTTGCATGGATCCACCCGGAACCGGACCGGCGGTCCGGTCCGGTTCCCGGTGGATCCATGGAACCGATCTTGACGCAGCTCCGTTTAGGCAATATCACAAACACATGGCAAGTCGGCTAGAATGCACAAAGCACGACAGACAGTTTACATAGGTTTGATTCAAGCGTTTTGGGCAAGAAGTGAGGAGAACGACGTTGGCCACTTCTTAGGAACCCGGACCTAGACCCGAGTGAACACAGGGAAATACTCAACATCAAACAAATCGACTCGTTGGACACGAAAATTCAGGAATCGAGAAATCTCGCTCGGCTATTCTATCACCAAAACAAGTAGTGCTAAGAGGGTTCGTGGGGAAGAGTTTCGTCATAAAAACCCCTACTCGGCTTGAAGACGGCGGCGCGAAGGCCAGTTAGAGACGAATCGAACTTCAGTTGGCCGGGAACGAACGGTTTGAACCAAAAGAAAACTCATCGGAAATGCCGAGGTTTGGGAACGAGAAGTCTTGTGCTCGAGGTCAGCGATTGGCGTCGAGGATGGGCGAGCGATGCTCGGCGTCGATCCACTTCTCCCTCACTGCTGGCACGGTGGTTGGCGCGGAGGCGAGCTGTGGAGTCGCGGGTCACTGCTAGGCGGAGCAGAGGCTGTGGCGGGTGGCGGCCGGCGCGAGGGGACGAACAGCAGCAACGGCCGGCGCGAGGGGGCGAACATGCCGAACAGCAGTCGCGGCCCGCAGGTCACTGCTAGGCAGAGACAGTCACCGAAGAACCGAAGAAGTCGAAGAAGTCGAAGAAGCCGAAGAAGTCGAAGAAGCTGGTGGGTGGCGGCCGGCGCGAGGGGGCGAACAAAGCGGCGGCGGCGGCGCGAGGGACAACAAATCACAACCCGCGGGTACTTCAGGCGGAGACGGAGAGTCACGGTAAGAACCGAAGAAGTCGAAGAAGTCAAAGAAGAAGAGAGACAGATGGTCACGTAACGAAGAATCGAAGAAGTCAAAGACATTGGACGAGGAGAGAAGTCTCGGTTAGGGTTTGTTTTGTGTTAGTAATATTTTAATATTAAAAAGGTTCCGGTCCGGTCCGGGTGGGCGGGCGGGCGGATCCGCCCATGGAACCGGGAACCGGACCGGTACCCACCGGTTCTCGGAAGTGGAACCAGGGAACCGGACCGGTTCCCTCAAGAACCGTCGGTTCCGGGGTTCCGGTCCGGTTCGGCGGTCCGGGCGGTTCCGGGTATTTTGCACACCCCTAGAGAGAGGAATGGGTGGGAAATAACATAAAAGAGAGAGAGAGAGAGAATGATGAGAGAGATTTTGTGCCCAAAAAATGAAGCCCCCCTAAAATAAAGGGAAAATTTGACTTTTATACTCCCCAAGTTAAGCAATTTCGGCCATTGGTTCAATTCGATAATTGAAATTTCGATCCAATAGTCAAAAATCGATTTTGAAAGCTATATCATGATCTCGAGGTATTGGGTAATTGATCTAGTGAGTTTGATTTGCAAAAACCCAAGCCAAAATTGGGAATTGCGTCGAAATGTCCGATTATGGGTTAATTTGCAATTTGATAAAATTCGAGGATCAATCTGTAAAATTTCAAAAAATTGAAGGTGTAAAAGTGAAATTGGTATTGAGAAGATTCCAGAACTAGTTGCTAGAGGTCAAGAACCAGCAAAGGGCTGAACTAGCCAACCTCGCCGATGGCTAGTCAAACTGATCAGACCGGTTCGGTCCAGTTCGACTGGTTTTTGATAGGTTCTTGACCGGTTTGTTCCGGTTCTTATCATTTCGCCTACTTGGGGCCCCTGTAGGTCCAAATTTTATGCAATTTGGTCCCTAAGGGACCAAATTGAAAATGAATTTTACCTTATTGAAGAAGAAATTGTCCAATTAAGGTACAATTAAGCTAATCAAACCTTATGAACGTCATCTAGGGGTCTCCTATTGACCTAATTGAATGATTATCGTGAAAAGTAACAAGTCAAAACCATGGGTGCTTTGAATTGGGTCTAAAGGGCTAAAATGATAAAGTTTACACTTCAATGAGCAAAATTGCAAATTAACTAAAATTGAATTCAATTAGTATCACAATTGCCCTATCTAATGAACTACCCATGTGCAAGATCACTCATCACCTTCAAATTGAAAAATGAATATATGGCAAGAGATTTATGAAATTGGACTGAGATTTATGAAATTAAACCATAACCATGAATGAGTCAATTTGAATTTTGATGATTGAAGTTTAATTGCTCGATTTTCTTATGCTCGGGAGGATAAAATTCTTCAAATTGATAAGTTTTGATTTGAATTTCTCAAAATCGATTTCGAATTTAGACCTATCTTAAGAAAATGAGTGAGAAATAATTGTTCGTTCGCAAATTATGAATGATCGATTTTGGTCCCCTCATTAGGTCTCAAAACGGCAATTCGCATTTTGACTCGGTAAATCACAAAATTGAATGCCCAAGTAGATTTCAGATAGTCCCTAAACCAAATGTCAAAGAATGAACTACGCCTAATTATTACTAGAATAAAAATAATTTTATTTTTGGTCGATTTAGAACCTAAAATTAAAAAATTCAGAAATCAAGGTTCTTAATCGGATTTTGTGAAATTTTTGACACCAAAGTCAAATTGGCAATAAAAAAAATATGTTTTTGTGCATTTTTGATTTTTTTTTTTTTTTTTTATCAAAGGTTTAATTAAAAGTCAACCCTTTAGTTGACATTTTCTAAAAAGTTAACTTTTGGTCAATTCTTTGAATTTTTGAGCAATTGATTCTACAAAAGTGAAATTAAGGCTAAATGAAATTTTTTTTTGGGTAAAAAGTCAATTTTTGACCCAAGGTTGACTTTTGGTCAAAGGGATGACAAAAAAGTCAACTTGAAAGTCAACCATTTGATTTTTCAGATTTTTCTTGAAAATGAACTAGAAATCACTTAAAAACGACAATGCAAAAGAAAGAAATGAAAAATGACACTTTTTGGCCAAGAAATGGGGTTTTGTCGCGATCGGAAACTCAAATCGATTTTTTACCTTTTAATGACTCGTTGACTAAAAATCAGATATCAACATACTATTCAATTACCTTTAGAAGTTGTTTGTGAAATTAATCCCCTTAGGCTACATTTGGTAGTTAGGATAAAAGTTAGGATATGATAAAATTTATCATTTCTTGTATTTGGTTCTTATCCAAAGTAGGATAAAGTTAGATATAAGAGAGATATAATCTGAATAAATATATCATATGAAGAAGGAGGGATAAGTGTGACTAGGATTTTTTATATCCAAGGCATAAAGTCTATTTCTCTCCAACAATAAACTTCTTAAATAAAAAAATTAAAATAATAATTAAATATAAAAAAGAAAACTTAAAATACACAAAAAATAATGGACATTTTTTTTTTTGTTTTTTATTCATTCATGTTTTTTTATATATATATATTTAAATTTCTTTCTATTCTATAATATATATTCTACACATAGATTTATTTAGTATCTATATTTATTACATATTTGAGGTATATTAGTATAGTTTATTATATAATAAATATTTATTGAATGATGAAAGGGAATAAAAAAGAAATAAAAAAGAGAGGGAAAAAAATAAAAAAAATATGTCAATAAAAATAAAGTAGAAGAACCCTAATTTAAAATGAATAAATTTGAACTTTAAATGGATTTTTCTAATCCATCTCTTTCTTCTTCGTTTCTCTCATTCATGTTGAAGCCTCACAACTCATCCATGATTCTTTTTCATGTTAAAGCTCCATAAAAATGACAAGAGATTTGAAGTTTCAAATACTTCATAACTTTTCGTTCACGTGAAAAATTCACAAAATCAGCAAAAGAGTCAAAACTCCTCATTTCCTTAGTTCAATAGTTTATGTTGAAGTTTCACAAAAGTAACAAAAGAGTCAAAGCATTATAGAAATCGAAGATTAAAAAGAAATGGATATTATGTTGAAGTTTCACAAATGTAAATTGATTGATGGAGGTTGTCTATGTTTGTACTTTTGTGATTTGTTTGGTAGTGAATCATGAGAAATTCTTACAATATCCTTTCTGCATTTTCGGGTTCATTTACATTGATATCCCTTTCACACCAAATAATGGATATGATAATATATAAACATATTCGGTTTTATTATTGCGATTTACCAAACAATTCCTATGATATAAAAAAATTATCGAATTTCATATCTTATTCTATCTAGTTTTATTATGACTAAAAATCTAGATAACCAAAAGCAACCTTACACTTGTCACACCTCGGACTCCCAAGTCATGAGGACGCAACTAGTAGGGGTCATTAGTGCGATATTCCAGGCGTGTTGCCATCTCATTTCTTTTTAATCTTCGATTTAAGCACAAGTAGAAGCGATACAATATCAACATCCGATCCACAACAACAACATCAAATAGTCGAAAAACACACGTGCAAAACATTTACAAGCCCTTATAAACGCGGGCCTATTTCCATTTACATACATAGCCGATTTCGTTAGAAGATCGCCAAGGTCAGGGGCAACCTTATCTCCTCTAGCTGGGCACTAACCAAAATTCGATTCCCATACAAGGACCAGCTATCTAATGATCAACCACAATTTTCGTCGGGTGGGGCCTCGTCGTTTGGTCTGAGTGGCCTGTCAAAGTTGCGAAGTGGCCCTACAAAGTTCCCGTCAAACCATACATACCATGCTTGGTAATGATGGGGAATGAGATCGTGTAACCCTTCCTCAACCCAAACGATGTGGTGACCATTCAATAGGTGGTGCCTTCCGTAGCCAAGGTAATATCCATTATTGAGACCTTTATCTCCATAGGGAGACCGAATTGTACAACAGGTGCGTCCATCATACAATTTGAAAAAGATCAGTAAGTAAACCCACTAATTTTCAGATAGGATGATGTCTCGCCATTTCACACATGCATAACAAACACATCTATTGTCGATGGCAAATCAATAGCAATACAATTGTCTTGCCTTGACTCGAACATTAGAAACCGTCATCCAAACAATGTGCAAGCATGAACCAAGATCAACTCAACAATATGAGGAATCATGCACACATGGTTCATTTATTACTTAGCCGAAATCCATCAACTCTTTCGGAATCCACTGAACATCCGAAATCCATTTGTCAATGTCGTCGAAATCCATCGGTTCTTTCGAAATTCATCGAGCAATGTGCCGAAATTCATTTGTCGACAACTATAAATTAGTCTCTCATGTGACCATGCATTAAGTAACAACAATCCTGTTTTTATCTTCACTTTTAGTTCGTGCAAAAGAGAGGCCCGAAGGTGTGCCATGCGAAAGTGTTTGATATGACTTACCGAAACCATGATGAAAAAACATGCTGGATGCGAATCAAGGCTCGTGGCTTGGTTTGTCACGTTTGAACACTGACCTAGTATCAAACTTGGTTGGGTAACGATATGCCTCAATACCGCATCAAGACCAAGAGAGGACCAATCCGTTGTGCCTAAATGCATGTTCAAGGCCAATGAAACCCTTTTTGGGAGCTTGGGATGTGAACTAGAATCATGCACACGTGCAATAGTAATAACTATCTTGGCAACATAGTTAACAAGTTCAAGCAATGACACTACCCAAACAAACTCAAGCAAGAACACTATCCAAACAAAGTCAAACAAGGACACGCGACATGCTCGGAATAGCATAGTGTAATGCCCTAGCCAAATATTAGTAAGTCTACTTACAACTAAACCAAACTAGCGACCAATGACGGCCAAACAACGACCGGCGAGCAGCGGCGAGAAGGCTGTTGTGAGGAGGCCGATAGAGAGGGGCTGACGAGTGAGGAGAGAGAGATGGTTTGAGTGGCTAAACATTACAAAAGAGGGAATGGTCTCTCTATTTATAGTTCCAACTCTAATTATTATTGGGCCACTTAAACCATGACCCATCCTAATAATGATTATCCTAAGGTGAAGAGGTGGCACCTATATTCCTCATAAGTGGCGCCTTAATAGTCTTGGAAGACCATCGATAATTGGTCTCATTTTGGTCTTAAGTCAAGAAGCATTAATGGAAGGGAAATCTTGCTCTCCAAAGCTCAAAGTAGAGGATATTATGATCCTAAATTAATAGGGACACATGGGCATATGACTCATCTCTTACGTTAATTAACTAGAGTCCAGAGTCATTTAATGCAAGTTGATCTTCAAGACAACAAGGTTCTAGAATGACTTGTCCTCCAAGTTGGGCATGTGGCTCTCTTTCTTGTGCCTAATTTGTTTACTTTCAAGACTTGTTTTAGGGTGATGATGATCCTAAGTCATTAAGGACACACAGGCCCTTGAGTCACCCTTTCTATTAATGGCCTTAGTTCTTATCAATTAAGAAGTCTAAGGCTTAGTTCTCTTACTTTCCAAGGATTCTCATTAGGAGTGTGACTCATCCCCATAATTATGTGGTAAAAGCCAAAGAACATAAATGTCTTCAAGAGGCAAGACCATTTCTTGCCATTTGGTATGGTGAGTAAATAAATTGAAGGTTGTCTCATTGGATGGGAATTTCTCGAGTTTATCCAAGATCGATTATCTTATTTGGTTCGAAATTCGAGTTTAATCCATGATTGGATGAGGCTAGACGCAATCTGGCCTAATTGGCAGAACTAACTCGGCAATTCTCCTCACCGTATAGCTAGGTCCGGCTAGGTCCAAGGAATAGTCCTTGGTCTTGTCAGCCGATCTTGAAACCGAATTTGTGGTCGGTCTAGGGTCTTGCGCCATAGTCCATGGTCTGCTTGAAACCAATCCATGTTTAGTTTAATCGATCCATGATTGGTTTTCTTTTGTTATGTAATTGGGTGGGATCGATTACTTAGCCTCGACACACGGCCACATTGAATTGATTCATGGTCATTCACGACCGGTACAATGACCGTGCGAAGTTACCCGCCACCATTATATGACCGTGTGGAGTCGATCCATAATCGTACATTGATCGATCCGTGACGGTGTGTGATCGTCCCATGACTGATGCTTATGATCAAATAATCTATCCATAATCAAACACTCCATTCGGATATAACCGAACCTTAGTCACCTTTTCTGATTGGGCTAAATGGTCCGTGACCGACCCTCAGGTCAATTTATGACCTATTCCCATCATCAGTGTATCGATCCTTAATCTTTTACTTGTGACCGAAATAAGGTCAAAATCGAGAATGTCACAACATTTATCAAAATTGTTCCCATCCCATCCAAGTTGAAAAGAGAGCTAAGGTGATGAGAAAGTTTCATGAGCATATTTGATTGAAGATCAAAAAGTCAAACAAGTCTTACAAATAGAAAGCTAACAAGTCTCTGAATAAGGTTTAGTTTAAACTAGGTGATCTTGTGTGGATACACTTACGAAAGGAAAAGTTTCCATCTAGTTGAAAGAGTAGCTCATATCCCGAGTTGATGGCCCTTTCATATTATTTGAAAAAGTTGGTGACGGTGTGTACAAGGTTGGTCTTCCTAGAGAGCATGGCGTCTCTGCAACTTTTCAATGTGGGACACCTTTCTCCTTTCATTGAAAATGAACCATTATTAGATTTGAGGCCAAATCTCAGTCAACTTTGGGAGAATGATGTGAAAATGTTAAGTCAACTCTCAAATTCCCACTCATATTTTGTCGATCGAACCAACCCATTTCTTATTCTTATAAGTAAAGGCCAATTCGGCTACAAGTCGACTCAATGGGTTGACATTAAAGATGTTGATTGTATGAATCAATAGTCGATTAAGTGGATAAGTTGTTGATTTGACAGACCATTTGGCACTGGCTTGATGATCATGTGTGTTTTCTTGCTTCCTTTTGGCCATATGTCTTGCCAATCTGTTCGACTGGACTATTAAGCCTTGAAAACACACATTTCTAACATGTTGGTGTTGTGGTTTGATTTGGTTGGAGAGTTGTGTAATAATTTTTGGGGGATAAAAAGGGATATTTCAAAATGTCATGGCTATTTCTTGGCATATCGGTGTTCTTGAAACAATGGTTTTTCATTTTAAGTTGGATGGATCGAAATTACTGATTGTGGTTAATAGTTAATGTTAGTGATTGGTTGTGCACAAGCTGGGTTGAGTTATTGTTGGTGCAATCTCTTGTTATTCTTGTCATTGGCTCAAATCTCTCAGTTGCTTGATTTTCAGAGAAGCATAAATAAAGAGATGGGGAAAACATGTCAGGTGAAAAGCATTCATTGTGTAGCCAAGTATGTACACAATATTGATAAACGATACTTCTACTAAATGGAAGTAGATGAGAAAGTGCATATAGTATTATCACAATATAGATTAGAAGCAAAAATTATTTGCAGCACGAAAAATAGATGTGTCTCACATGACAGGGGGAGATATCAATACTAGCAGTGCTAATGTCTTAATGAGATGAGAGTTTGATTGGGATTGGTGTAGGTGAATGCTTGTTTGAATTATCATAATTGATAAACAACCTTTCTCCTTACTAGAGCGTCTCAGATTTCGTGATTTTAAGTTTGAACTCTAGCTTGTAAGCTTATCTCTAGGATCGCACTCACAACTGATACTTGAAGTTCTATTCATATATGTCTCACTGCACATTTTATTGATGATAGTTGGAAGTTGCACCAAAGAATCAACAACTTTATGGTGATATATAGTTACAAGGGTAGAGAAATTGGGAAAATTGTTGAGAAATGCATCTACAAATGAGAAATAGAGAAAAATGTGTCCACAATCATCATGGATAATGGTAATTCAAATGATGTTGCCATTGATGATTTGAAAAAATAATTTTCTAAAGAGTCATTAATCCTAGATGGTGATGTCTCATTAGTGGTCCATGAGCTCTCAAGCCATTTTGCTTCCTCTTTTTATTCCTCAGGATAGGATATTTGTGCTCCTTTATCCTTGGTTGATTTTTGCTTGCTTGCTCTATTGTGAACTTGTGGAAAACTAACGACCAAAAAAAAAAAAAAAAAAAAAAAAAAAAAAAAGAACTTGTGAAAAACTTTTCGTCACGGGTGATGTGTAATGTAGACTAGAATGCATTTGGCGTGAAGCTTGATTCACATTTTCTATTACCTTAGAAAATTCAATTCTAGGTCATACACAAAATTTGTCCTATTACTGCAAATTCTTTGTCCTATGGTAACTTAAGAAGGCAAATACAGGAGTAGAAGTGCAACGCAAGTGCCAAAATTTGGCATGTGGAGAAAGTGACGAAAGGTATACATAAGTTCCATTTTTTTTGAAAATTGGGATATTTTAGTGTCAATTCCGAAGAAGGGTCCCAAAATCCTACGTGACATGTTTTTTAATAATTTAACTCGCTTATGTGGCTTGCCGAAAAGCTAAGTCAAGAAAGAAGAACCAAAACGATGTCGTTTTGCCTATTATTTGAATTTTAATATAAATATTAATTAAATTCATTTAAAACCAAATTAAAAAGAAGAAGAAGAAGAAGAAGAAGAAGAAGAAGAAGAAGAAGAAGATTGTAAAATGCTTTGGCCAGGGCTGTGTAAGCCTTTGTTGTTGCCTTCCTATCGTCGTTGAGAAGGGCTGTTGACAGTGTGGAAATGATCAGCTAGGTTGTTGGGCCTTAGCTAGGGGCTGGTGACTCTAGTCGACTGGTGGCCCTTGGCCCCCCTTGGTAAGGGCCGGGGAAACTCATCGGATCTAGGGGAGCGCTGCAACCCTCGCCCCAGATTTGGGCGAAGGCTTGCAAACCCTTGTCGTTGGTCGGGCAAGGTCGCCAGCCCCTGGGCTAGGGGCTGCTGACCTCGGTCGACCCTCCCTCCACCGTCGCCGACCATTCTCGGTGATGGTGGGGAGGCAACAATGACTCGCCAATGCATTCTGCAATCTTCTTCTTCTTCTTCTTTTAAAATAAATTTCGTTTTAAATTAATCTAATTAATATTTACATTAAAATTCAAATTTGAAGCAAAACAACATCGTTTTCAACTTATTTAGCTACGTCAGTGTGTAAAATGATGTCGTTTTCAATTTATTTAGCCATGTCACCATGCAAAACAACGTTGTTTTGCACTTATCTCATTGAAAAAACACCACGTCGTCAATTTGACCGGAATTTCTAGCCTTTGGCACTTAACTAATCTATTTTATTTTATTTTTTTCCGATTTTGGCACTTAAGTGTACCTTTATGAACTTTTGGTACTTAAGTGTCTTCCTGTGCCAAGTTTTGACACTTGGGGTGTTCAACACTCCAAATTCAGCTGAGAAGATTTGACTAGTTATTGCCTTCAGGAATATTTTCTTCTTTTAACAATCGCTCATGAAATCTTCTTTGAACTTTCCTTGCAGAAGTATAGTTCTTTCCTTGCAGGGAATAAAATAAACATATTAAAAAAGAAGAAGGAAAACCTTGCTAGTTTTCGAGTTGATCTTAGAACTAAGCCGCTTGTAGAGTGAGCTTGGTCAGTTCCCGATTCCAAAAATTTGGAATCGGAGACCAACCTTTGCTTGGTTCGGTTCCTCTTCCCAGGTTCCATGATGGGAATTGATCTATCATGGAATCAATTACTCATATTATCTATTTGTGCCAAAGTTTAAGTTTGTTATGTCATTCTCAAGTTAGAAAAAAGAAAAATTGAAGAGATTTCTAAAATTTTTACACCACATTAAACAGAAGGGGCTATTGGCAAAAAGCCAAGGAAACATGGTTATATGTTGCCTTTTATTTTGTTTAGACTGTAATAGGTTGTTTATAGCCTTTAATATTAGCTTGACAGTTTTAAATGTAAGTTTTTAAGTCTTGTAGGCTTAATTTATTGCATTTGATTATTATGACAATATGGTTGTATTTTGTAACTTGGAAAAAGCTTAAAGGTGACGATCTTTCTAGTGCATTCAAGTTAACAATCAAGGGATGCACCTAGAAAAAGAGTCCAAGGATAGGTCTAAACAAAACCAACCAAAGATAAGACTGGCACAATCTATTAAGGCCCCATTTGTTCGACTTTAATGTTCTTGGGAAAATGTAAATACCTTTGGACTATAAAAGTTTTTCAAAATGGAAATAGCGTTTTGTGAATTATAATTTTAAAGTATATTGGAAAATAATTTTGGCTTAAATGCCGTTTGGTAAAAGTTCCATTTTGTAAATGACTTTTGCTAATTTTTTTAAAAAGGTTATAATTTTTTTTGGTGGAGTTCAGCAATTGGCGGCCAAAATAGCTCTAGCTATTGGACGGCCTCGCCTGGGTTGTCGTGACTTAGGCGGTCATCACTTGAAGCTGCGCAATCCTAGGTGGTAGTTGCCGAGTGGTCGCAACCCCTAAGCGAAGGTCGTCGAGGACGGGCAACCCCTCAAGTGATGATCGCCGCTGTGCATGACCCCTTGGCTAAAGGTTGTTGGCCTCTGTTTGACTTCTCTGTGCAGTCCGTGGAGAAGATGAATAGTGAATGAAGGGCCAAGACTTGGATTTCAAGAAACTTTCCAATGGACCTTCGAACCTACTTTGGGTTGAAGGCCCTTAGAGCCCTTTGGAGATACAATTGTATCCACAAAGTTGAGCAAAAACGAACCAAATGCTATTTGCATTTGGCCGAGGGATTTTAGAGTTTCAAAGCCCATTTGAAATACTGAACTAAATGAGTCATAAGGAACAATCAAATGCTGCTTCAAAGTAGAGGACACAAGGGGCAGCTTTAAAGAAGATGATGGAAGTTTCAACTCCAAAACATCTAACAACAAAGACCCCAACACTAGTTCTATTTCAACCAACTCATTGTGGCACAATAATAAGCCCAACACCATTGCTAGAGAGGGAATATCAATCATAGAAAACTCCTCTCAAATGACCACCTGGTATCGATCTCCTAGAAAGAGAATGATAGATGCATACAAAAAGATATTTAAGACAGGAAAACCAGCGGGGAGTATACCTATAGTTCCAATTCTAGTTAGAAAGAGTACGGGGATTATGAATCAAATCAAGATTCAATCAAAAGGAAAAGGAAGTTCGAAGGTTATTAAGATTGTTTGAAATGAGGATGCCGTGTATGATTTTGTTATTGGGATTTTATTATGCCTGTTACATATGTGCAAACTAATTTTTATATTCCAAAAACTCCCAAATTGGTGTTCTCGTGCTACGTTTACTCCAAACTATTTTTTTGAACACAAAAACTCCAAATTGGTAAACTTGTGTCACATTTATCCCAAATAAGTTTACGCATGCCACATTTACCTAAAAGAAATCCTAGATTTATCATAATTTCTACGTAAAAGTAGCATGGGTATATTAGTTTGGGGCATGTGTTGTAATGTATACGAGTTTGGAATTTTTTTGTGACACAAAAATTAATTTAAGATAAACCAGTTTAGTGTTTTTTTTATGATATTAGTCCTTATGATTTTTTTTTTGTTGCTTGATTTTAGTCGGTGCTGCTAGTGCAAGTGATGTCTGCAATAGTAAAATTTCATTTTATGTTGTTGTATAAATCGTCTTATTTTGAATGCAATGTTGTTTGGTCTGAATTTAGGCCATGGTTGATGGAATAATTGCTGTTATATGTATTTTCAAGTTTGTACACAAGTGTGTTGCCAACCAAGTGGTCCAATTAGTAGATGTGTTTAAGAAAGTGAAACCAACATATGACTTTTTAAGAAGTTGAGAACCATAAGTTGAACAAAAATCAGTATTTAAATGATCACTTGTGAAATTGTGACACACGTACAATTCTTCAATCCTATGCATAAAGTAGCCAAAACCAACCATAAAAGAACTCAACCATCAATCTTTAACCAACCACTGCAGTAGAAATTCCAGCACAAAACTTAATCGAAAGACACTTTCTGCCAAATTGACCACATAATAGACCATTCAAACCTTCATACACACAATTACTAAAAAAAATTTTAAAAAAACAGTGGATGGATACTTGTTTACTTGACCAACAATTCTTAGATGAGAGTTATTGTAGCATTACACAAAGTTCAGCAAATTGACCACACGATAGGGTAACAACTAACACACGCTATATTTACACAAAGAATAACTAGTTGAAGATTGTTTGGTTGGCCAAATTTACTTTACAATAAGCAACAAAACAAAATTTCCAATACCAAACAAGGCAATGTAACTAGGTTATATTGTTGAACAGGGAAAAAAAATCCAAGCTTATCTTCATTACAACTACACATTCCGGTGAGCTAAAATAGGCTAAATTAGATGAAATATAACATAAGCAACACTCGATATAATTTTCTTTCACTTTTCATCCTTGAAACTTCCTTATCCAATGGTTGGCTAGAGAGTTTTAGAACCTTCATTTCCTTTTGCATTGAGTAGGCATCATCCAACTTGTTTGTTAATTTAAGTGGAGGTTGATGTCATTCTTGAAGTAACTCCAATATCACCTGTGTTGCTTGACCTAAAAATTTTTCATTGACCTATCTAAAATATTCGCATTTGTGCCTTCTCTATACCTAGGGCATTTATGATACCTTCTCTTGCGATTCAACCTTGTCCAAGTTGTTTCTCTTGGACTTCCAAGACTACAATAGCAATAATATTCACCTTCGTCTTGGTTTGGTTGGTACAAATTTGAACCTTGCCCTGTTCTTTCTCTTTGTTGTAAGATGCGGATCTTAATTTTTCCCTAAAATACCTTGATCTAAATTAGAGATTTCTTTCTGGGGACAAACATGTGTAGCGACATTGTTTGGGGCATTTATGCTAAAATATTGCCATGTCAATCGGAAAAAAAATGTTAAAATATTGTCACGTTAGATTTTTGACATCCCAAATTGGTGATAATACTTAAATATTCATTTTTTTAAAACCAAAATGGCACTATAGAGATCCGTGAAAATGTTTTGGCACCAAAATGAGATTCATGCTAATGTTATGACATTTCTAGTATCATTTTCTTCGCATCTAATGTTCGAACTTCTGAAATTATCATGGATTAACTAATTGAATAAAAGCCCCCTCCTCCACTAGATTACCACACATTTTCTTCATATGGATAAAAAAAGGTAGAAGTTGTAGAAGTAGAAGTTGGCCTAACTTTTTTATTTTCCATTTCTCTCCCAACATCATTATCATTTATTAAATACTTAAAAATCTGAGGATACCCGTGCAATTTTGATTTGAGCAGTTATCTACTCATTTCTAAATCCACTGAGGACTGAGGCTTAGGTGGCAAAAACTGCTCCCCTACCTGAGTGAACTCCTCGTAAAGTGCAGCAGAGATCGACCATTACACCCGAGTAAATCCAACCTGAGTACGAGGGTTCGAACTCGACAGTCCAAGTTGGAACAAAACATTCGATCCGGACTGTTCAGATGATTTTATATAAAGCTTTGAGTGAAAAACTGTGGTATTCGTTGCTTGTTACGGTAGCCGAAGAGAGGACCGCAGCTGAGACTTCGTGATATTTGCGTTTTGCAACCATTTGTACAGAAAAGAGTCATTCCCAGTACACAGCTTGCTAGTTTGGTAATCTAGGAATCGAGATCTCATGTGTGTCCCATGCACCCATGTACTAAATACTAATCACATACACTTGACCCATGAGTTTCTGGGATCGCAGACGCCAAAGAAGAAGAGAAGACATATCAACTCTCATTTTTTGTGTGACCAGATCAATGTATATATATCGTTCAGAGTTACACAGCATGGTTAGATTGATAAATGGCGACAAAAGCTTTTCCGAAAGCATCCAATGCAGGCAGCCCCGTTGAAGTTTCCCAAAATTATAGCACGAGAGAGCTAGAAAAAGAGTGGGGCGATTGAGCTCTCGGATGCTATTGCATGAACTTCAGCGAGCGACCTTTGCAAGTGCACATTTAAAAGCTGAATGTCAGCCTGATCAACTAGAGGGGCAAAAAAGAGAAAGAAAGAAAGACTAGTGAAAGCAAGGGTCCTATCTTCGATCGGTCTCCGTTAGCGAATGACGAATAGGGGAGAGGAGAATCTAATTAAGAATAATCAAAAGCCGGTGAACGCAAACTAAAAGGGGTGAGTTGAAATACTGCATGATGATGGCCTCAGATCAAGTGTCGTTCCACACAGCGAAAGGGGATGCTGCCATCTGATGCATCGTGCAATTGTTACTAGAGAAGAGTGTTGTTGTTGTTGGTGGCACTGCAGTGGGTAGCCAACCCAGCTCGTATCCACCACCTTGTTCATAATGTTCATGGCCGCAATCATCTTGAATGTGGTTCTGTTGACCATACCCAATTATTTTCGCTGCCCCATCATTATCTTTAGCCTCATTCACTCTGAATTGCTCGGCATGCTGATTTTGATGATGATGGCCAATGCCACCGCTAGCCAAGACCGTTCCCACCGGGATCCCAAGCCCAGAATGATTGTTATGCCCATACGGGGCTGCATTGTTGAATCCGCCACCGCCATACACTAGAGAATTGGAGGATGAACTGTGTTCCATGGATACTGGGGAGTCGATGTTATGGTTGGAAGAGTCAGTGGTGCTCAACAAGAGGGAATTGGTAGAGGAAGGCTGATTGTTGAAGAAATTGTGGGTGGTGTTAATGGTGTTGGAATTGGAATAACAATAATCATCATCTTGCTCTTGCTTGCACGGCCATGCCCTCTGCACATGGCCATATCCATATGGTGAGGGCAACTGATGATGCCGATGCATCACATTCTGCATATTACCATTGCTCATCCATGCCTGCGCCTGCGCCTGTGCATGGAGGAAATCCCCATAATCATTAGTACCACCTTTAAATGCAGTATGGGGCCACAAAGCACCGAGCGGTGATCCAGAGACGAAGTTATGGTGGTCGTGTGATCCCCCAAGAGTGATGTGGCCCGTGATGGCAGCTGTAGACTGTTCGGCTTCCTTCAAGCGCTTGGCAGCTGCTCCAATAGGCAAGTTGGTGCTCTCCAGGATGGTCTTCACATCGTAACGGCTCATGTCAAAATTGGTCACTGCGTTCAGCCCCCTGAACTTTATGGCAGCTATGTCATATGCCTCCGCTGCTTCCTCCTGGGTACCTGACAGCAATTTTTGCACTCAGTGTGCAATTCATCAGATACATGTAGATATAGATATGTAATGCGGCACCTATATAATGAACAGAATCAAGATTCAAGATACATATTTAATCGATTATCTACAGTTTAAATTGTTGTTACTGTATAAAGACAAGAAAATAGGCAGAAAACTCACTGAAAGTGCCCAAGTAAAGGTCCTTGTTCCCGGCAACCCTTCCTATTCTTGCTTGCCACCTTCCATGCTGGTGATGTCTGCCACCACATACCCACAAAAGCTCTAATTAATTAACTTTTAAACATATTATATCCGGATATAATATGTGAGACCATGATAATCTAATCTTGGGGATTCACTCAACCATGGGCCACAATCAGTCTATGCAAAAGTCATATACTTTACCTGGTCACCCCTCTATAAATGGATGCCCCGCGAGAGAACCCACTACTCTTCCTGCAACAAAGCATCGAAGAGATAAATGAAAAAAATAACTCCATAGAGCAAATCTTTGGAATCTCACCTTTTGTTAATGCAGTCCAAATCATTAAATAAATATATATTTGTTGTGTTAACGATCGTTGAAGGTATGTATTGTACGATGTATTACAGTACCTTCTCAAAGACGCAATGAACTCCTGCCTGGTCATGTGCTTCATCTCTTCCAACTCTTTATCGTAATTGTTGATCTGAAAGTTCAATCCCAACACATTGTTTTAGATATAAAAGAGGCAAAAAAAGAAAAAAAGAAAAAAAGTACGCAGTCATCTAAGTGGGAAACAAAAAAAGGCACACTTGTCGGGTAATTCATCGGTGAACGGAGGACACATCCCTCATATTAGGGAGACCATTTAGGATCTCATCTAAAACATGTCACCGCCCGGGAGTGAAAGGTAAGATAAGAAAAAGGTTAACACATTCATACGAAGTCTAATCACCAAATAATGGGTGCCGGTAATTACCGGGAAATTGGTCGTGGTGGTGGTGCCCCAATACTTGAGAGCAGCTAAATCGTAAGCTCGGGCGGCCTTTTCTTCCTTGTCGTAACCTCCTACATCAACAAATCAATCATCACACAATGAGTTAACATAGCGACAGAGATTCTGATGATGTATAATGAACTTAATTTAATTGCAAAGACAGATATGGAGGACTGATACTTACCCAAATAAACTGCGACAAAGTGAAGTTGGTCAGGATGGAGGAAGCCAGGCCAGGATGAAGACGTTGAAGTAGAGAAGAATATGCAGACACATGATAGTAGTAGAGAGGGGATACATTGTGGTAAGCACTTAACCAGGAGACAAATGATTAATAATGACTTAGTATCTGAAAAGGGCACCAGAGTCACTGTTACCTTGCCTTCCCTTGCGAGTTTGGCCTTCCCGTCGGCAGGTATTGTCCCAAAGGTGAGCCTCATATCTCCCAGTCCATCTATGCCTGCATCAAAAGCCAAGAGAAGGATCCCCAACATTTGTATTGAGAACATGCAAGTATAATATATGCAAACCCACATTGAACCTACACAAGTGTAGGTATATATGAGAAGGCGGTGGGGAGTTTTGCAAAAAGAAGGCGGGGGAACCTGGTAACGCCGCGATAGATGGAAGTGCGTTGTCCGAAAGTGTCGACAGATCTGCGAGGGAGGGAGTCGGCCGACAAAGTGGTTGGGGTATCGTCAGTAGAAGAGCTATCAAGAGGAGGAGGAGGAGGAGGAGGAGGAGGAAGAGGGGGGGCCGTTTGCATTTGTCGCTCATCGTGATCGATGCCACCGCCACCAGCAGAAGCGGTAGAGAGTGACAGCGCTTGTGCTGGCGCACCGATCTCCGTCCCGGCCAGACTAGTACTGGTATTGCTATTGGGAGGATGGGTCCTCAGCCAGGACTTGATCATGGACAAGCCGAGCATGGAGGAGGACGGGGCGGAGCCGGTGCCGCCCTTGTTGAGGTTGTGGTTGAGGTGGAGGTGGTCATGATCAGAAGAAGAGGAGAGGGGGTTGCACCCGAGAAAGTTGTCGAGCTTGTTGTGGGGTTGTTCATCATCAGCAACTGGGGTTTGGGCCAAGAGCATAGCTGATGCCGATAGGTCCACCACCGAGTTCACCGCCTTGAAGCCTCCATCCCCTCCCAACCGCTTCAATCTCCAATCTGCACTCGCACCCATTCACTAGTTCATTCATGTATTCCCATCGTTTCATCCATCCATCCATCATCGACATCATATACATATATCGGGTGCAGCAGGAGGAGGAGGAAGAAGAAGGAGAAGAAGGTGGAGGTATGTGCGTGTGTGCACTCAGTAATATTACCTGAAACATCACCATCATCAACAGCAGTGGGATCAGAAATGCCCTGGGAATGGGAGAGGAAAGGAAGCGGGAGAGCAAGGGGCGGCTGTGACTGTGAAGAGAGAGAGAAACCCAACCAGTTGTTCATCGAATCCATTTGCCTTTTGGATCTATTCACCTTCTCTGTATCCTAAACATATACTTCTCATGCACAAGATTGATCAACCTTCTTTAAGCAAACAGATGTAGGGGGAGCCAGACTTCCATTTTGGGTTGCGTTGGGTTGGGGGGCGGGGGCCGGAGAAGAGAGAGAGAGAGAAGCATTCCCCTTGATGTGAGTTTTGTGTTTTTGGGCCTCTGAGACTGCAGGTGGAAGAAGGGAGTCTCGAAGAAGGGAGAGAGGGAGAGGAAAAGGCCATACCCTCATCTTCAACTTTTTTTTTTTAAATTTTTTTTTAATATATGTCATCTTTTTCTTTAATATTTTCTTGAAAAACATAAAATATTCATTTCATAATTTCCCCTATAACCTACAAAATTGACTTTTAAGGAAAAAAAAGAAAGAAAGGTAGGTGCCTAATTGACCTCCTTTGACTGCTTTATCTTCAATGCCACCCCCAAGGGTTCATCATCGGTTCATGTACTGGATATCTGTACATTGATATAGGAGGTAAAAACACCTAATCAACCTCCTTTACGGGAGCTTTCTACGTAGATAGATTGATGTGTCCTATCCTCAATATATCGTAATAGATCTTCCGCCTAAATAATGCACAGAGCTTCCCCGGACCAACAGCTATCGTCCCGAGAGCTTTAACCACACTTTTTCCTTCTATTGAGACCGAGACTATAGAGATTATAGAGACTATAGAGACTATAGAGACTATACTTACAATAAATAGTCTTCATCAGCAGTTCCTTAAATAACAAAAGTACAGAAGCAAAGTTTGAACGAGGTATGCACTTCCCAAGCGGAATAGTTTAATATAGCCAATTCGAATATGTTGGAACTAAGACCAAGTAGGGAAAGCTGAGATTATATTCCTGCCCTTTTGTCTTTACTAGGTTTAGAAAAAGATCATGTGCAAGAAGTCACTAACATATACAAATGCTGTATGATATGGCAACAAGCATGCGTGTGCTTTCTTAATTAAAACCTAAAATCCATGAGGAAGATCCTCAAATTTGTTCCGATGATGATAACTTGCAGGGCAATCAGATAGACCACCCCACCACCCCACCCTGGTCCCCAACCAACCCCACCACCACCTGCGACCGCCACCGCCGGAGTCATGGGCATGGGATCTTTGAATCTATCAGCACTTGGATTCTAGAGAACTGTCGACTACATGCATGTACGTTGTCCTCTTTAAGATCATTGCATCTACTCCTCCTGTCTCCATAGGATCAACTTCACGTGCCATCTGAACCCCACGCATCGTTTGTTTTTGCTTTCCTTATCCGTCTAGTTGAAGAAGTTGGGAATAATTATAACATATAACAATAAGCTCATTAAACCCCTTATAGTCGTCGGACTCTTGTTGAGTAATCAACTATAGAATATACCCCACTTCTTTGAATTCTAAGAAAAATAGTGTAATTAACATTTTTCAAATTGAAAAGTTCTCTTATGAAACATACTTAATTACAGAACAAGTTTTTTTTTTTTCACCACCATCGAACTGCAAGATGGCATTGAATCCCTAATCGTCACCGCCGCCGACGAAGTGTTACTGCTGATCCCCCCGTTTGAAGCGGGGGGTTCTGTCTGAGATATTCTGCAAGACTGATGGGTTTGTTCATGCATGCAGACTTTTTGCAGTGCAATCTAAGAAAAGCAGATGAATACAGCATTAAATGCCGCTTATCATATTCGTATTCATTCTAAAGTTTTCTTCTTCTTTTTTTATAAAAAAAAAAGGGAGAGAAGAAAGAGAATTAATTAATTAATTGCCAAAGCTGCACCCCAACGAGAGGACATCAGCCCTGGTCTTCCGGGTCTTACTAGATCATCTTTTTCTATTTCATTCCCTCTAGTATGCCTAATTCCCTCCTCTGCTTGCAAAATCTGGCTGCCTGTTCCTTACTGATTTTAAAAGCTTTTTTGTATTTGGAAAAAGATTTCGCAACTTTTTAAGTTAACGACTTAAAAGAAATTAAAGAATTGTGACTTTTTAATACCTTGAATTATATCATATCGTACGTAATACAGGTTCCGAAAATTTAAAACTTCTTGGAAGATTAAAATAGTGACTTTTGAAAAGACTTGTTTCTTGAGTAGATAACTTTTCTCTAACATGTCTTCTTCTTCTATTAGCCAAATTGAAGCTAATATCTATGACTATATTTTTTTTACTAATTCTCATTAATGTTTTAAAATTACTGTTTAACAAACTACAAACGCATTGAAGGGAGCATCGCGAGATGTTAATCGTATTTACACCGACAAGGCATTCCAAGTTCCATTAATTTCACTTGATCGATATCCATCGCATTTAACCACAAACTTTCTTTACATGAATATTTGGCGGTAAACGAAATGCGTAGAGACAGTCATGTTAATAGGAGCGGTAAAGAATGCTTGATAAACATATTTAATTGCGAGTTTTCTTTCTTATTTTCAAAATTATTGCACACCTACTTTGAAATGAAATCAATGCGTTGACAGAAACCCCCAAAATGACCTTCTTGGCTTAATTACTTTGAGAATAGAAGCCATCTATCATTCGTGGAACATCACCTGCAGGCGCACTTGATGAGATGTGATTATTAATGGGAAAATGATACAAATGGTTCCTAAAATTTTGTCTAACGTACAATGTGATCCACAAATTTTTAATTTGCTCAATGTGATTTATAAACTTTATCCCATTGTATAATGTGGTCCATGAACTTTATCCTAATGTGCAGTGTGGTATTTGAATTTTTAATTTATTCAATTTGATTTATGAACTTTTGGTATATATTTACTTTAGTCCCACATTTTATGAAATTATTTAATGATATTTTTGAACTTAAATTAACGTAAGGATAATATCGAACATCTTTTTATACTTCAGAAATTAAATTTTAAAAGTTCGGGATCATGGTGCCCATTAGATTTAAATGTAAGGATGAATTGTGTTCCATTATTAATCGATTGGATGTCCCAGGATGGACGCCCCTGCGGTCCAGTATGCCGTGTTTCTGATTGCTCTGACATCGTATGCAATATCATGCATGGATATACATCATGTCATGGAGGCTGGAGCTGGTGCATGCAGTGCACGTACTCAATGCATGCCATCTGTTACCCGACCACCCACCAAATATATATTTATTCCTACCCTAAATCCCTTATATAGATAAATAATAAAAAGGCCAATTATTCAAATACCATGGCCCGTTTATTTAATGAAAACTGAATGATTCATAACATTTTCCTAGAAATAATTGTTTATACCGCTTATCAAAATGAATAGACAAAAAATATTTTCATCCTCCATGAAATATTAAGATTAAATTATTGTTGATAATAAAAATATTTTTTCATCGGCTAATTATTTCACGTGATACAATAGATCATATTTGGGGCGAATGTTCTCTAAATCATTTATTTTTCGCAAAATAAATAGAGTTTAAACCACGTATTTATCTACCAATTTGAATTTCTAAGATGATGAGTAATAGTCCTAAAAAAATCACATGATATCAAAGTAGAAAGTCTTGAAATTAAATCTTTATGGGTCACTATTTGCCTCATTTATTATATATTTCCACGCTTAACTTTAGGCCAAAGTCTAGCTTGTGCACGAAGATGATTGTTAGAGCATTTTAATACTAACAGCTTAAAATTTCAGGATGAATTGACAGTGGTCCTGTAAAATCCCGTACTATATGCCCCGTTTTCCAGCTTCAACGTGTAGTTGTCTTTGTATCTATTTGAACTTTGAACTAATAAAGAAATAGCTATGGACCCTAGGGGCACTTATCATATGAAGCATTCTTTGTTTTTATTGGACTTGTGGACGTAAGATGACAGCTTCATCCATATCAAGAAGGCAGAATACGAAAGGGCAAAGGCTATGCAAACGAGAGACAAGAGATGGAAACAGAAAATTTAAGTAAATTACAGTGCGTATCGAAAGAGTAAATTAGAGGAGGAAAGAAGAAGCTCGAAAACCAAAAGGGAAATGAAAGGGGTGAGGGGCAGGAGGACGGTGGCAAGTGGGGATTGCATCGGAGAAATCGGCGGAGCGCCCGTGCCTCCTCGTTATCCTCGTTCTCGCCACCTCCCCTCGTTTTTTCGCTCCTTTCCATGGCATCCCCCAACAACAACATTAATTATACTTACGATAATGATGATAATAATAATGATAATCAGCCCTCCCTATGTAAGATACTTCCTCCAATGAAAGCAATCATCTTTTTTTCCCCATCTCACAGAGGTCTTGTTAGTGAAACGATTTGAAAAGCATTTTCTCCAAAAATAATCGTTCAACTCATGAAATTATTGATCAATGAAGAAATATTTTCATTATCGACACTAATTTATATTTAAATAGTTTCGTAAACAATGATAATATTTTTCGTTCATTCATCTCTATAAGAGACGCGAACGAACATTTTTCATAAAAATATTTTTCAAATATTCAATTTGCATGAAACAAACGAAGTTTAAATAAAAAACTAATTTCACTGTCTACATTGATTACATATGACAGTACCCAAAAAGACTTTGTACAGTAGATATAACAAACTTGATTTCTATACTTGACCATTTAAAAGTAGAGATGAGCATGGCTTAGTTTGAACGAAAAAAAAATCGAAGTCAATGGAAATAATGGAGTTTGGATAAGGACGAAACTGAACTAATTAATTGAATATTTCAATTTAGTTCCCTTGAACCAAATTAACTACGGGGACAAAAAAATTATATAAATCGAATTAGCCCGTCTCTCTTTCTTTTATCTTTATCCTTTTTTCGTTCACCCATTGGAGACTCTTTTCTTGAGTTTTCTTCTTACCTTTGACTTCTTTCCCTCTCTCCTCCTTTTCCATTATTTCCACCTACTACACAAATTTGTGAGACAAAAAATAATTTGGTTGGCCGCTTTGGTTTGGTTTGGTGAAAAGATCGAACTGAAACAAATTGTCAATTATGACTCAGATTCAGCGTATGAACCGAAGTTTTGAAGTCACCTCTTCAAATTTAACTTCAAATCTGTTTGGCGGTTTGAACTTAATTATACTTAGCCCTATTTAAAAGGGCCAAGGAATAGTTGTAATGAAGTCCCTCTGCAAATAGGGTCACGTAACATGCTGAAAAGAAAAGTTTCGATATTGAGACACCGATTCCACACTTTATTAGAGCATGCGATGCATTGAAATATCTATTGTAACCAACAAGTATTTCAGGGATACTTGTTAAACGTACTTAATGAGAATATATTTCATTTTCAAGGAATTGATAGTACAAATCATAAGGATAGTCAATGCATTAAAATCTACTATATATATATATAGTTTTATTTAGGCACTTAACAAGTACATTGATGACACTTTTTGACAAAATTCAGAAATTAGTTAAAAAAAACATAAATGGGGCATTTCAAAAGTTTGAAATTTGTTTTGTGCTCTTCTTCGTAACTTCATACATAACTACATTTGCACCCTCCTATTCGAGTAAAAGACTTGGCTTATATGCTTTGTATGCTTGACGACTCGGGCAATGGAGAAATAGATACTTACCATTGGGCACTTTTCGTGATAGTCTAGAGTACACAATCGGGCTAACAATTTGGCTGCACTAAATTGATAACTATAATTAGATCAAGATGTCAAAAGGGTATGGATTTTGACTGTAGTATTCTCTCATTTCTCCTCATAAAAAAGTTCATAGATGTGATAAAGTATTTCATATTGCTTGCCTATGAGTTCAATATGAAATAGATACTTACCATTGGGCACTTTTCGTGACAGTCTAGGGTACACAATCGGGCTAACAATTTGGCTGCACTAAATTGATAACTATAATTAGATCAAGATGTCAAAAGGGTATGGATTTTGACTGTAGTATTCTCTCATTTCTCCTCATAAAAAAGTTCATAGATGTGATAAAGTATTTCATATTGCTTGCCTATGAGTTCAAATGCTATTTATATGCATGTGATCTTCTATCTATTGACTTAATTTTTTATTTAGACTTTCTAAAACCTAATTTATATAAGCTCTTTATGGACTCGGCGCCTTGCCCAAACCAATTCTAAGCCTGAATCCAGTAAATACAATTAAAATCCATGTAGCCTGTCCTTTCTTTTTGTCTCCCCGTTTTTCTATATGCATTTGTGTGTGTGTGTGAGAGAGAGAGAGAGAGAGAGAGAGAACGCATGCGTGTCGGCTAGTGTCTTTAAAGTCTCCGAGTAGAGAGAGAAACCCTACCCCTGGGAATGCTCGTTCCAGTTTCGTCGTCTCTCCTTTTCATTGGGGCTTGAGTTGGAAGACCTCGTTAATGGTGGACAAAAACTGTCTTCGGGATTCATACCCACCTCCCGTTTGACCCGCTCTGAGGTTTTGAACGGGACCAGCCTCATGGAGATGGACATGAACATGGGATACCCCGCTTTCATCCGTCTCTCTCTCATTCTCAACCTCAGAATTATATTTATTATCCCTTGATTCTTAGTTACTTCTCTTGTGATCGAAGCATGCAATACATGCGATATTATATCTGTTCAGTGATCGCGACTCCACATGTGCCTTGCCGACGACAAAGAACAAACATGTCCTCCGCGTCTTGATTAACTAGCTCTCGCCCCGCACGTGAGTTTAGTTTATTTCTCCATGCATTGCGTCCAACGAGAGGGTCAAGCACAAATGTATCCGTTTCTATGTATATATAACTACCATTTCGCTGGCTGAAGCTTTATCAAGATCATGGACTACTGCCATCTTATTGACCTCGGCTTCTTGGGACATTGGTTCACCTGGATTAGCTAGCTCCTTTGATCATAACTCCCTCATTTAGGAAAGATTGGACAAAGCTACTGTGACGCATCTGACAAGGGTTCGTTCTGATCATGGCCCTCTCCTTCTAGAGGTCAATCCCTCAAAGAGGGATGACTGCAAGAGGCCTTCCCGATTCGAGCCAATATGGACTAATCGTGAGGAGTTCACTCTCTCGGTGCATGGTGTTGGACACTTTAATCACAGTAATCTCTTTTCCTCGATTGAGTTATTCAAAAAGGAGGTTAAGAACCGGAACAAAAGTAGATTTGGAACTATATTTTGAAAAGATAAAAACAGCTTTTGAAGAGACTTGACAGTATCCATAAAGTTTGAGATTACCTACCCGGTTCTTGCTTGAAAGGAAGTGCCGGAAATTTGGATTGTGAGGGACAAAGAAGGTGAGAATCATGTGCTCAATCACTGCAGTCCACATGTGAGCTCAATCCTTTGATTCCTGCTACTTGGAATAACAGGCTATCTGACCAAACCTGGAGCGTTCTGAATGCATTTGTCACTGACGAGGAAACTTAAAGAGCTTCATCGGATCTTCTCAGACCTAATTAAACCTCCTGGTCTGGATGGATTCCATGCTCACTATTTTCAGTCCCAATGGGATGCAGTGTGCAGGTCTAGTTTGTAATAATATAAGGAATGTTACTGAATCTTGCCGCATCTCTCTGTCTTGGCGATACTGTGCGAGGTGCTCATTCCTGAATGCCAAGGTCCAAAGACCCTGAACTTGTATCGTCTGAGTAGCCCGTGCGACACGGTGTTCATAATCATGTAAAAAAGTTTCATGAAAGTATCGAGTCCTTTGCTTGATGATTTCCATCGGTCCCCACTCAAGCAAACCTAATTCATGGGAGACGGACGCACGATAACGTTATCGCTGTTAAAGAGCTTATTCAAAAGATGAGAAATGCTAAAGGGTAGAAAAGGTTCCTGTCCAATGAAATTGACTTAGAGAAGGCCTATGATCGTCTCGAATGGAATTTCATTAGAGGGGTTTGCAACCTGTTTGATTTTCCGGAATTGTAAGAAACGTCAGACCAAGAGTCGGAAGGATCAACCAATAATCTCTTGGAAAATCATCTTTTCCAACTCTCTCTAGCTGAAGCAAGTGAGATAAACGAGCTATCAAAATGTGTTTGTTTCATGAAAAAGATTTACCCGAGATGAGTTTTCAAACTTTCGGTTTTTGGTTCACCCAAAGTGGATATTCAACGGAAAAGACTTTATGGCCAATGAATAAAACCATATTTAAAATTGAGGAAAATGATTTCTCCATCCTAAAAAGAAGAAATTGTTTTCCCAAGCTGTTTTTCCACAAAGCTTCAATCTAGTCCCTCTTTATACCGGTCTTCACTCGTCTTCGCGCCTCCTCTCGGGATGCTTACTGTGGTATCATCTTTTGATTACTTTTTCGGAATGGAGAAGCGTTCTCACATGGTGTTTTATGACCTGAGAGATTAAGTTTTGCATTATTTCTTGGCATTTTTTTTTCAGGTTACTTCATTTCGATAACACAATAAACATAAAATTTATACAGCGTATATTAGTAATGTTTTAGATGAGCATTTCGATATCATCTTAATATATTATAGCAAGAACAAAACATATTTATAAAACAGAGAAGGATTTTTAAAAGTAAAATCTGACTATCAAAAACTTTTTCTATTCTATTTTCAAGTACACCACTAAATAACTGAAAATTAGTCATTTTCCTTTTAATATTATTTTCACTGAAACCATTTTCCTCCAGCAAGAAATTTACAATGAACTGTGTTTATTTCATGAAGAAAGTTATGTAGAAGGAAATGGCTTTATCCAAATTCATTTTCAAAGAAAGTGATTGATATTCTCTTGTATGGTTATGAGCATGAAAATGACAGCAAAGTTATTTTTTTGTTGTTTGGATTTCAATAATAAGTTCTTTAGATTTTACATGTCAATATCACACATCTTTAGCTGTTTTACAGGCTGGCGAATCACCTAGTGATAGCAATGTCTTATAGAAGTCTCTTTTTGATGATTGCTGGAGAATATTAGTAGGAACACATCTTTAGAGAAGCTAATACCTTTGCTCATATGTTGATTTTGATGGGAAATGAGATGGATCAATGCGTTGTTGATTCGTTGAAAAATGTTGATGAAATACCTTCCATAATCTCTTTATTTTTAGTCAAGTCTAAACTGTAATCAAAGGTTAGTGCTAACAAGCACAAGTTGCTCAATCTCTTGCTTTTTCCTTTCGAGCCCAAACCTACGTTTGCTTAGTCAAGTTGCTTGAGCAATGAGAAAGGTTGCTTTCCAAAAACTATTTTATAATGGCACCTTAGCCTATCTATAGTCAGGGTCCTTTTTTTGCTGGGCTTGAAAAATGGCCACCAACTTAGAGAAAGGATCAAGGGGCAAACAACCTAGGGGGCTAGCTTGCTTCCACTAGTGACGGGCAGACAAAGATTTAGATGATAGATGAGTAAATCGATAAAGAATGCGAGATGTTCTTCAATGCTTTTTGGATAGAAAACTTGAAATGAAAAATATTTAATAAGTATTAAAATTAAAGACAATTGTGTCCAGCCATATAAAGGTGTTGTGAATGTTAAAATAATAAAGAAAAATAAAATTGAGCAACTAGTATTCTTTTATTGATTGGTTTGCCCTCTCTACAAACTACAATTCAAGTATTTCAACTACTACTGGCATTGAACATCAGTTGTAGAACAAATTAGACACCCCCTACACAATTCTCACAATTCAACAATCTCTATATACAAACCTTATTCACAAATAACCGACTCTACCGCTTCGACGGTTGTGCCTTCAATACTTCACCGATTATGTCTGTCTCCTTTACTCTTCCGTGAAATTATCACTATCGATTGCTCACGAATTTCTTGGCTCCACTGCTCAGCGGTTGTGTTGAATTCCCCTTTTTTTACAAATACCTTGTCGACAGTTGCGTCCTAAATTGTTACGTCCGCCATTTTGATGGTCACTTTACTTTGTTTACGGTTTTGTCAATCATGGTCTTTTCTCACTTGAGTTGACCTTTAATGGTCGATATTCTACTCTTGGACTTGGCTGTTTTTATCCATTCAATCCGTCGGCTAAAGCCAGTATTTTAAATTAACCGACTGAATTTGCCGACAAAGGATTTTCAACACTTTGCCGATTTTTCCTTCAATCGTACCTTGCGCGGTCTCTTCCGACCCAAGTTGACAATAAAAGACCTAGATATGTTTTTGTGCCGAACATTTCTGAGGGAAAATTACCAAAAAAACCCTAAAATTATTTTAATTATGTTAATTCAATCTTAAATCTTTCAATTAAATCAATTAAATCATAAATATTTTCACGTTTTGCTAATTGAGTCAATTGAGCTAACTTCACGTTTTGCTAATTGAGTCTTAAATTTCTTAATATTTTTGAACTTTTTATCTTTTTTATTTTTCTTTCTTTTCCCTTTTTTCTTCCAAGTTTGGTGATGGTCCAATCACAAGTGAGGTAGTTTTCTAGGGTAGACGGCAAGGGAGCATAGTTCCAAAGTAGAACCAAGAATTGGACTGGTTCCACCCTAGGTAGTTTCTAAGCTCCAAAAATTAGAGAACTTGTTTTGATTGGTAAGTTTCTTCACCCCAAGTGGAACCCAGAACTTGAAACAAGTTTTCATATTTTTCTTGTTCTAAATCTTTGCGTAATTTTGTGATATTCCATGACGTCCAATGATAAGTGTATAATCTAGAACCACTAATGCAAGCTTTCATATCCATGACTAAGACTTTGTATTAATGTTTCATATTCTTTGTATATCTAAATATGAGTTATGGTTAGTTGATCGTAGCAATAAATAGTGATCTTTAGATGTGACAACTCATTGCAATCGTTCAATTAAGAATACATGTGGAATTTGGGTAGACCCTGGAATTGCATTTGAAATCTGCAATAGGGTAGGTTTTAAGTTACTAAGTATACAAGATGGGATTCTAGGTGTTAACAACAAAAATGGCTTAGCAGGCTAGAGATAACCAACAAAGCCCACAAGCCCAATTCAAACACACAAGTCCATGAGAGTCAGGTTAGAATTTCCGTCATATATATCGACTATTGCTCGAGAGTAAGAAGATAACAAGGATGCCGGTTGCTAAATGGCTTGGTTCCAATCATGGATAAGACAATACAATTATCGGCGAAACACCAAATAGTCTGAGTGATTTAAAATTATACCAATAATCATCATAACGATTATTTTCTTGGTTTAACTATAAATAGCTGAAGAGAAGTCATTGTAAAGGATCAAGAAATTGAACAATGATACCCTAGACATTCAGTTTTCGGCTATCTTTCTTTAGCTATTATTGCTTTGCATTTGCTTTCAGTTATATTATATTTATCATTTACTTGTTGCACTTGTGGTAGAATCCATAGCTTCATTTTAGAAATGACATAGGGCCCGATTAAAAAAAAAATTAAAGAACTATCTTTCAACGAAAGATATTTTGTCCAAGAACATTCTTGGTGAAACACTAGATTTCAAAATTTTGGAAACTAGTTCTAACGTTCTAAGTTCTAGGTGGAACCTAGGCCAAGTTTGGAATTGCTCACCCTTAGTAGACTGGAGAGACAGAGATATGTGTGAGGGCTTACTGGGGTAGTTTTTGGTGTGGGCATAAACATGGAAATTTGTCCACGTGGTTTTTAATTAAGTGGCAAGATGGAGAGACATCTTCTAGTCGTTACAAGAATTGTTTTTGCTATTTAGATGCCACCTTAGTAATTGAAGAAATATTTGTTAGGTATATAAACCAAAGGAAATGTCAATTATGTCATTTCTTAATTGTTTATTTTCATAACAAGTTACGAAATATTAATAGACTTTCTAAATGTTATTGATTGTGCGTTTTAAGAGAGTAAATGCAGTCAATATGCTATGTTATTGGTGTGATTGTATTTTTCACTTTATTTTAAGTTCTTTTTTTTTTGTTTAATTGGATAACCATAGCTCATTTTCTACCTTTTCATAATTTCAATCACGACAATGGGCATTCACAAATTTGCGCCAATTTTGTTTTAAGTATTCCTTGCACAATTATGTTCAATAAGTACATCTAAACCATCTAGCTTTGACTGATAATTTTTTTTTTTTTTTTTATAATATGGAAATATAATATTCTCAAATATTTTTGGAATTATCTCACCCTTATAGCCATATGGTGCAACACATGGATTGACATATAGTTAAATAGGAAGGTAATATCCAAAATGGAGCGGCTACATCTGGCGTGAGATATAAACTGTGACCATATATATATATATATATATATGATTGGATAAAAATGCGTTCCAATTAGACGTGGTTTTTGATCATGTAAATTTTGGACAAATGTAACTTGCATTAATGAAATAATTTACAATATATACATGGGGTTTAGGGCTAAAACAATACAATGATAATTATGCCCTTTAGTACTAACCTAATCTACCAATACTCCCCTTGAAGTTTGTGAATGTCAACATGTCAACAACTTGTTTTTAAAATTACAAAATAAATCATGTGTGACCGGTTTTGTGAACAAGTCTACGAGTTGGGAGTGACCGGGAACATGAAGAGCATGCAAAGTGCCATCTTGAGTGTTTTCACGAACCAAGTGACAGTCAATCTCGATGTGTTTGGTGTGTTTGTGGAAGACAGGATTATTGGTGATGTGGATGGTTGCTTTATTATCACAAAAAAAGATCAGCAGTGTTAGTGTTGACGTGGAGATCCGAGAGAAGCATGTAAAGCCATGTGATTTCGCATGCGACAAATGTCATAGCACAGTATTTAGCTTCTGCTGAGGAACATGCAACAATGGTTTGTTTCTTGGAACGCTAGGAGATGGGACAAGAACCAAGAAACATGTAGTAACCAAAAACAAATTGTCATGATGTTGAACAAGATGCCCAATCATAATTTGTATAACCGTTAAGTTGGATAGTAGAATTGGATGGGAAAAACAAACTAGTGCCCAGATTATGCTTGAGATAATGCACAGTATGAAGGGTGGCATTCCAATGGTCTTCATTAGGAGAGTACATAATTAACTAAGATGCTACACTGCAAAGAGTAAATCTGGACGAGTTATTGTAAGATATAATGATCTACCAATAAGTCGTTGATATGAACCTGATTCCTTAAGAGTTGGGGAGGAGTCTAAAAATTGTATATTGGGTTCCATCAGAGTGTCAATAGGACATCCTCCAAGAAGACCAATGTCAAACAAAATATCAAGAGCGTATTTTCTTTGTGACAAGAAAATCCCAGACTTGGAATGAGAAACTTTAATTCCCAAGAAGAATTTGAGAGTACCCAAGTCCTTAATGCAAAATTGTGTGTCAAGAAATCACATGAGAAGTTGAATTATAACTTCATCATCACTTGTGATAACCAAATCATCAACATAAACAAGGACAATGGTCAAAAGAGAGCCATGAACTAATGTAAAAAGTGAATAGTCCGCCTTGAACTATTGAAAACCAACATCAAGAAGTGTAGGAGAGAATTTAGCAAGCCATTGCCTCCATGCCTATTTAAGGTGTGATATCCTAGATTTTCGATTCTGTTTTCAATTGAATAAATCGGGCATTTCATCGACGCGCCTATAGTGCTATTCTCAGAGCTGATCACTCATGAGATAACTAGACTATCTAGGGAAGTCATTAAGGATTTTAAGACAAATAGACTTGAGGATTCAACTAGGAATTGATTGCTCGACTGTGCTCATTTGCTAAGATCATTACGGCATAGATATAAATTGATTAGAGATCGGAGATAGGTCGGTTCAACTGAGATGAGTGGTTAAATGTGGGTGATCCCACTAAATTGCAAAATTCTCATCGACCGACACTAATTTGATTTTTCTATTGTTTTGGTACCCTGTGTTCGTATTTGAAACCTCAAGATTTTCATGACCATCGAGAGTCGCCAATATGTCGAAGAGGTTCATTGTGGCTTGAAGAAAATCGACCATGGGTCATTTGCACTAAAAAGTTTTAAAAGCTACTCGGTAGCCTAGGTCACGCTAAAATCGCGCTGGAGTGAAATTAACCGCGAATTTGAATTCGATTTCAGAAATTGAAAGTTCTGTCGTGTCACGACCTATTTTAGGAACATCGACTCATCATTCGAAAAATTTTCGGAGATTCTGAGATTTTTATGGAAAATCGATTTGGAAAACGAACGGAAATTCAGATGGGCTCATTTGAAGGAAATTTGGATTTCCAAGCCGGGCTATGTGCTAATGGGAACTTACAGAAATTTTGTGGACTTTTTCTTCAATAAAATTGGACGTCGATTTGGAGAATTCGTGAGGAAATTGAAGCCCCAAAGTGTGAATTTCGGAATTAAGCTTGGATAGCAAATTTTAGCATCAAATTGGTTTAATTGGTGGATTTTTTATTCAAGAAAGTATTAGAGGGGGGGACAATGCATTCAATTAGAAGGATAGGGGTTGTTGACTTGCCCCTTCTTTATCCAATCTTGCCGAACACACCACCAGCTGCTCATTCCGGCGCACGCCGGCTCCTCTGTCTCTCTCTCTTCACGGCTTCAGCTCATTCATGTTCACTTTTTCCTTCGACAAACCTACAACCCACCGCTTCTCTTCTTAGCATCCATCTTCGGTCTTCTCCTCAAGCTGCCACGGGGACAGCTTGCTGCCATCCCATCGAAGGCCAAAGTCCACTTCCTCTCTCTTGTTGACCCCTCTCCTCTCACGCCAACACACCACCGTCCCTCTCTCCACGAAAATTCTTCTCTGCCTCAATTTCAATCGATTTCTTTAGCTCATGCCAACACCCGCCCCATTGAACTCCCTCTTGCCTCCATTGAAGTTGACTGCAAGCTTGCTGCCAGTGAATCCTTGCCCATGCCAGCTGCCCTTCAGCCGCGACGTCCCCAGCAACTCACACCGTCTACCATGCCCGAAGCAGCTCTTTCCGTTTCTGTGCTCGACCATTTCGTGGCTTCAGCCCATCAAAGATAGCCCATATGTTTTCTTCAGTCCAGCGAAGCCCTCAACTTCAGCCCATCAACTCCAGCAGCCCAAGTGAACTTTAGTCCAGCAACCCAAGAAACCAACAAAGCCCACAATTCTGCCCAAAGATTTAGTAATTCAGCCTACAGAGCAAGCCCAGCCCAATCCAGCAACAAGTCTCAACTTGGGCTGAGATTTGTTGGGCTAATTTCAGGCCCGGTCCAAGCCCATTGACGCCGCCGCAAACTCGAGTTTCGGCCACCGTTGCGCCGCCGTCGCGGTGAACCGGTCTTCGCATTGCACCAATGAGTTTAATTCACTAATCCTCGCTTAGTAGGTTAATTGTGCTTAGGGATTGATTAGTTTAGGCTAAGATGGATTAGGTAGTTATATTGGATTAAATTAGAGAATTTAAATAATTACCGATGCATGTTAGGTGGATATTTGTGCAATTAGCAAGTAAATAGACTCTAGTATTTATTGAACGAGTCTCGGAAATTTTCCGAGTTCATTTCGGCGTCTAATTATGCATTACAAGCCTAAGTTGGATTTATTGGTATTTATTTATTAATTTTCGTAATTAATTAATTATTTATTTTCTGGAAATTCAACCGGGATGGTCAGTGATCGGAATTTCATACTGATTGCAGTGATGTTTTCTGTTTATATAATTGAGCACTAATTTGTGAAAATTGAGTGAATTAGTGATTATGGAGATTTATCCCAACAATTGGATAATGCGGGTATTTATATAGACAATTGCTTGATGGGGCCGTGATTACCACCAAATATAGAAAATTGTTCGGAGGGGCCGCGATTACCACCAAATCTAGAAAATTTCCTAGTGGGGCCGTGATTACCACCAAGTCTAAATTTGCCAAGTGGGGTCGTGATACCACTAAGTCTATAAAATTGCTCGATGGGGCTGTGATTACCACCAAGTCTAAATTTGCCGAGTGGGGCCGTGATACCACTAAGTCTAGAAAATTGCCGAGTGGGGCCGTGATATCACTAAGTCTAGAAAATTGCCTAGTGGGGTTGTGATACCACGAATTCTAAAATTTGCCGAGTGGGGCCGTGATTCCACTTATTCTAAATTATGCTTGTTGGGCCATGACTAAGAGTTGAGAATAAATAATCGAAATGATCGTGTGGTGGTCTCGATGACATGCTAGATGATGTGATTGTCAATAATTATGAATTGAACTTACTTGTATGAAGGAACTGAGGCCAAGGTAAGTCCTCTGACGCCTGATTGTGCTTAGGCAGCCCTTAGGGCGCAATTTTCTTCCTAATCAGGTCTTAGGAGGTTGAACTTGCTGAGACGTAGTCTCACCCCGTTGTGGGATCACATTTTCAGGTCCCTAGGTGACGGCCGTGGAGAGCCGAGAGTCCCGGAGTTTGGGAAGGTGGAAGAAGCATAATCGGCGAATCTGTATGGCTAGTTAGTCATAGGACAGTTCCTTTTTTGATGATCCGATATTATTGTAATCAGTCTGGTCTTGTGTATAAACATGTTTGGTTATAAAAGACTTGTTATGGTTTTTAAAAAGTTTGGCCCTACTTTCTTATCATATTGTTTTATTGTCTGGGGATTTATATCTGCTTCCGCATGCGTATATTAATTGAATGGGTCGACGATGCGTCCTGAGACATCGTTATTATATCGACCAAGCAGGGATGGGCACGTGCTCGGAGGATCGGGACGTGACATAAGGCCAAGTGATTTCTTAAGCCAACAGACTAAATTCTCCCCCTTAATATGAAAACCCGGTGGAAACCTCATGTAGATCTCTTCATTAAAATCACCATGCAGAAAAGAGTTATTCATATCTAATTGGTTAAAAGGCCAATGATGAATCGAAGCAAGAGCTAGTAAAGTACGAACAATTTTTATTTTAGCAACAGGCGCAAAGGTTTTATGGTAATAAATTCCCTTTATTTGAGTGTAACCCTTTGCAACAAGACAAGTCTTATAGCACTTAGTGGTGCCATCAAAATTATATTTGATTCAGTAAACCCATTTACATCTAATGGGGTGTTTGTCGAGAGAAAGAGAATAATTTCCCAACCGTCATTCTGTTCAAGGGCCTATATCTTAGAAGACACCACTTGGGAGATTGAAACGTAGCGTCATAAGTTTCAGTTTCCTGCTCAGCAGATTTGGAGGATAAAAAAGAGCGGTGAGTGGGTAAAAAAAGCAAGTGTGATAAACAGTTGGATAAGGGCTAAAGAGTACCTGATTCAGTTACCTTAGAGTCCCAAGAGGATTGATTGGAGGCCACAATAGCAGTGCTCCCAAAGATATTCGGGTGGACAGCATGGCCGAGATGGTTGAGGCATGGCTTTGGGTTCAGTGGGAGATGGTGCGGCCATGGGTGCAGGAGGCTAAGAAGGTGAGGCAGTGCAAATACTGGGGTGAAGGGAGGATGGGATGTTTCACCAAGGTCAGGTATGGGTAATGGAATTATCAGAGTCTATTTTGTTGTGGCATGCTCGATGGTTTGATGGAAAGGAAAAACTTGTTCATAGGAAACGACATTGTGATAGATAAAAGTTGTTTGGTCTTGGAAGTTATAAAGACAGAAACCTTTGTGGTTTGTGGGATCACTAATTAGCACACATCGACAAGATCGGGGGCCAAATTTATCGAAGTTAAGATAGTTAGTAGAAGCATAACATAATCAGCCAAACACACAAAGATGGGAATAGGAAGGTGGTTTGCCATAAAGAAGATCAAATGGGGTTTTATTATGTAGGAGAGGACTAGGTAGTTTATTAATGAGATGAGTAGCTGTTAAGACACAATTCTCCAAAAATGAAGAGGCATGCCAGAATGAAAACACAATGCACGAGCAACATTGAGCAAATGATGACGCTTACACTCAACAACTCCATCTTGTTGAGGAGTGTGAGAGTAACTGCATTGGTGGTGAACACCGTGGGCGCAAAAAAATTCTTATAAATGAGAGGAAAGGAATTTGGTCCGGTTATCAGATTGAACATTTTGGACTTTGGTTTGAAATTGAGTCCAAGTATAATGCAAATAGTCATCAACTATAGATAAATAAATAATGACATGTCTTATGTGTAAAAAGAGAATAAGGTCCCTAAATGTCAACATGAATAAGCTCAAACGGACGTAAAATAGTCATAGTTCTAGACAAAAAAATAGACGCGTTTGCTTGGATAAATGACAAGCATCACATAGACTCAATTGTTTTGCTAGATTAAAACATAAAGTTTGTTGCAAAGTAGATAAAATTGACTCGGATGGATGTCCTAAGCGGGCATGCCAAAGATGAAGTGAACAGGTTGCAGTAGAGAGGATAACAGATTTGGTAGGAATCTCCAAGCAATAAAAACCACCATTCTCTTGGCTCGGACCAATGATCTTCTTTGTCAAGAGGTCCTGAAAAAGACAGGAGTTAGGAAAAAAAGTGACTAAGCAGTTTAAATTTTGAGTGAGCTTGGAGATTGATAATAAGTTGTATTTGAAAGAGGAAACACAAAGGACATTATCAAGGGAGATAGTTGGTGTAAGAGGGGCCGAACTATGACAGCCTAAATTTTCAGATTTTATTTTCAATTTAATAAATCGGGCTTTTCATCGATGCGTCTATAGTGCTATTCTCTAAGTTAATTACTCATGAGATAACTATACTATCTAGGGAAGCCATTAAGGGATTTTAACGCAATAAACTTGAGAATTCGACTAGGAATTGACTGCTCGACCGTGTTGATCTGCAAGGGTCATTACGGCACTGTGAAAAATCGATTAGAGACCGGAGATTGGTTGATTCAATAGAGATATGTGATTAGTGTCTGATTGCAAAATTTATGTCGAACGGCATTAGACTGAATTTTTTGTCATTTTTGTACCCTGTGTCCATATTTGAAATCTTGAGATTTTCACGACAACTGAGAGTCGCCAATATGTCGAAGATGTACAAGGTGGCTCGAAAATGATCGACCACAGGTCAATTGCACTAAAAATTTCTAAAAGCTACTCGATAGACTGGGTTACGCTAAAATCGCGTTAAACTGAAATTAACTGCGAATTTGAACCCGATTTCAGAAATTAAAAGTTCTGTTATGTCACGATTTATTTTAGAAACGTCAACTCATCCTCCGAAGAATTTTCGGCGATTCTGAGATTTTACGGAAAATCGTTTTGGACGATTCGGAAAATAACGAAAATTCGGATAGGCCAAATCAAAGGGATCTTTGGCCTCCATACCAAGCTATTTGGTGATAAGAACCTGTAGAAATTTTGTGGGCTTTTTTTTTTCAGCAAAATTGGACGTCGAATTAGGGAATTTCGTTAAGGAATTAAAGTCCAAAAATTGAAATTCAAAGCTTTGTAGAGGGGGCTGGAATTTTGGCATCAAGGGATAAGATTGGAGCCTTTGGGGGACCAAACATTTATTGGAGATATTTTTGTTTAACTTTTAATCCCCCTTCAACTTCTCGAGCAAACCATTTTCGCCGGTTCTTTCCCCCCCTCTTCACGGCTTCTACTTTCCTCTCATTGTCTCCCGCTTTGGACAAGCTGTTCTGCCTTTCTTTCATTCATTTGAAGCCTTTTTCCTCCCTCTTTTTCTTCGTGCACGGTCCAGCTGCAACTGAGCGCCCCTCATCCCAGTCCACGTGCTACTTCCATTTCATTTTATTTTCCCTACAACTTCCTCTTCTTCTTCCACTGAAGACCAGCGCCCTTTTTCCCACGAATTTGACCGCTCCACTCCACCAAATCATCGTCCAAGCTGCCACATGTCTGTTTTCATCTCCATCAGTCAACTACAGCACACCCTGCACCAACGCCGTTGACTCTGAAGCAACTCACGCCAGCCCACAATCGCTCCTTTCCTTCGTCCGCTTCATTGACGCCAACTCCTCTGTTGCTGTTTCAGATTTGCCCAGCTCGCTACCACCGATTCAGCCGAGTGAAGTCCACAGTTCAGCCCATCTTCAGTTGCATTTCAGCCCAGTTTTGAAGCCCAACAATTTTTCTGTTTTCTCGGTCCAGCCCATCTTCTCTTTAGCCCTTGGTCTAGCCCACTTGAAGCCCACGAAGCAAGCCCAGGATAAAGCTCAGTAGTTGCTATGGGCTTGCAAGGCCTTTTTGGCCCAGCCCAAGTGTCCGTAGACGCCGCCAAAAGTTCAGGTTTCGGCCGCCATCGCATCGTCTTCACGGTGAATCGGTTTTCGCGCTAAATCGGTGAGTTTATGCACTAATTTTGTGTTTGGCAAATTTTTTGAAAGCTCCTTTGCCCAAATATGAGCATTTATAATGCTGAATGCTGAATGCTGAAAGCTGGGGAGGGGCAGCATTGAGCATTCGGCATTTGGGGAATGCCACTCGTACTGTTCATCTTTCTCTTTCCCCGTTGTCTTCTTCTTCTTCTCTTCCCGGCAAACGAGCTTCTCCGGCAGCCACCGCCGCTTGAGGGTCGTGCGTCCCCGGTGACCACTGTCTGAGGGTGGCGCAATGCACGACCCAGGCGGCGCGGACCTCAAGTGGTGCCACCTAAGTCCATGCGACCTCAGGCCACCAGATTCGGCAGTTTAGAGGCCAGATCTGGCCGCCAGATGGCCAGATCTGGCCTCTACGACCTCAGACGCCTGAGGTCACGCCTCCAGGCGGCGATGGCGTCGCCTGAGGTCGCGCCTCCAGGCGGTGATGGCATCGCCTAAGGTCGCGCCGCCTAGGTCCACGCGACCTCGGGCCGCCAGATCCGGCGGTCCGGGAGGCCGACTTGGCATTTGGACGCCGGATCGGCTCTGTGCCTGGGCGCCGAGGTCGCAACGACGGCGTCGCGACCTCAGCGCCCGGGAGGCGCAGAGGCCGGATCTGGCCGTTCTCAAGACCGCCGACCGCCGGATTTGATTTTCATATATTTTTTATAAAAAGAAATTAAAAGCAAAAGCCCATTTGTAGTAAGTTCTGCCAAACAATATTTTTATACAAGCCACTTTCCAATGCGTAATTTGCCAAACTTCCGAGCATTCCCGAAAACTCCTTTACTCCAAAGATATTTGCATTTGGCCAAAGGCATTTCCCCAAAGCCGAACCAAAAGGGGCCTAAACTCTACTTAGTAGGCTAATGACATTTAAGGGGTGTTTAGTTTAAGTTAATTAGGAATTAGGTTGTTAGTTAGATTATATTAGTGATTTAATTGGTTAATTATGCATGTTAGGTGGTTAGATTAAATTAATTAAGGCCTAGATAGGATGTGCTATTTATCTAGATAGGTTCAGGAATTTTCTCGGCCCATTTAGGCGGTTAATTTAGCAATTTCTAGTATTTATGGTAATTAATTGCAATTATTTAATTAATTTTGGTAATTAATTAATTATTAAATATTTTTCGGAAGTTATACCAGGATAGTCGGTGATCAGAATTTCATCCCGATCGCAATGTTGTGGTCAAATTCTGCATTTTAGTGTTAATTTATGCAAATTGAGTGCTGATTGGAATTTTGAGTATTTAATTCCAAAATTGGTGAATTTCGATATTTATTCAGAAAATCCCGGGTGTCGGATTTTAACACCGAAAATTGTTTTATATACTATATAAAACAGTGAGATTTTAGATTGGAGAGTACCAATTTTTCTGGTGTGAATTGACCGTGTACCCACACACGACTATTTTACCATATATTTCTAATACAAAGAAAATAGGTCAGGTTCACCATTTTAATTGAGGCATTTGAGTGCAATGCACGGTGTCTTGGGCCGAGATTGAATTGTTGTGTGTTGGTTAAGAGAACCCGTCCCAAGCGTTTACGCTGGACGTTACCCTATATGGGATTTGAGTTGCAGTAGAGTTTGGACTTATACTCCTTCGAGAAAGCCGTCTTTGAGAGATGTAGCGTGCTTAATGGGGTGAGACAATGCTTGGCTACGCCAATAGACCGTCGAACTTCAAGTGGGCCGTACCCTAGAGGGGCGTAATTATCAATTGGAATGCATGTTGAGTGAAATAGATGCATCGGATTGTGGGACAAAATTTTGGGACATGGTATGGGACGTGTCATAACGATTTGACCCTATAATCAGGACCCCAGTGATTTATTGAGTTGAGTAATGCGTTTCAATTGTTGCGTGCATCGATTTTATGCATAATGTATATGAACTGTGCTGACCTGCATGGTGGATCTAGGACGATGTAAGTCTTTGTGATTGTATGATTGTGTGGTTAGGATGCCTCTAGGCGTATTACCCTCCTAATCGGGGTTTAGAGTGTGAACTCGTTGAGAGTTTTATCTTACCCCGTCGTGGGCTAAATTTTCAAGACCGTAGAGTAGAGTACCCAGAGCCGAGCTGAGGGGATCCGAGGAGTAGGTCAATTAGGACAGCTTCTTTTTGGAGAACCGTCTTTTGTAGACTTTTGGTTGCTGACCTTTGTATATAACTCAGTTGGTTTATAAAAGCATGTTTTATTTGTGACTCTGTTTCCTGCTTTTCTATCCCAAGCTATTGATGTTAGGGGATTAGTAATTCGCTTTCGCATGTGCATTAAAATGAAAGGTTCGGCGACTCGTCCTAGGAAGTCGCAAATTTTTATCGACCACCAAGGGATGGGCATGCACTCGGGGTTCGGAGCATGACACGAACCGTGTAATGTCATGTGGACACCAATATCATTTAGAATCCCAATGGTGGAATGTGGAGAGGGATAGTGTGTCAAGTTTGTAAAGTGACTGGGTTCAAATGTGATGTGGTTGGTGGCGCTAGTGTCCATAACCCAAGTAATAGAATTAAATAAATTCAAAGATAAGTTGAGAACATTACTTAAGAGGTTGGCTTTTGGGATGTTTACCTCTTGCAGCAAGCGCGTCGATCGCTTATATTGATCATTTGTAAACAGAGGAGGTGCTGCATTGGAAGTATGGCTAGACTTGTTGTCCATGGGTCGGGAAGAGGTAGATGGTTGTCCACGACGCTACTTGTGATTGGGAGGGAAGCCATGAAGTCAATAACACACACCCGTGTATATCATGGGATGCCACAGTGGACGCATCTTTCCCAACCGCGGGATGTGTTCATCCATTTAGCTAGGTTGGTGGATGGAGCAAGAGCACCAAGAGAGCTAAGCTGTCCATGGGATGAGGAATTCATGTATGGCCATGGAGTATGGTTACCGTGAGTGCTAAGCAAAGAGCTAGTTTGGTCGGACAGTGGACGTTTCAACTGGATATGGTGGTGCGACTCATCCTAGAGAATTAGTGCATATGCATGTGTGACACTAGGTAACGGATCCATTAGTAAAATCTGACTAATAACATTGGCTTACCTCGGATTGAGACCCATGAGGAATTGAAACAAGCACTGATTCTCTTGTTATTTAGTGATGATAGAATGAGCCAAACAGTAATGGATCCAAATTATCTAATTTATCCTAGTAGCTTCGCAAGTTGTTGTACTTGGTCACGACATCGTCACGTCGAGCAAGGGTGCATATCTTTTGATTGAGATGAAAAACCCTAAGACCATTTGATGGTGAAAAACATTCGTGAAGATCGGCTCAGACATCCGCAATTAATTTTGTGTAGAGAACCGTTGGCCTCAAATCTAGATGGATGGAATTAGAATTCAGGATAAAATCTTATTGTTAACATGAATCCTGGACGCATAGGTAAGATTGACTGTCATTGGGTTTTCAATTTCTCCAATAACTAACACCATTTTGTTCTTAGAAAAAAGGGCAATCTCCATGGCACAGGACCAATTGTCGCAATGATCTCCCGTAAGGACCATGCCGACGGGATTAGATCCAGGGTTATCAGAAGGATGCGTAAAAAAGGGACTGTTCGGTTGCTCATGTGCAGGAATGATAGTTGAAGAGGCTTGAGACTCGTCTGCCATGATGACTTGCGGCCGAAGGAGCAGCTGCTTGTGGTGGAATCAATCTGGCCTAAACAGGGAAGGGCCAAATTTTGCTTAAGGGACGGCTGCACAAAGAGGAAAGCTTGCATGATGAGCGAGAAAAAAAGAGGGAAAAACACATTTGGTGGCGCATGTTAAATGGTGGAAACAGTCGTGCCAAGAAAAACGGTGGCTTTGGTAGGAAGAGACGAGCTTCGATACCATGTAGAGTTTGGACAAACATAACTTGCAATGATGAAATAATTTATAATATATACATAAAGTTTAGGACTAAAACAATACAATGACAAATATGCCATTTAGTATAAATCTAATCTACCAATAGATATAGTAGAATTTGCACATTGCCTATGTTATTTTTTTTCCATTGGCCAATGACATTTCTTTCGAGCTATTTGCTCAATTATGAAAATATACAAATTCAAGCATAATATATTAATTAGTGTAAGAATTTTTATCTACTTACCATCAAAATTAGAGAAATTTTCAAAATCATGAAATAACTCTTCAAAAATTATCCCATAGTCGTGTTCAATTATTTCCACAACAAATACTATTGTTAATGTTGCTATTGTTGTTTGAAATATGAAATCTCTTATTTTCTTGCTTTTACATTTTCTTTTGACATTCACCTTGCATATTCAAAGAAAAAAATAAAAAAGAAAAAAATTAATTTTTTAAATCATAAATAATTATTTACGTCAATGCCAACCATCTTACACACTATTAGGATTTACTACACGATCACAAACAAAATAGAGGATAAAAGCAAGAAATAGAATTTGAGATGTAATGTTTTATCTCGGTCAACTAAGGATTCCATTATGATTAGCATATTGCATTTCTTGATTACATCCCTTAATTATAAGAGCCAATAGTTATTCATGAGGATTTCTGTGGCACCCCAATCCAATAGGGTCGTCACAGTACGCTTTCCACTTTGATCCTTGACTTGAAGGTCTAAGTGTCCTGAGAGTTATTATTTACTTTTAATGGTCCCGGCGCATAGTAAAAGGGTAAAGCAAAAGCGACTTCACATCCCCCAACCCATACATATCGAGATGATGCACACATACTAAAAATTTTTATAAGATAAACCGAGCACTTTTATTTATATAATTTGATGGGCAACACGAGTTGGAACTACAAAAGGCCAAGGCTATCTAAAACTCGGCTGTAACCAAAAGCGTCCAACTCCATACACGATCATCAGCTTCAACCTATCAGTTAGTGTTGGTAGTTAAAAAAAGGCTTCACTAGCTACCCATTGCCCGAGGTCGATCACACCCAGCCCGGCGCATCGGCTGGCGGTGGCGGTAGCATCCCCATCATGATCCCGTCGCGGTGAACGTGCACTGACAGGAACTCCTGCACCACAAGGCCTCCAGGTAGGCCCACATCATACATAACAAGCATACGGATGCGGACGAACACCAGTCCCTGCATCCCAACACAGATGTGCTCTAAACATGAGCACTCGGCGTCGATCGGCACACCATAGAAGGTGCCACGAGAGACGAGTAGTAAAGGCATCTTAATCTGAAATGTTAGTCCCCAAACGGGGTGAGTACAGCCACTCAACAGCAAAAGATTCTACAAGCTATATCGAGCATACAATCAACATTTAATTTTATATCAGATAAACAGGGCAGAAAATCAAAGGGTAATAGGCATTAATGATATGGAAATTCCTAACATTAAGACAATTGCAATTTCATAAAAATCATGCGCCACATAACTAAATCACATATAATTTATTTAGCTTTTGAAAAATTTCATTCCCCAGAGGACCAAGAGAACCAAGGTTTGCGTCCCTCCAGGCATTCGCATCCACCCTGGCATCACGAAAACCTCCAGCATTTAGCCACCAAGGCCACCGGGCATCCGGAGCATATCACGCCTCCAGGCATCTTGTACCCCACCTAGCATCACGAGGAAAACCTTCGAAGCTCATCATGAGAATGGTTGCTCGGCCATCCAAGTTTACGTACCGACAAGCATACGACCGGGCATCCCGAAGCTCCCGGGGCATACCTCCAGTATTCAGCCTCTTAGGGCCACTGGGCATCCACAAGGCATTGACTCTTTCGATCCTTTGGACTTCCTGACTCCCAGGGTATCATTAACCCGAGGGTTCAATGGATAACAATTAATATCGGTATTCACAAATACATCATCACATGTCAAGCAAAATATCTCATGAACCTTTCATCAATCTCAGTATCCCACCATCAGCATTATCATAATCACATAGCAATTCAGGAACCATACTTCATATAGGACAATTTTATGGAAATCTCGAAACAACAACTTAATTTCTACAATTGCGCAGTTTTAGTAATAATTCCGAATTAATTACTAAAAGGGCTCAGAAAATTATGAAATTTTGACACGTTATCGATAAGACCTAGAGGAACAAATATCAAGAAGCTCACTAGTTCATATTCCGTATGTAATGAGGGTAAAACCTAGATTTTCTTCCTAACCAACATTCTGTAAAATTCCAGATTTCATATTTTCATGGGAAAATTATTTCGATGGTCATACTTTTTTCTTTTTCTCTGAATTTTTGATATGTTATTTATGAAGATGTTCTCTAAAACTTTCATCAAGGGCTCGAAATCAAATTGTGGCCAGATAATTACAGAAAAATTAAAATGTCGCCGGGGGTCGCACTGTTTTTCACAAAAACAGTTCACAAGTTCACAAAACTCCTCCTATACATTAGATTTCGACCTCCCACTATTATGCTCTTTGTCTATACACACATTACACCTTACCAAAGCATGATTATCACTAAAATTCCTCATGGTCAGATCTCAAATTCATTCGGTTTCACTTGCAAATTCAAGAATCCAGCACTCATACTTCATGAAAATTCGAAATCCAGCACATGCACCTCATCCACAACTAGTTTTCTTGATTTAACACCCTCCTACATACCAAAGACTCCACATGCAGCTCAAGTACTCCATGTTCCTCACCTATTTCACTTCTTTTCTAGGCAAAACAACTTGCAACAACATAGATTGAAGAACAAATGCTTGCCTTGAACTCTCTCACACAAGGGTTGTCCGAAAATTGGAGGTCCGGCGGTCATGGCTTGGCTGGTCGGCGACGGGGTCCGGTGGCATCGACGGCGGCTGCAAGGACATGGCGAGAGGCGGCCCTTCCTTCCTTTCGCTGCCCGCACCCACGCACGACTCATTCTCTCTTTGGCTTGGTTTCCTCTCAATCTCTCTCTCGGTCTCTCCCTCCTCTCCGTGCGAAGCCCCCTCCCCCTTTGTTTTGTTCTTTGATTAATTAATTATCTCCATTTTGCATGTAGGAAATTAAACAAATGACAAGTGGTCAAAGAGGAAGGACAAGTGGTACAACAATGACAAGTGTTTTGGTTGAATGGCACCCCCTCCCCCTCCTTTCCGGTTCGTGCGACACCCTTGGGTTGTTCTTGGGCCCAAGAGTCCATAAAAATGGGGCCCTAATCCTTTTTTTTTTTTAATTAGTATTTAATCTCTATTCAATTTGATTTAATAACAAATTAAATTGCTTTATATACATATACAAGTACACACACACACACACACACACATATTTATATATATTCCAAAATCTTACGACCCGTTAAATATTGTTTAAATTTGCGCATAAAATTCTTAGGCAAAAATCAAATCCCATCCTTTGGTTTTAAAAGGATAAAATTGAAACATACTAATTCAAAAGAACAAATGTAAATTGATGCATGTAAATTAAAAACAAAGTCATAGTTCGGTGACCGTCACCTATCTGAGGGTCACCTAAAGTTTTGGAATGCCCCAATTTCACCATAATTAGCATCTTGCACCTCTCGATTATATTCCTCAAATATAAGAGCTAGCAGTTATTCATAGGTTCAAGCCTCAACTATTGATAAAATATGAGCTTAAACTATAAAAGGCCTTTGGGCGTTATGGAGAGTATGAAGCATGCCCCAACCGCAGCATTACCGACATCCACTTCAGCAATTTATAACTCAAATTGACTGGATATACTCGATTGACTAAACATATGAATTGACACAATGAAAATGTTTAAAATCAAATTAACACAAGTGCAATACGTTCAAGATTTTTTAGGCAATTTTCAGTGTTTCGTTACTTTCCAAGACGAGCCTCGTCTCCACTACAAGCATTCTCTTGCCAGACCTATACGGGCATAATACGTAACGGACGGTGGACAGAATGACGATGAAGGTACAGGTACGCAATGCAAACCATGTGGTCCAAAGCACATCCGAGGGGCCTGCTGACACGCGAAGCGACGATGGGCTCGAGGCCGTGGAGGCCCGCAGCGAGCATTTCCAGCGGCACGTGGATATTTCCACTCGTCGCTCCGGATGATGACGTCGACGTCGGACTCCTTGACGACCGACCGTGGTCGCACTCCTTAAAAAGAAGGGAACTTCCGATCCCGACATAACCGGGGCCATCCGCCGCTCCCTGTTCTCGACACTAACCAGGAACATCGGCAAACCCAATCGCGAAGTTATCGTCAACAGTCAGCGACCGAAACGATGCCTTCCATGCATAAAGAAGGGAACCCATCTTTGTTAAAGAACGATTTGAGTCAAGAAAGGACTGAACTTTATTGCCCTCTCTCTCCTCTCTAACTACTGTAATCAATGAAAAGATTCGGCTGTAAATGGCGGAGGGGCGTCGCCCTCGCGGACGGAATTGGGTATCCGGGTTCTCGTGGGAATTAGCCGATAGGATCGTCAGTCGCGCGTTTGACGTTATGGATTACGCGCGATTTCATTCCGAAGTTGCCGGGGCTACTGTTGGGGAACACGATTGAATGCGTCACAGATTCTTGGGGCGAGGGGAGAAGTTAAAAGGAGGAGTAGAAGAGGAAGTCACGTGACTTCGGGGGTCGCCTCGCCTTCCCTCCCTCCCGGTCCTTCGCTGGCAAGTTCCTTCCTTGCAAAGCTTCTGCTACTCCAGCTTGCGGCTCGCACTACCCTCCTCTATATATGAACGTGGGGGGAGCGATGCTGCTGCTGTTCGTGCATTCCGATTCCCTGCGTCTTTTCTTCCTATTCCATCCCCGCGAGTTGTTGCTCTGATCCCTCCTGCCTTCTTCTCCCGAACTCCAGTGGGTTTCGCTCCACTTTTCCTGGTTCCACTGATCCTGCATTGTTTTGTTCCTTGTTCGCCTGATGTCAGTCGTGGGCGGCTCCGAGAGTTCGGTTCCCATGGACGTGCAGGCCGATGCGCAGCTCGCCGCCGATCCTCTTCCCTTTGCCAGATGGTCAGTTCCTTTTTTTTCTTTTCTCTTGCTTGACAAACCCAGTATCTTGTGATCATCGAATTCTACCGAGATCGTCCCTCTCTGATTGCCCATTTTGGATTTTGGTGATTTTGGTCTGACGATGGTTTTGGGTATTGATGGGAAAAAAAACAGTTATCAGGTGGAGGCGTTGGAGAAGGCCATGAAGGAGAACACGATAGTGTACTTGGAGACAGGGTCAGGCAAGACTCTGATCGCCATCATGCTCCTCCGCTCCTACGCCTACCTCCTCCGCAAGCCGTCTCGTTTCATCGCCGTTTTCTTGGTCCCTCAAGTCGTCCTCGTCTCCCAGGTTCTCCCCTCTCTCTCTCTCTCTCTCTCTCTCTCATATCCATTTCAGCTCCTTCTCTCTTTCTTTTGAAGCTACCAACTGAGAATGCTCCCCTTCTTTTTTTTGTTATTGGGTTTCTTTCTTTCTGCAACTTCTCCTCTCCTTGTATCATCATCGGTTATGTAAGCAAGCGGAGGCCATAAAGATGCACACTGACTTGAAGGTGTCAATGTACTGGGGAGATATGGGAGTTGATTTCTGGGATGCCGCCATGTGGCGCCAACAACTCGATCGCTATGAGGTTTGATTTGTTTGTTCATATTTGCTGCATTGTCCAACTGTTCTCTAGTTGTTTCCCTTAAATTGTTGATTTTTGTGGAGCTCCGTCTCTTTGCGTCATTGTGAATGTCGTGTGGTTTCTTGTTAGTTTTCTTCGGTTGCATTCCTAATTAATTTGTCATCAGCTATAATCTGTAGCTATCCTTTGAAATTTTACCTAGGTAATCCTGATATTTTCCTTGACATATGTGTATCTGCTTCATCTCTTCTGAGGGAGAGCAGTTTCATCTTGTAAGCATCAGGTTTCCTCCCTGCTGAGCGGTGACTGAAGTCGTCATATTGAGTAGTGAACTTATTTTGTTTTTATGCTCGCAGGTGCTTGTCATGACACCGGCTATCTTGCTCAACTGTTTGAGCCATAGCTTTTTCAAGCTTGACCTGATAAAAGTTCTCATCATGGATGAATGTCATCATGCGAGGGGTAAACATCCATATGCCTGCATTATGATGGTGAGTCGTGAATTTGTCTGCTTGAATTGAAATAAGATTCTCTCTAACTTTATCACAATCTGTATTGGGGAAATGGTTCCAATACAGATGTTGTTTCATCATCAATTCGCTTGTGTAATCTCACATGTCATTAAAGCTGTTCCCGATACATACATCTTCAAATTTGGAGCAACTGCTGGTCGGTGGTTGGTTTTTTGCTTGTTGAATGAGATTTGGACTTTCGTTTCTGTTGCATTTCACCTGCCTTTTCTGTTACCTAGCATGCAAAACATGTTTTCGCTCATAATAGAAGGATATGGATGCATCTACAGGATTTCTATCACCCTGGGTTACGTCGCAAGATGCAAGTCCCGAGGATATTTGGTATGACTGCTTCCCCCATTAAGTCCAAAGGTATGCAAGCTTCCTAATTTTAGTTTTCTGGCCTTGTAAACCAATCTGTGCCAATGATGCTCGACTAACTTTCCTAAAACCTAGGTGGGAACTCTGAAATTCAATATTGGCAAAAGATTAATGAACTCGAGACACTCATGAACTCAAAGGTACCTCCTTGTGTTGTTGGATCCATGTGTCTTCATTCGTTATACCAAATAATAGATGATGGCGCTTTCTCTCTCTAGTATGAAGTTACTTTTGCTGCTGTGGTTTGAGTTTTTGATTTATTGCAGTTGTAAAGGCTTTGTATGGTGTTATTCTTTGCGTTGGACATGTCCATGCTTATGCAATGTTCATATACATGAGATTACTGCTTGTGTTAAAATAAATTTACGTTATGCACAGTTTTGGGTTTCTGAAATGAAGTGCGACTTTTACCTTTGGCTTTTGTATTTGAGATCTGATTTTGGTATAATATCGGATACCTTAGATTTGCTGAAACCAACTCCACATTGGTATTAACGGTCAAACCTATATAGGACAAAATGAAATTATTTTCATTTTCCATTTTGGTGGGGAGTCAACATTTCAAAAGCTGCCCCCCAGCATGACCCAAGATTTGTGATTAACACATCAACGGACATCATTGTTCTCTGGGCCTTGTGCTGGTTCGTACTAGTCACCCGAGTCTGTTTCCTTCTCGAAGCATGAGACATTGCGCTGTTAATCCCTTTAGGCTTTTGAATGTTTAATGCTTAGTGAATTTCTTTGTTATGCTTCTTTGTCGTATGATAAGCCATGGGAATTCTGTTTTAGTGCTGGTTTGTGAATTTCTAAGTTCTTCTCATGGTCATTTTTTCCTTCATCTGTTATCTAAGGTCTACACATGTGCCAGTGAATCTGTTCTTGCCGGATTCATTCCATTTGCCACAGCAAAGTTTAAGATTTACGAACATGTGGAGATACCTTCCTATCCACATTGGCTAGATCTACTAAAGGGTTTCGTGAAAAAGGTTGGTTCCTCGTGCGTGAACTTTTGCACAACATGTGAAAACTAAGGACTATAACAACCTGAACTAAGTTAACAGGTCACAGATAATAGTGTCTTTTCCATCAAATATTAGTCTTTTTCAAGGGATCAACGTGTTCAGTGGATAGTGTTTATGCTTTGGAAAAAACGATAGTTTCGGTTCTCTAACACGGTCTTCATTCAAATGAAGGAGCGAAAATAGAAATAGCTGAGAATGAAAGGATTTCAGTATTGTGTTCTTTCATCTCTTTCTTCATTACTCTTGCCAAAACTGATAAATCGCTTGGTGCGGCTCTGGCTTTTGGCTTTCTAATTTAGGTTTAAGATTTTGGTGCTTGGAACAAGAAAATTGTTTAATGTCAAAAACCTCAGATCTTGCATAGATATAGGCATTGATATTTGAAATCATAATTAGTAAAACACCACCTTTTTTGTTTTAAATTGTCATGGAAGCGTTAGATTTTTATATTTTCCCTGGGTTGGGAAAAAAAGAAAAAATACTTAATTTGGGTCTGTACAGCGTTTGAATCTTTTATCTGCACCTAATTCTGATACCACACATGCCATCATATTGAGCTACGCTACATGTCATGAAGATTTTCTCCCCTCCTTTGAATTTACATTTATACTTTGAGTGCCCTATCCTCGTCTGAGAGCTATATGATACTTTCTTTGCTGCTTTTCAGTATGAAGTGGATCTAAAAAAGTCAGATAATGAGGAATCATCAATTCAATCCACAGTGAAAAAAATTTGGAAGATCTTCTCAACGTTCGATTTCTGTTTGGATGATCTCGGTCTTTGGCTTGCTGTAAAGGTGCTATTCTCCTTTTTCTGTTTACTTCCGCTATCTTTCCATTAGACAGTATAATTAACTGCATATACCACTAATAGGCTGCAGAGTCAATATCACGCCGTGAAGTTTTCGATATATCTTGGGGGAACTTAGATTTGTCTGGTGAGGCGATTGTGAAAGACTTTAGCCAAGATGTCCTCAATGCACTCTCACCTTGTATACCTTCAGGTAATATGATAAATACTGCTTTTGACTATCCAAAGTCTGATGCTCTGTTTGACATATTTTTCTCTCCTTTTAAAGATCCAAACTGGTCAGTTGGTGATAATGTCCAACGAGATGTGGATGCTGGGCTCATTACTTCTAAAGTCGTTTGTCTCATAGAATCCTTACTTGATTACAGGTAGGTGTATGAACGCAAGATCTCTCATGGTTTTGTGTTTGCCTGATGATTTTTTGTTTTATCGAAAGTTGACGTGGTTATATTGTTTCAAATCACTTGTGAACCTGCATAAAGAAACTTTCATTCTTTATTTTACTTTTCAGGGGTATTCATGATATCAGATGTATAATCTTTGTAGAGAGGGTTGTTACATCTATAGTACTTCAGGCTTTGCTAAGCGAGGTGCTTCCGAAATACTGTAACTGGCAGACCAAATACATAGCAGGAAATAACTCTGGTTTACTATCGCAAACAAGGAAGCACCAAAATGAAATTGTGGAGGAATTCCGTAGTGGAAAGGTTCATTGTCTTGTTTCCCCCATGTCACAGCTGTTTGTTAACTCTTCTTCACTGTAACTTGCTTAAGTTTTTCCTGTGCCAGGTGAATGTCATTGTTGCAACATCAATTCTTGAAGAGGGTCTAGATGTGCAGAGCTGTAATTTGGTCATTAGGTTTGACCCATCCACCACAGTTAGCAGTTTTATCCAATCCCGAGGCCGTGCCAGAATGCAGAATTCGGACTATTTGTTGATGGTGGAGAGGTGATATTTTTGGTCTTCCTCATTAGCTGAACTCAGCTTATATAGTTTGGTGTCCCTCTTAATCTGTCACTGCTGAAAATTATAGTGGATTCCAATAGATTATTTTGTCTTTTCTGTTTTCATTTAAATTTGTTAGTCTATTCTTTGTGTAACACCTTCTTTGCTATGAGTTAGAAGGGATTCTTCAACACATTCTCGTCTTGAAAAGTACCTGTCTAGCGCGGAGACAATGAGAAAGGAATCTCTACGTCATGCTTCCATTCCCTGTGAACCTCTTAATGGCAAGTATGATGAAGAACACTATCAGGTCGCAGGCACTGGAGCAATTGTTACTCTCACTTCCAGCGTTCAATTGATATACTTTTATTGCTCTCGGCTTCCTTCTGATAGGTTAGTTACGTCCCATTTGTGTTTTCGATGCTATTTTCCCTTTAATCTTTGATTTTTGCAGCTAAATGTATGTCTATAATGTTCTTCTCTGTGCTTTATGGTGCTTTAAATTATACAGTTACTTCAAGCCTGCTCCGAGGTGTGTCATAGACAAGGAGATGAACATCTGCACTCTTTATCTTCCAAAGAGTTGCCCCCTACAAACTGTCTGTGTCCAAGGCAATCCTAAGATGCTGAAGCAAATGGCATGTTTTAAAGCATGCAAACAACTTCACAAGATTGGTGCTTTGACAGACAATCTTATCCCTGCTATTGTCGTGGAGGAAGCTATTGCACCAGTAGTTGGTATTCTGTTATCTAGCTTCTAAAGTTCAGCATTCTCTTTTTCATCCTTCTACTTTCTCTAGATGATAATGGCCTTAAGACATATAAATTTTTTCTTCCCAATACTTTTGTCCTAATTACATTTACTATACTTTTTTTGGCTTGTGTCTCTTGCTTGATGAAAGGCAATGAACCCCATAATGAAGACCACCCTGCTTACTTCCCTCCTGAGCTGGTCAATCATCTTAATAAGTCGAAGACATTGTATCATTGCTATGTGATTGAGTTGAGGCAGGACTACAATTATGATGCAACAGTTGAGAATATGGTTCTTGCCACGAGGAGTGAATTGGAAGCTGATATTTGTGATAAGTCTTTTAAATTACAAGTTCCGAGGGGATTGTTGTCGGTGAATGTGACGTACGTGGGAGAGATTCATCTTGATGAGAAGCAGGTGAACTGTTTTATTAGTCTTTTATTGGACAAGAATGATATTTTTGAACATTGTAACTGCCTTTGTTCTAGAAGGGTAGTTTGTTGTAAAAATTTTGCTACCTACTTGAGCTCTGAGTAAGTTCACACAAAATCTTGAGGTGGCTCTTATTTTACCTCTTTCTTAAATCATGTCACAGGTGCATCTCTGCAGGAAATTTCAAATAACTCTTCTCAGTGTGCTTTTAGATCACAATATGGCTAAACTAAGGGAAACATTAGCTGGTTTAAATTTGGTGAAAGCTTCTGATGTTGATTATCTACTCCTACCACATGCTGGAGCTCATCCAACACCAGGCGCCATAGATTGGAGATCTGTCATCTCTGTGTTATTTTCAATTGATGATCACACCTGCAGGGATTACTTAAAGTGTCGCCGTCATCGTGTAAGAATGAAAACCGGCCTTGTATCTCGTTGTCTGCTGGAGGGTTCCCTGGTCCATACTCCCCATAACGATCGGATTTACTGCGTTACTGGATTTTTTGACGATATGAATGCCAATTCATGTTTGAGGATGAGAGATGGGACAGTTACAACATATAAAAAATATTACGAAGAAAGGTAAATAATTCTAAAAAAAATCTTGATCGGAAATAAAACTTGAACATTTCTGTACCTTTGCACAGAATATCCATAGTCAAGTTCTCAGTATGTTATTATTTCAGTTATGGCATCAAGCTATGTGTTGAAGAAGAGTTTCTTCTTAAGGGGAGGCACATATTTCATGTGCCAAATTGTCTTCAACGGTGCAGGCAACAGAAGGAGAGAGGTTTTTATCTGCTCTCTTAGTGAATTATTTCTGCTTAAATGAAAATAATATCATTTTTTTCATCAGGAGGAAAAATGATAATGTGCTGGTTTCTTCACTCAAAGTCTTATGTCACATAGTAAAACATATCAAGAATGAGCTGGACTGTACAGCTCTTAGTGAACGTCCCCCATAATGATTTCTCTCTTCTTTATTTAAAGATGCTATTATAAAACTTTATGCTTCAATGCCAGACTAGATGATAGCCCTTCTGATCATCTCTGACACATTTTCATTCGTAAATGTGAAAACACAAATGTGAAAAGTTGTTAAGATGGAGCACCCTGTTTCATAGCTCAATGTTAATTATTAACTTGTCTCTGAATGTTACATTTTGTTTATGCAGAACCCAGTACTGCTTCTGTGGAATTGCCTCCCGAGCTGTGTGACGTGATTTTGTCCCCGGTATCTGTAAATACATTGTATTCCTTCTCATTTGCTCCATTAATTATCCACCAGCTTGAGGCTTTGCTTGTTGCTGCTAATCTGAAGAGGGTGCTTTCGGACAGTTGCCCTGAAATTGCCACTATTCCTACTATGAAGGTCTTATTATTCCTTTGTTTCTTTATATAATGACACTTGGTGCTCATGAATGTGTGTGACAAATTTTTTTTATCCTCTGTTAATCTTGGCCTTATTATCTGCTTTTCATATGAGGTGACATCATGCATCTGAGTGCGATCCTTCATATGCATTGGTTAATCTTGGTTCTTGGGTTTGAGATTCAGAAGGTATCAATATAACTCTCGGTATGAAACTAGGAAATGCCCTTTCTTTGGGTGATGGAATTCCCATCAGTCTGCTTTTGTAGGTAAGATGGGGCATTTGATGTTAACACTTTGACTTCTGCTATGGCTGTGCCCTATGTCTTCTGATATTGTCAAATTGACTTTAGATAAAAGGAATGCATAATGATAGGCAGGAAAGTATCTTCATTGATAGCTTGTTTTTATAATTTGATTATTTGCTGCCTTTATTTTCTCTGCAACGAAGGAAGTAAGCCATAGGGCCTGAAGAGTTTCCTTACTTGGCCATATTTTTGAAAAAGATCTTGACCACACCCCACCCCCCCCCCCCTTTTTTCTATCTTCCCTAAAATACGGCAACACCTCTTGCATTATCAAACTTAAAACAGCACATCCCATTAAAATGTGTTGGCCAAATTCAAATAATAAAGTACATGGATGGGCTTAAATAGGTTTAATAGTTTAGGCAAAACTAAGGGATACCATGGCAATTTACACCATTTCTTTGAACTTTTTCTGGGCTTAGTTTATATTGATTGTAACCCTGCTATTCCTTAAAGCCTGCAATAAAGAGCTTGTCAGCAAATAATAAATGTAGTCCAGGTAGGTTAGTTAAGAGCTAATCTGATTAAGGCAAGAGAACCCTGAAATAGTGTTGTAGTCTTGCTTGACTCTGAAAAGGACTGGGTCTTCAGATTAAATGTGGCGGTATTTAGCTATAATTTGTTCAGTTGATACATTTTTGTTCTTTTAGATAGACAATGCATCTCTATCAGCCTACTATTCATTGTTCTTCTAGTTGTTTTTGTGTAATACTGGCATCTTTATATTTGGCAAGTCAATCTTCATGAGAATGAGAAGGTAATACGATGATTAGTCATCTGTAGCCGTTTCATCTGATCACATGAAGCAGCTGCTGGCCATGTAGATCTCTCCTTGCTCTGGATGTTATGTATATCAAGAGAACATTGGTTGACTGTCATTCTCTGTGTTGTAGGTCCTTGAAGCACTTACTACAAAGAGGTGCCAAGAGAGATACCATTTGGAATCTTTAGAAACTCTCGGAGACTCTTTCCTGAAGTATGCTGTTTGTCAACAATTATTCCAGACATACCAGAGTCATGATGAAGGCTTGTTAAGTGTCAAGAAAGACAAACTGATTTCTAATGAGACACTTTGCAAGTTAGGGTGCGACCGCAAACTGCCGGTACTGTCTTCTGCATTATTTTGTCTGCAATAATGGCTTGGAGACTTTGATGCATCTCATTTCTCTATGTGCTACATAATTTGTTTCTCTTTCATCACTTTTCTCCGACATATTTCTCGTATCCATATAAAGAAAGAACAGCAGAGTTGAACCAATTCATTTGGGTTGTATGGGCTGCTTGCTTTTTTGTTGACTGGGAGAAATATTCAAGGACCACTAGACATTGGGTTGTAACAGAGAGCTTTATAGAGATAACTTCCTGGTATTATTGTGACTGATAAAATTTTGAAAAAAAATTTAGAGTTGGGCCTTGTAGTCATTCTGCTTGTCCAAAGTAAGTTCGATGGTTCTATGATTTTATTATGGTGATCTTAGCTAACAAACAATAGTATTTCTCAAGATATTGAGAGTGGAGTTTCAAAAATTACAGTAAATGCTTGATTTGGAAAATGGGGAAATAAAAATGATGATTTTTCTTTGCCCAAACTTTGTTTTTGCCTCAATTCCAGTGAGCTGGTTGAAAGCCCTAGAAACATAGTTCTTTTCCAATGATTTTTCTCAGGATAACTTTCACATCTTTTTTTGGACAACAATTTATCTAGCTATTTCTCGTGCTAATTCTGCTCTGTTTAATATTTTTGAACATAGGGATTTATACGTAATGAACCCTTTGATCCTAAAACATGGATCATTCCGGGTGATATATCTAGAGGAGGACTGTCCCTGTGTGAGGACTTGCTCCCTAAAGCAAGAAAAATGTACACTATGCAGAGAAGAAAAATAAAAAGAAAGACAGTTGCCGACGTTGTTGAGGCACTTATTGGTGCATGTGTCAGTGATGGTGGTGAAAATGCTGGCTTGTTTTTTGTGCATTGGCTGGGTATTGAAGTGGACTTTGGAATCCACCCATACGACAGAAATTTTCTTGTAAATCCAGAGAGGCTCGTTAATATCAGGCATATAGAATCCCTGTTAGGCTACTCATTTCGTGACCCTTCTTTGCTGGTGGAGGCTCTGACTCATGGATCTTATATGCTTCCAGAGGTCCCAAAATGTTACCAGGTACTTTGAATGTTAACTTCTATTTATCCATATATACTGTACCTTGCACCTACCGTTTGTTGAGGCAATGGACTACTCTCTTATGGTGGAATTTACAATTTATAATCGGAGTGTATTTTTGGTAATTCTCTAGCATGCTCAAGTAGTCCGGCAATGGTACTGCCATGTTTACCCTTCTTGGATTCGTATTGGTCCTGTACGTTGGCATTCGGACTTTTAAGCAAAATGGCAGATGAAGCAGCTACTTGTTCATTTTCTTTAAAAAATCATTATTGTGAGATATGGGTGTGTTTTTGGGAATTTTGTCCCTTCGATTGAGTCTTCTGCATAAATTTGTGACATCTGCATTCATGATGCTCGTTTAGCTGTGAATTGGCCTTGTATACAGGATGTATTGTCCCCAGGGAATTTGTACCATGATTTATGGCCTCATCCCATCACTTGAATACCATTGCTGTTAATAGGATCTCTGTCGACATTGCACATCCAAATATTCGTTGATATTGCTGACTAGCTGGCATATTTGATGATTTCGCATGTGGAAAGAAAGATTGCTTTGAATGCCCTTGGCAAAACCAATTATCCAGTGATCCCAAATGCTTATTATCTTCTGGTCTGAGCTTCATTTTGAGCAGATCTTGACTGATGAATATATTGAATAACATATTCGTTTTGTGCAGCGACTGGAATTCCTTGGAGACTCGGTTTTAGATTATTTGGTCACGATCCATTTATACAGAAAGCATCCTGGCTTGTCCCCAGGAGTATTGACTGACTTGAGGTCTGCTTCTGTCAACAATGATTTCTATGCTCAGTCTGCAATGAAGGTTGGATTGCATAAGCACATTCTCCATGCATCAAATGTGCTGCAAAAGCACATTGCTGACACGGCCAACAACTTTGAAAAATTATCATCAGAGTTTACCTTTGGATGGGAATCTGAAACATCCTTCCCTAAGGTTAGTCTGGTCACTTGTGCTTCTATACTTGTGTTCAGTTTTGTATATTTCACTTACGTAGCGAATCCCAATGTACTTCCTCTAAAATGGTTTTTATGATTTCCTTCTCTTTACGGTGGTGCATCGACACGATTTTCTGCAATCTGGCAGGTTTTGGGAGATATAATAGAGTCCCTGGCAGGGGCAATCCTCGTGGATTCAAACTACGACAAGGAAAGAGTGTTCCAAAGTATTAGGCCTCTTTTAGAGCCATTGGTTACGCCGGAGACAGTGAGGCTGCATCCCGTGAGAGAGCTGAGTGAGCTTTGCCAGAAGGAGCGTTTCATATTGGGAAAACCCATCGTGTCTCGTGAGGATGGCGTGTCTTCCGTCACAATTGAGGTCGAAGCTGAAGGGGTGGTGTACTGTCACACGACGAGAGCAGCTGATAAGAAGACGGCTAAGAGGTTAGCTTCGATGGAGGTCCTCAAGTCCTTGAAAGAGAACATCGGCAGACTGTGAAGATCGATTCACGACATCTTGTGCCTACAAATCAAAACATCAGACACGATGTCTTCTCAGGGTCAAATCTTCGCCATTCGACCTCCATTAATTGTGGAGTGGCATTCTTGACTGCGTTTTCGAAGTTAACTGCGGTTTTGGCTGCGGCTGCTGCTATTTTTATTTTTTATTTTTCTATTTTTGCGGGAGGGCACATGTTGTCACGAGGGAGGGAGATATCTGTTATGTTAGGCACTGAATTTTGCCAGGTTTGCGATACATTGTGGTTGTATAGGCCGTGGTCCAACGCATATTTTACTGTAAATAACGGAAAGTTGGTCTAGTGCAGAAAATTTTTTGCCGAATATCGCAAGATTCAGCTTAGCTTTTGCCCTGTGCATTTAAGTTTGCATTCGTTTCACAGAAAATGAATGAAAATGAATTATTTGGATAATATTTTTTTAAAAATAATCGCTTGTATTGCTTACAAAAATGAATGAAAGAAAATCGTTGTCAATAATGAAAATATTTTTTATTAATTACTTATTTCAAATGATATAAATAGTTCATTTTTTGTTACTTTCGTTTGTTTTGTGAATTACAATTTATTTTTTATTTATTTATTTATTTATTTATTTATTTATTTATTATTATTATTATTATTATTATTATTATTATTATTATTATTATTATTATTATTATTATTATTATTATTATTATTATTATTATTATTATTATTATTTGCGTTTGGTTTGCTTAGAAGAATGAGTTAATGGAAAAAAAAAAATTTCCTACCAAAGCTTAAATTTAAGAAAACGACTTGTTCTTTGAAAGGATTGAAAAACGTTTTCCAAAATATGATTGGGTGTCTGCATTTGGACCTTGAACTCTATGCTTAGGTACAGAAAACCCAACATTCATTCTTGAGTCTCGGCATTTAGGACCAAGTCTTTGGCAGCTGAGCTTGGATCCATCAAAGCCAAGCCTTGGACCTTAGTTTTCAGGCCTAGGCCCTCGGCACCCATGGACAAGCCAATCAAGATTAGGCTCAAGCCCCTAGTGCTTGTAGCCAATGCTCCCATATCTAACTCTGGGTCCATAAAGGCCATACTCGAGTCCTCGATACTTGAACTCTAGTTTGGGTCCACAAAATAGTGTGCAGGTTCTTGGCGCTCAAGCTCGAGTCCTTGTTAATGAAATGTTTCTTTTTATAAATATATCTTATTAAAAAAATTAATTTATTATTTTAATTTTCTTTTCCTTTTCTTTCTTTTATTTTCATTGCTTTTTTTTTCTTCTTGCTTCTTCCTCAACTGACGAGCTTGGGTCACGCTAGATCGCAACCTCTGGTAGTAAGGCTTGAGCTTGCCTAAGATTAGAGAACATGGGCCTTGCAAGATCAGGTGAGTTTGTGGCCTTTAGTAACAAGCCTTGAACCTCGCCGGCCTTGAGCGAGGCTTGAGTTGGCTTATGGCCGATCACCTGAATAATAATAAAAAAAAAAAGAATAAAAAAATACAATTATTTTTGATAATTTTCACTATTAGATTTTCCTTACCAAATGACAAAAAAATATTTTCTGGGTCTTTTTCCAAGTTTCAACCAAATACCAAAAAATAAGGTCATTTCCTTATAAAATGACTTATGGAAATAGTATATCTTTTTCTGAAACAAACAGAGCTTAAGATGCATTTGTTTGAGGAAAATTGTTCTCCTGGGATCTTGTAACATCATCAATTTCAACCTTTATTCTGGACCCCACTAGTAGGCCAAGGACTAGTACGCCAATGGTGAGACTAGGCTATGAGCCGGCTCGAAGGATCGATAACCAAAGGTCCAGTTATAGAGTGTTTGATCATGGAAATGTTATTTGACCATAAGGACCAATCATGAGACGGTCACGTACCATCATGGATTGGATTAGCAGACGATTATGGCTAGATTTCGCTCGGTCGATGTACCAACTGCAGATGATTTCGCCTAATCGGTGTACTGGTCATGGATGACCATGGGTCGATCTAATGCGACCGTGAGTCGAGGCAGATCGATTGATCCCACATGATTATATGACAACCGATAATCGACCATGGATCGAATGAACTCAACATGGTTCAATTTTGGACTGATCATGACGTGTGGTACAAGACCTTAGACTGGCCACAAGACTAGCCATAGGACTGGCCAGGGGAAACTAGCACGTAGATTGGCCAACGAACTAGCCAGAGGATTGACCGACTAGGCCAAGGCTTGACCTCAAGACCAGTTGTGAGCCCCTTTACTCGATAAAGGGAAGCTTGAGCTCAGTTTGGCCGATCGAGCCCAGTTGCGTTCGGCTTCATTTGAGGATGGCCAAGGCACAAACCTCATGTCAAATGAGGTGGTCAATCATGGTCAAATTTGATTAATTCATGTCCAATGATAAGGCCTTCAAAATTTAAATATTTTCCAAGTTGCATTTAATGCCTTCGTCATGTAGTAGTTCAATGAGCATTGACTAAGCATGGATACTTGACATGTTGGGCCTTGGCCTTGGAAGATAAGCTTGGACTTGGACATTGACCCATTAATGAGGGGGGCACCTTGGCCTACCTATGGAGCCTTATGCCTAGGCCTTGGACTAGTCTAATCCCCTTAGAAACAAAGTGTGAACAAGTGCGAATACATGTGAATGCATTAAATGAAGTGTGGGCTACTAATGAATATGTGTTTCTATAGTCCCAAGCCTAGTCATAGCCTAAAAACTAGTGTGAAGTGGACTTGGAGCCCACAAAAGAGGGCCATATGCCCGCCATAAAGAGGAGCAGGGCCAAATCAAATTTTCAGACTTAGCATAAGCTCGCATTTAATATCTTTGGAGTCTAGCCCTTAATTGGCCAAGGTGAGGTGTCCAACCTATTTAGAACCTAATTTGAGCCTTGATGCCCAAGTAAGGTCCTTTATAAATGCTCCTTGACCGAGTTTATTAGAGGCCAATAATGGAGACAACTCTGTGCTAGGCTCAGAGCCAATCACAAACCTGGTCCTAAGGCTGGCTGAAGGGCCCATGGAAGGGGGCCATCAACTTAGCTTGCCTATAAATAAGAGGGCATCCCTCTCTCATCCCCATAACACACCACCTTATTTCCTCTCCCTCAATCGACCAACCTCTCCCTCTTCTCCTCCATTCAGCCTTCTTGCCCCTAAAGTGTTCTTGCCGTGGGACTTGCCACCCCCACTACCGATTGAAACCGCCAACTTAGAAAGTTGTAAGTAGATTTATTTATGTTTGGTTAGGATGTTGTGTTACAATAATCTGAGCATGTAGCGAGTCCATGTTTGAATTGTTATTCTTGCTTGAGGTTTGAAATATGTTTGCTTGGATTGTCCATGATTAGGTTCGGTACTTATTTATTGGGCTTTAGCCTGGCCTTTAGCTTGAATTGACTTGGAAATGGCCTGATTATTGTGCTTGTTTGTTGTGCCTTGACTTGGCCTTTGGCTTGACTTGAATTGGAAGAGATCCGGTTCTTGGGCTTGTTTTATTATGCATTTGTTTTACTTTGATTAGAATCGTTTTGATAGATGTTTTAGTAAAAGCTCGTTATTGTTTTGTAAAACCATTTTTAAAACACTCTTACAAGTGTGTGTTTTAGTTCATGCCCTAAGCTACGAAAAGGGGTTTCGTTGGCCTTGGATGAATGTGCGATCACGATAGATCGGTCCTTTTTTGGTCTCAGTGCAATATTGAGACGTATTGTTCCCAAGTCAAGTTTAGTATTCGATCGGTGCCTCGAATAGGTCGAATTAAGTCATGGCCTTAATTCACACTCAGCATGTTCAACGACTTGAATTCGATAAAGCATTTCACACGTGTAAGCATGGTACGCCTTCGGGCAAACTAAAAGCGAAGATAAGAATTGACTTGTAATGCTTGATGCATGGACACATAAGGGACTAAATTGTCCCATCGATCGATGGATTTCTGTGATGATGCCCGATGGATTTTAGATGCCCGGTGAATTCTAGAAGGGTCGATGGATTTCGATCATTAATAAATGAACCCCACGTGCCTGAGTTCCTTATATATGAAAGGGATTCTTGGTATATGCTTGCATATGATTGAGTGAGGTGTAAATTTTCTCATATTGTTTGCTAAACTTTGGCTTATGCTTGCATATGATTGAGTGAGGTGTAAATTTCTCATATTGTTTACTGAACTTTGGCTTATGCTTGCATATAATTGTTTTGAGGATTTCTCATGTTCTACCCAAGACATGGCTTTATTTTGTTATTGATCTGCCATTGACAATTGATTGGGATAAGTTATGTGCTTGTTAAAGGGCGATTCATCATCCTACCCAGATTTTAGTGGGTTTACTTATTGGGTTATACTCACTCATTATTTTTCTTTAGATTTGTAGGATAGCTACACCTCCTGTAAGGTTTAATGTCCCTATGGACATGGCTGTGTCAGAGACCATGATTTATTTTATGAGTATTAATAAACATTACCAAATGATCACTACAACCATTTGCTCAAGACCACACTTCGACCTCAAAAGGAAAGTCAAAGCAAGACCCCCAATTGGAAGGGATTTTGCAAGCTCTTGAGACCATAGGTGGGCTAATGGAGCAGCAGACTCATCAGCAAATAGCTACAAGTATGACAACAATGAATGAAAACAAAAATAGAAATGGTAACAATGAATGCCCGATGCATAGCTTGGTGGAACAATTCCTAAAGCTTCGAACCCTAAGGTTTGCCAAGACTAGAGATCTTGAGGAGGTTGCATCTTGGCTCGATGAACTGGAAAATATGTTTGCACTATGTAGTGCTCTGATGAAAACAAGGTGACCTTGGCGGCTTAGCAACTACAGTGTAACACTGGTTATTAGTGGAAGGCCACAAAAGCAAGAATCTTTCCTTAAGGTGTTGTACTCATGTGAGATGTTTTTGTTGAGGCATTCGATGGAAAATACTTTTCCATCTGCGCTTGCGATCGGATAATGGAGGAGTTACTGTGGCCTATGTAGCACCGACACGCGACACGCGACACGACACAACACGACACGACACGACACGGCACGACACGGCACAACATGACACGACACGACACGACACGACATGCCGACACATCATTTCTCAAAAAATAAAGAATTCTGACACATTGGGACACGTTATATAATAAATAAATATTTTTAAATATACATATGATTGTTTCAAAAATAAAGAGTAGAGTCAATTTATTTAAATAAATTTATAATTTTTCATGGTGATCATAATTTATTATTATTCAACATTATTTATCTTTTTTCTTTCTTGAAATCACCCTCCACCCTCTCCCTCCAAAAAAGAAAAGAAAAAAGGACAAATCCCGCTCAAGACGAGCATCCCATTTTAAATTGTTTTTTCTCTTCATGGCACCATCATTTTTTATTTTTATTTTTCCTGCTCTTCTTTCAAAACTCAAACACTAGCTGCCTACTATTCCTCCTAGGTGCCTCCTTGCACGATACCTCATTTTTAATTTTTTTTTTTTTTGCCCTCTTTGGAAACCCAAACCTAACTGCCTCATCCTCCTTTGACTCCTCCTTTATAGCACCCCCCTCCTTGGAAAACCAAATTGTAGCCTCCTCCTCCTTGCATGGCACCCATTCTTTATCTTTTAGAAACCCTTCAAGAGCAGCCTTGAAAACTCTCGGAAAACGACCGCTCCCTCCTCCATTGCACAATCCTCTTCCTCTCAATCTCTACTCTCTCTTGGTCGCCTTGTTGCAATTGCTCGTTGCCTTGCCTTTGGTCCTCTCTCTTTTGCAGTCGTAGCCTTGTCTCCGGTCCTCTGTCGCGGCCATCTCGGTCGCCTGGTTCTCTCTTCCTCCAGCCTTCTCTCACCGTCACGGCCTCATTGTTGCTACCTTGCCTCCGCAGCCTTGCTTCCTCACCCTCGCCTCGTCTTCACCCTCCATTGCCAATGATTCACTCTCCCTTCACGCTTGCAAACCCGCTCCAGAACCCAGCCTCTTGCGATTTTAGACACGCTCCGACTCGTGTGTCGAGAAGAGTTGACCACATGTCGAATTTTCGGACACATGTTGACCGTGTGTCCGAGTGTGTACCACACGTGTCGGCGTGTCTGACACACAACATGGAAGGTTCCCGAGCGTGTCTATGCTTCATAGCCCACGGCTTTGACAAAATAACATGACGGTTGATCAATATGAAGCCAAATTTACTAAATTGTCCAAGTACGCTCCCATAATGATTGAAGACCCGGTGGATGGGGTGAAATGATTCCAAGACGACCTGAAGCTTGATATCCGAAGTCAATTAGCACTGTTGAACCTAAAGGACTACAATGAGTTGTACGAGCAAGCTCAACTCATCGAGAGAGACTCATTGGAATGAGCTGCAGTAACTCGACCCTACTATTTAGTCCTTAAAAGCCACCAACGTCGAGGCAAAAGGCCAATGGCAAGAGGTAGGCATCAATTCACCTCCAAGAAGAAGAACAACAACCAAAGACAACCCTTTACCTTGGGCGATGTATGTTGTACTTGCGAAAGATGATGCGGTAATGCCTCGTGTCTCATTCAAATGGGAGCATGCTTTGAATGTAATCAACAAGGCCATGTCGTACGAGATTTTCTACAATGCCAACAAGGGATGCAAAATGGAGCATCGCCCCATAACAACCCCAACCAACCCCTGGCCCAAGGGTGTACGCCATGATACAGACGCGAGAGGAAGCTGAGGCCTCCAAGACCATTATCACAAGTACGGTCTCTCTACATGATCATGTTGCATATGCGCCATTTGACACGAGTGCCATGCATTCATTTGTTTCCGAGAGATTCGTGCGGACCTTAACCTTTGGAAATCACCCTTAGCATTTCTACCTCAATAAAAAGATGAAGTGTTATCCACAGTAGGGTGTCAGGGATGTAAAATTGTCATAAATGGGCAAGAGAAAATCATAGATTTAGCGGTGTTATCCACGTACGACTTCGACATCATAATGTGGACAGATTAGCTCAGCAACCAATGAGACAACATGGATTGTTATAGCAAGTTAATCCAGTTTAGTCCATCTAACTGTCTTAGCTATGAGTTTATAGGATATAAGGGAGGACCTTCATCACCTCTCATCTCTACATTGGAAGCAACTCAACTTCAACTTCTTGAGGATGGTTGCCAAGGTTATCTGACAACGGTGACAAACATCTCAAACGAAGAACCAAAGTTGGAAAATATTGCAGTGGCACAAGAATTTTCCAACGTCTTTCCTAAAGAATTACCGGGACTCCCTCTATAACATCCTCAATTCCAGGCCATGAGAAAAAGGTACTTGGACAATTTGAGTGATGTGTGGCGCTAAACTTATGCATTGGACATGAATCGACTCTTCGACCATGAGGTTTAGTTGTGGATTGATCCCACAACATCGTGAACACGAAGGATGATCATAGATTGGTTATGTGTGGATGGTAAACCGATCATGGATGATTCCGCATGGAACCTATTCCGACCATGAGTTGATTTTGTTTGATAACGGATCAGTTGCGGAAAGATCAAGTCCACATGACCAAGTGACAACCGAGGGTCAATTATGGGAATCAATGACATAAACCTTAGATAGACCAAGACATGACATGTACGGCTTTAGATCTAATCTGCCCGACCGAGACTTGGTTAGGACGAATGATCGAGGCCAACCACGAATATCATTTTTAAGATATCCAATGGACCAATTCTAATCAGGAATGGTCATGGACGAACCCAAGAGGGGTGCCGACTTAGTCATGCTTGTTTGGTTAAAGTTTAGTTAATTTTGGCATGAACCTCGGTTCTCATGGAACCGTCGATCGTGTACAAATATGAACGACTTCTCCAATAGGGAGACACCTTATGTTAGTCTCATGAATGCCTTGGATGAATTTTGGACACAAATCAATTAATGTGGGGATGAGTCATTAGACAAATGTCAAGGTATGATAGGAGTTCTAGAATCTTCCATGGTCTTTTAACCTAGTCCATCTGTATCTCTTTAGGGCCATAGACCATTTGCAAGGAAGAAAGAGGAAACTTGTTTTCCAAGTAGCTTGGCAAAAATATTAAGGCTTCATTTAATAACTTTGGACCTTAGTTCATTAATGACCTTGATGAATCATCAACTTAGGTGTCCTCTAGAATCTTTGGTGAATCTTAGGTTATGATGGCTATAGATTATAGCCTTGGTGAGCAAGGCAAGGGCCAACCAATTAAAAGAGGACATTAGGCATCAAAGGAGTTTGTGTGTCCCTTAGAGCCATAGGCATATAATGAGCCTAAATTGAGCCTTAAAGGACAAGCCAATAGGTGGACCAATCACAAGTGAACACCAAAAAACATAAATGCCAACTCAAGAGGATAGTTTGGCCAACTTGCCTCTTAGGCATAATCATGAGCTTGCACCAAAAATCTAAGGGGAGAAGGCCTATAAATAGGAGGAGCCATCCTCACATTTTGAGGTTTGGATATTCTCTTCTTTCCTCTCCTTCTCTCCCCTCTCTTTCACACCTTCCTCACCAAGCCGCCCAAGAGCCGATCGGTTCCCAAAGAAGCATCTTGGAGCTAGGTCCAAGTGGTTGTAAGTAGACTTTCCTAAACCTTCGACAGAGTGATGTGCTATGGTATCGATTTTAGGATCTCATCATCGTATATTTGCTTTGGCTTGTATTGTTATGTTTGTTGTGCTTTCATTTTCTTGCTCTTGCATTAAGTAAGTTCTTGGTCTCGCATGAGTGTCAAGCATACCTAGATGTCAAGGAAAGGTCTCGGTGACTTTGGACTTGTGCCAAGGTAGGTGCACGGCCCACACTTGGTTATAGGACAACATAGAGGTGTTTTGTTACTCGAGACAAGTCATAGGTCAATGCTAAAGCCTGAGCAACGATTACAAGTCAAGATCATGAGTCTAAATTGCATCCGGCATGAGTTTAATTTAGTAGGGGAAAAGAGTCGTTTATTAAATTAATCTTGCATGGCACGCCTTCGAGCCTTGCATCTGGCTAAAGATTCAAGATAAAAAAATGAATTGATTGATGCTTGAAATGCATGGACAGACGATGGACTTATATGCCAATGCTAGGGGATGTCAGGTTGTTGCCTAAGGTAAAGCACTGGATGCCATCCTAATAATGAGATCGTAGATGATGCCGGCCAGGGTGAGGCCGATGCTTGAGGGCCGACCTTGATGCCGTCTTGATAATGAGATTAGGACAATGTTGATTGCCAAGAGGGGGACCGATGCCCAGTTGTTACTGAAAAGGTCAATTGATTTCAACTAATATGAAATTGAAAGAAATTGCAAGTCCACGTGTGATGCTTGAATTGATGCATACACCAATGCTTGGATTTATGCTTGCAAAAGCTAGGTTTGTTTCAATTTTAGTCATCGGGTCCTTGCATCAATTTGCAAATATGTTTGCATTGGGTCACCTAGTGCATAAATGAGTCTTGCATGGTGTATGCATCATTGTAGAAGCAACAAGAGCATAGACCATAAATTTTTGGAAAGCCTGTTCTTTATGCACTAACCATTTGTTCTTGCTTTTGAAAGCACATAGTTGTTAAGAGCCTTTCGTGTGCATAAGCAAGGCAAGGCACGGGCCTTGCTATTGATTTGCCATTGACAAGTGGGTAGTGATATTGTATCCGAGGATTAACAGTGAGACGTCCTCCTATAGGAGAATTAAGGATTTTTACTTACTGAGTCGTTGGCTCACTGTTGTTGTTTTTCACCATTTCAAGTGTGTGATGGATGAACCGATCCCACCACTTGTTCGTCCTGGCCTTCCTAATTATATGGTTACCACCGTGACGGACATAATAGATATAGAAGGAGATATCACCTATTGGAAATACACCACTACCGTATGAGTTCAAGAAGAGGTAGACGCTTTGGTTGCCCATGTGTATGAAGCTTAGTGCCTCATTTTTTTATGGAGACATTATAGGTCACATTCATGGTTTCATCCCTTCGATAGATCCCACAAGATCTTTTTAAGGGAACGGGCCTAGGATGGCGACCGCTTTTGGAAGAAGCTCAATAGTGGAGCTAGGCTACTCAAGTGCTTTTTGATCACCGATGTATAATAATGAAGATAAGTAGCCCAGCATTAGGATAGGCATGTAATCATAACAACTTTTGATATGTGTATATATTTATGAATACATGTTACTTTTGTTTGTTTGGCTTGTATATATTTTGCCTAACTTCCATGTTTGTTGGTACGAGAATTTTTATGATTTGCTTCCGCATGTACTTAATCAAAGATAAAAGACTTTTGGGACGTTCGACGTACCTGGGACGTCGATAGTAACCCGTCAGGTCACCCTCTCCTTGCGAGGGGTGGAGCAGGGGTGTGACACCCACTAGAAAGAGAAGTGGAATTCATGATCGAATTAGTTCCTAGAATAGAACCCATCTCTAAAGCTCCCTACAAGATGTCCTCGTTCGAGCTCAAAGAATTGAAGGTGCAACTACAAATATTGCTTGACAAAGGGCTCATTCATCCAAGTGCCTCACCATAGGGCGCACCAGTCTTGTTCGTGAAAAAGAAAGGTGGATCATTATGCATTTGCATCGACTATCAACAATTTTATAGGGTAACCATAAAAAATAAATACCCATTACCGAGAATCGATGGCTTGTTCGATCAATTTCATGAAGCATTGGTGTTCTCAAAGATTAACTTGAGATCAGGCTACCATCAACTAAGGATCAAGAAGGAGGACATCTCAAAGACGGCATTGAGGACCCGATATAGCTATTACGAGTTCACGGTGATGCCGTTTGGTCTTACTAATGCATTAGCTGCTTTTATGGACATGATGAATCGAGTGTTCAAGCCATACTTGGATCCTTTTGTGATCATGTTTATTAATGACATCCTGGTGTACTCAAAGAGTTCAAGTGAGCATGAGCAATACTTGAGGATGGCTCTACAAACCCTAAGGGAACACACATTTTATGCTAAATTCAGCAAGCGCGATTTCTAGCTTAACCACGTGGTGTTTCTCATTCATGTGATATCCGGCAAAGGGATCTTAGTAGACCTAGCCAAACTAGAAGCAGTAATCAACTGGCTAAGGCCCACAACAATCACGGAGGTACAAAGTTTCTTAGACTTGGCCGGTTTTTATCGAAGATTTGTGGAAAAATTTGCAAGCATAGTTGCTTCCCTCACTCAACTTCTAGAGAAAGATGTGAAGTTCAAATGAACGGAGAAATGCAAATGGAGTTTCAAGAGCTCAAGCGGAGACTAATTGCTGCCCCAATCCTAGCGATACCATTCGGCCTAAGAGGATTCGAGATCTACAATGATGCCTCTCAAAAAGGGCTAGGTTGTGTCCTAATATAACACAGAAAGGTGGTGGCTTATGCGTCCAAGCAATTGAGGCCATATGAGTTAAGCTACCCAGCTCATGGCCTAGGTGGTAGCCATCATTTTTGCCTTGAAGATTTGGAGGCATTATTTATGTGGGGAGAAGTTTATAATTTACACCGATCACCAAAGCTTGAAATATTTATTCTCTCAAAAAGAACTCAACATGAGACAAGAGCATTGGATGGAGCTCTTAAAAGACTACGACTACAACATTTTATATCACCCAAGAAAGGCAAATAGAGTCGCAGATGCCCTCAATTGCAAATCGACCATCTCCCAAATGATGGTTAAAAAATGGATTCTTCTCAAAAAAGTGCGGGACTCGAACTATAAGTTCGAGATTGAAAGCCTTTCAAGCTTATTAGCTACCCTCCGAATAGAACCAGAAGTACTATCAAGAATCAAGATGCTTTAACAAATGGACCCTGAAGTCCAAAAAATCCGAAGCGAAGTCTTGGAAGGAAAAATTACTTGACTTCCAAGTAACTAAAGAAGGAGTGCTAATATTTCGTGGGTGATTATATGTGCCCAAAGACGATCAACTCCGGGTGGAGATTTTGGTGGAAGCTCACCAGAGCAACTACAACATCCACCCAAGTAACACCAAGATATATAGGAATCTTCAACAACATTTTTGGTGGAGTGGCATGAAGGTGGATATTGCCAAACACGTCGCCAAGTGCTTACCGTGTCAACAAATAAAAGCACGACATTGCAAACTCAGAGGACTTCTGCAACCTCTTGAAATTCCGGAGTGGAAATGGAAGCACATCATGATGGATTTGTGATGGCTGACAAAGTCGACTCATTCCCTCGTGCTTCGAAAGGATTACACCTCAGAAGAATATGCCAAGTTATATGTTCGACAAATAGTTTGACTACATGGAGTTCTAGTGACCATCACATTGGATCGAGACCCTAAATTTGCTCCAATATGGAAACTTCAATATATCACAGCTTATCACCCTCAAACGGATGGCCTAATTGAAAGGACCATCCAAACTTTAGAAGACATGCTTCGAGCTTGTGTCATAGACTTTAAAGGAAGTTGGGACGAGTGACTCCACCTCATAGAATTTACTTATAACAACAGTTATTAGCAAAACATTAAAATTGCACCATTGGAAGCCCTTTATGGTCGAGCTTGTAGAATTCCAATATGTTGGGATGAGGTCGGAGAAAGAAAGATTACTAGTCTTGAACTAGTTCAACTCACCGTAGAAGTTGTGTAGGTAATCTGAGATAGACTAAGAGTTGCCCAAAGCCTCCACAAAAGCTATGCGGATAGGTGTTGTAAACAAATTGAAATTCCAGGTAGGTGACCATGTGTTCCTTAAAGTGTCGCCAATAACAAGTGTGTCATGGTTCGGGAAGAAAGGAAAACTAAACCCAAGATACATAGGACATTTCAAAATTCTAGAAAGAATAGGAAATTTAGCCTACTGGTTGACTTTACCGCCGAGACTTGCTTAAGTACATGATATGTTCCATGTCTCGATGCTAAGAAAATATGAGCCTGATCCAGCACACATGCTAAATTTGAAGAGATCGAAGTAGACGACTGAGTGTCGTATGTTGATGAGCCAATACAAATCGAGGATCGAAAAGAGCAAGTCTTGTGTAATAAAGTCATTCTCTTAGTTAAGGTCCTATGGCAACACCATACTGTGGAAGAAGCAACTGGGAAAGTGAATAGGTAATGAAGCGACAGTGCCCACATCTTTTTGGATGATCAAATACATATTTAAAATTTTGGGGACAAAATTTTTTTGGAGGGGAGAGTTGTAACATCATTGATTTCAACCCTTATTCTAGCCCTGATGAGTAGGCTAAGGACTAGTGTGCCAATGGCGATACTAGGCCATGAGCCGACTCGAGGGCCGGTCATGAGTCAATTAGCTTGTCTAGGGATCGGCAACCAATGATCGTGTAAAGGTTAATCGACCATAAGGATTAGTGGTGGGATGGTCATGTACCATCATGGATCGGTAAATGGTCATGACTCAATTTTTTCTGGTCGATGTACTGATCGTGGGTGATTCCACTCAATCAATGTACTGATCATGGACGATCATGAGTCGATCCAATACGATCGTGAGTCAAGGCGAATCGATTGATCCCACACGATTACATGAATCGATAATCAATCATGGATCGAATGAACTCAACGTAGTTCAATTTCAAACTGATCATGACTTGTGGTGTAGAACCTTGGACTGGCTACAAGATTGGCCACATGACCGGTTAACTAGCCTAACGACTGGCCACAAGACTGGCTAGAGGAAACTAGCTCGTGGATTAGCTAACAAACTGACTAAGGATTGACTAACTGGGCCAATGCTTGGCCACATGACCGGTTAACTAGCCTAACAACTGGCCACAAGACTGGCTAGAGGAAACTAGCTCGTGGATTAGCTAACGAATTGACTAAGGATTGACTAACTGGGCCAATGCTTGGCCCCAAGACCCAGTCGTGAGCCCCTTTACTCAATTAAGGGAAGTTAGAGCTCGGTTTGGCAGATCGAGCCCGATTAGTTTGGTTCTATTTGGGCATGGCCTAAGCATGAACCTCAAGCCAAATAAGGTGGTCGATTGCAGTCAAACTCGATTAATTTTTGTCTAATGACAAAGCCTTCAAAATTTAGATATTTTCCCAATTGCACTTAATGCCTTCGTCACGTAGTAATTTAATAGGCGTTAACTAAGCATGGACATTTGGCACGTTTGACCTTGGCCTTGGAAAATAAGGTTGGATTTGGACATTGACCCATTAATTGGCACCTAGGCGTACCTATGGAGCCTCATGCCTAGGTCTTGGACTAGTCTAATCCTCTAAGAAACTAAGGGCCCGTTTGGTTCGGCTTTGGGGAAATGCCATTGGGGGAATGCAAATACCTTTGAGGTAAAGGGACTTTCGGAAATGTGAGACCGTTTGGTAAATTATAGCATTGAAATGCAACTTATCATAAACACCGTTTGGCAAAATTCACATTTGTAAGTAGCTTTTATTATTTATTATTTTTTTTTAAGTCTGAAATCAATTTCGGACGACCCAGCCACCGCCGGCCAACCGCCGGCCGGACGGCCGATTCGGCCACAGGACCGCCAGATCCGCCGTCACGGACCGCCAGATTTGGCCGCCGGAGGTCGCAGAGGCTAGATCTGGCCTCGCCTGGTTGCCTGGCTCGCACGAGACCAGGCGACACCGCCTGAGGTCGCTCGACCTCAGGCCACCTCGCCTGAGGTTGTGCGACCTCAGGCGAGGGGTCCCGGCGGCCAGATCTGGCCGCTCACGGCTGAGCGCCGCCGAAGAAGACGAACGACGAAGAAGAAAGTGAACGGCGGAGGAGACGATGAACAGTAACCGATGAACAGTAAAATCGCATCCCCGGAATGCCCAATGCTCAAAGCCGGTCCCCCCCAGCATTCGGCTTTCGGCATTTAAAATGCCCACATTTTGCAAATGAGCATTCAAAAGCCCTGCCAAACACCCAAAATTTCCCCCAAGGGGCTTTGGGGGCTCAAGGGGCTTTGGGAATGCCCAACCTAAGTGTGAACAAGTGCGAATATGTGTGGACATATTAAATGAAGTGTGGGCTATTAAGCAATATGTGTCCCTAGAGCCCTAAGCCTAGCCATACCATAAAAACTAGTGTGAAATATGGACTTGGAGCCCACAAAAAAAGGGTCATTCGTCCACCATAAAAAGGAGTAAGGCCAAGTCAAATTTTTGAACTTAGGATAAGTTCGCATTTAATGTCTTTGGAGTTTAACCCTTAATTGACCAAGGTGAGGTGTCCAACCTATTTACGACTTTATTTGAGCATTGATGACCAACTAAGGCTCCTCATAAATGCTCCTTGATTGAGTCTATTAAAAGCCAATAATGGAGACGACCTCGTGCTAGGCTTGGAGCCAATCACCGGCTTGGTCAAGAAGGCTAGAGTCGGTCCTAGGGCTGGTTGCAAGGCCCACAAAAGGGGGCCACCAACTTAGCTTGCCTATAAATAAGGGGCATTCCTCCCTCATTCCCACAACACACCACCTTCCTTCCTCTCCCTCAACTGACCAATCTCTCCCTCTTCTCCTCCATTCAGCCTTCTTGCATTCTCAGTGTCCTTGCCATAGGACTTGCCGCCACCGCCATCGGTTGAAGCCGCCAACTTAGAAAGTTGTAAGTAAACTTACTAACATTTGGTTAGGGTGTTGTGTTACACTAGTCCAAGCATGTAGCGAGTCCATATTCGAATTGTTGTTCTTACTTGAGGTTTGAAATATATTTGCTTGGATTGTCCTTGATTGGGTTCAATACTTATTTATTGAGCTTTAGCTTGGCCTTTGACTTGAATTGACTTGGAAATGGTCTAGCTCTTATGCTTGTTTTATTATGCCTTGGCTTTATTTTGATCCCAACCGTTTTGAAAAATGTTTTAGCAAAAGCTTATTATTGTTTTGTAAAGCCATTTTTAAAACACTCTTACAAATGAATGTTCTAGTTCACGCCCCGAGTTATGAATAGGGGTTTCGTTGGTCTTGGATGAATGTGCAGTCACTTGGATTGGTCCTTTGTTGGCCTCGGTGCGATATTGAGGCATATCATTCCTGAGCCAAGTTTGGTACTCGATTGATGCCTCAAACAAGTCGGACCAAGCCATGAGCCTTAATTCACGCTCGGCATGTTCAACGAAACGAATTTGATAAGGCATTTCACACACTTAGGCATGGCACGCCTTCAGGCCTTTAGCTAAAAGCGAAGATAAGAATCGGTGTGATACTTGATGCATGGACACACGAGAGACTAAATTATGTCATCGATTGATGGATTTCGGCAATGATGCTCGATAGATTTCGGAAGCATTGATGGATTTTGGTTATGCCGTTGACCAATGGATTTTGACAACAATGCTCGATAGATTTTGAATGCCCAGTGGATTCCGAAAGAGTTGATGGATTTCAATCATTAATAAATGAACCCCGTGTGCTTGAGTTCCTCATATATGAAATGGATTCTTGGTATATGCTTTCATATGATTGAGTGAGGCATAAATTTCCTCACGTTGCTTGGTGAACTTTGGCTTATGCTTGCATATAATTGTTTTGAGGATTTCTCATATTCTAACCAAGACATGGCTTTTATTTTGCTATTGATCTGCCATCGATAATCACTTGGGATAAGTTATGTGCTTATTGAAGGGTGAGGCATCATCCTGCTCGAATTTTAGTGGGTTTACTCACTTATTGTTTTTATTCAAATTTGTAGGATGCTTATACCTCCTGTAAGGTTTGACATCCTTATGGACATGACCGTGTCGGAGATTGTGGTTTATTTTGCGAATATTAATAAGCATTATTGAATGATCACTACAACCATTTGGGTGGATGAAAGATTGAACAAATTGCTCCCTCATAAATACCGTGCCTGGTATGAGTAGGTCGACAGAGGCTTTGTCTATCCACTTCATGGCTTTGATGGCCCGCTAGGGCCTGATGGGGATGCTCCATCCGATGGCACTTTAGAAGACTAATTAAGTAGTTGGTCCTTAGGGGTACTAATTTTGGTAAAATATCGTTAGAGGAGATTAGGATATCCCAAAGCTGGTGTGTTTTGTAAGGACCATACATATTTGATAGCATGGAACCTTGCCCAAGTCAATAGGCTTGTAAGATAAATAAAGCATGTATGTAAAATACAAGTAGTTGCCATGTATAGGTAAAAATATGATTGTATGTTTGTTTTTCCTACTAATTTGTTGATATTGTGAAGTTTTATGATTGGATATTGATTGCTTCTGCATGTGCATAACTCGAAGATGAATAAAAAGGAAAGAAGTATTGGATGGCGACATGCCTGGTATGTCGTGAAAAATATAACCCTCATTGCTCGTGACTTGGAGATGAGTTGGGATTGTTATAGATCTATTGTCCTGGCTTTCATCCATTTCGTTCTCCAAAAATAATTAGTTAACGAAAAACACTTTCCTTTCAAGGAAAATACTCATGCGTAAAATTAAGAAAGTAAATTCCCTAATCTAAGAATGTGAAAACACTTTCTGAGAATTGCTTATTTGAATTTGTTAATATTTTATTTTTCTTTTCTTTTTTTTTTTCCGCTTTTCCTCCCTTTGCCTATTGCCAGGCCTCGGCGACAGCCGGCGAGGCCACAAGCCTTGCAAAATCCCAAGCTTGACCTCACCCAAGGCCAACGAGGCTCGACCTCGCCCAAGGCAGGCCAAGTTGGCCCTCGCTTGCTATTAGGGGTAAGCATCAGTCTAGGGTCAACCCTAGATCGACCCTAGACTGGCCTAACCCTATTGGTCCTAGTCCGGTTCTCAGGAAGATTAGGTTGGTCATTGGTCTTAAGATTCCTGAACGAGCACTATGTGTGTGTGTGTGTGTGTGTGTGTGTGTGTGTGTGTGTATATTTTATAATTTTTTTTATATAGGGAAAACCTTAAAATAAACGATGTTAACAACATTAAACAGCTCTTTAGTGAGGAGTTCAAGTAATTTTACATTATTCTTTAATAACTTAGATTTTTAATGTCTTTTACGGCGTCAATAGTAATAATTTATGAAGGAGAAAAATGTTTTGTGAGGAGTCCTCACTGTATCAAAAAGGGCATAAACCCAGACCATGCTCACCCCTACTAGCTATGAGAGGAAGAAGGAAAATGAAAAAAAAAAAAAAAATCAAAATTAAAATTAAAACTATTTTAAGTTTCATTTTTTGGCCTAAAATAAAGTCATGAGATTGAAATAATTTTCCAAATGAGATCTAAATACCGGAATCTTTTTTCAATCACATATCACTAAATAAAAGAAAACTAATCATATTCCTAGAATATCCCTAAAAACATTTTCCATCAACCATACAATTCTGCAAAATAAACGCGCCTTGTAGTATTGTCAAATTCTTCGCGCCCAAGCTTCAGTGCGATGCCTGCGGGCTTCGACGCGAGCCCAATAAGTTGGGCCAAGAAAAGAGAGAAGTCCGCGAGCCCGTTCTCTGCCTTCGAAGGAAGTCCTTGGCGAATGCACCGGCAAGCGAGCCTCCCTGCCTAAAAATGCAACCTTTACTGGCCAAGAAACGGCGGACGTCATCACCGTCATCGTCCCGACCCAGAATCCAGACACGTAGATTAGATTAGACGAAACCCAGAAGCAGAGACAGTTTCTAGTTCGCGTTTCGAGTTTCGGTCGGGTTCGTGGGGTCGAAAGAAATGGAGGGTCTGTCTCTGGTCCGACCCTTGTGCTGCTCAAACGTGTCATTCGTTGTCCCTCCGCGAGCACGACCCTTACTTCCTCCCTTTCGTCTGCTTCGCCAACTTCGCGTGCCTTCTTCTTCTCGCTTCCGTTCGGTCGGGTCGGTCGTGTGCTCGGCCTCTAACGACCAGCTCAGCCAGAGCGTTGAAGCGGATTCAAGTGAATGGGCAATGCAAGGTCCTCTTTTCTTGATTTCAGGGACAGTTTTCTTGTTTTCTTGTTTTGGGTTTTGGACAGTTGGTGGTGGTGACGTTTTTTTTTGGCTTCCTCCCTACATGACGTTTGCCTTCCTTCAGATTTCTATTCCTTGAGAAGAGAGGTGGAAGCCGCATCGGCCCGGGTTGAGGATATACGGGCGTCCGCCGGTCTCCAGCAGTTGGATAAAGAATTGGCAGATTTGGAGCTTAAAGCATCTGATGCCTCCTTTTGGGACGACCGTGCTAAAGCCCAGCAAACCCTCTTGGCATTGACTGATGTCAAAGACAAGATCAGACTACTCTCTGACTTCAAAACACAGGTCTGGACTCCTACCAAATCTGTCTTCTCCACTGAATTGTCGTGTTGAGTACCATCTATTTCGTGGCACCTAAATTGTTGAAAAATCAGCCTTTTTGCCATCTGCCACTAAGAATTCGAGCTTTTTGTGTTTCTTCTGTCTTTTGTAGTGATGCTGTCGAGCGTCCATTAAAGGGAAAGTTTCTCATTGACTTATGGTTATACCTTCCCTCTGGTTTTGCAGACCACGTTCTCACCGTTGAGTTTGTCCAATTAAATTTGAAATAGCTTAGGGTCAGGAATTGATCATGGCAAAGATACATGCATTTTTGGCATTTGTTGCCACTCTTTGTTTTTTTGTGGTGCATGATTGTGTGTAATACTTATCAGTAGCCCAGAAAAATAGGGGATAGAAAACAATAGTTTTGCAATCACCGTTGATGATTATCGCCATCGTCATGGATAGCGGCATCAGGTTAAATCTTCAATTGTTGATGAGGGGCTTCTGAAATTTGGCATTTTGTAGTTTGACCTTGCAGATTGATTGATTTGTTCGTACGCGAAGCAATTTTCCATAGATAACATAGATTCAGCATATTTTGATGTCCCTTGGAGAATTCAAGCAGTGATATGGACCTTCTTAAGTTGTATCTCGGTTTAGTAGACCTAGTGTAAATGCACAAAAGGTCTAGGGTTCACCTCTTATGATCCATTATGCTTATGCTGAAAAATCATTAGCATCGAAGTGAAATTTGAAAAGGAAACCCTTTTGATGCAGATCGTTCTGAAAAGCTTCAATTAAATATGTTCTAGAAATGGAGATATTTTCATTTGGAACACATGCTCTCTAAAGTACGCACTCCTGATCAGGTTGAAGAGGCAGAAACTGTAGTCATGTTGACCGAGGAAATGGACTCTAAAGATACGGGACTTCTTGAAGAGGCTGCCGGTATTATCAAAGAGCTGAACAAGGCATTGGATCGCTTTGAGTTAACTGAACTCCTCTCTGCTCCCTACGACAAAGAAGGTGCAGTTGTTTATATAACAGCTGGTGCAGGTGGTACCGATGCACAGGTAATTAAAGATGTGCCATCTCTGGTGTTCTCTTTTGTTGACCATAGATTTTGATGGAGCATCAAGTTACATTTATTGAAAGATGTACATGGTTTCCTATTGAGGCACTGAGAAACTCAACGACTTGGCAATGTGATCTAGAATTCCACTTTGATGGTGCAGGTGGTACCGATGCCTAACTTTTGAAATTGTAATAATAAGATTCTGTTAATTTAAATGGTGATGTCAATGCCTATGTGAATCTGGGAATTTTCAATAGGATAATGAAGAATTGGTGGCTGCAGGTAAATTAGGGACAGGCATTTCCTTGGGTGACTAAGGAGGTTTTGTTTCGTGGAAAACTTATAGATGGAGGGACATGTTTTTCATTTTTAAGGAAAATAGTTGGTTTTGAGATGATTAGTGGTGTATTTGAAAGTGAGATAGAAAAAGTTTTATGATGTTTAGATCTTTCTTGCATTATTTTTTTTTTCGTAATATTGTTCCTGATATAAGATACTAAGATGATATTGACATGATTATCAAAGATATTACTGCTATATGAAATATAAAAAGGATGCCCAAAAAATGATAGAAAATGCAAATAATTAACAAACTTCTGTCGGTGCTCATAAAACTTAAGGAAAGTCCATTACAGAAAATTAATCAAAGCGTGATACCACAGCAAGCATCCAAACAGAAGGTACCAAAGAGAAGTGAAGATCAGATTGAAGCTGTGTGAGCGTGCGTGGAAGTGGAGCTTAAGACAATTTCTTCTTTTTTAGGATGGAGAAATCGTTTTCCTCAAATTTTAAATATACTTGTTTTCCTTGACTGCAAAGTTTTTTTTTCCATTGATTATCCACTTTCAGCTAACCAGATATATGAAAGTTTGGAAAATCATTTCGTGAAAATTATTTTCATATATGCTAAGTAGCAGTAAGGTTTAGAAAATTATGCCTTGGTGATGCAGTTAATTTTCAATCTATATTGTATATTTCTGAAGCCTATTGAGTAGATATCCGTCCTTTGAAGAAACGGTGTGAAGCCTTTTCTTCTGTTGGCTTAGTGCTTACATGATTATCCGCCATCATCCACATGCCATAAGCCATATTTTTTAATTTGATTTGGTTATGGATATAGAATATTTTAATAGTGTAATATTTAGAACTACTTCTGGAGCCTAATGAAATGATTAGATCTGATGGTTTGTCAAACGCAGTTCTCTTTTCGAAGTGGTTCCATAATGGCCACAAGCCTCATGTCATACATGTCTGCACTATGTCGATTGACATTTGAATTGTCTTTCATTTTCTAAAAAAAAATCTATTTTTAATAATGTTTAATAGCATTTAATTAATACAGCTGAGAATGCTAATCTACACTTTAACTAAGCAATGTATGAATCCATCTAGTATGGGAGCTGCGGTATTCTCTTTTCTTCTTTCTGTAAATTATTATGATCAACTTCAGTGCAGGATTGGGCTGACATGCTTCTCAGGATGTATGTGAGATGGGGAGAGAAACATAGATATAAAACAAGAGTTGTTGAGAAATCCATGGGAGAGGAAGCTGGGATCAAGTCAGCAACTCTTGAAGTGGAAGGGCGCTATGCATATGGATATTTATCCGGTGAGAAGGGGACTCACAGGATCGTCCGACAATCTCCATTCAATGCAAAAGGTCTTCGTCAGGTAATATTGATTATTGTGATGATTCCACTGTTTCTGAAGTTCGTGTTTTTAAGGAACCCATGAAAGTGCTCCCGGTTAGTCATTTTTCCTTTAATAACAAGAGCAGATTTACTACCATGTTTTTCTATCTTTAAAAACCATGCAGACTAGCTTTTCTGGTGTTGAAGTCATGCCTCTTCTTCCTGAAGAATCTTTAAATGTTGAAATTCCCGAGGAAGATTTAGAAATTACTTTTTCAAGAGCAGGAGGGAAAGGTGGCCAGAATGTGAACAAGGTAGAAACGGCAGTGCGGATCACTCACATTCCCACTGGGGTCACTGTTCGCTGCACAGGTATCTATCGCCATGTCTGAAATTGTCAAGCACAACGGCCTTGTTCATGTCTAAATTCTTCTTTTCGTTATTAGCCGACTGGCCATTGATATATCTCTAAAATACTTTGTAGGATATATTGACTTTTTTCTAGGACTATGAATTGATTCTCTCTAGAACTTTGAAACATAGATTATGTTCCATTTAACCTCATCTTGGATAGTTCTTAACTGTTACCTGAGGTGCAAGGGTGCTCTTGGAAAGTATTTGTTTGAATTCTCTCTCGATGGTTCGATGGTTCTTATAAGTGGTTACACGAACTCTTCAGACTCCAAATTTTATTATCTCACTTATGTTGCGGCCACATGAAGTCTCAGCTTGATCTGTGTGAAATTTTGTTCTCAAGATCTATGGATAGCAAACTGAGATTTCATTGACTGCAAACACAGAGGAGAGATCCCAGCTAGCAAACAAGATCAAAGCGCTCAGCCGACTGAAAGCAAAGCTACTTGTCATAGCAGAAGAACAGAGAGCATCTGAAATCAAGCAGATACGGGGAGATGCTGTCAAGGCCGAGTGGGGCCAGCAAATTCGAAACTATGTATTCCATCCGTACAAACTCGTGAAGGATGTGAGGACTGGATACGAGACATCGGATATCTCATCTGTAATGGACGGTGAGTTAGATCCGTTCGTTAAAACATACCTCAAATACAAGTACAGTATGTCACAGTCAGCTATTGAAGCTGTTCAGTAGGTTGTTTTCACCATGCCGCTCGAGTTGCCCGGTAGGGCGTGTACCATTATATTTGTTGAAAATGTAACATAGCGAATGAAGTTGGTCCGTAGGGTATTCTTGATATGCGGTCCATTTTTTCCAGAGGAGGGATTTGTGTCATGGTACTTTCCCCACTAAGAATGTATATAATTTACATCGGTCGATACCTTCATAGGATCCCTGAACTTTCTTATTTTGATAATTCAACCCCAACGAGGACCCAATATGATCTAACCCACCCAGTAAGGCACAAGCAGAGCACAAGCTTGAGTTCACATTAGCTGCCTCACTAGCATTTTCAAGCATTGTTGCATCAAATTTTGGCTCTTAGCCGGTATTTAGAGCACCAACTTCCCTTGAGCCTGACGGCTTTGAGAGCTCTCTCTCAAAGTTCAGGTATGTGGGTTCGGAAGTGGTGGAGAGAACATTCATCGACAGTAGTTTCACTTTAAGTCACCTTACCTGTCGAAGAGCCAGACCATCTAAACCCTAAAAGAAAGGGGAAAAAGATAACACAGGACCATGTTCGAACAATCGTCGGAATTTGCCATGTGACATGTGAGATTAATCCTTGAACCGGTCGGCTCTGAGGCCATCAAGATGGACACCCAGAAAATCATGTTAAGAGAGTTTGCATTGAAATCGACTTATTACAAATTGGTCAGAATGATTATTATTCTTCAGGTGCCTGCTTTCATAGTCAGCTCATACAAGCATTCAGCGGGCATCTCTTGCCCCCTAAGGAGGAGAATACAGAAGCTCTTTTAGCTGTAATATGTGAATATAAAATAACTCGAAATGTGTACAGTACAGTGACAAATTAACTGTGCCGATTGATGGTTTCATGCTGCCTTTCCTTTCCCAAAAATCAAGCCCAAAGAATAGATATTGCCTTTTCGAGCAGCTGCTTCGACTCGATTCCCACCAATCTAGAAATCAATGTCACCAAAAAACCCAAATGAATTCAAGACACAATAAATTGGAGTGACCAAAAACACAAGGACAGACCAGAATTGTCTTTTTGGCTAGTAAAACGGTTTCTGGGAGAACATAGCATTTCAAAGCACCAAGCAAATACCAAAACTTCATTTCTAGAACTGAATGTGACAATTCCTGTATCAGGCATGCATAGGAAGTACCTTGTCCATGAGAAAATAGCCCATCGTTGGCATGTACTGCACCAAATACATCACAGCAAGTACAGGCTGCAAAAAAGCCACTTACTCCATTAGATGTACATGCATTGAAGTTGAGAATGAGAACAAAGAGGCCTTGCATCATATACTTCTACTGGATGACATATTCAGCATGGAACTATCCGCAAGCACATATGTAACCTTCAAAAGAGCACCAATAGAGTTTAACCAAAGTTTGTTAAACTATAAGCTACCCGCAATTCACCACTTAGCTCCTTCCTGTTTTGAGAGTACATCACATCAAGAATTCTTAGCTCCTTCCTGTTTTGAGAATTGAGAGCACATCAAACTAACAATTCTGATCCATTTCATTAAGAGTCTTCAAAAGTACTCCCTCCAGTGATCTGACTTGGCCATTATTACACATGTTGGCCACAAGAAGTCATCTGCTATGGAAAATATACATTTCATCTTAAATTGTCTGTTAGATCACAGAACCTGCTCTTTTAGAAGCACTCCTACTATTGAAGAGCACCTGTCTAATGAAATTGTCAAATTGAATATGCATCGCCTTACGACACTTTAAAGTGTTGCCACTCAGGAGCAACTATTTTTTTATGATAATATCCAGAAATTTGTTGATAACTTGGATTTATCAAACGTCAAGTTGAAAAAGTGTCTTCCTCACAAGAAGAAAAGAGAGAAGCAAGCTAGATGCTGAGATTTTATAGGACTTCGCTCCTTCAAAGCATAAATTTTTTTAAGTAACATCATTGGGACGTTTTCCAGTTCTAAGACAAATCCTAGATGTCATTAATTTGACATGCATTCTGCCAGGAAATTTTTCAACTCCTGAAATAGGTTAGAGCATGATGTTGAAAGTCACGAGAACTTACAAAACAAACAAGACATATTACAAAAAGTGGAGGTTAGTCCAAATAATGTAATGATGAAGCTGGCAAAATAAACTAAGTTCAAAAAAGAAAAAAAGGCAACACCAACCTGATATGATATCCAAGCTTCCTTTAAGCCATGAGAGGCTGCAATTATTGTCAATTCAGCACATCTTTCAGATGACACACGCTTCTGCAATTATCCCAAGAAGCCACAAACATGACAAAAGAAAGAGAGAATATGTCATAGTGGGTTGAAATTAACAATTATTAGGTGTTGACTGAATGATGAAATTTGTAGCATCACTGACTGGCAGATTCTCTTTTGGGCTGTTCGAAGAGTGCAGAGAACCACTAGTTTTGCTACTGACAAGGAGGTTTATGCATAGAAATATAGAAAATAAAAAGGGATATGGAAGTAATCAATCAAGGAAGATTTCCTAAGTTAAGGTTTTGGTTTTTGGAGTCATTAATTTCTTTTCCCTGTTCTCCAGGCCATCAACGTCTCTAAAGAGCTGCTCACAGTATCACAAGAAAACTTTCAGTTCTGCCAGCAATGTAATCATCATGTTTGGATGGATTATGCAACGAATGCTAATTGAGTTCTTTGATCTAGCTTTTTCTACTTCTTGGAAAAAATATGACCTCTGCATGGAAGTGTCTTTTTTCCATGGATGATACAGAACTTTCAACACATGTTGCATGTAAATCAGCCTCTAGTTGATGACTTATAAGTTCATCACACACTGGAATCGGGAGAGAAGTAAGGTCTAAATCGTGAGTGATTTGCTATTAGAAATAGTTGCAGTTGACTAACGAAAGCAAGTTAACACTTGGCATCTTCTTTGGCCAAGAATTTTGAGAGCTGTATCAACAGCTAGCATTCTTATTCTGGGGGTAAAATCCAAGAACAGTGCCAAATCACCTCTGAGGAGCTTCTCTTTGTTGATGCTGTCGCTCCAGATCCATTTGATGTCTCTATTGGTCCAGGACAAACAACAGTCACCTTGATTCCTTTCTGGAAGAGCTGCAAGCAGGGAAAGAAATAGGCTTCTTTTGAAAGAATTACAACTGAAGGAAGAGACAAGCAATGTGTCCAGAAGATGCACTTAAAGGAAAAATCAATGCATGAGAATCCTAAACTTATAGAGGTATTAAACATCAAAGCACTGCTCTCATTTTTTCAAAAGAAACAATATCAGAGCCCCGTTGTGCCTCACATAGTTGCAAGCAGGGACCCTTTAGGACTTATTAGACACGCATAAGACTAGGACACTTGTTCATCTTAAAGACATCAAAGACTTCTCTAATTACAACAGTTGCAATGTACTTCATCATCAGAAGCTTTCTATAACTAGATATTTGTCTTCACCAAACCTTCTCAGATGCAACCCTAAAAATAGGCACATTCCCTTCTGCCACAAGTTTTCTTGTAAGGCTCTTTTCTTGTGTTATTCCAGATAGGCGCTGTTCAGGCTAAAGCATAAGATTCTCTCATCTGTCCTCGCTACCGAGTACCACTGGCAAGTTCAAAGGATCCAAATCCAATTATCCAGTAAAAAAGGAGCTTATGGATATCCTTATAATGGGACAAAATCAGATGTTAAGATATTTTAACATCAAAGGAAGTGGTAATACAGACAATTGTGAAGTAGTCCCAGTTTTTTTTTTTTTTTTGATCTAAGTAGTCCCAGTTGACTAATGGCAAATATTAAGTTAACTCTCAGTTTCAATTATGAAAGGATTTATGGTCATAGCCAGGGAAGTGGTTGATAGAGATTTGCAACTGTGAGGCACCCTTTCTCTAGAAAGATGCTTGAAAGGTACCACGATAGATAATCTCTTTGTTCCAAGTTTACATGGTAAATGCCTTCCCTTGTAATTCACTTACTGATCAACTTAGCATTGACAAACTTATCTAGGTTACTCGTGCGAAGTTATCTCTATTTACAGCTTGAGAACTCAAGCACACAATTCTCATAATCAATAATTTCACATAATTAATTCCTGTATTCCAAAGCTGCTGCCACAGCCATTCTTTAGTTGATCAAAGTGACGCATTATTCCTTCTCGCAGGCTAGTCACATGATTCCTGCGAGCTGGCTATCTCAGTGATAGCTCTTGCTCCAACCTTTTTAGTGAGAAAGTAAAGAAACTATCAAACTGGCCATCGCAAATATACCCCTGAGAACAGAACAGCCTGTATACCTCAGAACGCAAGGTATGGAAGTAGCCATTTAGAGCAAACTTGGATGCAGAATACAGAGCTTGACCAGGTGCAGGTGTTTTCCCAGCCGCACTGCTCATCTGTGATGATGCAAAAACAGAAGCTTTTTGACCAAGACATGATTAATGAACTGGTTATTGACGAAGGGAAGAAAAATGGATTCAGTATTCAACTAGAGGCATTATAGCAGTGAAAACACAGTAAAACAAGCATATTAAAGTTCCACATCTACTTCTAATCTGTAAATCCAAGGGCCAACAAGAATATGGCAACAAAAAAAATGCCTCTTTCTCATATCTGATGTAGGCTCTGGAAAATTTAGAGACTACAAATCAAGAATTACCCAAATCTCAACATAAAAGTTTCAAATCTCCAAACATATTTCCTACTAAGGACAGTCAATAACCAAATAATTATTAGCACGTACCACGACAAAATGACCCCTACCACGTCTGAGCATGAAAGGTGCCAAAAGCCGAGTCAAAGATATAGTCCCAAAGACATTAACATCGAATGTTGCCTAATTGCAGAAAAAAGGAATATAGTTGGTAAGTTAAGATAGTTAACTTGCTAATCTAACCGTAACAAAAGGACCGTCAGTGCATAATACGAGAGAAAAAATAGCTGTCTATGAGATTAAAATCTGTGATTGTCTTGGAAATTCAGCCAAACTGTCCATGTCAGAGCTGCTGCAAGATTCTTACATACCTTAAGGCTTTCTTCCGTCACATCCAAAGCTGATGTTTTCTGCCACAATCAGAGAGATTGATTATAAAGGCCCATCTACTCATGGTATACATTCACCCTCTCTTATGACACAAATGGTTTCAGGGATACAAGACCATCAAACCAGATGATGGGATTGGTGCAGACCAGGCTAGCATCCATTCTAGTTCAAAACAGAGACCACCAAAGAAAAACCCAGTGCATTGAACAAGAGATTTAGAAAGTTTTCCCCACATGGTACTGAGAAAAGAAAGTTTATAGCCATTTTCTATCCAATAATTGGAGGAAGAATGGTATTAATCATTTCTTGTATATTCAAACAGCTTAAAGCACAAGCTAATTTTGTTAGTAAACTTTTCCTTATCTTTCCTGTTGGGTTCTTTTCAATGAGCTTCTTTGTCTTATGATATTAATTTGAATTGCCATGCATTGTGATAATGGACCTGTTCAATCGTTGCAGTGATTATATTCTGTCATTTGACCTCATCTTCCAAAACTTTTGCTTTCCAGCTAAATAACTTTACTGTACCTCCAGGCATCACACTCAATCTTATAAAAGCATATTTTTAACATGCTGGTTTGAGTAAACATCCACCAAATGCAAAGGACCGACTTCTTAATTCTGCTAATTCCAGCATCCTCATTGCACGAGTGCAATGTGCATTTTCCATTAGTATTCCATTCAAAAAGGGCTCTAAACTTACAGGGCGCTCAAAAGCTGCATTGTGGATCATAATGTCGACGCCAGAGCCACTGAAGACAGATTCAGCCTTCTCCACGGCCTGCCGGAGAGAATCTTCCCCAGACGCCAAATCGAGTGGCAAGATTTGAACTCCATCAGGCGCATGTTTACCTGCCAACAATGCCATACACAAGTAGTGTCGAGTCACGGGCACGCCAATCATTGGCAACTCCGCTGCAGTATAAAACCGATTTGACATTACCAGTGAGCTGAGCCTTGACACGCTCTAATTCAGCCTCGTTCCGAGCAGAGAGTATGAGCTTCGCCCCAAGATTCGCAAGCTGCTTCGCAAGAATCTCCCCTTCGAGAATCCAGCATGAGGAGGAGTATACCCGATAAGGTGAAGAGCTAAACGAAGCAACAGGGTAGACATGGGTGCAACGAGAGATGAAACCATACCAATTCCACGGCTGGCACCGGTGATCCAGACAACCTGCGCGCACGAACAAAAGACCAACCTCAACGGATTAAGCCAAGCCAAGCCAAGCCCACCCAACCCAACCCAACCCAACCCAAGAAGGGGAAAAGAGCAGCGACAAGATGACGAAGGATCGTGGGTTGCTCACCTTATCTTCAATCTCGTCGCGCTTCACGTGCTTCTTCGACGTCAACGTGAAGTCTCCTGGCCAAGGACATAGAAAGAAAGGAAAGAAAGATGAGATTAGAGGAGGAGCTCAGGAGCCGAGCAGGAGGGAGAAACGGGGGACGGCGGCGGCGGATGAAAGAGGGACGACCATCGGCGGTGACGAATTTGAGGAGCAGAGCGGAGACGCCGAGGAAGAGCAGGAGGAGCAGGAGGAGCAGCATCGTCGCCGGTCGTCTTCTCGTCTTCGGTCTTGCGCTGCAACTCTCTCTCGCGCACTCGCAGTTAGAATAGGAACCTCGACCGACCGCCCTTTTCGTTTAGTTTGTGCAGAGTTCGTTGCAGCAACGATAGCGTCTATGTTGAATTGGGGGAAGATTCCGAAATTAACGTATGGAGTGAGGTCACTCCGGCGGAGATTCCAATTTTTTCAAATTAGAGCGTGAAATTAGGCCTGATCGGTTTTCAATCTGGTCCGATTTCAAGGTGAAACTGAAAATTTGATTGGAAGGACCGTTTCGATCTAATGAAACCGGTCACTTTCTTTCCCCTCATGCACAATGAAGTGACGATAAGTGAAAAGTTATTGTGCTATAACTTATGGTACCGCTAGATAAGGTAAGATGAGTTTGGTAACGTTTATGTTTTCATTCTTTTTCAAAAATAGTTTCTGAGTATTTTAAGACGTTTGGTAATTGTATAAAATTTTTATTTTCGGAATAAAAATGTGTTTGCATTTATTCCAAATATTTTTGTGATTTAAAATTTCTTTTAATTTATTAATATTTTTATTATATTTTTCTTTTCTTTTGTCTTTTTCTTCTCCTTTCTCTAGCTGGTTGCCGGCCTTGGCCTTGGCCAGTCATCGTCAAGGCTGACGACAGGCTAAGGGGAAGAAGAGAGGAAGAGAAAAAGAAGACAAGAAAAGAGAAAATACTTGTTTATTGAGTTGCTTTCGAGAATAAAAAGTAACATTTTTTTTTCTTATTTCTATTCTAATCTATTTCTGGGAACTAAAAAACCTACCAAATGCATTCTCATTCTATTTCTATTTCAGGGAACAAAAATATAGAAATACTTATTCCGGAGAGTGTTACCAAATGTAGCCATAATATCTAGTTCACACTTACTAATTTTTTTGAAGAAATAATAGAAAAAAAAAAGTATATGTAGTAGTCAGTTTGGTTTCCTTAAAACTCGAAACCAGACAGACTAGCCGATTCGATTTCGTTCGGGCGATTCTTAGTTGGAGCTCTACTTGAAAACTCCTAAATTGACCATAGCAATTTCACATAAATACTTGACCTTGTCGGCTGGCTTAATATTCCAAGCGGTGAAAGGTATTTTCATCCAAAGACAATTTTAATATAAATTTTAGTTAAATTGGATTAAAAATTACAAAGCGCAAGGTTTTTTAATATATATATATATATATATATATATAAGGACTAGGGCCAATCCATAATATAAATTTTAGTTAAATTAGATTAAAAATTAAAAAGCTAAAAGTTTTTAAAAAAAGAAAAAAAACATATATAGATGTGAAAATTAGGGCCAACCCTCTCGCTTGTTGGCATTGGCTATGGCTAGTGGGGTGTTGGCCATGGCCAACGAGGTTGGCGTGGGTCATGGTCCCTCCCTAACGCCCCACCAGAGATGGGGCGGCATTGACAATGGCTGACAACAATAGGTGAGGGGCTTGAGATTTTCTTTTCTTGTGTGTGTTTTCTTGGGTGGGGTAAGGGCTTGTACGCTCTTGTTGGCCGCTAGCAAGGGTTGCCTCACCCAAGTCCTCACCGGTCATAGGCGAGGCAACCATCGCCTAGATCTAGTAAGACCCAATCTTACTTGTGGCTAACGAAGGTCACCCAGGTGAGGCTGGTCCTCGTCTATGGCTTTTAAAAGTGGCCTCGTCTAACCCTCATTGAGTATCGCTGATGGCTAGCCATCACTTGAGATTGACAACAAGTGAAAAGGAAAGGAAAAAAAAATGAAAGAAGAAAGAAGAAAAGGAAAAGAAAGAAAGAAAAAGAATTCATGAAAATGTCTTTTAACTAAATAGTGAAGTCATACCCTTCTTTGATATCGATATGACCACTTTGGGATCTTATTTGAAATAATGTCTCATTTAGAATTTTATTTAAGAAAATAACAATACTTCACGCATCTATTTTAAAATTTGCTAAATCAAAAGTCAAAATCAATATGACAATTTTTTTGTAGAGAGATTTTTTAAATTCATTGCTTGTACAAAGTCTCCAAAGTCGAGGTCCATATCAGATTTGAATTTTAATATTTTCAAAATGTTGATGTATTTTTTTTTTCTTTTTGACTTTGCCCTCGCTAAACTCTTGTTATTCCAAAAATGACTTTGTCACAAGCCGTAGCCTACGAGGCTAGCTTGGCCACTGACAAGCCAAATATGAAGGCTAGTAACCTTTGGAGGCTGATGGGAGACAATAGCAAAAATACCTTTACAAATGTTTTTTTTTTTTCCCAAATAGTACTTAAATTAAAGTTGCTTTTCAATACACGTTAAGATTACACTCTACCAAAAACACTATTTGCATTTTAAAAAAAAATCTTTTACCTAAAAATTTTTGCAATTCCCCAAAGTCTTTTCTCAAAATCATGTAGGCTTTTTCGAATAAGAGTAAGTAGATATTGTTTTTAATTATTGTTGAAAGTAGTGCCGCTGGCTTCAAAGAAGGGTTTAAACTCATCGGCCCGCCAAATATTCGTGGGCCGACATTTCTGGCGACTAAAATGAAGGTAATGTTGTCAGAAATTTACAATTGGATAAAAAAAAGGGACAAAATCCCCAAATTGAATAAGATCAAGCTACTCCCCTTCAATGTTTCAGTTTTCTTCTTCCTCTCCCACTATTTGGGCGAAGTGAAACAGAAATGGGCCGAGTATTTGGGCCGAGGTAGACGGGAAGGCCCAAATCCCTAACTCGGCCGACCCTGTTTAGAGCGCTGCGGGGTTCCCCATCTTCCCATTTTCCCCTGCGTTTCGTCTCGCGAGCTCGAGAGAGAAAGAGAGACCGAGAGCCGAGGAGGAGTAGCGGCGCAAGCTCCGATGGCGGCGGCGATGGCGGCGAGGTCTGCTCTGCTCAAGTACCTGCGGGTCCCGGTCAAGCCTTCCCTCCCCTCCGGCCCCCCGCTCCCCTCTTTTGGCCTCGCCCTCCGCCGGTTCTCCGAGGAGGTCCGGGGCTCCTTCCTCGACAAGTCCGAGGTCACCGATCGCGTCGTCACCGTCGTCAAGAACTTCCAGAAAGTCGACCCCTCCAAGGTTTTTCCTTTTCGTTCCCTTCCTCTCCTCCTCCTCCTCCTCCTCCTCGTTGTATTGCCGGGAGAGGGTTTCGTTCGATTATGCCTCCTCGGATGGAGACGCGTTTGTGCTGTCCGGATCGGTTTGTGCATTTAGCCTCGGCGGGGAATGTGCCTGAGGTGCTGGTTCTGCTGATCGCGTGCTTAGGGCAAATTTGATAGCGGAGACTTGTGTGTGTGTCGACTCTGCTGTCGAGAGAGCGAGAGATGGCATTACGGCTAGGGTTTTGGGTTTGTCAAGCGACGTGCCAAACCATTGCTAAAGAATCGAAGTTTTTTTAAACTTGATGGACTAGCCAATAGGAAGAATTGCAATCGTATTTCTGGTCCCCTCTGAAATCGTACTCCAAGTTGAAGTAGCAAATGCGATTAAAGACAAGATTATTGATTCGACTATGAAAAGAATCCTAATCCAAATCGGTTATGGAGCAATGCGACACTCAATCTTCGTGAAGTTTGTAATTAGGACTTGTTGATTGGGTCTCATAGTTGATATTCTGTGATGAGCTTGTAGCAGGATTGCTCACTTGATGATTTGTGGTTTTGCTGTGAAGAAAATCTGAGTTACTTTTGAAAAAAGATAATCTTGAAGGATTGGTAGCATCCTCGCAGTTTGAACAAATATCAGCTTCATTGATTTCCCGTGCTGCATCAGTGGGGATGGGCCTGCTTTTCACTTGGCTGTTGTATATGTCTAGTATAAAGCCACACATGAGAGGCGGTCAATTGCCTTTTCCATCCTGACTCCACACTAATGGGTAACTTAATGAGTGTAACACGGTACCATACAAAAAATAGTGTTTCATAGTGCTGATGAGTGTTATACTGTCTCTCCATCGGGCTATATTATTTTGGTCTCAAGTCTCTCAATTGATTGGTGTTAATGAGATTCAGCTAATTTGAACAGGTACCTGAGATATACATTTCAGTTGTCATGCTTATGTGCGTACCCCCTAGAGTAGGGTTGCATTGCTCCATGTGTTGTCTCCCATCATTTTTCAAGGTGCAATGTCTTGAATAAATTATGAGGCCTCCATCAACTTGCCTTGATACCAGCAAGGCTTGTTGACATAGTGCAGCAGAGCTTTTAGTAAGCCTCTAAAGAGGCATGCAGTATGGAATATCTATTCTTGTTGAAAATAGGTATAGCATAATAGCATTATGGACCCCATGTGGTTGCTATTGGCTCTTTTATGCAATATTGTGATGCCTAGATCATGTGCTGCAATCGGCACTTGCTGGAATGAATCTGATTCTTTACGAATTTCATGTTTGTGCTTTTCTGGTGCAACCACATGGCTGGAATATTTGTGCAAGGTAACAATTGCGTCAATCGTTGAGTTCTAAACTGATTCTCTTTTCCTAGGTTACACCAAATGCGCACTTCCAGAATGATCTTGGATTAGACAGTCTGGACACCGTGGAGATAGTTATGGCTCTTGAGGAGGAGTTTGGATTCGAGATTCCAGATAATGAAGCAGACAAGATAAACACGATAGAACTTGCTGTCGACTTCATTGCTTCTCATCCGCAGGCAAAATAGGATAAGCATTGAAAGCCCATGTTCTTTCCTTTTCTCCTGAAGGATGGGCGTTGTCATTGAGTTTTCATAAGTGGCACATTGGCACATTTTAGAATCTTTCTGTTGGCATGCTTCCCTCCAATGGATGTGTTCCTTTTTTTGTACCAAACTGCTGTGGCTACTTCGGAGCCGGGTGGTAGCTGCTGTTACAGGCTCTTAGAGTGCTTGACACTATTTTGAAGTGTATCCAGAATGAGTTTTTGGTTGCATTAAAGTGGAGTTTCTTATTTTTTAGAAGTCCAGCATTGGGAGACTGATGTCAAAGAGGAAATCTTGCATATGCAGTATGCACATAATGACATAACCTCAATTTTGTCATATATACACATATCAGGCTATGACCAGCAAGTTAGGGGCTGTTTAGTAACGTTCCAAGGGAACACCCGTTTCTGTTCTTTTGTTTCTCGGAACAGAAATAGAATAGAAACGCGTTTGGTAAATTTTTTGTTTTCGGGAATAGATTTAGAACGGAAATAAGAAACAAAAAGAAAGTCGTCGAACAACTCAAGAAACAAGCTTTTTTTCTCTTCTTTTCTTTTCTTTTTCTCTTCCTTTCTTCTTCCCTAGCTGGTCATTGTTCTAGCGATGGTTGACGATTGGCTAGATGAGGCGCGGTGAGGTCTCCCCGAGCTCGTTGGCCATTGGTGAGGCTTGAGCCTTGCTTGGCCACGATGAGGCTCGACCTCACCCAGATCTGATGAGGTCGGCGTCGCCTGACCTCGCGGTGGTTGGGCGAGGTTGAGCCTCGTCCGGCTACCGCGAGGTCGGCTTTGCCACGGCAAGGCTCAGCCTCGCTAGATCGGGGCGAGGTTGCCTCGCTTAACCAGGGCAAAGTTGAGCCACGACAAGGCTTGGGGGGACCTCGTCGATGGCCAGCGAGGCTCCCTCGAGGCCGGCAACCTTGTTTGGCCAGTTGCCGGCCGGCCATGGCCAAGCTGGCGACCGGCTAAGAGGAAGGAGAAGAAAAAAGAAGAAAAGAAAAAAGAAAAAAATGTAATAAAATTATTAATATATTAAAAGAAATTTTAAGTCAAAAAATTTTGGTGTTGTACTAAACATGTTTACGTTCTTAGAACAAAATTTTTTTTATAGTTATCAAACATTTTAAAATGCTCATAAACTATTCCCAAGAACAAAAAAAAAAAAGAAAGTGTTTTTGAAAAGAAACTATTTCCGGGAACAGAAACGTTACTATACGCATCCTTAGTTATCAAGAGAAAGTAAGAGATTCTTTCATTTTTAATTGCACTATTAGGGATTTTGTGATGAATGGTTGAATGATCTTGTTTTGTGTTTTGTTCTTCCTGCTTGAGGAAATTAGACGATATACACTTTACCTAATAAGAGTACAATTTTTTGACTCCTAGCGATTAAAATGTCCCACGTTACTTGTTTACAAGATTTATATGAACGTGTTCTGATTTTCAAATTTTAGGTTAAATTCTCTAACGGTAGCCCTTTGGTTAGAATCGAAACGGTTTGAGAACGTGTGAAAGAGACCATACACCTGCTAATCTAGTTCCATGAATTTGAGTATTGGTATACAAAAATAAAAAAAATGAGACGAAACTCATTAAACGCCTTATTTGTCTGTATCTAATCTAGTCTAATATACATAAGTCAAGTCAAATCCCTAAAGATCCTTGGAGTGCAATTCTAGCTACCACATTAGTTCATCGCGCTTCTGATTTTTCAAGAAACTTCTCTTGGCAGGACAATGTACATTGATGAAGCTATAGGTTGCACGTAACAAAATTTCTGTTTTTTTTTTCTTTGACTTTTTATTCTCTGGAATAAGTTCGGAATAAAAATCAATTTGGTAATGTAATTTTATTTTTCTATTTCTGAAATAAATTTCTATTCCAGATTTAGATTTGAAATAGAAATCGGAAGTTAAAATTTTTAACTTTTCTATTTTTGGAACAAAAGTGAGAAATGAAAGTTTTGTTAATTGTTCACTCTCGTCATTGACCCTCGCCTACCTGCCGCTCGTGGGATGTCGAACACTAGCCACTGCTCCCTTAGAAATAGAAATTTTATTTTGTTACCAAACGAACATCTATTCTAGAAACGAAAATTTTAAATTATTTTCAAACACATTTATTTATTCAGAAACTTGTCTAGAAATAGAAATTAAGAAATTAATTTTTGGCTAAAAATTGATTTCTATTCTAGAAAATTTATTAGTGGTAAGGGTGAGCATGGTCTGGGTGGGCGGTTCCTACCTTGGAATCACGAATTGCCCATTAAGGACCAGTTTCGAAAAATTGGAGTTGAGACTTGCCTATTAGTTCCATAGATCCACTTAGGAACCAGACTGATGATTTGGTCTAGTCCTTGGATGGGTCCATGGAATCAGTCCAAAATTCTTACAAAACTTGTTCGGCTTTTTATCCGGGTTGAATTGTGAGCCATTAATTTTGATTAAGGATTGAAAACTAAACTAAACGAATAAACATTACTTATTAGCTAAAAACTTAATTTATTCAAAAGTCATGACGTGGTTGTCTCGAGATTTCTCAACACTAGAAACATGTGGAGAATTAAACTCCACGTTAAAAGTCTTAATCTCCACAGAAATTAAAATATTAATCGCTTGATTCATTTTCTTTTTTGACGTCAACTTAATTTAATTAAACTCTTAAAACGAGCCGTTGGCTTTGAAGGACATCTCCAATTGATTCTCTCCTTCCTCTACATTTGTTTATTTTGTTTTGGTTGATAAAAACAAGTAAACGGATTATTAGAAGGAAAAAAAAAAGTAGAGGATTAATCCTATTATATACCTAAAATATAAAATTAGTCAATAATGTCCAATAACCACAAATATACATATATGTACATATATATTTGGTCGAAAAATACAAAATAATTAAGTAATTGAGATAGAATTTCTTTTTTAAAACTTGGAACCCTACTAAATTGAAACCGAGAGCCGAACCGGCCCCCATAGGAACCGTTGGTTTTGGTTCAATCTGGTTTAGTTCGAAGTGGTTCGAGCAGTTTGCAACCCCTACACAATCGTCACAAATGAACCACCTGAATGGCCAAAAAAAGGAAAAAGAAAATAAAATTTTAATTTGTTCTCATATCTTTAGTGATTCCAAACTCAAAGTAGCATAATTTAAGGGGAAAATAAAAGTAAAAGTGATTGGAAAAAGACATTGCATTCTGCAACTTATATAGCTTATTCAATACGTATGATATCAACTAGGAAAAAATCCAATATGATGCCCTATTAAAAGTTCAAAAAAAATTTAAGTTGCTAATGGAGAGAGATCACATGTATATGAACAACATATGAACCCCATGAACAATAAATGTGTGATAAAAAATTAATATTTTTATGTATAATAGAGTCGTCATTAAAAGCTTTGGTGATGAAATTGAATTGATTTCTGTTGCCCCAAATCTTCCTTACCGTGCTTCAATTGATCTTAATTCAAACGTTATTTACTTTTGTAGACATTTTTCTATAGGCTTTATCTCGAACTAACATATCTATTAAGAAGATTCAAAGGAACTAACCATGGCTCATTTGAAATTTTCAGTTCTTCATTTCCAGTTTAAGTTGGAAAAAATCCAATAGATAGATGATCATTTACAGTTGTGTAAATTATTTTTTAAGGAACCAACCAGTGATTATCATCGGATTAACACGCAACTAAGCTCAATTTCAAATTGACCATTTAAAACCTATTCAATGGTATTTTTCTGGATTATATTATCTATTTGATATTTTTTACTTTATCTAATGGGAGCAAAACAAAAGCCGAGTGCTTGTTTTGTTCGCCAAAATTGATAATAGAGGGTTTTAGGTTGTTCGATCCTAATAATATCTCTATTGGGAAAATTATTGAAAAAGTCCTAAACCTATTATATAGCGGCTGATTCTATCATACACATTTTAATTGTGCCAAGTTAGTTTTAAATCTTTGGATAATTTACCAATTTAATCATAAATCTTTTGACAATTTCCTAATTTAGTTCCAATTTTTTTTTTACGATTTGTCAATATAGTCATTTTGGCCAATTATTCTAATAATATATCTAAGACTAAAATAACAAATATTCAAAAGGTTTAGATCTAACTTGACACATTTGAAAGGCTTAGGACTAAAGCATAATTGAAAGGTTTAAAGCTGAATTAGCCATTATATAAGAGGTTTAAGACTTTTTTGGATAATTATCTTTTTATCCATTTTGTTCATTCTCACTTGATCCTATGAAGCCCTAGCTTGTGCTTGCTCCATTTACTCGAAATTGCTTAACTAATGTGATCTCTCTATCACTGTCGTAAAAAATAGATGTGCAAAAGTATATTTTGGTTAGAAGCTTCAAGGTTAGCCCGGTAATCTTGGCTAATTTCTCGGCCCATCGGGCCTTGAAAACTTCTGGACCGTGACACCAAACTCATGGGTTGTGCCTACACCCTTTTCTTGATGTTACCAATTTAATAAAGTGAAACCATTGATAAAGTGAACAAAAAGTGCTTCTTAAGTAATGATGGACAACCACTGAGGTTTGCCCTAGTGGCCACCCTTCCGATATGGAAGGGGAAGGGGGGGGTTCGAATTCCTACCTTCTCATGGGGGTTGGGGTTGGGACGAATTAGTTTCAGGAGTGGGTTTCGACTTTCATACTCTGCAAGGAGACATGGTAAAAGTCTAAGAGTGAGAGTAAGAGTTAGAATATGAATAGAATATGATTGACCAAAAAAAAGTAATGCTAGACAAGTAAAGAAGCGAGATTTTTGAAATACTTTCTACGATAATCCTTCAAAAATTTCTAAAGGTTCATCAAAGTAGAGAAGGAAAAAAAATCTGGTTTTACACTGTACGGCAATGCACTGAATCTGATGTCTTTTTGACTAAAACCAGAACTGGGAAAATGAGTAATCACTTGCAGAACCTACAGTGAACCGATTGTGAAACTTATAGATATGAGCCAAGGATTCTTATCATAAACTATAGTTCTCATTAATCACTTTACACCCCCACAACTTTGCGCCAATAGGCCGTGTGAGTGTTTGGTTGTTTATAATTGCTCTAGAGATTCAGCATGAATCTAATAGGAGAGGGATCCGTACAGTACAAATAATTACGCCACACGTAAGGGATATGGAATTCACTGAAAACTTGACTCATCCTCTCTTAATATGCAGTTTGACACCGAGTGCATACATCATGGGAGGGATCTACCGCATTCTGATTCTGAGTTAGTAACAAATGGCTTGTTTATTATGTATGTGAGCCTATTTCATGGGATTTCTAGTCACATGAGATGGGTTACCATTATTATTGGCATTTTAAATTAGCAAAAGCAAGGTTGAGTTCTCCCCAGACCGGCAAGCTCGAGCTCTGAGGAGGTCGGTTGGCAAGGCTGGCGAGGCTCGACGAGGTTAATCTCACCCGAGGTCGAGTCTTGCCAACCTGGGGCAATGCTCAACCTTGTTGGCCTATGGCAAGCTTGAGCCCATTGGCCCTCTCTATTGGCCCGGTGCCGAAGGAAAATAGAAAGAATAAAGAAAAGAAAAGAAGAAAATAAAAAATTATTAAAAAATAATTTTTAAAAAATTGTCCGGGCGTGGTTGTCGAGGTCTCCAGTGTGGCCTAGATGCACCTGGGCCTACCCTTGATTGACCCAAGCACTAGGACTTGGCCCTACTGCCAAGGGCCGAGGAACGAGCGTTACGGTATCTGTGCCCAAGCATTGAGTTTCTAGTCCAAATGCTAATACGTAATCATATTTTGAAAAATGATTTTTGCATTTTGAAAGAGGAAATTATTTTCTTGAATTTAAGTTTTGGTAGGAAATTTTTTCTCATTGACTCATTTTCCTAGGCGTACAAAATGCCGGAAAATGCTTATAGCTAATAAACGGAGCCTTAGTTTTCTAAAAGTTGATTCCACTAATATTGAGCAGACTGCACTCTTAATTTTGTAAAATTCAAGGTGCTATACGATGAAACTAGCGTCGATAACATCTACAAGTTAGATGGAAATCCAAAGATTGCTTGAATCAAGCAAGACCAGCGGAGAACAATGACCAAATGTCCTTGAAAATTTTAGCAGTCGTAACATTGGCTTCTTGCTGTCCATGAGATTTGGCAGTGGCAATGTTTTTTTGGAGATGCTCCCCGTGACGAAATATCTTTCATCAAAAGTTGTTTTTCGGCTATTAATTAAAGAAAACTAGGGTTCTACGCCAACATGGAACAACATATATCTATGGTGATTAGGAATCAACAACCTCATATAGAATAAGACTATAAACACAAACCATCACATAATTCAATCAACGATATGACTTGGAAAATATAGACTAGACAAATAAACAAACTATGCTGGAATTTAATCAACGACACAACATGAGAACATAGAAGTATTATGTGAGAATTTAATTGACGACGCAAATCTAAAAGCCAAGTAAACCGCAATGCAAGAAAGATAAAATATAGTAGATTTGTTTGATTTGTGTCAAGGGTTCCTAATAGACAATTAGTGGTATATATAAGGATTAATATCACAAAAAAATCTTAAACTGGTACACATGTAATAAGTTTATCAAAAACTAATTTTTTAACAATTAAAAATCTCAAATTAGTATACATGTGATAAATTTACCAAAAATTAATTCTTTTATCACAAAAAAAACATTTGTGATAAATTTACCTCTGTTAGTTTCCATTAAATTAGTTTAATAACATGAAAAATCACAAACTGGTATACCTATACCTCAAACTAGTACACTCATCAATTACCATGTGCTATCTAACTCAACAATTTGACAGTAAAATCTAATAAAAACTAACACATGGTAAATTTGTCATAAGTGTATTAATTTGGAATTTGAGATAAATTTATCATAGGTGTACTAGTTGGTGATATTGTTACCACATATATTTAGCTGACATGTTTATAAAGGTAGAAAATTTGAGTTTAGGGTTTCTGATTACTGCGGAGCCCATTTCTCGAACCAAAAATGTCAGTTTTCATTTTTTTTTTCTGTCCTATCATTCTTAGGTAATTTCCTAATCATTTCCATAAAAAACCCAAAAGATCAAATGGTTAACTTTCAAGTTGACTTTTTGGTTAACCCTTTGATCGAAAGTCAATCTCAGGTTAATAATTGAGTTTTTCACGTAAAAAAGTCCTAAATAGCCTTAATATCACTTTGGCTATTTTAGTTTTTCAAAAAATTCAAAGATTTAATCACGAAATCAATCTTTTAGTGAAAACTCAACTAAATAATTGACTTTTAGTCTCCTTACCAAAAAAATAATTGACTTTTAGTCAAACTTTTGACCAAGAAATTGAAAATGTAGAAGCTCGTAAATCATCACATCTTAGCTTCAATTTGAGTTTGATATTGAAAATTTGCAAAAATCAATGAAGAACCTCAAATTCTACATTTTTTGGTTTTAGATTCAAAATTGACCAAAAATAAAATTACGTTCATTATGTTCACATTTTAGTTTAGTTTCTTTTACAAAATCTGATCTAGAGGTAATCTAATATTCACTTGTGTTGCTAATTTTTGATATTTGACAAGCCCAAATGAAAATTGCCATTTTTAGTCCTAATCAAGGGTTCGAGTTGATTCTTCATGAATTGTGAGCCAATGCTTCCATTCGACTCATTTTCTTGAAATAAATTTGAATCCAAGATCAATTATGGCGAGTTCACTTGAGAACTCTCCAATTTGATGGATTTATTTACTTAGATTTAAGAAATCCAAGCTAATAAGTTTTAATTAGTGCAATTCAAGTTGACCCATTATGGACTAAGATTTAATTTGATGGATTGAAATTCAATTTCAACATTGACCTTCAATTCGATTTTGGCATAAAGGCCGCACCATCACTTAATTAATATATGCAATTAAACTAATCGATATCTCATCATATTAATTGAACTCAATTTCGGTCAATTTACATTTTGAGGTAGGCAATGGTGTAAATTTACTCGTTTTGTCGCTCAATTGAGTAAATATTCTTTTCAATTAGGCCCCTAGATGACTAAATTGCACAAAAAAGGGGAATAGAACCGAATCGATAGATGGGTTCGGACTGGCTTGACTAGCTGATTGGTTCCATTGGAAAGTGACTGGTTCAACCACTTTCCGGTGGAATTTGGGAGGCCAATGACCATGGTGAGGTGGCCCATCTCATGGCTGACCTACCGGTGCCTTTATTTTCCGAACATACAAAATTGTCCTTGAATCTTAGAAATTATGAAAATGCCCCTCAATCAAACTTTAATTGCACGATTGATCACAATCGTTCATCCTTGATGCATCATAGCTGTTTAATGAGCATGTGCTTTAATCAAAATATCTTCAAAAACTTAATCAATTAATCAAGATTAGTTAGTTAAGGGATCAAACCTTAGTATATCAATGATAAAGATTTGATCTTACCCCTTGGTGTGAGGATTTTTCCCTCCAATTTTGGGAGGTCCTCATCTTTAGAATACCCTTCTCTCTCCTCCCTCTTTTCTCTCTCCTCTCTGCCCCTTTCTCCTTTTCCTACCTGTAGGAAGAAAGTCAGCGGAAGACGACTTACCTGTTTCCGATACGCAGTCAACAATTTAGCCCGAAATAAATGTTGAATTGTGGATGAATCACGAATAATATTACTTCACGTTGATCTGAATGTAGTTACGAGGAAAACATTCGATTTTCACAGCGTAAATGTCAATTGTTTTTGAAAAGAAGAAATGGAATGCCTTTTTTTTTTTCTTTTGATGGAAAGGGGACAAGAAAAGGAGAAGAATTTCTTTCTGAGCGTACATTCTCCTTTTACAAAACAATTCATATTGGCAAGTAAGCCGTGTGACTAGTGAGTACACCTGCACTTGGGAGCTCAAATTATGCACCTGTTAAGGATGACATAATGGTTACAACCCTAAAAAGAAATAAACAATTGATGTCTCACAAAGCCCCAGACATATTTTGTTACATCAATCCAAGTATACCCATCCCTTAAAGGCTATACTTGACTATTATAAAAAAAAACACAATGTATTTACAATTATATTCGCAACCATATAAGGCGATATAATTGGTCGACCAGTAAATACATGTGATAGATATAAAATAACAATAGTCTTCCTTCGCACTCATGTCTTTCTCCATTTCAGAACAACTGCTTTCCTGGACACGTCCCATAAAGCCATATATCTATTCATGATTGCCGGTAACATGCTAAAGTAGCAACATTGATCTTTCACTTCAAGAACATAGTTAGAAGTAACATAGGACACAAAATGAGGTAAATTATAAATTACCTCAAGGGCTCACACGATGAGTAAATAGGGATAATTTTCCTTACATTCCCTTGTCGGTCGAACAGTGCACATGTAGTATGAATTATATGCTATAGTGGATTTCTCTTTCAATAATAACGTATGTCATTTATTAAATATATCCACTATACGGATCTTAGCCTAAACATAATCACGTACTTCTCACGTACTCATGTTTAGCTCGAGTGTTATATTGGCTCGTTTTCTATAGTGCCCAATTAAGTATTCGCATTCGGCATCTTTCAGGCATACATGATTGTGGGACTATCATGTTCGATCTTATTATAAACAAATCAGAGATCTCATCTTGACTTCAATCAAGGCGACATATTATTTGATGTACTAAACTACTCTTCAGCATTTATTTGTACATAACGTCTCATCTCAACGTGCTAACTATAATATTTGAGGTGATTGCTCATGTGAGTGAGCCAATCATTGCATGCTGACATACTTTTTAGTAATATATGTGTGTTTGTGCTAGTCTCATAATAGATTTGTACTTATTGATAAAACATCAAGTCACTAATAAATAAACAAATATAATACATATGTCTACATATACATAAATCAATGATCCTCTATAATAACACATATCATATTCTACGTAATTCTAATGACATCCTGTGAGTCAAGAATACGTCTCTTGGAACAGCCTTTGTAAATTGATCAGCAACCATTCTATCGATTGAAATGTATTGTAGGATCACTTCTTTCTACGCTATTATATCTCTTATGAAGTTGTTCTTTATGTCAATGTACTTCGTTCTTCCATGATACTTAGGATCCTTCACATAGGTAATGGATGCTTGACTATCGCAATAAACTATTGACAGTCTTGGAATTTTAGTGACAGTGGCTAAATTTTCCAAGAAACGTTTTAGCCATTTTGCTTCTTGCAAAACATGCAATAAATTCTGCTTCTATCGTAGACAAGGCCGTGCATGTCTGTTTCTTACTATTCCAAGAATTGCACCTCCATTAAGTAAGAACGTATATACAGAAGTCGATTTACGCTCATCAAGGTCTCCACCCAAATCAGTATCTGAATAGCCTAATAGGCGTAAATCATTCCCTTGGTAACAAAGTCAATAGTTCATGGTGCTTTTTAAGTATCTCAAGATCCTCTTCACTGCTTTCCAGTGTGCTCAACCAGGATTTGATTGATATCGGCTTACCAATCCCACGGCATAATATATGTTGGGTCGAGTACACATCATAGTATACATCAAACTTTCGACCGCACTAACGTAAGAAACAATTTCCATCACTTTAATTTTTTCTAGAGTCTTATGACACATCTTAATACTTATGCCTTCACCTTGCATGACAATGGTATCAATGGGATTACAGTGCTGCATATTGAAGCGTTCAAAAATCTTCATTATATAAGATTCTTGTGATAAAGCAAGGAGTTTCCTTGATCGATCTCTTTCGATCTTAACTCCTAATATATAAGCAGCTTCTCTTATGTCTTTCATTTTAAAATTGGAGGACAACTATTCTTTTATGGTGATAACCAAAACCTTGTCATTTCCAGCCAATAGAATATCGTCCACATAAAGTAATAAAATCACAAATTTATCTTCGGACCGCTTGACATATACACAGTGATCTTCTTCGATCATCGTGAAACCAAAAGGTTTTATGGCTCGATAAAAACGAAGATACCACTATTTAGATGATTGCTTAAGGCCATATATTGAGCAACGAAGCTTGCATACTTTATCCTCTTGACCTTTAGTTATGAAACCTATTGGTTGCTTCATATAGATTTCCTCATCTAGTTCTCCATTGAGAAATGCCGTCTTTACATCGATGTAACTCAAGGTCCAAATGTGCAATGATGGCTAGAATTAGGCGTATTGAGGTAAACCTTACAACTGGTGAAAATGTTTCCTCATAGTCTATACCCTATTGTCGAGTATAATTTTTCCACAAGGCGAGCTTTATACTTTTCAATTGATCCATCCGCCCTTCAGTTAATCTTAAAAATCTATTTGTTTCTAATGGCTTTGCGATTGGGTGGTAGATTAACCAAGTTCTAAACGTGATTTACCCTCATTGACTCCATCTCATCTTCCAAAGCTTTTCTCCATTCTTCCTTATCAGAATGAGAGAGCCTCTTGAATAGTCTTTGGCTTGGCATTATCTTTTTGAGCAATCATAAATACTTCCCCTTCAATCTCAAAATGACGACGGGGAATACTTTTACGATTATTTTTACGCAATTGAATTTTTCTTGAATTCAATTCGCCAGGTGATGCAAAACTCCCACTAAGTCTTATATGTTGAGGTAAATATTCATTTCCCTCTACAATATTAGTGGGTGTGTTATTAGGATTTTCCATCTCATATAATTGGAAGCCCTTATGAATTTCACCTCTATTAGGAAAATCGTTCTCCAAGTACGTGACATCTCGTAACTCCATTTCGGTCATACTTCCATCAGCTTGTTCACCTATGAACAACGTACTCTTTAGAGTGTTCAGAATATCTTATAAAGATACATTTCTTCCCTCTAGGTCTTAATTTGCCATATCTATGGGAAGAATCATGAACGTAAGCTGCACATCCCCATGGACGTAGATTACTTAAGTCTAGTTTCCTATCAGTCCATAATTCATAAGGGGTAGAAGTGACCGATTTTGAGGACACTCAGTTAAGTACATAGGCAGTAGTCAATAACGCATCTCCCCATAGGAGATAGGTAAATTTGTTTGCGTCATCATAGATCTAACCATTTATAATAGGGTTCTATTCCTTCTCTTAGCTACCCCATTTTGTTGTGGAGTACCAGGAATAGTCAATTGTCGTACAATTCAATTTTCATCACAAAGAGTCTTGAATTGCTTCGATAGATACTCACGTCCGCGATCAGTTCTCAATGTCTTTACTGTTTTGTTTAACTGATTATCTACCATTGTTATATATCGTCTAAAGCAATCTAATGCTTTTGACTTATGGGAGATCGGAAATACATAACCGAAACGTGTGAAGTCATCTATGAAAGTGATAAAATATGAGGCTACATGCCTCACTCTCACATTCAAAGGACCACAAATGTCAAAATGTATGAGTTGTAATGGAAATTCGGTTTTAGTCTCTTTACCGAATGGTTTTCTAGTTACTTTTTCCGCTAGACAATGTTCACATACGAGTAGATTAACATTAGTGAGTGACCCTAAAAGACATTCTCTAGCTAATCTTTGCATTCTTTGCAACCCAATGTGACCTAATCTAGCATGCCAAGTACTTGTATCAATCTCAACATTACTAGAAGATGCAATTAAAGAAAAATGGCCATCAACATTAACATTGTATTGATCATAGTCAATGTTTAACACCATAAAACCATTCAATACATGACCTGAATAATAAATTGTTCCAAATAAAATGTCAACACAATCACCATGGAAATTCAATACATAACTTAGGCTAAGAAGAACAACTATGGAGACCAAGTTTCATCGAATATCTGGAGCATAGAGGACATCATGTAGGAATAGGTTTCGATCACCACGTAAAATTAATTTACATGTGCCGATACCCTTCACTTCAACTCTTGAGTTATTCTCAACATATATCCATCTTCTTCCAGGCTGTATCCGACGATACTCCACAAATGCTTCTCGGTCTCTAGTTAAGTGGTCTGTTACTCTTGAGTCTACAGTCCACATTAGATGAGATTCGGCAAGCATTACAATGCTAGAAACAAAAGTATTACTTAAAGTAATGGAGTAATAGGGTACCTCTTTCGGCTCAGTGCATTCATGAGCAAAGTAACCCATATTGCCACAATTGTAGCACTTCATCTTGGCCTTATCCTTCTTCCCATCACGCTTCTTGCGTCGAAAGGTTTTAGCCCTTTTAGGTGCATAATTAATCTTCTTCCCTTTGTTGTTGAATTGATAATTCATTTTGCGCTTTAAGCCCGAAGCTTTGCGCGAACTCGATTTAACAACATGAGCATGGGTAGAGGATCTCACAGCCTCTAGGAGCTCATCCTCTAACTCTAAATGACGTGTAATATCATCAAAAGTGATAATATTCTCAATATTCGTCATATTAATCTTCATATGCTCCAATGAGACCTTATAACAGTATGAACTTATTGTTCATCAGTAAGGGAGTGACTTGCCGACTTCAGCTCACGAATCATGTTTGATATATTCCGAAGATGCTGACTCATTGTTACATTTGAGCGCTTTCGATATATGTCAAATTTGATAGTGAGTCTCCTCAACTTAGTGGTAAATGTATCATCAAATTTATCTTTTAAAGCAACCCACATTACTTGAGCTTTATCATAACTTTCAAACTCACACATGAGATCATCTTACATACAGCTTAGCAACGTGATGCGAGCAATGCTATTTTTCTTCTTACAAGCTTGATAAGCTTCTAGATCTCTCCTGTGTTGAGCTGAAATTCTATGCTCAGGTTCATCTATGGTGTGGTTGAGGGTTTCCAAAAACCTCTTACTCCTCAAGGATATACTGAACCTTTCAGTGTCAAATATCATAATTGTCACCGTTCAGCTTTTTACCTTTATTGACGTCAGCCACAATGGTCTTGGATGCTGAAGTCATAATCAATTGCTATAACACATTGACATAATAAATACATAATCAATACAAGCACACTTTTCAGAGTAACACATATATTTAATTTGTAGCAAAGACAAACTAAATTGATGATAATTCAACAAAAGACATAGAAACAAAAGTTCACTATGTTCCCAATCAGCTCCTATGTACAATTGTTCTATCATCATTAATTAGTTTAATTTGCGCAAATTTTAAGTTTTAGGTGAGAACTCATTCGAATTCTACCAACCTACGAACTCCCACTAGAAAAAATAATTACATGACCTCATGTAATTTCTACATTTTTCATTAACATAAAAGCATAGCATGATGTGAACCAACGTACCAAAAACAATCATGCTGCAACTACAATCAAAACCGCATTTCAATATGTAAGGGAAAAACAAGGATTTCCTACCATTGTTCGAATTTTCTTGGAACTAGAAAATTGCAAGTATATTAAATTATAGACATACTATCATCGAATTAAGCTCTACACAACATATATAATACCATTTTCATGTAAGCTAGCTACTATATTTCAAAAAACATAAGAAAATACAAGCTAAAAATGAATAGACTATGCATTTATACCCTAAAAATATGCATACTTATGGTTCCATACACAATTTTATACATTTATAAAACTCAAACATATAAAATAATTATATCATAGTGTAGAGAACATCCATACGAACCAAACACCGCAAACCATGCTCCCATCCGATGTTCCACACGCCCACACGCACCGCCTGAGTGTGCGGCGCATGTGGCGCACGCGCTAGTGAGCCTAATAGGCTCCTAGCCGATTCGATCGGTCCAACCGACGACCGGTCCAAACGGTTTGACTGCCAGACCGGTTGACTGCTTTGACCGCTTTGACCGGTCAACGGTCGGGTCAGGTCTTGGGTCAGCCTCGGCTCGGGTTGTAGGTCGGGTTGTCGGCCGACAACCGACCGGCCAACTGCCATCAGCAGTGATGTCAGCACGCGTTGGTTTGCCGACGTGCATGTGACGCTGACACGCTGGCATGCCTATTGCGTTAGGCGCGTGGCGCCCATGCGCAGTGGCTTCTGGCCACGCGTGTGGGCGCGTCCGGCGTCCTTCGGCGGCATTCAACCCATCGTTAGACTTGTCTTGACGAGTACTTTGACCCTGTATATTTAAAAATTTATTTTGGCCAAAAAATATTCCGAAAAATGGCCAATATCGTATGGATGTACGCGACCCCTAACCCGTTCTTTGCTTCGGTTCGTTTTCGACGATTCAGATTGCATTTCCAAGCAATAAACATCCAGACAAATGTAGAATTCAATCTCTTGATCCCGATATCAAGTGGTAAACAAGAAAATTTGATGAAAAACAAGACATAAATCACGACCGGGCTCTGATACCAATGTAGGAAGAAAGTCAGCGGAAGACGACTTACCTGTTTCCGATACGCAATCAAAAATTTACCCCTGAACAAATGTTGAATTGCGGATGAATCACGGATAATATTACTTCACGTTGGTCTGAATGTAGTCACGAGGAAAACATCCGATTTTCACAGCGTAAATGACAATTGTTTTTGTAAAGAAGAAATGGAACGCCTTCTTTTCTTTTGATGGAAATGGGACAAGAAAAAGAGAAGAGTTTCTTTCTGAGCGTATGTTTTGCCAACCGTGTCAACGGTTATCTTCATAAGACTTTTATACAACTCCCTCATACCTTTTCAAAGGGTGTCTTTCCATCGTAGCGTATTAAGACGAAATAGTGCGTTCTCATTACACCCCATCATGGACGTACTAATCAAGTACAACATCGCCAAACTGCGCAACCACCAGCCTCACTTCATCGCTTGACCTGTTGCTCATCGAAGCTTGATCAGCGGTGTGCCACCCTCTTTGACGGTCGTGGCCTCTCCCTCGAGCCAACTATGGCTGGCGCACCTCGGCAACTAGCCGATCCACCTGCTAGTGGCCGATTTCCCTTCAAGAGTGCATAGACATGAGTTTCTTGCCAGTGCTGTCCTAACGTGATTCAACACCCTCTGGTGGACCTTTGACAGCTTGCAACTCCTAAAGACATCCGGTGACGTTCTCCGGTCATCCTTGAGTTGGTTTCAGTAGCTAAGAGGGATCGGAATCCTTATTCGGTGCCAATCTCCCCAATGATCTCCTTAAGCAGCCCAATCCTGTTCCGATGGCCATTTGGCGCCCATCTGCCCTTATCCTGACCTCCTCTAGCATCCTTGATGCCGGAACTTCTTTGAGGCTCTATGTCGTTTGGCTGAAGCTCATTTGAGCTTGATTTTGTTAGAGAAATCATCCTTATTTGTTTTGAAGTTGATAAAATGTTTCCATCAGTCTAGTCTGAAGACTCATAGACTCTATCGTCAAAGTCTGAAGACCTCCAGACTCAAGATTCAAAGTCTACTCTCACTGATGGTTTCCAGATCAACGAAGAGAAGACTTATTCAGATGCAAGTATATCTTTAAGGATTTGGTTCGTATGGTTGAAAAAGATCTCATGGCTGGAGATAGCACCTCGTGATTAATTATTTTTATTGAAATCAATTTGGATAATTAGATCCATTAATTGGTGAAGTATACTTGGAAGGTTCTACTTATGAAAACTTACATCCTGATTGCATGGGCGAGCATGATTGATGGACTATCATCACATTCCTTAAATAACTTGAGATCTCCCTAATTGATTCTGTCCAACAGGTAAATCGGAAGAACTCCTTTGAAAGGTGCCAACGGATATGAAGGCATGGAGGAGTATATAAGGAAGACGCTTAAGTTATTTGAGTGTGTTCATGATAGAAGAATTCTAAAGTTTGAAGCTCCTAGTTCTTTGCTATTTCATTCACTGAGCTTATATTGTATTCGAAAGAAAGATAAATACTTGTGAGACCTTGAGGAAGTGTAGTAAAGTCTCTACACTGTGGAATCAATGACGTGAGACTGTAAAATCTCTTTTGGTTCTTAGTGAAATCCAGCCGGTGGGCTGTCAGTGTGGGAGAGTGGACGTAGGCTTGATTTAAGCCAAACCACTATAAACTTTGTGTCTCAATTCTCTTTCCCTAAACTCTTTATCTTAAGTCGTGGTCTTATATTACTATTTATAGTCTTTTATATATTCAGCCTATTATTCTTACAAGTCGAATTAAGCTGTTAAGTTTTATAAAAACCTTTTTATCACCTATTCACCCCCCTTTAGGTGTTATTACTAGCCATTTCAATTGGTATTAGAACCTGTGTACTCATTTAATTGAAGTGTTTTTACTTATGAGTTAAAGATCTATGGCTAGTATGTTGGCTCTAGGGTTGGTTGAAGGCCAGAGCAACACCAAACCACCTTACTTCGATGGAAATGAATACAGCATATGGAAAAACAAGATGAAAGCATTTCTAAGATCGAAAAACCATTTGAAATGAGATGTAGTAGAAAAAGAAATCATTCCTAAAGTTGCATCAGTTTCAGTAAGAGGAAAAGAAGCTGCAGATGCTAGCGAGATGACACAAGAAGAAATAACCAAAAGATAAGCTCTTGATGCTAAAGCTATTTACTTTTTATATTGTGTTTTATCTTCTACTGAGTATATTAGAATTTTTTCTTGTGAAATAACCAAAGAAGTTTGGGATAGGCTGCACATTACTTATGAAGGAACTGATCGAGTGAAAGAAACAAGGATTAATATTCTACTCGGACAGTATGAAGCCTTCAAGATGAAGATAGGAGAATCTATCACTGATATGTTTAGTCGTTTTACTAAAATAGTAAATGGTCTAGAATATCAGGGACAGCCAATCTCAGGACCAATGAAGGTTAACAAATTGCTGCGTGAACTCTCCAAAGACTGGAATCACATTAAGACTTCAATAAGAGAAACGCAGAGGATCATGCCTTTGTCAGTGGACGAATTAGTTGGTACACTTCAATCATATGAAGTGGAACAAATCAATGAAGAAGAAGATCCCAAAAGTAAGAAGTCAATTGCTTTAAAATTTAACGTTATTATGATGTTACAGATTCAGAAGACGACTTGGACGATGAAGAACTTGCACTCATGATAAAGAATTTCAGGAAGTTGAACAACAAAGGAAGAAGGTTTAACTGGAAGAAGCAAAGCAATCAAAGATTTCAGAAGAAATCAAATGAAGACAATGAGACAAACAAAGACGTGGTTTGTTTCAAATGCAAGAAAAATGGACATATCAGACCCAACTGCCTTCTGTTAAAGAAAAAGAAGGGAAATACAGAGAGATTCAAAAAGTCTCTCAAAGTAGAGACATGGAATTATACTGAATGTGAAGAAAGTGAAGATAATTATGCCAATATATGTCTAATGGCTAATTCAGATTCAAACTCAGACTCTGAGATAAATTCAGACTCAGACTCAGACAGCGCAATCGAGGTAAGCAATTTAAAAATTCCTACTAAAGTTTCGAAATACATTGATGAACTTTATCTTAGTCTCAAAACCTCTCTTAAAAGGATTTCCGAATTAAAGAGGGAAAATTCTAAACTAAAGCAACAGGAAATTTCTTGGAAAGAGAAGTTTGAAAATTTAAACAAAAGCTTTAACGTTTTAAAAGAAAATGTAGATTCTCTCTCAAAGGAGGATATTTTCTTGAAAGAAGACATTTCAAAAATAACAAAGAAATTTTCAAAAGGTTCAAAGAAGTTAGAAAAGATTATTTCTATACAAAGACCTTATTTTAACAAATCTGGTTTGGGTATGACACCAGAAACTATTCATTTAATTGATTTCCCAAAAGTAAAGGAGAGAATCAAACAAAGACCTACAAAAATATTTTACAAAAACCATTTTCAAAAGGCTTTTGTAAAACCTGTTGGTCGAAGTGCTCTCAAATGTTCAAAGTGCAACAGCTTAGAACATTTTGAGAAAGAATGTCCTATGGTTTGAAGATTATTTAAGAAGGAATGGGCAAAAACTGCATATTGCACTAACTCTTCTGGGCTCAAGAAAATATGGGTACTAAAGAAAACTTGAGTTTCTTTTTTAATTGTAGGTCACTATCAAGAAAAATGTTAAATGGTATTTGGATAGTGACTGTTCGAGATACATAACAGGAGATTCAAATTGCTTTATAAAACTTATGCAAATGAATGGTGGAAATTTTTTTTTTTGGTGGAAACAGCAAAGGAAAAATTGTTGAATGTGGAACTGTGAAGATTGGAAGTCTCACAATCAATAACGTCTCCTTGGTGGAAGGACTAAATTACAATCGACTCAGCATTAGTTAACTGTGCGACACTAGATTCAAAATCAATTTTCAAGGAGTATGTTCAGGAACCAGTAAAGATTTTTCTCAATCTTTACTGGACGAAGACATGGGAATACCTACTAGATATAAAATCAGAAAGCTCTCAATATCTAATTTTAATTCAAGATGAAGCGAATCTTTGGCATCGAAAGTTTGGACATGCCAACATGAAACAAATTGCCAAGATCTCTTCCAAGAATCTTGTCCGTGCACTGCCCAACCTGAAGTATAAAAAAACTGACTTATGCACACCATGTGTGTTGGGAAAATATGTTAGAAGTTCTTTTAAACTAATAAATCAAGTTTCTACTAATCGTGTTTTGTAATTTCTGCATATGGATCTCTTTGGACAAACCAGAATTCAAAGCATTTGTGAAAAGAGATATTGTATCGTAATTGTAGATGATTATTCTCGATTTACTTGGGTTTTCTTTCTAGGCAAGTAAGTCTGAAATTTTTTCTCACTTTTCAAAATTTGCCAAGAAAGTTCAGAATGAGAAAGGATATGCTATCTCAAGCATACAGACAGACTATGGAGGTGAGTTTGAAAATTAAGACTTTGCCAAATTTTGTGATGAATCTGGTTTTCAGCATGTTTTTTCTTCTCCATACACTTTAGAATAGAATAGAGTTGTAGAAAGGAAGAATAGATATTTGCAAGAAATGACAAGAACTCTTTTAATAGAAAGTAATATTTCTTCTCGTTTTTGGGCTGAAGCAGTTTCTACAGCTTGCTATATTATTAACAAAATATTCTTAAGGCCTATTCTAGAGAAAACTCCTTATGAGTTATTCAAAGGAAAGAAGCCAATTGTTTCTTACTTTCATGTGTTTGGTTGCAAATGATCGTACTGGTAAGTTTGAAGAAAAATCAGACCAAGGAATTTTCCTTGGCTACTCAACGTCAAGCAAAGCTTACAGAGTATTCAACAAGAAGACTCAGTCTGTGGAAGAATCTATGAATGTCAAATTTCAAGACTCTCTACAGAATCAATTGATTCAGACTCAACCTGAAGAATCTGAATCTGCTCTAAACCTTACAAAGTCTACTTCACTTGAAGTAACTCAGACTTCTAAAGATCATCAACGGACGGAAATTGAAGAATCAACTGAAGTAGAGGATCAACAAACTATCAGATCAACCAACAACTAAAAGCACAAGTCTAGTCATCCCAAAAAACTCATCATCGGTGATATTGATGAAGGGATTCACACCATATCCAAAAAGTAAGAAGAGTCTAGCGCCATGGCACTTATTTCTGAAATAGAACCCAAAAGCATTGAAGAAGCTTTAATTGACGAAAGCTGGATTGAAGCAATGCAAGAATAACTCAGACAGTTCAACATTAACGATGTATGGGAATTAACTCCTAAACCAAAAGGTAAATCCATTATTGGAGCTAAACGGGTTTTCAGGAACAAGATGAACGAAAAAGGAAAAGTGGTTAGAAACAAAGCAAGACTCGTGGCCAGAAGATATACGCAAGAAGAATGAATAAACTATGATGAAACTTATGTACCAGTAATCATATTAGAAGTAATTAGATTATTACTTACTTTTGCCTGTTACAAAAATTTCAGGTTATTCCAAATGGACATCAAGAGTGCATTTCGAAATGGATTTATCCAAAAAGAAATTTATGTGGAACAACCTCTCGGATTTGAAGATCCAAAGAAACCAGACTTAGTATTCAGACTGAAAAAGGCTCTATATGGATAAGAGCAAGCACCTCGAGCATGGTATGACAGGTTAAATATGTTTTTAATTCAAAACAGTTTTGTCAAAGGAAAAGTAGATAATACTCTATTTATTAAAAGAGAAGGTAAAAACTTTCTACTTGTTTAAATCATGTTGATGAAAACCTATGCAAGAACTTTTTTAAGTCTTTACAGGATGAATTTGAGATGAGCATAATGGGTGAACTATCTTTTTTTCTTGATTACAAGTGAAACAATTGAAAGAAGGAATTTTCATTCACTAAGAAAAATATGCAAAAGAATTCGTTAAAAAGTTCGAATTGGAGAACTGCAAAAAGACTGAGATACCAATGTCAAATTCTTCGAAGCTGGACAAAGATGAAGGAGGAAAGAAAGTTGACTAGAAGCTCTACAAGAGTATTATTGGTTCACTTATTTATCTTATTGCTTCTAGATTTGACATTTTGTTTAGTGTTTGCATTTGTGCTAGATTTCAATCTGATCCATTTCAATCTAATCCAAAAGAATCTCATCTAAGTGCTGCAAAACACATCATCAAATACGTTGCAACTACCTCAAAGTTAGGTCTGTGGTATCCCAAAGAATGAGACTTTACTCTCCTTGGATATTCAGACGCAGATCTAGTAGGTTGCAGAGTTGATAGAAAAAGCGCTTTCGGTACTTGTCAATTCCTAGGAAACAGGATAGTTTCATGGTTCTCAAGGAAGCAAAGTATTATAGCTCTTTCAACAGCAAAAGCAGAGTATGTAACTCTTGGAAGTTGCTGTTCTCAAATCTTATGGATAAAACAATAACTGAGAGACTTTGGAATCGAAGATTCACGCATTGAGATCAAATGTGACAACACCAGCGCAATTAATCTTACAAAGAATCCAATTCTTCATTCAAGAGCAAAGCACATAGAGATTCGACATCACTTTATTAGAGATGAGGTTCAAAGTGGAAAAGTTATGATCTAGTTTATTGATTCAAAGAATCAACTGGCGGACATATTTACAAAGCCACTGGAAAAAAGCCTATTTGAGTCTATACGCACCAGACTGAACGTCACAGTTTTTAACTATTAAAAGATACTTAGACTCAGAGGTAAAGTCTGAAGTGCTCAGACTCAGAAGACCAATAGTTACAACTGTAAGTTATTTTGGTACTAGTAATTTAATTTCTTGAAAATGTACGATTACTTATCGCTAATTGATTGGAATTATCTTTCCAAGTTTCTTTCTTGAATTTATAGCACTTATTCATTTTTCTAGAAGGCATCTATTCAGAAAAGAAGTTATCTATTTTAAAAAAAGGGTAGTTTTTTCATTTTCAAAAAGGGAAGTTATTACTTTTTCAAAAAGGCATTTCTATTTTTTTCCTTTTTGTGACGTTTTGTTTACCTCGGTTCACTTGCTTTATATACTGTTGACATCCGTCTTCTTTGTTTTTCACCCCTAAGTTACTAAACTCTCACTTGCTCTCACTTTCTCTGTTGTTTAATCCAAAAGTTTTCACCTTTTCGAGCAAAGTTGTGAATTTCTCCCTTGAAATGACAATGTCTTCAAGAAAGTCTTCGAGAATCGCAAGCAGGGGACCACGCCACATGCTTAATGGTCCTACCCATTTCGACTTGACCGAGGAAGAAGATTCTTCTCCACCACAACAACCAAGTCAGCAACAACCTTCTTAGCAGCGTCAGTCTCCTCCACCGACTCAACCAGAAGAAGAAATTTTGGAAGAAGGTGAACCTGTAAGAACACTAACTCTTAAGGTTGCTTTCAAGCTTTATTCTTGCTTGAAAAAAAAAGGAGGAACTGCTATGTCTTTGATTGATGATTTTTTAAGAGAGAGAAGCTACAGAAATGAAACCATATTTTTGCGCGACATGGAAAAAATGGGGATTGCAAAATAAGGATCGGCTGAAAAAGCCTTTACTAACTTTCCTCGTGACCCGCGTTTTGGTACGTCTAACCAACCCGAAGGACATGACGATGATGAACGAATGTTTACACATTTCCAGCCTAGAATAGGTGTGGCTGCAAATGTTGCTGGTGATAGATCAAGTCTATTTAGATCGAATAATCACAAGAGGGTTTATTTGGACCTTATGAAGAGAGGGGTCATGAACCCTATGAGTGTTGATTTTGATTTTCTTGATTCGGTGAAAGTAAATTTGCAAGAGAAGTTTGCTCTTTTGCAATTGGAGCACTTTTGTTCTAAATCTACTGCTGCTTATCCAGAACTCACAGCCTACTTTTATTCAAATTTATCATTTTTGGATGCAAACGGTTTCTTTTTCACTGTAAGGGATAAGGAGTTCTTGGTGGATATGGATACTTTGGCTGACCTAATTGGGGGTGGAAAAAGCGTGTTTCCAACCAATTAGTGTATCTGTTGCTTACACTACTCTGTCATTGGTGAAAGATAGGACTGCTGAAGGCAAGATATCCTATTCTAGGATGAATGCCTCTAACATCTTGCTGCACAAAATCGTGATCAACCGCATCCGCCCAAAGTCAACATCCAAGACTGATGTATCTCGGTTTGAAGCAAAATTGATGCATGCCATCAATGTTGGGTACAAATTCTCTCTGTCTCATACCATCATGTTTCACATGTACAGGACAGTGGTGAAAGATAAGGGACAACTCCCTTATTCTGCTCTTATCACGCGCCTTTTTAGACATTTCCACATTCACATTCCTGCATCTCTGTGTTTGACTAGCATTACTTTGATGGTAATTGGATTCAAGATGATTACCTAGATGCGTCTGAAAGAGCTTAACAAGGTGTTAGAGCGCATGAAGGAAAAGTCTTCAATCAAGGCAAAACCAGTCTTTACAGGGGCCAAAAGGAAAGGCAAGGAGTCCATGGATGCTTTAGCAAAGAAGAAGAGAACTCTCATTTTACAGGATGAAGAAGATGAGGATGAGATGACTCTTTCAGCCCTAAGAAATTTGAAGAGTTTCGTCAGCTTTCGTGGGACTAGAGAAGAGACTAAGAGAAGAGATGCAGACAGAAGAGAAGAAGAAGAAGCAGAGCAAAGAAGAGAAGAATAAGATGAAGAAGAAAGCAGAATAGTAGAAGCAAAAGGAAAAGGAGAAGAGGAAGAAGAAGGAAGGATAGAAGGAGAGGAAGATGTGGTTCGAGATGAATCTCTTGAGCCTACTTTGGCTGTATCCCTATCAAGCAGCTCTGACAAGACAAATAATGGAATTGCTGGTGAGCAAACTCAAGAAAAACATCACACTCTTGCTGACGCAGAACAGGAAAAAGAATCCATCTCTCCTCCCAAAGGCACATATTCAAGGGGAGCTGCGGATAAAGGAGATGCATCCACTCATAGTCATGGTGGACACTCTACTGAAGATCCCTCCATTTTCAAAAAAAATGGACTCGACTCAATTGAACCAAGTTCTGCCACAGCACATACAACAGACTTTTCGCGACTGCTAGAAATTCTACTGGATGTCAGGAAAGAGCAATATGCTATGGGGTTTGAAATGCAGGATCTCAAGAACACTTTCATGGCCACTTCAGTGTCTTTGCATGATCAGTTAAACGCTCTGAAAACTCAAGTGCAAGATCATGTGAAGGGTGAAGATTTACAGCCGCTGAAGGAGACTACCGAAAAGCTTGAGAAAATAGTGAATTCAATGGGAGAATTCCAGCTTGTTCGCCTGCCCAAACAACTTTGACTCTCTCCATTTCCAAACAACTCTTTTTATTTGTTATCCACTTTTTGCTGTTGACAAAAAGGGGGAGAAGTTTGATGCAGATTTGACCCTTGTTTGTTTGTTTTTTACTTTGGACTTCTAGACTTATCCTTGTTTTGTTTGGTTGTGGACTGTTTGATTTGATCTTTTGATGCCTGCAGTAAATTAAGCCATGTTAATGATTATGGAAGGATAGTTGATTTGCAGGACTAAGATGTTCTCTTTGGTTGCAGAATCGTTGCTATTCATATCCTAATCCACTTATCTTTTATGAGATATCTTGTTTTGCTTAAGTGTTGTTTTGCAAGACAAAAGTGTTCAAATCTGTAGGAAATTTTTGTTATCATAAAAAATGGAGAGATTGTTGGAGAAATTTTCCTTATTTGTTTTGAAGTTGACAAAACATTTCCATCAGTCTAGTTTGAAGACTCATAGACTCTATTGTCAAAGTCTGAAGACCTTCAAACTGAAGATTCAAAATCTACTATCACTGATAGTTTCCAAACTAACGAAGAAAAGACTTATTCAGATGCAAGTATATCTTTAAGGATTTGGTTCGTACGGTTGAAGAAGATCTCACGGCTGGAGATAGCACCTCGTGATCAATTATTCTTATTGAAATCAATTTGGATAATTATATCCATTGATTGGCGAAGTATACTTGGAAGGTTCTACTTATAAAAACCTAGATCCTGATTGTATGGGCGAGCAGGATTGGTGGGCTATCATGATATTTCTTAAATAACTCAAGATCTCCCTAATTGATTCTGTCCAATGAGTAGATTGGAAGAACTCATTTAGAATGTGCCAACGGATATAAAGGCATGGAGGAGTATATAAGGAAGACGCTCAAGTTATTCGAGTGTGTGTGTGATAGAAGAATTCTAAAGTCTGAAGCTCCTAGTTCTTTATTATTTCATTCGCTGAGCTTATACTGTATTCGAAAGAGAGATAAATACTTGTGAGACCTTGAAGAAGTGTAGTAGAGTCTCTACACTGTGGAATCAATGACGTGAGACTGTAAAATCTCTTTTGGTTCTTAGTGAAATCCAGCCGATGGGCTGTTAGTGCGGGAGAGTGGACGTAGGCTTGATCTAAGCGAAACCACTATAAACCTTGTGTCTCAATTCTCTTTCCCTAAACTCTTTATCTTAAGTTGTGGTCTTATATTACTGTTTATAGTCTTTTATATCTTCAGTCTATTATTCTTACAAGTCGAATTAAGCTGTTAAGTTTTATAAAAACCTCTTTATCACCTATTCACTCCCCTCTAGGTGTTATTACTAGCCCTTTCAGATTTGTGCGAAAACCTCGAAAGGTGATGATCTACATCTCGAGCTCAATAAAGTAAGGTCATTCTAGAGGACCGAGGCTAGAGCTCAATATAGGTTGAAATCTAATGAGTTCATTAATATATAATGATGCTTATGGAGTCTAAGATTGATCAGTGATAGGTTTGAGTGGGTTTTATATGGACGATTGCTTGGTTTGCTTGAATATGCAATTCAGATGTCTTGGATGCCTGATTGTCGATTGTCTTGGAACGAGCTGCTAAACGTGTTCTTTTGGTCTCAAGTCATCCATGAAAGTCATGGTATATTACATGGCCTTTCCAATGATATAAAGTTTGCACCGAACAGCCTCCGTTTGCCCTGTCAATTGCATGCTTAAAGTTCTATTTAGTTCTATGGTTGTTGTTGTAGTATGGTGCTTTGGATGACTTGGGACATCTCACGATTTTGTGTGCCTTTTTGTGGATTGAATTAGGTTAGGGTGTCCCCATATGATCTAACCGTTACATTGAGGTCTAGTTGCACGAAAAATTGCAGAATTTTCTCATGTTATATAGATAGGATTAATCATGGTTGATTCTAGTTTTGTACTACTGTTTCCATTACTGATCTGACCTCCTAGAGAAATGTCTTCGATTGAGCTTGTTAATGAATCAATTTGTCAATGATGCCTTTTGGACATTTGTAATAGACATCTTAAGCTTTAAAATGACACATTGTATGCCTTAATTGGCCATCATTTTCTATGTTTAACATTTTTGATAATCCGAGTCAGATTTTGGAAATCATATTGAATTGAAACTGCATGTTGTTTTCTTGTTAGTCTAGCTGTTTGCCATTTTTGCACGATTTCTTAGACATATATTTTGGGGTTGAGTCCTCAATGAAAGCTGTCCATAACATCCATGTCTATAACTTCGAAAAATTTGAGGTCATTTGAACATCAATTGATAGGGTCGATCAGCTGTAGAATGTTAGTGTCACATGCTGCCCTGTTCAGTTCTTGACTGACTTGTTTTTTTTTTTTTTGTTGGTAAAGTAAGAATTATATTGAGCTTGAACCAAACTATAAAAGAGGAGAAGTCGGCACTAAAACTTATACTCAAAATGACAAAGAGTCATAGCGAGTGGAAGGGTGCCGAGACGGAAAAATACTGCCAAACAGCGGCAAAGCTACCTAACCGGCAAAACACACTACTACAGCAAAAGAATAGCCAAACAGCGGCTAGAACAAGCAAAACAGAGGCAAACAAAGAAGGAGCCAAGAGAGACCGAACAGACGGTAGTCAAAGGCCCTCAATCAACCTTGTAAGACCAAGCAAAACCCGCAGCAACTGGCAGCAATCAACAAGAAGTTGTTGAACGAACTGCAGCCATCCGCAGGGCACTAACTGCACCAGCATGAAGGAAGAGCTGAACCAACCGTCGCATCAAAAGACAGCTGCGAGGCACCAAATCTGGCATCAGGCGCAGCGTTAAGTTGAAGGTTCTGAAGAGAAGATAACCGGATTAATACCCCAACTGGGCTGAACTCGCCTGTTCCTTGTAGTATCCGCAACATTCCTGAAGGTGAAAGCCTTGTCTCTAACAACCTTAAACAGGTGATTCTTCAAGGCCAACAACGCAATAGACTGCTCTCTAAATAGAATGTTTTTCCTATTCTTCCAAATGATATGATAGCGGGCTCCGAAAGAGAACCTAGCGATGCATTTATAGAAATCTTTGCCCGAGAGCAATATAATGGCCCAATGGAGATTCTCCATCCAAGATCTATTCCGCCACGGGAGGTTGCACCTCACAGCCGAAAAGAAAGCAAGGCTAGTTGTGAAAGGACATCCAAAAAATAGATGATCAATAGAATCTGGCATCGTATTGCAAAAGGCACACAATCCGCTTTCTATTCTATCATATGATAATAAAAGAGCTTGGGTAGGAAGTCTGTGCTTTGTAATAAGCCAAAGATTTCTTGACTGACTTATGTTCTAAGATTTTTAGAAATTTGTGTGTTAGGAACTTTGAAATGCTTCCTTCGTGAGAGTTGTTCCTCATATATTCATTTACCTATCATTAAAATCTTAGGGTGAAATAGTCACTGATTGTGCTTTTATTGAGCATATTCTGTATACCTTGTTCTGCGATGATTGATTTGGCTGATGGAAATGTTTGCCTTCTTGGATATTTAGGAAATTATGCATGCTGAATCTGAAGATGTTGTCTTGTGAGTGCTGAACTTTGTTGTCACAAAGTTTCTTAAAATAAAAATGTGATTTGGTATTTTCACCAATCATCCCAAAACTGCAAGATGTTCTGAAATTCTGATTTCTTAATGTGTTTTCGGACTTACCCAAAGTTTTGGTAGTTCACGTGATACCCATGTGGAACAATTGTTTAATATTTTTCAAACTATGATTTGACATGATCTTCATCAGAGTACTGATTCTTATTTAGAACGTTTGTTATGCTTGATTAGTTGTGCCTACAATGCACCCAAGCTTATCTTGACGGTTGGATATGTTCCATGATTTAATGAAGTTATGTCTCTCTTTTCATCAAATCTTTTAAAATGCTATCTTTTGTCCATTGTCCGCAAAATTATTTTGGGTATCATGTAAATTGCATATCCAATGGCGCATGTGTTTGAATAAGTGATCCTTAGTTGCTTTACTCATTGATTTGGATCGTTTGAGAATCAAGTCCGTATGGCTTGAATGCCTGATAATTTATATGCTTTGTATGTAAATGTTAGATGAATGATTTAAGTGCGATGCATGACAACGTGAGTTCCCTTGGGATGCCACATAGAACTTGACCTAGGAATTTTATGACTTTAGTCACCATTTGCAAACACAAATGATGTCTAATAGTCATAAGTCATTAAGAAATGAATTGGGGGTAGCTATTTTAGGAAGGTCGTCGCATGAACTTCAAAAGCCAACCCCGAGGCCACTGGTGATTAGTAGATTGCTTTTCTTGGATGTTTGGATGTGAAACGTTGTGGTTGCTTGATTGTTATGAATTGCTTCTTCGTGTACTTTATGTATTAGTTTTAACACTAGAGTAGAACTAGGATAGGTTCCAAATGCAATCCCTAAAGGCAACGATCCGAAGACACAAGGATGATAAATGGTCGATGTCCAATCCGACCTGATTTTTTTTTTGTAATATTCATTCATTCCCTCGATATATGTTTTGAGTTTCCTCATGTGTTGTATAAATACTTGACAAGTTGTGGGTTTCCTTTATTCATTCTTAGAACAATTTGTCTAGGTTCTTTCTTTACCTTTGAAACTGCTCTGAGTGTTTACTTTTCCGCACTATCATTTCAATAAGTTGTATGTTTTACTTTCATGCTCCTTAAAATATAATGACATGAAGAAACCATCAACGCTTGATCGCCCCTTTTATCAAGAAGCGCACGAAAAAATAAAAAGACATGCATGGACACGATAGGTAACACGTCAACTATTAGGTACCGAAATGGCATTAATAGATACATTAGCATAACCTAAGTTCCCGAACCTTAGATCATTGGTTGCGTTGGAATCGAGGGATCACTCCCAATCATCAATTGAGCATTCTAGCTGGCTCTAAAAAACGAGACTAGTGGCGACTCCTAGATATTATTTAGGTTGTTTAAAGCAACTTAAAAATAATAAATGAATTCGTCATGAGAGATATGAACTTTTGGAAGAGTTCGCGGCTATGATTTGGCATACTCGAAATGGTGAAGCTAAGGGATGAAACGATGCCATATTTGATGGACGAACCTTCTAGGGGGCTATTATGGTCGAAATATTCTTAAACTCACTTTATGTACGATTTTCTTTCGACCTTCAAACTGCCGATCAAGATGGGCCGTGGCATCAATGTAGAGTCACAACAAATCCCGCCATCACGCAAGGTGCGAGCTTGGGAGAGCTCACGATCGTGATCAAGCAAACTCATATAGTCAATCCTAAAGGAGGAGGTGATTACATCCCTGGAGTTATATCGTGAGGGAAGTTTCATAGTCGAGTACCTCTAAACCCCACCTTTACACCTTCACATTTTGAGGCGCTGAGGTCGGGTCGTAACAGGTCTTAACGCCATTTATATTAGTCACATGATAACTGCTCCTTAGCGATTGCCTATATCCTTCTCCACTTACGAAAGTCTTGTGCTTATATCTCTTGATCTTACTCCCAAACAGTTGTTCCTTCGGAAATCTATGCCAACTTTCCCTTGTTGTCCCACGATCTTGCTCCCAAACAATAATTGTCTCACAATCTTGTTCCGACTGCTCATTGGTAACTACCCCATGATCGCTCATTGATAACTACTTAGGGCATATTTGGAAACGATTATGTTCTCGCGAACATATTTTGATCAGAAATGATTCTCTTTTAATTCTGTTCCCAGGAACAATTTCTAAGCATTTTAAGCCATTCGGTAACTGTTCAAAATTTCTGATTCTAGAATATAATTGCGTTTGGTACCTTGTTTATTAATTCTGCTCCTAATCAATTTCTTTTAATTTTTAAATAATTTTTTTTTACTTTTCTTTTTCTTTTTCTTTTTCTTTTTTCTCCTATTCTTCTTCTTCTTCTTGTGGCCGGTCATACGAGGGCCGACGACCTCACTAGAGTGTCGCTGGCCCTTGTCGATCGAGCCTTGCCGATGGCCAGGCCGGCCTCGCCAAGGCTGGGCGAGGCCTGCCTAGCCACCAGTGGGGCTGGGCGAGCCTCGCCGGGGCTGGGCATCGCGAGGCTTGCCCAACCCTGGCGAGGCCGAGCCTCGTCGGTGGCTGGGCTTGCCTCTGGCGAGCTCATCGGACCTCGCCCTGGCCCGGCGAGTCTCCGGCGAGCTCGCCGAACCGGTTGCCAGCGATTGGTGGCGGCGGATGGTGGCGAACAGTGGCGACTGACAGTGGTGGATGGCACTCGCGGGATGGCGGTCGATGAAGAAGAACCAGCTTGCACCAACAGTGTGCCATAAACCTCCTAGTGACGCTAGCAGGGAAACCACCACCCCGACGCCACGCTTAAATCGCCTAATGATTCGCTAGCCTCCCTGCAACTTGCGTTGCAGGGGCTTCGAACTTCCGACCTCCCCGAGGAAGACGTTGTAGAGCCTACCCAGCAGAGCCACTTGAGCCGGTGGTTTTGATTCTCAGATTTGTTCCCGGAACAAGAATCAACTTTTTTTTTTTTTATTCTACTCCAAATCTGTTCTCGGAATAAATTTGTTCCTGAGAACAAAAATTTTACCAAACGAGATTCTGTTCTAAAACTACTCTCAGGAACAAAAAATCAGAATCAATCAATGTTGGGATGGTCCAAATAGGCACTTAGTGATCTTGTCACCCATTATCTTGCCTCTGAATTAAACGGCTTTATAACCCTACTTCCAAGTAATTGTCCTCTAAAATATGCAAATATATGCATGCCGATTGCTCTTCGATCCTCAATTGCTTTGCGCCCTTGTGACCTTGAATTCGTAATAATGTTCCTATGCTCTTCATGCCTCCAAAGAGTTTTGTTAGTTTGCCGTCCTTTGCTCACTGGTATCCATATCGATAGCTATTAGCCATTAGTCATCATATATCAACAATTGACTAGCAATTCCAGTCAATATGCATCACTGATGCGTGTCAATACTGATTGTTAATATCAATATTAAACTCTATGGTGGACGGCAAGATGTCACGTGCATGATAATCCTCACACATTAGTCAAGTGATTATTTATGTTCATTTGTTGGTCACGTTCTTACCTGCGTTGACGATCCAATCAAATTTGGAGTAAACAGGCATGGACACGGTTTTCAAAGAACTGTGAAGTGAATATGGCCTCGTTTGGTTCGGCATTTAGAATGAGCTTTGGGACTCTAAAGTCCTTTGGCCAAATTCAAATGAGTTTGGTTCGTGTTTTTGCTCAACTTTAGGAAAATACAATTGCATCTCCAAAGGACTCTAAAGGCCCTTAGTCTAAAGTAGGTCTCGAGATGCTTTGGGAACTTGCATTTTCGGAATGCAACTTGGTTACTGTTCATATTTTCCAAAACCACTGCACGGAAAATCCAATCGGAGGTCGACGACCTTCGGCCAAAGGGTCACGCGCGCCGGCAACAATCGCCTGAGGGTCGCCTGACCCCGATGACTGTCGCCGGACCTTAGGCGATGCCTGGGTCATGCAACCTAGGTGGCTGCCTAAGGTCGCGCAACCTCAGGCGACGGTCGTCGGGGTTGGGCTACCCCAGGCCAAGACGCCTGAAGTCGCGCGATCCAAGACGATGGCCAAATCGCCCAGCGTCGCTTGCCAGGGTTCAGTCATTGCCTAGGGTTGCATGACCTCAGGTGGCCGTCGCCTGGGGTCGCCCGACCTAGGCAACCGGTCGCCTGAGGTCACGCAATGGTCGCCTAGGTCAAGCGACCTTAGGTGGTCACGTGAACCCAGGCGGCCGACACTTGGGGTCACGCGACCTCCAGATCTGGCCTTTTGGCAGCTAGATCCGGCGATTCGACAGCCAGATCTGCCCGGTTGGTGGTTAGACTTCAAAAAAAAAAAAAATACAAATGTTTTTTTTTAAAATTTAATGAAAGTTATTTACAAATACAAATTTTAACAAAAAAGGATTTTGGTCAAAGTTGTTTCTCAATACATTTTAGAATTACAATTCACCAAATGCTATTTATATTTCGAAAAACTCCATTCACTCAAAGGTATTTGCAATTTTGTAAATAAATTCTTCAAAAACCGAACCAAATGGGACCTATGTAATACGTGCAAAAAACGTGGCCAATCATATCTTGTCAACATATCACGTGAAGTCACATCACTATTTATTGCCATCGTCGTATGTTCTCAGAAGTCCAGCGCGTGTTAGAAAGCACGTGTTAGAAAATGGGTCGACCAACTGGTCTTTGTTCCCACCCGAAGAAACACGGTTAGCCCATCCTCACCTGTATGGCCGGTGATAAATTTATGGCCTTGGCTTGACTTGCTAAATCCAGTAGCAGAAGGTGAGGTCTCGTCGATGTGTGTTTCAGATAATGCTTGGCTCTCATGTGTTGTAGAATCAATGGAATCCATGCAGCTCCTTTCAAGATTCGTCTTCTTCCTCTCCCTCTTCATAGCTTCTTTTTTCTGTGTATTCCCCGACACGGCGATGGCTCAAGCTACTACAGATCCACTTGAAGGTTCTCTCTCTCTCTCTCTCTCTCTCTCTCTCTCTCTCTCTCTCTCTCTCTCTCATATGCGAGAGGTTGAAATGTAATATCTGAGATAGGCTTAATTGGGAGAGACACTAAACACGACTGGTTTGGCTTGGTATTGAACTCCAATGGCCATCGCGAACTTCATGTGGAAATCCTAACAATAATTCTGCTTCATGCTTGGTAATTAATCACACAGTAAAAGCTCTGAACCGTCTACTCCAACAATGGAACCTGGCTGCGCGGCCGAGCTGGTGGAACATTAGCGGAGAACCATGCAGCGGCGTCGCCCTCTCCACGACCAGCATCGACGAAGACAACTACGGGCCTTCCATCAGATGTGATTGTTCTTATGACAACGATTTCACCTGTCATATCACCGAACTGTGAGAACCAACTATTCTCTCATAGTGGATTTATTAATTAAGTACGCTAATGCAGTATGAACGAAAATGTGTGTTACGCGGATTTAATTCGATGGTTCGAATGCAACATAACATTCTGATAAGCTGTTTTATCAGTCATGATTCGTCACGGAATCTGAAACACTAACTCGGTGTCGTTTTGCAGGCGGATCTATACGCTGAACATTGTGGGTTCGATTCCGGAGGAGCTATGGAGTCTGAGTTACCTCACATATTTGTATGATTCCTATTTTGCTTCCTTCTTCCTAAATTTTTTGTTAATTCATCTCATGGTCTTATCAGCTTAGCATCTTGCCCACATTTAGCAACTTAAGTTCAGAAATACGCAAAGAACTCGGAAGAAAATGAAGAAAAATGAAACAAAAGATACAAAAAAGGAGAATTATTATATTGTTCTCTAGTGTGGGAAACGAGGCGAGGGGAATTCTTCGGTCTACTCATAAATTGCGACTGATTAGATATCAATTTAGTTCATGTGGCTTATGTGAATCAAGTTCATTTAAGAAATTGACCGATTAGACGAGCTACACAAGGACGGACATGGACTTGGAGTCCCCCGTTGTACCTTGTCGTGAGCATGAACCTTAATTACGATGAGGTATGTGGGGAGACTGGTTCCATAGTGAACGTGGAAAATCTCAGGCCGAGATATTATAAAGGCAACTTTTTTATTAATACAATCAATCTTCTTCATATCAACATGGGACAATAATAAATTGTTAATTTAGTAAAACGCTTTAACCAGAACCGGTCCCCTGAAATCTACTTTTTGTGAATAAGGATAATTGTGATGAGCTACTTGTTTAGATATAATTTAAGAAGGGTAAAAGTCACCAAAAGTTCTAAACTATACCCATTGTAACATATTTACGCCAATTTTTTTGTGATACTAAAGATCCCAAACTTATATCTATGTGACACATTATATACTAAACCCAATTTCAATTTTTTTCTATAACACGGAAAACTACGAATTTTTTCTTGTGACATTAAATTTTTAGGGTAAATGTGTCACATGAATATAGGTTTTGGATTTTTGGAGTTAAAAAAAAGTTTGGGATAAATATCTCATAAAGGTACGAGCTTGAGATTTTTTTCGTTATAAAAAAAAATTGTGATAAATGTGTCGCAATTAGTAAAGCTTTAAATTTTTTGTGACTTTTATCATTTAAGAAATAAAACTCAGATATTTATAGTCTATTTGGTAAAACTTCTCCATGAGATATTTGTTGTGAAAAAGGTCTTACAGCTTTACCGACAAACACCTTAATAAAAGGTATAGCGATTTCTAACAACTTTTAGGAAATTTCCGCCCAATTCTAGAGGCATTCTAGCTTTAAAACTTATATTAAAAAACGCACGTTACAATCTTCATGTTATGAAATACATGAATGGATATTCATTATATTCATCTTATCTTAATGTACTTATTATGGTACAATTGTATCATACATTCTAAGTACATCTCCCTATACAATGAACATTCATCTCCCCTATCTAGTACATGTATCATTTGATACATTGATATTAATGATAAGTACATTCTTGTTTTCCTATAAATAGGAGTTTAGTTTTGATGTACAATCACAACTGTGAGAACAACAATCACAACAGAGAATAATATTGAGATACTGGAAATAAAACTCTCTCCTCTAGCTTTCTCTACTATCTCTGACGTCTAATTTTCTCTACTCAATCTCTATATTCTCTCTATTATATATTTGCAATTCAATATTTTACAACACGTTATCAGTACAAGGATCTACCGACTGAGTAAGTAATTTCTGCAAGCACGAGAATCTACCGACTGAGTAATAATTTTTGCAAGGTGGGTATTCTTTTATTAATCAACTTATACTTTATCTTCTTCTATCAATTCTTCATTTTTATTTTTATTGGCTCGAAGCCAAATTTTAAATCTAAAAGTATCCTTCTGCTCCTGAAGTGGCAATGGATATTTGGAAATCCTTTTAATCAATTTAAAGATTTGATTTTGCAAGAATTATATGCAAATTTTATGATACTTGACACCTGAAGTTATCAACAAAAAATGCAAATGAAAAATACCGAGAAAAGGGGAGATATTTGTTTGCTTGATAGTGCAACAACACATATTATATTTTGTAGTAGACACTTTTTCTCGAGTATGACATTGCGTAAGACGCAAATCCATACAATATCAGGTCCCGTTCCAATTATTGATGGTTTTGGAAATGTCACAATTATTTTGCCAAATGGCACAATCCTATATATTGAGGATGCGTTTCTAAGCATTAGATCAAAAATGAATTTGCTTAGTTTCAAAGATATACGCCGCAGTGGGTATCATATCAAGATTATTTATGAGCAAGATAATGAATACATTGGCATTTCCTCTTATAAGATGGGCCTGAAGACCATCCATGAGAAGCTAGAAGCTTCTTTTATGGGTTTGTATTATGTCATGATTAAGGTTGTTGAAACCTACGCCACCATATTCTGGAGATTGGTAAACCTTGATCAGTTTGGACTATGGCATGATCGCCTTGATCATCCTGACGTTTCAATAATGCGTAGAATAATTCAAAATACAAAAATGCACCCTTTAAATGATACAAAGGTATTATTGTCCAAAGATTATAATTGTGAGGTTTGCTCACAAGGAAAGCTCATTGTCAAACCTTCTATAATAAAGGTTAATCTTGAATATCCTTTATTCTTGCAAAGAATTCAGTGTGATATTTGTGAACCAATACAACCACCAAGTAGACCATTTCAATATTTTATGGTATTAGTGGACGCATCCTGTAGATGGTCCAATCTTTGCATATTATCTACGCGCAATGTCACATTTGCACATTTATTTGCACTATTATCATAGTCTAACTGTAAATGCTCCAGCTATGATAGCTATTCCCGAAAGACAGGCTAAAATGGATCAAAATCCCCCACGCTTGAAGCGTGGTAGATCGATAGGATCAAAAGATACTGCTCTTTGAAAACGAAGGGGAAAGAATCAGGAATCTGCTACAGAAGAGCCTAGCATTGTGCTTGCTCTCAAAGAGTTTATTGTCCCTAAAGAGGCGCAAACCCATGAAAGGAACACCGAACCCGGGAATATTGAGAATTCCATTACATATTGTAATAAGATTTGAGATTAAAATGAAATCATCATTTATGATGCTTTTGCATTCTCAATTGCTCATAAAATTATGGATGATGATTGTGAGCCGCAATCTATTATTGAATGTCGTCAAAGGCAAGATTGGCCTAAGTGGGAGGAAGCAATTGAAGCTGAATTAGCTTCCCTAACTAAACGAGAGGTTTTTGGACCTGTAACTCGTATTCTCGATAATGTAAAGCCCGTTGGATATAAATGGGTATTTATCCGAAAACGAAATGAGAAAAACGAGATTGTTAGGTATAAAGCCCGACTCGTTGCCCAAGGATTCTCCTAGAAATCTGGAATTAATTATAATGAGACATATTTACCTGTGATGGATATGATTACATTTCGTTTTCTCATTAGCCTAGCAATCTCTAAAATATTGGAAATGTGTCTTATGGACGTTGTGACGGCATATTATATGACTCATTAGACTTTGATATTTATATGGAAATTCTCAAGAGATTCAAAATGCTTGAAGCATGCACTCGTCGTAATTTATTCTCAATAAAATTGCAAAAATCCTTGTACAGGTTAAAGCAATCCGGTCGCATGTGGTATCAACGCCTAAGTGAGTACCTAATTAAGGAAATGTACAAGAATGATTCTATCTGCCCATGCGTGTTTATTAAGAAATCAGAAACCGGATTTGCTATTGCAGCAGTTTATGTCGACAATATAAATTTGATTGGAACTCCAGAAGAGTTAGCTAAAACTGCTGAGCAAACTAATGAATTGCTGCTAAAAAATCATGATCTTAGACTTGCTGGCTCAAAAGCATTGCCTGAAGTATATGCTAACTTTGAGAAAAATACTGGCCATTTTAAGGGCTATAAACACAGGCAAGATCATAATCCTAGAAGGGATGGCAAGAAATTTAACCACCTTATGAAATCAAACTTTGACCTGAATCATGGCAAATAAAAGAAGCCAAAGAAGGTGATTAATGAAAGTATTTGTCATCGCTGTGGCATGACTGGGCACTGGTCACGTACCTGTCGTACGCCAAAGCATTTTGTTGACCTATACCAGGCATCTTTAAAAAATATGGTAAACGTGGTGAATCTCATGCCATTAAAATCAATCCTACTGCCATAACCACTATTGAGACCAATAATATTTCCGTTGGTGGGACTCCTCTTGCTCCTGAAGTAGCAAATATGATGACCTCTGATTACTTTGATGAGGCATCAGATTGGTGGATGATGATTTGAATTTCGAATTTTATGATTCTAATAATTTATTTTTAATTGTTTTGCTTTAAATATATTACTTCTTATTATTCTTTCATATGGTTATGAAATGCTTATGAACCTTATATAATATTTATTTGACTCCATAACTAAGATACAAGATTGATTAGCCCCAGAAGTGGCTATATGTTCAATTGAGGGGGAGATATTATGAATTATGCATTGCAGCATTGGTATGCGGCGAGTTCACAAGATGTAAGATTGATTAGCCCATGTAGTGGCTATATATGCATTACACTCTTTTTTCTTTCTGTCCGGTTTTTTCTCATAGGGTTTTTCCGGCTTAAAGTTTTTAACAAGACAATTAATGCATCCATAAAAGGGAGATATCATAACATTTGTGTTTTGTACTCTTTTTCCCTTTTATCCGGTTTTTGTCCCACTGGATTTTTCCAACTTAAGGTTTTTACTGAGGCAGTATCATTCGATGGACATTCGTAATGAATACAATGAATATTCAAGGGGGAGTGTTATGAAATACATGAATGGATATTTATTATATTCATCTTATCTTAATGTACTTATTATGGTACAATTGTATCATACATTCTAAGTACATCTCCCTATACAATGAACGTTCGTCTCCCTTATCTAGTACATGTATAATTTGATACATTGATATTAATGATAAGTACATTCTTGTTCTCCTATAAATAGGAGTTTAGTTTTGATGTACAACCACAACTGTGAGAACAACAATCACAACAGAGAACAACATTGAGATATTGGAAATAAAACTCTCTCCTTTGGCTTTCTCTATTATCTCTGGTGTCTAATTTTTTCTACTCAATCTCTATATTCTCTCTATTATATATTTGCAATTCAATATTTTACAACACATTCGGCTTTAGAATAATATTGAACTGAATTTCGAATTTTCCAAGATTACATTGCATAAAAAAAAATTTTGAAGAACCAATTAAACGCCAACAAAAAGTTCAAAAATTTCCTATGTGTTTAAAAATTATTTAATGATGAAACTAATTTCCTCTTAGGAGGAAAGGAAATGTGATCGTAAGAAATATCCTTACCTATAATATTATTTGCTTACCATTTTGCTCGATTTATTTTGAGAAATATAAATGATTTGAAAAATATTTTGCTAGAAATGATTGCTTACAAAAATGCATGAAAGGGAAATATTTTCATTGCTCATGAAAATATTTAGACATATATTGTTGTATATAATGAAACATTTTCCGATGACTAATCATTTCAAGTAATACAAGTGATAATTTTTAATAAAATATTTTTAAAATCATGGGTTAATACCTTGAAAAACTCCAAATTGGTACACATGCGATAAATTTACCCAAAACTATTTTTTTGACTATGAAAAACCCCAAACTGATACACTTGTGATAAATTTACCCTGACTGACCATAAAAAACCATAAACTGGTACATTTATGACAAATTTATCAAAAACTAATTTATTCGATTGCAAAAAACCATAAACTAGTAAATTTGTGACAAATATACGCTTCGCTAAATTGGATTAATACCACAAAAGAATCACAAAAATTGTAAACTGTAAAATCGCAAATTGGTATAATAGTTAACAGTCACGTGTCATTTAACTTAGTCAAAATTTAACAAAAAATAATAGAGGGTAGATTTGTCACAAGTGTACCGATTTTGGGTAAATTTGTCAAAAATATATCAGTTTGGGGGGTTTTTTGTGGTCAAAAAAATAGTTTGGGGTAAATATGTCACATGTGTACCGGTTTATGATTTTTCAGGATATTAATCCTAAAATCATTGTTTTTTTTTTGTGAAATAAATAAAAGATAAATGACACTGGATCAAGAAAAAAAAATACTTACTTACCAATGACTAACTCTTACTATCAAGCCAATATATCGAGACTTTCCGTGTCATGGAGCGGTGTGAGATCTTAAGACTAATTCCCAATCAGTACGAGCTGTTAAGGTCCAGTCACAAAGAAATAATTCTTCACAAATCCCCACAATGTGAATGCTTTGCCTCATATTGATTTAAAATTGTAGACTTGACTTGACGTGTGAAAATCAACTTAATATGCCACATAATTGTAGTGCGATAAAATGGAAGAAAATGGATAAGAATACTAAAATTGACATAAAATCAAATCATTAAGTGATGTGATAGACATTATAGGATACTTTTGATAAGCTACTTGTTTAGAGGGGCCGCTTGCATTTTGCAAGATGAATGTTAACAGAAAAAAGAATAGTAATAGTACCATATTTTGATATGTCACTCATTTTGATGTCACAATTTTTTAAGCAATCATTTAAATGACCCAATTCCTAAAAAACATTCACTTGAATAATGTTGATGATTTTCCTTTCCTAAAAATTCTAAGTGACACTATTTAAATATAAATTTGTTCGACGTAGCTTGCAGAGAAAATGATATCATTAAAAGGGTATGGAATGACATTGTTTGAGCCATTTCCTTGCGTGCAATTGACCATTTAGGGCTACATTTGGTTAAAAAAAAAAACTTTGACGCCACTTTCATTTGCAAATAAAAAATTGCTGGTCAACGAGAAGTTGATTTTTTGAAAACCCTGGACTCCATTTTCGTGCCTTTCGACCACCTCAAGCACATACCGATCGGTCCTCTCATTCCAACATCAGTTTTAGAGTAGGGGAATGATATAAAAGGTCCTTATACATTAGTTCAATATGTAATATGGTTCCTAAAATTCTAATTTATTCAATGTAATCCATGAACTTTAACTCAATATGCAATATTGTCCTTGAACTTTCAATTTGTTCAATGTGATTCTTAAATTTTTTATACATGTTCAATCTAAACTTTGAACTAAATGAAAATATTTAAAATTATCCCTCAAGTCAAATTAATAAAAGGATAATATTGAATATTTTCATATAATTCAAATATTAACTTGAATATATGCCAAAAATATAGGGATCATATTAAACAAATTGAAAATTTAGGAATGTCATTACATTTAAATTAAAGTTTAAAAATCACATTGAAAAAATTTAAAATTCAAGGATTATATCACATATTAGGTCAAAATTCAAAGACTATTTATGTAATCAACCCTTTAGAGTACGTGGTCAATATCACAACAAAGGACGTAGAAGCTTCTTTTATGACAATGTTAGAAAGTTAGAATCACCAAATCGAATATATGCGTGAGGTCTTCAATTAAGTCTCGGGGACTTGACCGGCGTTGTCACGATAATGCCAACACCACCTCCTCTTTCAATGAGCGATGTTAATCTACCTCACTTCAATTTCACCTGCTTCAACCCTGTCAATTTGGGGGGAGGAAAGAGCTGAAGGGACGTTATTCTATAAGCTTTTCACGACATCATTTCTTCAATAATCCACATCAAAAGATGTATTAAGAAAATATTTCACCTGCTATGTAGAATTTTTAGGCGAGGAAAATGATCGACATTACTCAAGTAAATATTTTCTTAAAGTTATGATATTTAAATGTTATCGGCCCAAAAGTTATGACATTTGAACATTCTAAAAAGCAATAAGGATGTAAGTGCCTTTTTGGTTTTTTTTTTTTTCTCTTTTTGGTCGAAGTGCCTTTTTGGTTGCCTGAGAAGAAATTCCTTCCTTCCTTTCCCCTTCCCCTCCGATCCAAGTCACAAGTTTAGACCGGTCCGATGGCGAAATGTCCGGTTCAAGTAATCCCATAACGATACCGGCCGGTTCGCCAGCACAGTCAAGATCATGATGGAGACGCGACGGAGAGTGGTCTCCGGCGAGCGAGTTTTGCGGGATGGAAAAGCTCGCCGGAATAGCACCGGCTCATCGGACCGACATTGTGACGGTTGATTTCTAATCGAAACCAGCTGCAGGGAAACACCTGCAGTCAACTTGAGTCGGCAAGCCCGGATTCCTGTAAGGTTGGATCCTACAAAGCGAAGCGATGGATGGACAGATGTTTTGACTAACGTGAAGATTGAGCTTTTGTCGAATAATATTTTGCTGGAACAGTTTTTTTTTCCTTGTTTTATCACACAAGTAGATCCCTGAAAGAGCTGAATTTTCACCAATTTTCATTACAGGAACTTGGGTCTGAATCTCTTGACGGGATCAATATCGCCACAGATCGGCAATCTGAGTAGCATGCAATACTTGTAATTCACCCACTGTGACAAGAACAATATGATTTGATTAATGGGTTGTTTTTCATGGTTTTATGATGTTAAGTTGTTTTTGGTCTCTCCCAAATTATTCCCACATTCCACTGTTGTCAGGAGCCTCAATGCCAATGCCTTCTCTGGGGAGCTTCCGAACGAGATTGGAAATCTTCATGAGCTGCTAGCAGTGTAAGTTGTGCTTGTAGCTTGACTTGATGTTTGTCTATCTTCCCTAGGCTAGTTTATGCCTATCAGAGTGTATCTTGATCACGAAGAATGGATAGATGTAGTCATGGAGTTGCATATACTTTGTTTCTTTATGCATGTGTTAGTCGATCTTGAGAATTGAGGAGTTCATTAAAATTAATCTTCGTTAAATTTATCAATACATGCTTTTAGATTGCATACTGTGGAGCTCCATTTCTGTACACTCAAGAGGAATTTGAAATGATATAGTCTGTTGCTGCAGAGGAGACATCGAGTTCCATGTTTTAGCGGCCTTTCCCTGTTGTAAGAGATCTATAAGTGATATATACTGCTAAAGGATGGGTTTATTCTATGCTGGATCAGTAAAATTTTCTAAAAGCCATTGCTAAGATGAAATTTAAAACTTAGAAAACAAAATTTGTGAGTTTTCTTGCATCATCATGAGCAAAGGATGCATTGGTGTCAGAAAATTTTTGTAAATAGACAGAAGATAATGCCAGAGGGGTATGCAAGTTTTGGCAAATGGTAGTTGCCCTTTTATATTGACTGAATCACATATGAAGGTTAGAAATTTAGGAGAAATTATTCTGAGTTTTATTCAATAGAGAATGAATATTTACATGAGGTATCTAACCTTTTTATAGCTGCTACAATACCCTAAAACGTAGTAAACAAGTACCTAAAAGCTAACAAACAAAATCTGGAAAAATAAAATCTAGAAAATCTAGAAATAAAATAACCAGAAAATCCGATTATGATTTTCAACACTCCCCCTCAAGTTGGGTTATGAATGTCTATCATACCCAGCTTGCACCTTAAAGTCTCGAAACTATTTCTGGATAAAGCCTTGGTCAGTATGTCCGCTATTTGATGATTGATTGGAACATACGAGAGCTTCAAGATTCCTTCCTCGAGTTTTTCTTTGATGAAATGTCGATCGATCTTCACATGCTTTGTTCTATCATGATGAATCGGGTTTTTGGCAATCTCAATAGCAGCTTTGTTGTCACAAAATAATGACATAGGATTGGTATTAGTGAATCCTAGTTCATTTAAGATTCTTCTCAGCCATATGCCTTCACATATTCCTTGACACATTGCTCTAAACTTCGCTTCAGCGCTGCTCCTAGCAACCGTGTTGCCCCACATGAAGGTACAATACCCCGTTGTCGACCTTCGGTCCATGAGAGATTCAGCCCAATCTGCATCCGTGAATATCTCCACATTTCTTTTCTCCGTTTTCTTAAAGTAGAGCTCTCTTCCAGGACTTTTCTTCAAGTATTGTAAGATTCGAAAAACTGCCTACATGTGTTTCTCTGTTGGTCGGTTCATGTATCTGCTAACCATACTTATTGCGAAACCAATGTCTGGCCGAGTATGCGAGAGATAGATTAGTTTGCCAACTAATCTTTGATACCTCTCTTTGTCCGTTAATGGTCATTCTTCTTCCATCTTGGTTTTATTTGTAGAATCCATAGGTGTGTCAGCTGGTTTACACCCAAGCATACCAATTTCCTTAAAAAGATCAAGAGTATATTTGCGTTGGGAAATTGCAATTCCTTTCTGTGACCGAGCTACCTCATACCTAGGAAGTATTTGAGTTGACCTAAGTCTTTAACCTTGAATTCTTCTGCCAAGATATTCTTCAATTTTCCAATCTCTTCCAAATTGTCACTAGTTAGGATTATATCATCGATGTATACAATCATTACTGCTCTTTTACCTTCAGCTGACTTCTTGACAAATATTGTATGATTTGTTTGACATTGAATGAAATTCAACTTCTTAACGACCTTCGTTAACCTCTCGAACCAAGCACGAGGTGATTGCTTTAGGCCGTATAAGGATTTCTTGAGTTTGCATACCTTTTTGAAGCTCTCTTTAGTGTCAATTCCTGGTGGAACCTCCATAAAGACTTCTTCCTCTAATTCCCCATTCAAGAAGGCATTATTTATATCTAATTGATGTAGGGGCCAGTCCAAGTTAGCTGCAAGGGAGAGCAACACTCGAATGGAGTTTAGTTTGGCCACCGGAGCGAAGGTTTCTTCGTAGTCTATACCTTATGATTGAGTGAATCTCTTAGCAACCAGCCTTGCCTTGAAACGATCAACGGTACCATCAGCATTGTACTTAACTATAAAGACTCACTTACATCCCACCAATTTTTTCCCAGCTGGCAATTCTATATATTCCTAAGTATTATTCTTCTCAAGTGCATGAATTTTCTCAAGAACCGCTTTTTTCCACTCGGATTGAGCAAGTGCCTCTTGGATATTCTTGGGAATTTGAATGTTGCTCAACGTTGAAACAAATGTCCTGTATTTATGAGACAACTTTTCATAAGACACAAAATTGTTAATGGGATGTTGAGTGCACTCTCTCTTCCCTTTCCTAAGAGCAACGGGCTGATCAAGATCATCAAGTACAGCAAAATTTTCTGAGCTTATAGGAGCATTACCTTCATCTATTGTGGGTCTTGAACTTAGGTCTGTCTCTTGAGCCGGCTTTGATGTAGTACAGTCCTCCAACTCCTTTTGAGTTTTCCGCCTAGAGTAGACAATTACCTCTTTATTTTTGTCTTGTGTAGCATCTTGAATGGGTAGACATGAAAGACTTTCGGATGTTGGATGACTCTCGGATGTTGGAATGGGTAGACACAGAAGACAAGCACAATTGGTATTTATTTGTTGTGACCCGAGTGAATGAAAAGTGTCCCAAAAATAATATTCCTCACAACTCTCTCCCTGAATGGTATTTTTGAAGTGAAAGGGCTGGTGCTCAAAGAAGGTAACATCCATGGTGGTATAAAAACGCTTTGTTTGTGGGTAATAACACTTATATCCACTTTGATTTGGAGTGTATCCTAGAAACACACATTTGAGAGACTTAGGATCTAGCTTGCTACAATGTTGTTGATTTATATGAACAAATGTTGTGCAACCAAATACTTTGAGTGGGATATGTGAGGCAAAATGAATATGTGGGTAGGTATGAAGTAGACTCTAAAATGGTGTTTGGAAATCTAGGACATGGGAAGGCATATGATTAATGAGATATGTGGCTGTCAACACTGCTTCTCCCCAAAAATGTTTAGGAACATGGGTGGTTGACATAAGAGAACGAGCGACTTCCAAAAGATGCCTATTTTTCCTCTTCGCTACTCCATTTTGTTGTGGAGTGTCTACACAAGAGCTAATATGTATGATACCATGGCTATTTAGATATGACATGATCTGTGAGTATTCTATCCCGTTATCCGTTTTGAAAACTTGGATTTTTGTGCTGAATTGGGTTTGGATCATTAGGTTGAAGGTTTGAAAAATTTGGCCAATATCTGATTTTTCTTTCATTAGAAAAAGCCAAGTGAGTCTTGTATGATCATCAATGAAAGTAACAAACCATCTAGAACCAGAAATGTTATTGACATGAGAAGGTCCCCAAATATCACTAGGAATCATGTGAAACGGATGAGAAGACTTATAAGGTTGCAAAGGATACGAACTGCGAGTATGTTTGGATAATTGACACACCTTACATTGAAGTTTTATTGAATCTTTATTGAACAAAGAAGGTAGCAACATTTTTAAGTACGAGAAATTTGGATGACCTAACCGATAGTGCCACAATCTTACGTCACTCTCTTCTTTAACACGAGATGCTACACATGACATCTTCTTGTTTTTCCATTCCGAGGCATTGACTTGCAGAAGGTAGAGACCCGCATCCATCTCAGCATTGCCAATCGTCATCCCTAAGTTCAAAACCTAAAATTCACACTCATGTGGGAAAAATTTAGTAATGCAGCCTAAATCTTTGGTTAACTTGCTGATTGAGAGAAGATTATAGTTGAGTTTGGGAATAAATAATACTGAATTCGGTGTTATGTTTTTTGAAATAACCACTAATCCAACACCAGCCACCTTTGAGCAAGAACCATCAGCAATTCGAACACTAGTGCCATTTTGACATGGATTGCACTCGTTGAACACGATGATATCTCCGGTCATGTGGTCGAATGCTCCTGAGTCTCCAACCCAAGAGGTGATCTTCTCCTGTTTAGCACTAAAGGCATTTAGAGAATTACCTTGTTGAGCTATACTAACCCCTTCTGGATGGGTTGCCTTTGAACTGATTCGTGTAGTAGCTTTTTTAGCATCTCCAGCTACTCTTTGTTGAAGGGACTCGAATCTACCGAAGCGATTGTTTCGGTTTGGACTATGTTGCTTCTGCTCTCTCGATTTTGAGTAGGATGTGAGGCTGATGGCTTCCAATTATCTGGCCGACCATGAATTTTCTAGCATGTTTCTTTTGTGTGACTCGTTCGTTTGCAATGATCACACCATGGATGACCACCCCTTCTCTGGTTGTTGTTGTTTGATTGAGTGCCTCGACTGTAGGATGGTTGAGATCCTCGAGCTATTAGAGCAGAATTTGTTGGATTGGTTTGGTTGTTTGAAGAACCAAGCATCACCTTTCGCCGAGTCTTTTCTCTCCCGACCTTAGCAAAAACTTCTCGTACACTAGGTAGGGGCTTTAAGCTCAGAATTCGTCCATGCACCTCATCAAGCTCTTGATTCAAGCCTAACAAAAATTTGTAGATGCATTCTCGATCTTGAATCTGCTTGTACCACTTGCTATCTTCAGGACAACTCCACATCGTATCTTCCAGCATATCAAGTTGCTGCCAATGACATATGAGTTGGTTAAAATAATCAGTGACAGAAGATTCGCCTTGCCTTATGTCATGGAGAATGCCCTTGATCTTGAAAATGGCCAAGGTGTTATCTTTGTTTGAATAAGTTTCATGAACAACATCCCAAATCTCCTTTGCTGTCTTGTAGTACATGAAATTATCCCCTGTTTCATTCGTCATTGAATTCAACAGCCAGCACATCACCATGTTATTTTCCACCTTCCATGTTTGATAATTTGGGCTCATCTCCTTAGGTTGTACGGCAGCTCCAGTTAGGTAATCTTCTTTACCTTTTCCGCAAACGAAAATCATGACAGAATGAGACCATTGATTGAAGTTGTGACCGGTAAGTTTATGACCGGTGATGAGAAGAGTTCCACCTTCGGATACATTGATAGATTGGGTAATGTGAGGAGAGTTCTAAGCTCTAGGGTCTGAGGTTTCACTCTCAACCTCGCTTGCCATGGCAGCTCTAGGGCATTTTGTCATGGTGGAAACACTCAGAAATAAGGTAGAAGAGAATGGTCCAGATCGATCTCTGATACCATGTAGAAATTTAGGAGAAATTACCCTGAGTTTTATTTTACAGAGAATGAATATTTACATGAGGCATCTAACCTTTTTATAGCTGCTACAATACTCTAAAATGTAGTAAACAAATTCCTAAATGCTAACAAACAAAATCTGGAAAAATAAAATCTGGAAGATCTGGAAAATCTGGAAACAAAATAACTAGAAAATCCGATTCTGATTTTCAACAAAACGTAACAGATTACATATGCATTAGTTTGTCTATGCTTCTGTAGATATACAATGGAAGCTTTGATTATTTCGCCATTAGTTAGTTCCGTGTTCAATTAAATGCCCCCCAGTAACAAGAACTACAAGTCCGTTCTTCCTTCTCTTTCGCTCTATTAGATCCATCTGGACATAATGACTTTCGAGATTTGCACTTGTTGCAGTTCATTCGCAGAAAATAACTTCTCTGGTTCTCTACCACCTTCTCTTGGAAATCTCTCAAAGCTACAGGAATTGTGAGTCTCTTCATGTTCTGGAGTCCTCAAAATTTGTTATGCGACGAAGTGCATAGTCTTCAACTGTTGTTGCCTTTTATTTTGGTTTCCTTAAATTGCGATCCTCACTAACCCTAAATAAAAACACGGGCTATGATGATGGAAAAATCAGTGATGGTCTCTGGAGTTAGCTGAAAAGTCAGTTACTACTACTTCATATCTTCGAACTAGAAAAACGCTAATTCAAATATATGTATTTTGTCTTAAACTCCATTTCTCTCTTACCACGTCTATATCCTTTTCCTGTTTACTACTAGAAAGGGTGGATGTTGTAGATTGATGTTATGAAGTCGGTATCGACTGTATTCTTGTCAAATTAAAGTGACGAAAAGGTTCCTTCTTTTGTTTAATAGTTACCTGCTTCTACTTTATCGCCATTTATTGCTTAGTTGATCCATTAAAATTGACATCTTTTATCAAGAGAAAACATGAATAATTTTCATTTAGCTTTTCGAGAAATTTTCATGTGGACAGATACTTCTCTAGCTCAGGAATCAGTGGTGCAATTCCGTCATCTTATACAAATCTTACAGATTTGAACATCCTGTAAGAGCCTATAAAACCTTTTGTTCCCAATAGTGTGTAATCTCAGGACCTTTATGTGAGTCATTACAGACATCAGGCATTCTGAAACTCTCTGAACCTCAGGTGGGCATCTGATGGTAATCTCACAGGCTCCGTCCCTGTCTTCATAGGAAACTGGCTCAAACTTACCGTGCTGTACGGTGGCATAGTTTGATTTATCATCTGTTCTCCTGTTCTTACCATCATGGAGATGATTAGGTTCTCTTTATGCTGGATCTTACTGCTTAAGTGAAATCAATAATCATCTTGTCCTAATTGCATATGTAGGAGGCTGCAAGGCAATTCTTTTGCCGGTCCAATACCATCAACCTTTTCCAATTTAACCTCTTTAAAAGAATTGTAAGCATGTTGTGGTTAACCCAGTACCATCTATTTTTCTTCTTTTTGTTGTTTCTACATGGCTAATTTTTGGATAACCTCATATGTAACTTGAATTCTAGGAGAGTATCCGACATTTCTAGTGGCATCTCTACGCTAGAATTTCTGGCTGACATGAGGAATCTCACAACTTTGTAAGGCAGCCTTAGTCAAATTTGACACTTATCAGTGTTTTTCTCCATTCAGTTATACTTTATCTGAGGTATCTAACATGTATAGGTTTAATTGCTTGCAGAGTTCTGAGGAATAACAATATTCATGGTGGAATTCCACTATATATCAGTAATAATGAAAAATTAGAGCACCTGTGAGTTGTCTACCCATTAATGAAAAGCATCTGCAACTAATAACTCCCTCTGGTCATTATTTGAGACAAATAAAAGCTGCTAAGACATATATCTTATTGTTCCCTGCAAGAATTAGCTCATTTTGAAGCACTTATTTTGCTGTTGCTCCCATAAAAGGGAATGTTTATTTCAGCTTTAGGCCAACAAAATAAGCCATGTCGGATTTCCTGCTGAAATATTTTGTAAAAGATGAAAAAATTTGGGGTGACTTTAAATGCTAAGATACTGGTAAAATATATAAGGTTTAACACATAAATAAGTCCAATTTCACTTTCTAAAGGTTAAAGAAAAAGTGAATTGTTAAAAGCAAAGGTCCCACCAGAAACCCACTAAGCTAACTGTTTAGGTACCAAACATACTAATACCTTTTCTATCTATTTTTTTGTTGCTTTCTGGGAATTTCTAAATGAAACCTTGATGAAGCACCTCTTTTTTATTTCTTTATTTTTATCACACTCAATAATCAAATGCTGTTCTGTTTAATGAGATTGATTTCCAGTGGTCTCAGAGTTTTGGTTGACTTACGCTGATTCTGATAGATTGATTCCACGTGCAAGAAAATCATTAAATTTTTCTCATATTCTTACTGACAATTTTTCGCCTTGCAGAGACTTAAGCTTTAATAATCTGATTGGATCAATTCCAGCTTCCATATTCGCATTAGATTCACTGTCTTATTTGTAAGGCATCTATTTTAATTAATTATCCAAATCATTTGAGATGTTCTATCCAATATTGAATAATGCCTATTTCATGCTTAGGTTTCTCGGAAGTAATAACTTGATTGGAGCCCTCCCCTCAAAGAAAGGCACCTCTCTTGTTTATATGTGAGTGAATCAAACCAATGAGCATCTACTGAACCGCATGACATTGTGGGATCAATTTGACTGAACAGGTTTTTGTAACAGAGATCTCTCCTACAATAACTTAAGTGGCAGCTTCCCTTCTTGGGTCAACGAAAATATTCAAAGGTAAGTATAGGAGCTTCAACTGAAAGTACTTTCTTTTTTGTTTTGCCCCAATGTGCATATTCAATTGTCTAGGGTGTTCTGTATATTACTAGTATCCCTCCCAGACTAACCCGATGCTTTTGTCATGCACATTCAGTAACTTCGTTGCCAACCACTTAACAGCAGGAAGTTCAAATAGTGGGTAAGGCCCTTTAGTCCGTTTTACTAATGGTCTCCTGTTTAGTCTAGATGATTATTATGATGATGTCTTATTCTGTTGTATTGGCATACAAGATGAATGAGAGATGGCTCTTTCTCTGACTTAAAAGAAATATGAAATGATTCTTTCAGAAAGAAGGTATGTAAAATGGTGAGTTACAAAGTAAACGACTTAATAGATATGGGGCGTGTCAAAGTACGTAGAGTCTCTGACTGGAAAAAAGGCCTATAAATCATGAATTTCGTAGTTTATACAAAACTATTCATCTGGAAGGATCAACATGGATCAACATAGCTGATCCCATGTGGGAGAGAGTGCTTAATTGTTCATTGATATGGCATTATGCTCATTTTTCACTGTGAGAAAAGTTTCTAGCTCAGAGTGATACCGTGCTCCTATTTGTTTGCTTAGAGGTCAATATGTTTGCTTTAGTGTGCTTTTTTATATGCTCTGGTGGCCAGTAGCTCCAACCAGGAAAGTATACACTGTAATGAGTAAAGTCAAGATGTGTGACATATGGCCATTGGCGTTATTTAGGTACAAGATAATAACATAACAGCAACTGGAAGGACGGGGAAGTATACAAACTTATGTACAAGATTGAAGCAACTCAGTCGAAGATTGTGGCATTTCCTCTAAATTGCTGGCGTTCAGTGGCTTTTGCATTTAGCAATGACTCATTTGCTTGAAAAGTTTCATAGACGACCTTTTGACAGCATACTCATGTTGATACTCATGTTGTAGACTCTTTGTTTGCATTTTGCTGGAAGCTGCTGACCTTCCTAATCATAAACTAGCTATGTATAAGAGAATAATTGAAAAATGCACCTTTACCTAACAAAAATGAAGACATAAGTCGGCAGATCAACTATTTTTTCCATGTTGCACACTATATGAAATTGACACCTGATTCTATGTAAGAATTTGTATGTTTGTTACCCAGTACTGTTAAGTATCATCTCTCTTTGTTTTGAACTTAGGGACTTGCCTTCGGGATGGATTTGCCTTCAACGACCATTTCCTTGCAGAGACCCAGGAGTCAGTAAGTTAAAAATTAATTTTTGTTTTTTTACTTTTTCCTGAACATAGATTGTAAGGGAATAAAATGTCATCAGTAAGAACTTTACATGCAATGCCAAATAATACTTGTTTCAGTATTGCATCCGTGGTTTGTCTCTTTTGTTTTCAGTAGTGTATACTCGTCTTCATTAATCTAAAATTGATGAGAGCAGTTGACTGTCCCTGTCGTTAGGTTTTTTTGGCAAAAGTATCATCCCACTATATATTTATATGGATGGGGACCCTTGGAAAATGAAAATGCTGATTGGCTGCAAGCAAATACCATTCCAAGGGCCTAAGGACTTGTCTTCCTTGTCAATTGAAAAAATCAAACTTACCATAAGTCATTGTACTGTACTGTGGAAGGTTTTCCTTAATATGGAAGCTAGTGAGTCATTTTGGCATGTCAAAACCCTCTTTTGCACCCATGATTCATGATTTCTCAAAAACTAACTGAACAGGGAGGACTTATGGTAGTACACTGATGCAATTACAAACAAACCTCCTCTAAATGAGGCCACATCCTGGAAGCTACTAATATCACCCTGTTTATTACAGCCAATCCAAGACATAAAACCTCATAACAAAAGAGGCACCAAAGTTTGTAGACTTGCACAATGTTACTCCTAGTGGAGAATCTTCATAAATTTGCAGATTTGTCAAGTGCTCCTTGCAGGTTTTTTCCTAATTATTTTGGGTCATCAGATCAAAATACAACAAAGTTTCTGAAGAAAGGGCTTAAACAGTCATAATGTTTGCTCTTTCGAATGTTTAGAGTATCACATGCAGCTTTCTATTTGTCTCTGCTTCTCAACTTAAAGTGGTATTATCCACTCTGCATGGCACTAAGGTGACATGGGGTGTTATCGCTGAAGTAATCAGTGCACTCGACTATCCATGCTCCATGTACCACATTTGGAGTACATGCCCAGCTAGCATAGCATAACTGCTTTTACGTTCTTGCATAAGACCTCAATCAACTCTACCAACTGCCATTATATTTGTGGTCTTGCTACTGGTGAGACTGTTTCTTCTTCTTCTTCTTCTTCTTCTTCTTCTTCTTCTTCTTCTCCTTTTTTTTTCTTTTTTTTTTCAAATTATTGCCATAAGTACTTGAATAATGAACGGCATGATGTACAATTAATCATCTACAATCGACCTCATCGAAGTTCATTTTTATGGCTGACTTTGTGCAATGGAGTGGAATTGCTTTGCATTTTCAATCGTAATTCGTCCAACTAGCGAAGGACATGTGACCATATGCGTGCGTCAATGTTAAGTTTGAGCATGTGGTCGTGGTAAAGATTGCTAAGCTGAAACTTTGTCAGTAAGCCATTCAGATAGTAACATAGATGTTTGAGTATTTTCTAAATTATCACAAATACTTGTCTATGGGTTTTATATTAGCATTATATGAATGCAATCTTCCTCTGCCTAATAGCTTAAACTTTTTGGATGGACTTCTAAGTTAGATTTCTCCTCGGTTTATTTCACACGTGTGGCTTCCCATTCCTTATTTCCACATTGCTGTTCTTGGTCACGCTTGCATAAGAGTGGGGATGTTAATCCATTCCACGCTACTTGTCACAAGTTTATATGGGTCTTACATTTGGTTTCCCTCCACCTAACATTTTAAGGTTTTGAGTGGACATTCCAATAGTATCCAATCAGAAAAACTATGCATTCCTTTGCAGATATTGGTTTTGCAATCAATTTTGCGGGGGTCCACCAGTCAAATCTTCTGATGGAACTTTGTTTGAGGGTGACTATAACAATGGCATTGGTCCAGCTTCGTTCTTTGTTAGCGAGACAAAGAGGTGGGCACTTAGCAATGTTGGGATTTTTACCGATGGTACCTACTACGAATCCACACATTCAACATCCAAAACCATTTTGAATACGTCAGACCGAGCTCTCTTCCAAACAACAAGGACATCTGCGTCATCATTGAGATACTATGGGTTGGGACTTCAGAATGGCAACTACACAGTGAACCTAGGGTTTGTAGAGACAGCTTTTCCAGATGATAGCCAGTGGACAAGTCGGGGAAGGCGTCTCTTTGATATATACATTCAGGCAAGTCTTTAGACCTGTATGCTGCATAAAGTATATTAGTGGCATGAAGCTCCACTAAGACGTCCTGGATGCGCAACTAGAATATCATTGGCATAGCTATTTATGAGATTATTACTTTATTTGAAACTATATTGAAATCTCCGTTTGATGATTCTTCATCAATAGCGTCAGGTTCATGATGGATGTTAAGTTACTTTAATTAAGTTTCCTTTATTATCAGAGTTTTATTTCCTTTTTTACTTACATAAGGATATTATTGTCATATACAATTTATATTCAATATAAATACAATGGGTGTAGGGTTTCTGTTACTACAGAAAACTACAACCCTCTCTTTGTTTCTTTTACGTTCTCCTTCTCTCTTCCTTCTCTCTCTTTCTACTTGCTGCGGGTTCTCTGATCAGCTTTGTGACAATGGACATTTACCTTTTTTAAAATCCTTGCACAAGATTGCTTATCATATAAGTACCTTGAATGATTCTATCCTCACTCCATTGAATTATCTTTTCCAGTTCATGATGCAAGAAAGATTTACTATCATTTGTTGTCTTTGTGTTTTTGGTGCATCTCTTTTTATAATTGTCGATTCTAGTGCACACACTCATAAAATACAGCCTTTAAATCAGGATGAACTTTACAATTTTTAAGATGAGTTTCTCTGAGTTTCCCATAGTTAATTACTCAAGAAGTAGGTGGATAAGGTTTTTGTAAAAATTAACCACAGTAAGCATCGTCAAACTTTCTTTATCTAGCGCGACAGATTGTACTAGGTAACCTGATCTATCTTTTTTGGCTTATTCAAGGGGATTTTGATGTCAAAGGACTTCGACATTAGAAAGGAGGCGGGAGGAAGGTCCTTCCGAGCTGTTGAGAAGGCATTTAAGGTTCAGGTATCTGAAAACTATGTTGAAATTCACTTCTTTTGGGCTGGAAAAGGGACATGCTGCATGCCTGATGGAGGTACATATGGACCATCTATTTCAGCTATCCGTGTTAGTCCAGGTAATATATTTCTTCTCTTAACGAATATCATTTTCTGACTAGTGCACATTCACCACCATGTTCACTCCCCTGAAATGCATCTACAGATTCTACGCCTACTTTTCCAGACAAGAGGAAGAAAACGATGCCCATGATCGCAGGGATTGCAGTTAGTGTTGGGGTGATGCTCTTTCTATCTACTTTTGTAGCTATTTATTTTCTCAGAATAAGGAAAAGGCCAAGCTCCAATCAACAGACAGGTGAAATACTTTGCATCATGGGTGTTTAATCATTCTTGAAATAGCCATATTGCATAAGTTACATGCATGACGATTATTTGATGGTTCTTAATAGCCTTACATTGTGTCAAAGTGTCTAGTAATTATGTTATGGTGCTTTATTGTCCCAACATTTATGGTTCTTAAGGTAGTCTCATATAATTTCAGACATACTTTTCTAGTGTTAATTGTTTGTCGTAATCCTCAATGCAATACATGGTTTTCCTCTCAGACAGGATATTCTACCATATAGAAAATTGTTATGCCTAGGGTCATTCCATGGATGATTTGACAGAAAAACCAATGAAATAGCAAAAAGGAAGTCAATTAGTGTGCAATCATTTTTATAGTATAGTGGGGCTCTGCATTTTTGGACTGGTTTATCAGTTATCTTGCTAGTAAGTTATCTGTCTCTTTTGAAGTTTATGACTTATTCTGTCCCTAGTAAGCCTCTTTTGTAAAGGAAATGAGAAGTGTTTAACCAGGGATATGCTTTCAAAAGAAATTTCCTCAAGGAATGAGTAATGGAGATCAATCATCTCTTCTCTGTTGCTCATCAATGCGTAATTACATTTCAAATAAATGTGGTATAATTGACTGCAAGACTTAATTTCCAAGAGAAGTGCCCAAAATATGGGAAATAGATATTCTATTTGATAATATATTTGCCAATGAGGGAGAGCACTCTGGTGACCTTGCAACATAGTCAGTGTTTTGCAGATGGGCGATGAGTACATTTGAAACTTTTTCTTACTTAATATGTTATGCAGATGCCCTGAGAATTGCTACAGGGGCATTGACCTTCGACTATTCAGAGCTACACAATGCAACAAATGGTTTCAGCCTTGCTAATAAGCTGGGCCAGGGTGGTTTTGGCATTGTTTATAAGGTAATTTTGCATCCTCATATTTGGAATATGGCAAGAGGCTAAGCTTTCTGTCCTCTAGGGCTTTGCGATGCTTTCCAACTGTCCCGATCTTGTTTGTAATTTTTGTCAGCAGTATGACATTTTAACAGTTGATTTACTCTAAAAAGGTGCCAATTCATGTTAAAGTTTGAATTTAGTGTATTATTTTGTGTCCCGTCCGTGTTTTTGTCAGTACCTCTTGTCTCTTATTCTGTTAATGTGATTGTAGCAGCTGTGGCCATTAATGCCAGCCCAAGTTCACAGAAAGTCAATATTTTACTGTCTCTAAATGTGATAGCACCTTCTTTCTATATGGCAAAGTTGTAGTTATTAGCTAAAAAGAGTTTATTTTCGAAGATGAAGATACTGCCCTTTTTTGGGGGTTGCTTCTGGATTCCGTTTGAGTTTTGATTGATCTAAGCTATTATTTATCCTTTTCCCGAGCCCTAGGCCCTAGGTGCATGCTAGTAACCTTCACTTGATTATCTCACTGGAAATTATTGGCTGAGAATGTACTATGTGAAGACTTGGTTCCCATTGGATCACTCTTGTCATCTTTAGGCAGTTAAGATAGAAACACGACTAGAACTCATAAGTCTGTTATGCTCCTGAATATTTTCTTCTTCAAGGGATGATTAATATTTTAGATTAGCTAATAGTCAAATATCATGAATGAGCACATCCCTATTTTGTTTCATGGAGGTGGTAAATGGTCCTGCTAGCTGGTGCCAAAAGAGGTGTCAGCCACAAGTTTGATATCGTATATGCACTCTGGAATGCAGTGTATTAAGTGGTTTTGACAAGACAATGGTCATTTGCATACATTGAACTTTTGTAGTAAAAAGTACTCTCATTGGTCGACTATTAGAAGGGAAATGCAGTAGTTCCCCCTTCTCGAAAAGTCCCGTTCGTATCACTTAAAAATTATTTTTCGGTCTTCACTTGCTATCTTTTCTGCATTGTTGATGTGAGATCAAAGATATTATCGTAGTACATTGGTCAGTTCCATTTGGGAGAAAACAAAATAAAACAAATAGGGTTCATTAATTGAAAGGTATTTGGCTGAGACGTGGTAGCAGTGGCATGATGAACAGAAACTACTCTGGAAAGTTTTTTAACCCTTAGGCTCTTATGCTCCATCGTTCATCATTTGTCCACTCTCTGAAGCTCATTCTCTAGGAGGTTAGACCATCATTGTCTGCTACACGGCCCTTATTGCATGTCTTAGCATTGTCTCTCGTTTGAAACATTCAAGTCAGATCCTTTCAGCTTATTATATATGTATTTAACCTGAGCCCCACCAAGTTGCTGGGGAACAAACTAACAGGTTGATGCTTTTGACTTAGCGCGAACTATCTTAATGAGCTTCTGCAGGATTTGCTCTTGTACAGAGAGACATTCAGGTCAGCTTTTCCTCTGAACTGTTCACATTGGTAACTCCACTGTATTTGGAGGCTTGGAACACTAATAAACAACCGAAGTATTTTCATTCCTCGGGTTTATGATTCATTTGTGTCTGATGGACCCTTTGTTGAGCCTCAAGATGATGAATTGTAAAAGCTAAGGCTAGCTTATTGGTTCTCTAATATTATCTACGCGTAACTGATAATGATTTCTCTGATATGTGCATGTTCCGTGAAGATAGTTTTTAAAAAAAGATTATGTCCCTAAACCATAGAAAATTCTACACTGTAGGGAATACTTGGTGATGGTAGACTTGTTGCTGTGAAGGAACTCTCTGCGAAATCTGACCATGGAAACAATCAGTTTCTAGCAGAAATTGTGACAATATCTGCTGTTCAACATCGCAACCTCGTAAATTTGTATGGATGTTGTGTACATGGTGATAAACGTCTCCTTGTGTATGAGTTTCTAGAGAACAGTAGCCTCGATCATGCCTTATTTGGTAAGTGTCAGTACTCTGCATTTAATGGATATTCCATTTGATGCAAAAATGCTAGACACAATATTCTAATGACATGAATGGCACAGGGAAAACAAGCCTTCTTATTGACTGGGGCACTCGTTATGATATATGTTTGGGCATAGCGCGAGGACTAGCTTACCTTCATGAAGAATCAAGAGTTAGAATTGTGCACAGAGATGTGAAGGCCAGCAATATTTTGCTTGATTCAAGTCTTAACCCAAAAATTTCGGACTTTGGATTGGCAAAGCTTTATGATGATAAAATGACTCACATAAGCACTAAAATTGCAGGGACAATGTAAGATACTGAACACTTAGCTTCTTTATCTTTTTTATTATAAATATTCTTACACATAAAAGTCTGTGTTTATGAGTACCTTTGCATCCTATTTTCTGGGACTGGAGTAGTGGGTATCTGGCACCGGAGTATGCCATGCGTGGGTACCTAACTGAGAAGACTGATGTCTTTGCCTTTGGCGTGGTGGCTTTAGAGATTATTGGTGGAAAGCCAAATTGTGCATCTGAAGAAGAGGCATCTCTGCTTGACTGGGTAAGGATGAACGGAATTATATGCATATGGCTCTTAAGTACGTTTAAGTTCTCTTTTATTTTGGTCAACGGAATTTAGAGGATCCCGAACCCTTATAAATTTCTCTCAAGTGACTCTAAGAATTTGAAAAGAAGATATTGGGTTGACACGGCAGAGGCCTGATACCTTCATGAGAGGAGATCACCAAATGAGAGCCTAATTCGAACTTCATGTTACAGCACATTCCCAATGTGGGACTGATTTCACTTAAGACCCTTACATGTGCACTTTAGCAAATCTACCCCTCACATGTGTGAGCAAATATTTTAGTAGAGAACCCAAGTCCGAGCCTATTAATTTATTCAGTTGGATTCACCTTCACTTAGAAGCTTAAGCCCATGAATTATGGACCAAGTAGGATATATTAATTGCTTCACATTATGCCATATTCCCAACGTGGGACCTCACATGTGCTACTTAACACGTAGGTGTGTACCCTGTACATGCATACATAGGAGGTAACACATGTAGTTTCATGCTTGTTACGTGTAGGTACGCATTCGTTCATATTTCTTTATATATCAGACTATGAGAGGTGTGTGAGATGTTGCGTACTTATCATTCTCTGATGATGAAGACAAGTTGTATGTGTTAACTTTACAGGCAATGCACTTACAGAGTAAAATCAACTGCTTCTGCTTCGGTTAAAAGATGTAATCCTTATCTAATTTGATGTGCTGAGCTAACGATATGTAGCCTCTTTTACAGAACCAACACTTTTTTTTAGATTAATGATATTATAATAGAAAAATCAGCAACAAAATTTGATTCGAAAGGCTGCAGATAATTTGCTTCAATCTGTGCATTGATAGAAAGAAATGGTCATCTTTTTCAAGAAAATAATAGTTGGGAAGGGATTGACTCCTCCAATGTCTTAACCTTTTTAGGAGAAAGAAAAGTGGTGAATGGCCTTTTGTCTTCATTGGTAATAGTCCTCTGGTTTTTTGTCATGCACTAAAGTTTGCTGATTTTGCTGCAATTTTTTGCTTTTAAGGCCTGGCACCTGTACGAGAATGAGCACCATGTCGAATTAGTGGACCCTAGATTATCAGAATTTGAAGAGGAGGAAGTTAAAAGAGTGATTCATGTGGCCCTCCTCTGCACCCAGATGCAGCCGTCTCTAAGGCCACCGATGTCCAGTGTATTGGCGATGCTTCTGGGACGTACCAATGTCATACCTGTGCCTTCAAAGCCAGGTTACTTGACTGATAACATGTTTGGCAGTTTTGTCAATACGATGAGCGGAACAGCGACGGAGGGAAAGTTGCGCGGTGACAACTCATCTCCACATATGAGCCTGGCCAACACTGGAGAAGACTCGCCACAAAGTGCCGTCAAGCCGATCCTAAAGTGAGTATCTACCCTAACTGCTAAGTTGGTCAGATCCCTTTTATTTGTCTTTCCACTAAGCTCATGAAACTCCTGTAAGTGCTGAGTTTTTTTTTTTTTTTTTTTTTTGCCCCTTTTCATTGTTTTTCCTGAATTTTGTGGCGACGCTTTGGGTTTGGTGGGGGTACGTAGAGTGATAATATATCTTCATCAAAAGTCATAATTTTCTTGTTTTTGTATTAAAATCCGTCGTCAAGTCATGAATCTCATAACCCTTCCTACTCACCTCGGCAAATCATAGGCATGCCCCCTTTCTGTTAATCACATACATAATTGGAGTATAAACTTAGCTCTGAACTCTCCTCTTAAACAGGGAGATCCACAAAGCTTAGCAATGCAGCAGCTGATTGAATTGAAGGAATCGCACGACGGGACGAGAGATGTGAAGATTAATCTGAAGCGTTGTTCGACGTCTATAGACCACATAAAAATGAATGTCGACAATGCGTCATTTCTTTTATAGTATTATTGACCGATTGTTCCATCAATCCAGCTACAGTCCTGGTGAGGGCGTCTGTTGAGTAAAGCTATTTTGCATATATAGGTAAGGGAAAATAAACAAGTGTTCTAGTTACCAGCATCAAAGTGTCGAAGACAAAGCAGAGTATAGTTTCTTCTTATTGAATGTTCAAGTCAACGACCGCAAAGAGCTGACCGATCACTTACCACTGGTCTAATGCGTACTTTTGCCATCTTAAATTGTCGGGACAAGAACTGCAAATTCACAGGTATTTGCGTGTACAAATGGGACTTGCGCAAGAAAGCTCACCAGCTTGTCCTAGCACTTCTGCCCAGATAGCAGAATCTGGCAGCCCTTTGCCACAGGGACAATTGAAATTGATGGACACGCAATCGCCCACGACTTCGGCTCTCACAGCTTCTCGACTTCACACTTCTCCTGCTGCGCAATGTAGCAATTCGAATCTGAAAGAGAGGAAAGGAGATCAATCGGAACGACGAAATCTTTTTCTTCTGAATTGCACTGGAATTGCTCCTGTGACGAAATATCTTTTATCGAAAGTCGTTCTTTGGTTTTTATTAAAGGGGAAAAGGGTTCTCTGCCAACTCTATACAGAGGATATCTCATGCAATAGTAAATTCAAGAAAAGATGTTTTGCTGAAATTGCTCCCGCAACGGAATATCTTTTATCGAAAATTGTTCTTCAATATTTATTAAAGGGGACAAGGGTTTTGCGCCAACTCTAGACAAAAGATATCTCATGCAAGAGTGAATTCAACTTCTTTGATTCAAACAACACTATTCAAGGGCCGAGTTGAAATTTAATCAACAACGAGGCCCATAAGTTATAAGACCAGTCTCGAACCATGCCGGAAGTTAATCGACGACATTGTATCAGGATAGTGAGACACAACGCCGGAATTTAATCAATGACGAAGCACCATGATAGGGAAACACACCAGAATCTAATCGATGATGAAGCAACCACTCTTTCATAACGCGCACCTTTAGTACTTACCATCCTAGCTCCCTGAGTAATATTTAAAGTGTCTTTTATTAAAAAGTTTGCCGCCAAAGTCCACACAGGCAGCCACCAACCATCCATCGTCGTATTTCAACTATTGGACAAGGTGCATTTCCTTATCTCCTAATCCATCACTGGGTATTTACCTACCATGTCCATCAATGGTCCAGCATGTATCAACTATTACTCACATGTCATACACAGACGAATGTCAAAACCAATGTCACTTTAATCAATTCAACACCAGGTATAGGAAATGTGTAATTCAATATGATAATATCAAGATTAGGGTTGCCAATCATTGCAATAGTCAAGAGAGCAAGTCGGGTTTTTTTTCCGCGGCTCATCGGGTCGTTTTGGTGAGATTCCCCCACGTAGTAACTTATATGACGTAATTTGAAAGTTAAGAAATTAAATGAGCAATTGAAAAGTTGATGCACCAAACAAGGCACTGTATGAATATTTATGTTACACTATCAAAGATTGCATGATACTAAATTTTAAATAAATATCTTAAAGTAAATTTAAACGTAAGAGAGATGAAGGACAAGATGAGCAAGGAGGTGAAAGTCGAATGTTTTCGTCCCGACTGAAGGGCTCAATGGAGTGTTCCATTCATGATCTATGTAGCACCGACACGGACATATGACACGCGACACGTCATTTCTAAAAAAAAATAGAGAATTCCGACATATTATATATTAAATATATATTTATATATATGCAAAAATAAATAAATAATAATAAAAAGAGCATAGAATTAATTTATACTTAAAATATTAATCTAATATTTGTTAATATCATTCATTATTTTAATTTGACAGATATTGAACAATAAATTCAAAAATTGCAGACATGAAAGAGTAAACTTGAAAAAACATGGCCTGTTTTCTTATATTTGTCAGAGATTAGTGAGATTTCTTATAGTCCTAGACAGAGTTCGGAGTTTATGATATAGACTAGCTTGGAACTCCTTTGCAAAACAAGATTCGAGAAAAATGAAAATCCAAGACAAGAACTCTCGAAGTATGACCAAAAGAAAAGGAAATCACTAAATTTACCACGGATGATGTGAAAAATAACACACAAGCCAATAACATAGACCAAAAGAGATAACTCAAAAGTAATGTTTGCGAGAGGCAGAAAGAAGCAAAAAAAAAAAAAAAAAATTATAACTTTAAGTATGTGGGGGTAACAGAACGACGCCGACGAGAAGAGGGGCGTTCCATTATCATTCACGGGAAGATTAGAACTTATAAGTGAGAAACTTGAGAGTAAGAATTTTCTTCTTTCCTCTTTATTTTTGTTATTTTCATTATTTTTTAATATATTTACATTTTGACCCTTCAAGTATTGAAAATTTTTAAAATTGACCCCCGTGCGTGTCGGAATCGCGTGTCAGAATTTCGGACTCGCGTGTCGAGAAGAGTTGACCACGTGTCGGATTTTCCGACACTCATTGACCGCGTGTCGGAACGTGTTAGAGCGTGTCGGACACGTGTCGGAGTGTCGAACACGACACGAAGGCTTCCGGAGAGTGTCGGTACTTCTTAGTTCATGATCAGCTCTAGCAGGACATGTAAATAAAAAAAGGGCAGGGATCTATGAGATCAACTCAAGAGAATCGACTCACGGTTTTTATTTGCTTTTTGGTTGAAGAAATTACCTTCGTTCAAACGTTAATCTTCATGCTACGAAATGTCCAGAATTTAACCACCTAGACCCTAAAACATAGCCTTGTCGACCCGTCAACCGTACACGACTCTCTTAATGCAAAGTAAGAGCACCCGGTCAACACAAAAGCTAGTTAAAGGTTCATTCAAAATATGACCCGAACTTGTAATCTCGTCATAAACGACTTGCATACGGGACAACCAAGCCCAAGGATGGACGTACCCAGTGAGTGGTTTTTCACAATTGCCACGGTTACCCTTTTTTTTTTTTGTCAGTCCTACGCTAATCCTACTCTAACACTCACTCTCAGACTTTTACCCTTGTCTTCAATTTTCAAAGTTTTTTTTTTCCTATGTTTCCGTCGTATTTCTAAATAATAAAAGAAGAGTATGCAAATGAGATGTTATTGCACATTTTATCAATCCCCCCCCACACACACACACACACACTAACTTTACGATTATAATGATAAAAACATGAAATATTGAAGACATAATCTTTTTATGCACAACAAAATCTACAAAAATACCCTACTTATCAATCTAATTTTCGTGTGTATAAGCCACATATTTATTCCTAAACTACTAAGACTCATTTATTTACAATTAGACCAAGGTAAGGGCGCGAAGTGAGCGATGTGAAATCGAGTGAGGATGAGAGAGAGAGATGGAGTAGGTCTAATTTACTTGTGAATCCATTTAATATCCATATTATTTTGAGTTTTACTATCCTAAATCCATTTATAACTCATCTGTTGAATATAACTAACACATATAACAATCTAGCCTATCAAATATACGTTAATAAATGAGTTTATGATATATTTTAGGGATAAGTGCATTAGAAGTCCCAAAATTTATCATGAAAATGCAATTGAGTACTAAAACTTTCAAAAAGTACAATTAAGTCTTAAAAATTATCATAAAAGTTCAATCAAGTTCTAAAACTTGTCTCGAAATTGCAATCGAGTCCTAAAACTTTCAAAAAGTGCAATCAATGAAATGACATAGATTGAACCATTTTGATAAGTTTTAGCGCTTGATTGCACTTTTTGAAAGTTTTAGGACTTAATTGCATTTTGTGACAAGTTTTAGGAGTTAATTATACTTTTTGAAAGTTTTAGGATTTAATTGTATTTTCATAACAAGTTTTATAACTTAGTTACACTTTTTGAAAGTTTTAAAACTTAATTGTATTTTCTTGACAAATTTTAAGACTTCCAATACACTTTTTACTATATTTTAATAAGTCTATCACAAATGTCGGGAATTCTACATGGTAGTAATTATGTTAAAAGTTTTTTTTGAAAGTTATGCACTAAGTTTTCCCACTCAAGTAAACGTTTTTTTAGAAGTCGGAACTTAAGTAATTAAAAAAGAAAACGTTATTGCAGCCAAGTGCGTGCTTATCTCCTTATTGGCCCAAGTGCATACCCCATGATCCAACGGATGAAGTCTATCGAGCCTACTACTGCAGGTGCAGGCAATAATGTCCCACGTCCGAGAGCGCCACGTGGATCGCGGAAGTGGGACCCCAGCACTGTCCCAGCCCTCGTGATCGGGGGGAGGAGCCTGCTTCGTGCCTTTCCCGTGAGGCCATCATTTCATTCGAATCTCGAAACATGGGCCCCACCATCGTCCTGGTTTTTGGGCTCTTTTTTGTTGGGTTTCTCCTTAGTCTCCATTCGGAATCATTGTATGGGCTGATGATATCCAACAATACAAGAACCTTTCGAAGGTCCAATGATATTTATTTATCTCCGACATAACAAATCTTTTACTGGGTTGCTTTTTTTTTTTTTTTTTTTGGGTTTAATCTCCGAGATATAATTTACTCGACAAAATGGGTCTCTCAACAAGGTTACGGATTCATTTAACATGATGGTAGTGTAAACCAAATTTCAAATTCTTCATGTAACTCGTGATCCATTTTCAATTTCGATACATACAAAAAAAAAAAAAAAAAAAAAAAAGGGAAAAAAGTCGAAAAGCCATGAAGTTATTCCTATTCCTCTCATTTTGTTTGCCAAATGATTTGTCCCATTGCCCTTAATTTAATATACATTGGCATTGATTCTAAATAATTGTTACCTAAGTCATTCTCATCCGCCTGATAATCTCAACTCTTTCGAATACGACTTTCTCAACATACCCTAGATTCCGAGGACATGTCACATGACTAACAATTGAGTATGCAGAAGAAATGTTATGCTTAATAAGGATTCATTTGTTTCACAAAAAATAAATGATTTGCAAAACACTTTCATAAATTTATTGTTTGTATCGCTTGAAATGAGAAAGGAATTTTACTTGCGAATAGTCATTCTTGGTGACCCAATGAGTTGGGATTTCCTTACTCTCAGTCTCACTATTGTTGGAATGTTTGAAGATGTGCTTGAAGGTGTTCTAAGCTTAAATGAATGCAAAGGATCATGATTTGAATGTTTGAATGATCTCTGGAAATTTGTAGCTGTTCTAACCTTTAGGTGTTCAATGATAGATATTTTCACTTTCGACAGAAATTTATATCTAAACATTTTCATAAACGATAAGAATATTTTCCTTCGTTCATTTTTTGAAAGTGATACACGTGATTATCTTTTAAAAAATTATTTTTTAAATTATTCATTTTTCTCTAAACAAACGAAGGTTAAGAGTCAGATTGGTCTAATGATCACTCATATACAGTTCACATTATACAAATTGGCTTATTTGGTATCAAGGAATTGTAAACGTTATCTGCTTGGTCTCCCAGAGTGTCATCCACAAAGTCATTTTACATGCATGGCATATATGTACATGCGCTGTATAGACCTCTTCTATATAGATCTAACTTCATAACCCTAGTTAATCCTAGATATAATGATATCAGAAACCCCACGATTTGATAAAAGTACTGTTGTCATCACCAAGAAATTATCATATTGCAGATTAGAATTGTCCTCTCGCACGTCGTACATTTTGTCTTTAGTCCATATTATTTTGAAGCACAATCATTTTCTTTATATATATCTCCCCATCATTATTATATTCGAGGCAAAAATAAAAAGTTTAACCTGGTGCATCCGATTCTGTAGCATTCCAAAGATATGCTGCATCATTCGAATTTTTTTGTTCTTATGGACAAGGGAAAAAAAAAAGCTTTCCAAAGGGAGGGAGAACATCCAAACCAGACAAAGAACATCATGTCAATAGTGGGACAATCTCGACACGACAACATTTTTCGAAATTAAGATACGAGCAAAAATCTCAAATTATACCAATTATAATATATTTATTTAAAAATTTTTGTGACTTCAAAAATGTCAAATTTATAATATGTGATACATTTACGCTCCATTAAGATTCCATCAATTAGCACCATTAGAACTCTACCTACATAGACTCTAAAAATCAAACGATGTTGACATGGTATTCACATGACTTAAGTGAAATAAAAATGATATTGTTTTGATTGAAAAATCATCTAATGGAATCTTGATAAAAGGTAAATATGCCATGTAGGTACAAGTTTAGGCCTTTTTATGTCACAGAAAAAAGTTTAGGGTAAATATATAACAATAAGTTTAATAACGAGGTTTTTGATGAATGCATCACAATAGATATAGTTTGAGATTTTTAATAGCTTTTTCCCTTAGTAAAAACGTTACCCAGATATAGCAAGAAACAAAAGGGCCAAGATCAAAGTAAGTTCCTTTTTACGCTGTTAATTTAAGTTCCACGAGCATTGATTGAGATATTCCCACAGCATCGTCGTCTTTTCCTCTCTATCCTTTCTTATTTTGTTATCTCGAGTTACATATATTTCTTGTTCCCATGGTAGATTGTTCTGTCAATCATCTCCGCATGTAATTTTATTACGATGATGCCGTTTTCAAAATATACCCTAGTTAGTTTTCGAGCTTCGTGGTTTTTTTTGTTACTTTGGATCGCTACGTAACTTGACAATGCCCTCGTGCACGTAAGCCCTGGAGCATAGGGGAGCATCTTGAACCCCAGAGATCACATTTGATGTCACGAGAGATAATTCATATTTAACCTCGCAGAATAAGTTAGGGCTTCTAATAAATAACAAGAAAAAGGGCAAAAGCAAGAATAACTTAGACGCGTAGGAGGGAATTGCAATAATGTCTTAGCGCGTACGAGGGAATTTCAATAATGTCAATGATTTCCATGAAGGCAATCTGAGTTTCGAGAGAGAGAGAGAGAGAGAGAGAGAGTTTTGAAGAAGCAGCATGCAAGAATCTGGCAACAGAAGAAGAACCCGTGAACAAGGTATGTGTGGCCCATCGTGGGTCTTTCGTGAATGAATGAATCCTATAATAATGATAATAATAACGGCAAAGGTCGCTCTGTTTCAGACACATCGAAGCCAAAAAATCATATAAAAGAAGGGCATAAAGAACAGGTGAACAGCTGTAAGTGGATATGGTCGCCAGATCAGCTGTAATAGACTTGCCAAAGGCTCACAGATTTTTGTCACCATTGTTTC